>CM048653.1:59307028-59956195 GCA_026413185.1 Pueraria montana var. lobata
AAATTATTAAGTACAGAATTGTCAATATTTACTAAATAATATAGGCCATGAAAGAATAAGTACATACCAACAACAGTGGAGGCTGTTGAAATTCCTCAAAAATTCAAATCAATGACCTGTGGAGATGTATGAGGGAACCGTGTGTGAGACATCATTTCGTAAGTTGTGAGAGCAGAATGGAAGTCATACTTATGAATTCCAACAGCAACCCTTATACAGAAAGCAAGACAGAAATGAAATTGACATCATACAAAAAAATTAGCTAAACAAAACTTAAGAACATGTAACATGATGGAACCAAATATTACAATATAGAGACACAATATTAGAGTAAAAAAACAGTAACTATACTAAAATAAACGAACTACAATCAGATACTCCAAGCTATACAACACCAGAATGCTTAAGTGGGTAATCCAATAGAACGTAAACCACAAATGCACCAATTACATGTGTTTTAACTTAACTTCAAATTCAATTTTGTTATGACTTGACAACAACACAGTCGTACTGAAACCTATCCGGTAAATGGTAACTACTATTATAAATATACAACAACACAGGGTGTACTGATTTCAGTTGTCAAGGTACACATTCTGATTGCACTTGTGAGGTCAGATAAATAAATTCCAACTTTGTTTCCTTAAATAAATTAAAAGTTTATATACAATAATAAAAAAAATTGGATCAAGTTAAAAAATAATGAAATAGCACGTGCAGTTTGAAATCTTTCATTCATAAAAGATCTACAAAAAAAAAACATGGCACAAGCAAATCATATGTTTCAAGACTTCCAAGAAATCATGAAGGAGAAAATCCATAGTAGGTGTTTCTAAACCATTTTAATCAAAACATTCATATTCAAGTAGTAAATAAATACTTATGATCAAAGTATTACTTAGCATCATCTGCATATCAATAAGAGAATTTAGATCATTCCTTTATCAGCAGTGATCATTTCTTTTATCAGTGGGATTTAGATATACCTGACATGTGTGCAATATGTCTCATATGTCATATTAGATGTTTAAATGGTAAAGCATCTGCAAGGACATTTAGAGATTAGCAAGTTATACCTTTTATGAATAATTTGAATAGTGTGACAAAGTATAATTGTTAAGCTGATTTTAGTCATACCTTTGATGAATAATTACTTCTATGGCAAAGCTGAGTGCAGAGTCATATTTGAAATTTTGAGATAAAATTTCAAATATCCATTATGCTAGCAGGCTGAGAGAGACTATTATTGGTCAAAACATAACACTAAACCCATGATGGCAATGGCAACAATCTGTAGAATTGGAAAGAAATTTTAAAAGATAAATAAAAGTAATTTTAACATAATTTAAATTACATTGGTATGTATAACCCTTACCAAAATATTGTAGTAGTTGCTCCAAAAGGCAAAAAATAGCTGATGTGTTCAAAAACTCTGTTACACAAGAAGCAATGTGGTTAATATTATATTGGGAAATATACCTTATTAATGATACATAATTAATTAGACACTAACCACAAGTTTTGGAAAACTTCCTTAAAGACAACATTGGTAGTTGTTTTTAAGGCTTTTCCTTCTTTGTCATGTATTAAAATCTTCAACCCTTGTTTACTCTGCACTCTAGAAAATGCTACATATAATTGGCCATGACTAAAGACAGGTCTAGGCAAATATAAGCCAATATTTTGCAGTGATTGACCTTGAGATTTGTTAATGGTCATAGCATATGAAACAATCAAAGGAAATTGTCTCCTCACAAGCTTAAAAGGCCATGGTGATTGGGAAGGAGATAAAGACATTCGAGGTATGTAAATTAAATTTCCAATGTTCTTCCCAGAGATGATCTTTGCTTCAATAACATGATTTGCCAGTCTTGTGACTATCAATCTAGTGCCATTGCACAAACCTTCAGATTGATCTAGATTCCTTAACAACATTATTGGAGTGCCACTCTTTAATTTGATTATATGATTAGGAAGGCCTGATGTCTTTAATGTGTTAAGGAATTCAGGAGTGATTGCCTCTAGTGGTGCACTTTCAACTGTATCTGACATATCCACAGAATCTGAGCTAAGATACTCTCTCTCATCACCAGGAATCAATGATAGCACATAATCGTTTATCTGGTCAACAGTGTCAATATTTGATGCCAAGATAGCTCTAGATTGCAAAAAACCTTCATTGTTGTATTGTTGCAGCAAATTTGGATAAGCGCTTTGCACTATGGCATGTATGGGATCACTAAAGTCAGTGATTAGAAACTCATCAGGAATTTGTATTTCTGCATAACCATCATTTGGCTCAGCTAGTTTTCCATCACCTACACGTAATAGCCATTCAGAAAATTGTCTAAGCTCTTCCACATTTGAGTTGCTTGCATGACTTTGTAGGCGCATGTTTTTTGTGAGTTTCAAAACTTGACAATATTCCCACATATATGAAGCATTGATAGTAGCATTGATAATATCAGATCTACTTCCTCTTGGAATAACTGGGAGAATCTGTCTGAAGTCACCACCAAAAACAACAACTTTTCCTCCAAATGGAGAATCTGCATTATGAGAAAAACTCATGATATCTCTAAGGCTTTTGTCTAATGCCTCAAAACAAAACTTGTGTGCCATTGGAGCTTCATCCCAAATTATCAACTTTGTCACCTTTAATAGCTCAGCAAGTTCACTACCTTGATGAATATTACAAGTTGAGTTTTGCAATGTAGGAACCGGGATTGCAAACTTTGAGTGTGCAGTTCTCCCCCCAGGCAATAATAAAGATGCTATTCCACTGGATGCCACAGTCAATACAATATGGCCCTTTGAACGCAATGCAGAGGCTAATGTTTTCCACATAAATGTTTTCCCAGTTCCTCCATAACCATAAAGGAAGAAGATCCCACCATGTTGATCATTGACAGCCTTTATTATTTTCTCAAAAATATTGTGCTGCTCATCTGCATAAATGAATAGTAAAATAAAATATTAATCAGCATATAAAATGATTCATTTCATATGCAAAGAAGTAGAAACTATAATAAACCATCAACAATATATAAAATATAATATTATAATTGATTACATCACCTGTAAGAGAATTAAATGAAGTTTGGAAATCAATGTTCAGTTGATCTATATCATAATCACGCTCTGCATAGATCAATCTATTTCCCAATTGACTTATTACAGTGCCTTTTGGGAATGGCATTGATGGATAATCTTTTAATGATTTTCTATTAGATTGCAAGATATCCTCAATTTGCAAGAGAGCTAAGTTTTGTAATTCAAGATCATCCAACTGTAAATCTGTAAAGTCACAAGGAAATATTTAAAGAGGCACTATATTTAAATAAAACGAAAAATGGCTAACAATATAGTAAAAAAGTGTGTACCATGAATGTTTGACAACTTTCTTTGCTCATGCAAAATACCATCTACTAAACACTGCCATGTTTGGTCCCACACATGCTCAGGTCTATTAATACTATTAGAGATAAGCATTGTCACAAATAACTTCCTTAAATAATGACCTGATCCCCATTTGTTAGCCTCTTTAATGGCTTCAATATAATCTTTATCATCATTAAGAAATCCCATTGCAAAGCAAGCCTCTCGAAAAGTAGGATATTGTATGCCAGCAATAGTCCTAATTTCTTCATAGCTACATGGGCCTTTAGCCACAGAAAGCATCATTCTTAAGTAAAATAACTCACCAATGGTTGGAGGCACCCAATTTAGCCTCCCAATAGTGTAACCTTGTTTCCTTGGTTGCCAACATCTTTTTGAAGGTATGTAGACAAACTTTGACACAAACTGTGCATAGGTAAGATTTTTACCTTCACTATATGTTTTGTTTGCTTGCAACCATGATGTAAACATTGATTCCTTTACACTTGGCTTAGATAGCAAGGAATCCATATCCTCATAATCGTTAAAAACAACAGATTGCTCATTTGGGAGATGGAAGTATAATCTCTCAACTGCTGGTGTCCTTCCATGTATTGGAAAAGAAAAAATTCTCCAACAGGCCTCACATGGTGAGATGTATCTACAATCCAAATACTGCTTGACTTCATCAATGCACTGAATCTCAGGACCATCTTCAGGTTGTGTAGGAACAATTGCAGCTGTTATTCGATCATATCCCTTATTGATGTACTTAAATAAGTACTTGATTGGAGTACATTGATTGCACCATTCAATGTTAAGATGTGCTTGGTACTTCAACGAAAGCTTTGGATTATAAGGGACAACATGACGATTGTCAAGAAATACACCATTTTTCTCAATGATATTTCCATTGTTTCTTCTGCGGTACAGAGGATAACCATCTTGATCCACAATAGTTAAGGGCTGGAATTTTTTTGGATAGAACCTTGAACATCTGCCATCTTTCATGCATGGTGATTGCCCACCTTTGGTGATTTTCACCTTTTCTTATCGTCACAAGGTGTTCTTTTTTAACCATAGATATTTAAAAGCTAGTGACATGAGAATTTAAGACAAGTCAGAATGTCAGATACATCAATTTAAGGAGAAAGAGAATTTTTTTTTTTTTTTTTAAAGCAAGGAGATAAAGAACCTTACATAAAGATTTTTTTTCCCCGTTATATGCTCATAATTAATTATGTGATAACTAGCTTAATTTTTTTTTTATTTCACTAAGAGTCTTTAATATATATATATATAAGAAAATTTTCACAAAAAATATTAACTAAATATACATATAATATTAATATAATGATTTGTTTTTCAAATGCATATAGAATCATAATTAAAATAAATTCAATGTACATGATTACACACTCAAAATGGGTATAGAAATTTATGCAAATGGACAACAAAAATAAACTAAAAATACTATATAAATGGGTAGAAAAAATTACCGAGAATAATATTCAACTGAGCAGAAAAAATATACAAAATAAGCAAGGGAAAAGAGTGAAGAAAAACTTGAGAATAAATGGGAAACAAAATTAGTTGAAAAATTATTCGAATAAGAGAGTTAAAAAATAGAAAAGGAAAAAACTATGCAAATAAGTAGAAAGAAAGACAAAAATATATGATGCAAATAAGTAGAAAAATGGGTGGTAAATTTTCATTAAAATAGATAGAAAAAATGACAGAAAGAAACCATTTAAATAGGCAAAAAAATAAGTGAAAAATCATGTTAATAAACAAAAAAGGGAGAGAAAATTGGTTGTGTAATTAACTCTAAATTATAATATATATGGAAAGTAACAAAATATATATACAAATAATTTTAAAGTATTTTTTATTGTCTATAAATTTTTTATTTTGTAGATTTAAACATAACATTATTTATTATATTAACTAATATAATATAGATTTAATTACTCATTTAGTCACTACAGTTACAAAAACTTTCACTTTTAATCTCTATAATTAAAAATATCCCTTTTTAGTCCCTATATATATGATTTTTAATCTCTTTTAGTCTTTTGTAAGATTTGAGAAAATTACCACCATGATAAGTGTCATTCATGCTTACTTTCTAGTTACACATTTGAACACTTCTCTTTTTATGACTTAAGATGTTTGTTTAACTCTTTTTAGAGTTGTTATTAGGTTAATTAGGTTTTTCTATTTTATTTTCTACTTCAAGTTAATTTCTATGGTTTTTAATTGTTTTTTAGGATTGGATAGCATAGAATCAAGCCCATTTTGAAGGCCTTATTTTTCTTGCTGTTAGCCAACCTAATTGGCGCTCAGTGCATGTTATTATCTTAAATGATAAAAATAAATTATGTAAAAAGTATTTTTTTTCGAAAACACATAACTTTTTTCTTAGAGTAAAATTACAAAAAATATTTAATTGCTCATTAATATTATAAAACGATAACTAAAAATAAAAACTTCCTAAAACTTGTATGAGAATAGAGGGAGTATTTGTTATATTAAAATAAAAATAAAAAACACAAGAATTTATTTATGTATTCTTTTAAATATGTAAGTCAAAATATTTAATACTTTCGCATTATATATTAATTTTTGGATGCACAATTAACAATCCTTTAAATAAAATATTCAAACTCTCTATCACTTTAAAAACATTATTAATTAAAAGTATGTTTAAACTTCTTGTCTTCTTCCTTCTTTAAAGAAGGATAAAGGAAAATTGAAGCCAAATGATAGAAAACAAAAGGTATATGAACTAGAAGAACATCCAACAGAATAGCAAAACGCATATATATCTTTTCTTATTTCCTATGACTGTTTTCTTCTTTTTAATCAATCAAGGTCATGGATGATGATATAAAACATTGATTAGGTGATTGGGTCACTGATGATGATATTGCCCATTGATTAGGTGTTGATCGGTGAGTCAGTGATATATTAATCTTCGTCAGCATTTATCATTCCAAGTTCCAACATGGTAAACAAGGTCTAAGGGCAAATCAAACTGGTCAGAAGAAATGAAGAATGCTTATCCAAAAAATAGAAAACTGAATATCAGAAACGTTTTTGGGGTTGAGCTGGGAGAAGGTAGAGTAGGGGGCATCAACCATCAAGCAAAGTTCAAAACGATAAAAACAATTAATACTAATTAACCAAAAGAAAGAAAAAAAAAAAAAAAAAAAAGCAGAAACGATAAGAACAATAAACAGTAGTGTAGCAGCATAAATGAAAATAATGTAAAGAAGGATAAAATTTGATTTTGGTCCTTAATTTTTTCTTGATTTTTATTTTTAGTCTTTTATAATTTTTTTTATTGTTTTTCGTCCTTCATAACTTGTTCAGTTCTATTTTTAGTTCCTCATAAATTATTTTGTTTTGTTTTTAGTCTCTAACGTTAATTTCAATTATTAAGTGATGACATGACAGACATAAATTGTGTATGTGAAAATTTTTCTAATTAAGTTTCTAGTGAATTTTAATCGCTATAAATTTTTTGGCGGTCAGAAATGTTTAATTTTGTAACATTTCTTGTGATTTCAGAAAATCTGGCATTCGAGGTTTTGATTTTTTTTTAACATTTCTGACAGTTTTAGTTTGCCAGAAAATTTGCAGTAGTTAAAAACCGCTAGAAACTTAAAGAGAAATTTTTTAAGCACAAATTATACTCGTCACGATATCACTTAACAGTTAAATTTAATGTCAGGAACTAAAAATAAAAAAAAAAACAATTTTTAAAGGACTAAAAATATAAAAAAAAAATTATGAAAGAATAAAAATAAAAATATAAATAAAATGAGAGATAAAAACATATTTTAGCCTGTAAAGAAAGTGTGAGGGATTGATTGCTTAACAAGTTTTCTGCTTCAAAATTCAAACTGAATTTATGTTTTGTCGGGGTTTAGTCTTTTTGGTTTAAATCAACAAGGAACACGCCAGTGTGTCAAAAAAGCATGTTGTCTCTGTTGAAAATACGTGCAAGATATAAATGCAACTAACTTTCCATATATAAACGTCAAGGGAACAAACACAAACACGTAGGATTCTTATCCTTATATATAAGGACGGTGCTTCCAATCGCAGTGCCAGTACCCTTGCAGAAATGGTGAAAAGATTTCAAAACTTTTACTTCTTGATGCTACTAATTAATTAAATTGGAACATGGATCAACGTTGGAAAATTTTGGTTGACTCAAAGTCAATGTTGTACATGTTAAGTGTCAGCATACATTTAGGGTTGTGTTGCACAACATGCATATGAATTGTCGGTGATTTCGATCATGTCTCGAATACAACTTTGCCTCATCCTTTTTCTTCCTCCTCTATGAACTTCTTCCTATGGGTTATAATACTAACGAATCATTTCTTGAATAAAATAACTATATAAAAGAATAAAAATTTAATTTTATTATACACTATTAGCATAAAAAGTTTTATTCTTTTTATTAATTATGTTATAGGTATGAAATATGCAGTAAGAAACTTAATTCTGGCTAACCATTTTTAACAAGGTATTATCTTTTAACTACATTTTTTTTTATCTCTAAAACTTGAACTCGAAATATTACTTGAAAAATTTGAATTCAGTTTCACTTAAACAAATGATATGTTAATCAGAACTCATGATAATTATCACTTTAAAAAAGAATTATTTTAAAAATTAAAATTTTTTTGATAAGTTTGTAAGTAAACACAGTGATAATCATTGCATAAAGTTTGAAGATGGTGCAACATGAAATCCTTTACGTTACTTCGAGCAGGCGGCCTCACTTTCTTTCTTTAACTGCGCGCATGTTAGGTGCATGAATAAACGAAGTCAAGAGATTACTACTACTACTAATTTGGTTCTTTATTTTAAACTAGTGATTGACTAAAACCTAAAAAGCGTTAATTTAATAGATTAATATTCATGCATGGTTGGGTCAACGACATGCTTTGGGTCAGAAGTCTTTGCCCTTAATTCACTTCCCCACTGCCTGCGTTTGTTCTTACCTATGGTGTCCGTCCACATCGCTAAGCTTGTCCGTTCATATCGCAAAGCTAGTCGATGCCAGCTAAAATGGACTAATGGTTGAAAGAGTGGTATTTTTTTTTTTTTTTTTTACCCTCACGCTACGTTGGTCTAAAGAAACATGACGAGAGCAAAACAAGGGGAAATATTTTCTTATTTAATTTGGCCAAATGAGAGAAGAAGAGGAAAAGTGAGAAATGACCCTCCACTTGCTTTTTTTGGTGTTTAAATGATGACCATCTTGTTTGATTAGCAGGGGGAAGAAGAGAAGGAGAATGGTGGGTATTTTTAAATAAAATTTATAGATAGAAAATTTAAGGAAATAGTAATGTTATAATAAATTCGCTTTTAGTGTCGATTATATAGTGGCAATAAATTAGGAGTGTAAATGATTGTACTCAATTTGTGAACCTGTTTTCAACTCAACTCAATTATATTTTTCTGGGCTGAGTTAGGTCACGTGTTGGATATTTTTTAACCAGGGCATGGACACCTAATTAGAATTGAGTTGGATAACGAGTTCATGATTTTCAAACTCAATGAATCTGACTACATAACAAATACATATATAAAAAATAAAAATAAAACTAATTGTCTAATTTTATGTGTCGTATGTGAGATTGTGAGTTATAATAAAAAAATAAAAATAATACTAATTGTCTATTTTTTGTTTTATGAATACTAATTGTGAGTTACAAAATAAATTTATGTTTTATAAATTTTTTTTTATGAATGCTAAATGTGAGTTGTAAAATAGTTTTATAATTACTATTTTATGATTACTATTTTGACTTTTCAATGCTTTGAGAATGACTATTTATGTGTGTTTATGTACTGTCACTGACTTATAAAAAGATGCATATTTTTAGGGACCAAAACCTAATTTAACCCTAAGGCCAAAGACTTATTTAACCCTAAGTTTTTTTTTTTTTTTTTTTAATTTCAGTACCACACTCATTTTCATTTTTGCTCCAATTTTCAAATCATCATTTTCTAGTTCTTAGACACCTCAAAGAAAGGTTAATCAAACTAACATATCCCTCAAGGACATTGATCTTCCTCTGATATAAGTATGACTTATTCAAACCCTAGCCTTCTGAGACGCACTTCCTTCACTCCTTCATGTGAGGTAATGTTCCCTCAATATTGTAATATTTTCAAACCCAACCTTGTTATATATCTCTATCTCTCTTGTAGACGGTGCATAGAAGTAATGTTCTATTGTTCCAAACATGTGTTCAAAGGCTTAAAGTAGTGTATTTGATGACCCCAAATACTATCGTCAACTCACTTAAGGAATCGTTGCTTCCACAAACAACACTAAAGAGATCATAAATATTTTCTTTTCTAGTTATATGGGCCATAAGCGAAATTTTTTTTTCTCTTCCTTTTATTTTCGTTTGATCTAATACGAATGGCAACTCCATCTTTCAAGTTGACTGTTCTTCTCTCTTTTTTGTTCCACGTTTCTTTGATTACTAATTTTCCACTTGATTAAAGCTTTACTCAATTGCTTAATGCAAGCTTTAACAAAGAAGAATGGATATAACCCGAATGATAAATTTATAAATCAAATAAATGTGAAGAAAAAAGAGAGAAGAAGAGATAACTTGGAAGGATTTGATATATATTCCTATTAGAACAAATGAAAACAAAATGAGAAAATAATCAAATTTCTAGCATTTGATAAATGTAACCATAGAAGAGAATGTCCATGGTCATTCTGCAATAGAAAAGATTGTAGATGTTTTTCACTTTAGTCATTGTAATAGGGAAATTGCACTTGTATTTTGATATACAAGTTGTATCATATATACAAAAATGAAACGAATTTGTTACGTGTTTCTCTTTGTCAATTCTATATTTGGAGTTTTCAATTGGAATATTGTTTTAAAAAAAAAAAAAAAAGTTTGTTTGTTTGTTTGTTTGTTTTGGTAACATTATATTCAAACATTTAGACGCGGCAACGTTGGAGTTTGTCCCATAGCTGGTTAAGCTATGTTCCCGAATTAGAACTTATGGACGGTACCATTAGGTCCATTACCATAAGTACTAGTTAATCATTCCCTTTAACTCAACTTAGTCAAACTTATAGAGTCAACATTCCTAACTCATTACCGCGACCATGTGATCAGTTATTCGTACTAATTCATTTAGATATTGTTCAGTCTAATTTATTTTTTTACTTTCTTCTTTCATAAAAAAAAATGTATTAAAGATAGTTTTATAAAATATTTAAAAAATAGAATGATTTTTTTAACACAAAAATTTAAAAAGAACTTATAAATAAGTTGATTTGAAGAACTTTATTTTTTCCTTTTTCTATTCTAATTATAAGATCGTTAAAAATGCTATACAATTTTTTTTTTTGAAAGGCACAGAAAATTTTATTAAATAAAGAGCATAGGTTTGAGCATAAGGTGTGTCGAAACCATGCAAAATAAATTTAACTTAAAAATAATTTTAATAAAAAATATGAAATTAACAAGTAAATTTAACTTTAAATTTGTTTAAAATGAATTTTAAACAAATAAAAGTGAAAAAAATTATTAACAAGAAAATTAATTTATTTTGAGAAAACAATAACTTTTTTGTAACTTTTTGAGAAAATTTTTAAAAAATAAGAAATTATTTTCTAAAAAGAAGCTCTTCTAAACATACACTCAATTCGTTGTTCATATTTTCAATTTTAACTATGAATATTAGTTTTTTTTTTACAGCACTATGAATATTAGTTATGTACAAAATTAATAAATACTTCACACCTACATAGAACATAATTAAAAAAAAAAAAAAGCAAGCCAAAGGACAAGATTAATGTGTAACAGTCGGATAAATGGAAAGACTCAAGTTCATGGGAGTTATAAGACTTATCTATTAATCACAAAACTTTGATATTTTTACATTTATTTTCTTTTACAAGTTATTCTCTCGTATATCTTTTCTCTCAATTTGTTTCTCTCACTCTATTCTTATCACATAATCCCTCTTATTTTCTCCTCTTTGTGTATCTGTTTTTTTTCTTTGTCCTCATTTCACACTCCACCCATGAGGGGAACATTACCCTTCATGATAATCATGAAGGGGATACGTTACACAATCTCCAATAGCCATGTGACTCAACTAAGACACGTTTCATTTAAAACGAACCTTCTATTCTGCTGCATATATTTCATTGACTTAGATATTTAATCTGTTATATGTGACCGTACATTCTCAATCTGGATTCAAAGGTAACCAAAGATTAACAAAGTCTGAAGTTTCGAGACAGCTGGGATACCAACACATTAAGTACACCTAGGATCAATCATCCCTATTAATAATTCACGTAATTAGTGCATGTTTTAATAGTGTGAGAGATCACTTTCAAGGAACAGGAAATGATCATAAACATGTCCCAGACGACAAGAAAAGCTCCTAGATCAAGGTTTTAAATATCGCTTCATATCGGTAATATTGTCCGCAATAACACGGTATCGGTATTGAACGATACTGATATGGACTGAAATCACGGTGAGGTTGAAAATCACAGATAACGGCGACAACGGAGCGGTATTGCAGCCGCATCATACTGCAACAGACCGCAATGTACCGTAACGGACCACAACATGTTGTGAGACATTCACGTCATAACGACCGCAATCTGTATCGCAGAATCCACAATACTCATAATCGTTAAAACCTTAATGCGACCGTGACCGCGACTGCAATTTAAAACCTTATCCTAGATTAAACAAGTCAATTCCAAACAAATCATAACAGTTGGATATACTCAGATTTTGTTTGCCACTTTTGCCCCAGCTATGAGTTATCAACTGCAAAGACTCGGTTTGGTTCTTTTCAGAGACAATGAATTGAATTCGGATATGCAATTAATTCAATGGAAACGCTAGAATGTGTCCATAGTGTGTGGGTCACTGTGTCCCCTTCTCATGGTGGAAAAAGACCTGAAATTCTGAAAAAGTTAACACTCAATGGACCTTTCCTTACACATATATCCGACCAAAAGAAAGAAAAGGATCCAACATATTAGAACCCCACCACACTACAATTGGAAAAAGAAATTTGTTGATATATCGAGCACCTCATGCAATCACACGTAGTAGAACAAAAGAATCCAGATTGCAACAAAAGCAGAAACTTGGTATTTTCGAGATCCATCATGTACATACCTTAATCTGGACAAAAGATTTTGTTAGATACAGGGGATAATTGGACTGGAATGTTTCTAAAAAACATTTGTTTTTTAAGAAGTAAGTATATTGAAAAAAAATATCTATAAATATTGTTTTAAATAGGTAAAATAATTAAAATCAAGTGAAAGTAAGGGTATAAATTAAAAATTAGTAATTAATATTGGTTTAAAATTTAATAACGATAGATAAAAATGAATTATTATTTTTTAAATAAAATCATTCCTTAAAACAAATAGAGGCGTTATATTTTATTAATCATTCAACATAAGATAAACAAAGAAGGAATGAAAGTTGTAAAATATTTTCATTTTTTTCAAATATAGTTGTCCTCAAATACTTTTAACTTCTCATTAGTATATAATTAAAATAGTTCACATCAAATAGAATTGATTTTAATAAATAAAAAAGTACAAATTTATTGGCGTGTAGTATCAATCAACGAGCTAGTGGTATATAATGAGTCGTATTGAATTCAATAAGAGTATATAAGTTGGTGGTAGTTATGATACTTTAATAGTTTAATATTTTCTGTGAGAACATTATTGGATTAGATGAGCAGATATGCACATTGAAAATTAGACACTTAAGACCCTTTCACATCATATTATCATACTCCCCGGGAGCTTAAGGCACGATAGAATGACCTTGAATTTTCCATATATTATTAGTCATCAAGAACCGAATATTATAGATGTGTTTCCATGTCACGCTCCACGGAACTAGTGAAGCCACGCATATATATGCAGCATGCGGTCACAAAAAATTGCCAACTTGAATCAATCAACCAATCTTCAATTATATATATAATTAACTTTATTATTATTATTATTATTATTATTATTATTATTATTATTATAAGGATTTTGTTAACATTAGAGCTGTAAAAAAGAACATGATATGCCATTTTAGTTAGTACTTAATAGTTTCTATTTTGAATTTTTAAATATTTTTCCCTAAAAACATGTGTTAACGTTATATAAATAGATAGATAAACAATCACAATAAATTTTTATTTGATTTTACCGGCTATATTATTAAGGTTTAATTGTAATTTTCACCAAAAACTTTTCATTTTATGGCGAATTTTACCTATAACAAATTAATTTGATTCATTTTACCCCAACATTTTAAAAAAGTTACAAATTTTACCTTCTACAATGTTGCTGATGTGGTATGCTAAAATAATTGTACTTTTTATCTCCAACTTTTTACTTTTTGAAAATTTTTACCTCTAACTTATTTATTTTTGGCAAATTTTATCCCTAATTTTTTACTTTTTGGTGAGTTTTATCCTCATTTTTTATGCTTATGTTAGCATGCTACATCAGCACAACATTAGAAGGTAAAATTTATAACTTTTTAAAAAAGTTTGGGGTAAAATGCACTAAATTAATTTATTGTGAGTAAAATTCGTCAAAAAATAAAAAGTTACGGATAAAAATTACAATTAAGCCTATTATTAATTAACTGAATCATTATTTGCTTCATACATGTTCATAGATCGAGAAAATGAAATTTTCTCTAAATATAAAAGAGGTTGTCTAATTTGTTCCAAATAAAAATGAAGTTAAAATATCTCATATAAATTATTAATACAATTCTTTTAAATAATTTAAGATAATTGATTGTAAGTGTTAATTGTACTAATAATTTATAATAAAGTTATTTAATCCTATTTTTACTTGAAGTAAATTAAAAAGTCCAGTATAAAATAGCCAAATGGAAGCCAAATTTTTTCCAATTATTTATTACTTCAATATTGCACAAATCATTTCAATCACCCTAGCTAGCCACTTCAGAGTTAGCCGTTTGTAAATAGGACAACCTACACGTACGCGAAAATACCCTAAGCACCCTCTAGACATACACTAGGTAAAACAAAACCACATCTAGCTAGGCTAGTTAATCTCAAAACGCATACAGACTCGGACAACATCATTATTCTTGAAAAATATATAGAAACGCTCGTGCAGAACCCTGATCCAATATTAATTCAAGTGGCTCCAACAAGTGGTGACGTGGGAATAGGCGAATGAGGAGACATAACACTCTCATCAAACCTCCTTGAAGAAAAACTGAGCCTAAGATTCTGTTGCCAACGTTTGAATCCTCCCACTGGCTTCTTAGTTTCTTTCCCTACTAATGCACGAATCCTGTTGAGTGCAACATCCACTGTTTCATCATCCATGTTGGCAAAGCAAACCCTAAACCAACCAGGCTCAGAACAGTTGAAAGAAGAGCCCGGTGACACGTTGAGCTTCACCTCATGAATAATCACACGCCACAGCTTCATCTCAGCTTCAAAAGTTGGCTCCTCCAACAAACTCTTCAAGTTCATCCAGCAAAATAGTCCCGCATTGCTTGGGAATCGACTGATGTTAACCTCTTCGAGCCCTTTCATGAACTTGTCATGCCTTTGTTCCAACCTTCTTGAATTTTCCTCAAGAAAATTAGTCACAAATTTCTCATCAGAGAGCATTGAAGCCAGCATGTGTTGAGTTTGCGAAGAGACTAATCCGAAACTCGACATTTTCCTTCCACAACTCACCACTTCATCGTTGAATGAATATACTATCCCAACTCTGAAGCCAGGGAACCCCATGTCCTTAGACAAACTATAAATCACATGAATTAGGTCACGTTTGCAATGTTCCATTTCTTGGATCACTTCAGCAACGCTTACATAGCTAGGGGAGGAGCTGAACACAGTGGCTGCATAGATTTCATCACAAACTAAGTGAATATTTTTCTCATTGATGAAACTCACTAGGCTTTTCAACGTGTCCTTGTCTAGTGTTGTGCCCAAAGGGTTAGAAGGGTTTGTTATGATCAACCCTTTAACGTTGATGTTGTCCTCTTTGGCTTTTTTGTACGCTGCTTCAAGAGCCTCTCTTGTTATCTTGAAGTTGTTGGAGCTATCACAGTGGACAGGAACTAATTGCACCCCGGTTCTCCAACACAAGTCACGGACGAATCTGTAGTAAATAAAATATGAAAATATTATATCAGTCATTATCATTCTTTTAAAAGCATATATGTCATTCTTTGTGTTGTGTTATAGTAGACGCTTGCGTTATCAAACATTGATAAGACGTTATTAATTAATTTTGCCACCTCATAATCATGTTATAACATATAATAATATGAGTCTAATCACCCAATCAAGTTTAATTCTGCTTTGACCGATTCAGTCATTGTGTATAATGTGTATTGTGGTCCATTTGCATTAAGTGGGTAGCTGGACAAAGAGTTACTATAAGGGTCTTGAATAAAATTTTATATAGTTATTTTTCAATGAAAAATACAATTTTTTAAAAACAAATTAATTGTAAAATTAAATATATCAATGTAAAAATCAATTAAAAAAATAAGAAAATTGTGTTTAGTACGACGGCAAATTCCTTGGAAAATATTTAATTTTCATGTCACGTGAATTTTTTTTTGTCAAAATTTGTTAATTGTCAAGATATCTGACGGAAAAAAAATTAAATTCCCAAAAATAGAGCTGCATGTGTTCGTAACTATTGGATTGTGCTGACGTTCCTGTTTGAATATGAGGTGACCGTACACAGATTTTTTCATGGTTTCATTTTGTAAAGGTCAATATATAGTTACCATCAACTTAGCTTGTATTATGGAGTGTCTAATTTGGATTTAACATATGAACAAGAACCCCACGCTTGTGTTGAAAAATTACACTGTAGCAGTTACATTATTGTCCCATGCTTGTTGATTAATTATCCTCACAGACTTAACTTTAAAAATATCTATAATATTACAATTAAGTTTTGTTGTAAAATTTATTCGAAAGAAAAGGCATTAATTAATAATAACGTACAAAATTAAGAAGAATGCAGTTTTACTGAGTCAATTATTTCACCTTTTAGTTAGACACACATTACTTTGATTGATACGAACCCAAGCTTCATCGATCCTATTTGGTGTCTAATGGTTAATTTCAATCGTTTAGAAACAAATTTTTGGTAAAAGTTTTTCAAATTAAAATAAATATAGCATGATACTAGTAGCATGTTAAGACATTGAATTTCCCCTTAATTAGATCAAAACAAAACATATAATTATAACGCTTTATAAATGCGCGCTTTCCTTTTTCCACTTTTAACGTTTGATGGGTGAGTACTACAGTGACATACATTGAATGAACACAAGTATAATGGAAAAGAAAGGTACATACCCGGGATAAAATGGGGTGGGAATCATAAAAGCATCTCCAGGATCAGCCAAGCAGAACATGATTAGTTCATTTGCCCCTGTTGCCCCTCCACTCAACAATATACGGTCTGGATCAAATTTGACCCTACCCCCTCTCACTTTTGACATGAAATTTGCCATTGCCTGAAAAAATTTAAAACAGAAACATTTCTTATTAACAACACAACACGCGCTTACTGGTTATAAATCCTTTATAACATCTTTCTTTTAATTTTTTTCCTTTTAAATAAATAATATTGAATAGCTATTTTATATATTTATGATATTAAATATATATATATATATATATATATATATATTTATATTTATATATATATATTTAAATATTTCTCTTTATAAAGTATTATAAGAAAATATAAAGAGGGAGAATAGAAACAAAACTTTCACGTGGGGTGAAAATTTTACTTAAGAAGATTCATTCTTTCAAGAGGAGTGCTACTCATCTACTCTTTAATATATTTTTGTTGTGACATGCTTTTTTTTTTTTTATCGATTAAGATTCTAATAAAATTTTATGGTATATTTGAAAGAGTGTTAAAAAATGTTTTGAAGTTACTAACATTTCTCTTCTTTAAATTATGTTTTTCTGTTGCTTACATTTGTGAACTCTCTCAATCCATGATAGTCTTGAAAGTTAGCAATATTTCTGAACTGATGCAGTCCTTCAGGAGTGCAAATGGAAGCCTTGGGATTGTTCCTTATCCACTCTTCAATCAGATCAAAGCAGAGCTGCAAAACAAAAACATAAAAAAATGAACACCCCATATGAGTCAACTTATTATAATATCAAAAAACTGCATTTCATCTTTGGCTACAACAATATTTGCTAGCTCACACACACACATACCTGATTTTCAGCAAGACCCATCTGGATAACACCCTCGGGATTTTTTGTAGGGTGAAATGGGTTTCTATCATATGCCTTCCACCCATCAAAATATGGAGAATTCTCTCCATGTTTATCATTGGTGGCAATCTTGGACAGGAGCTGTTGGCTCTTACTCCCCAAATCCATGTTTAATAATATTAGTTTCTCCGAAAGGGTATATATATGATCACTCTATACTCTATAGTTTGAGTTGCAAAAGCTGTGGATCGTGCTAGCTAGGATAGCAAAGATAGCAAACAAGTGCTGATGAGGAAATGGGAGAGAGTATTGGATCATATTTATAGGCTGAGGAAGAAAAGTCTATTTCGAACTTCAATACTAACGGAGACTGAAGAAAAATAAGTTAATAATGGATTTGTGTTGGTCGAATGCTAATTGATTGCGTGTGCTCTTATCATTTCATAAGCTCATCACGTGTGAAAAGACCAATACGACCACAAGCCAAATACAATAATATACCCGTAGATTCAGTTTCTTTTTTATCTGATTCTTTTACCTCAATTTTTTCTTCTTCTATTTCTCTATTTATTTCGTGGAAAATAATTGATAAACACTCGATTCTAAATTAAAAGATAAAAAGAGAAAAGACAAAGACATGTAGATGTTAAAGGTAATATAATTTGATAGAAAGAGAAAAATAGAGAAAAATTATGTGTTAATGACTTGTTTGAATTGTTAAGTGTCCATATCACTACTCTTATTTCTTATCATATTACATATTGCATATGTCACTTTCTATCTTTTATTTTTTTCATTTTTCTCTACCTTCACTTACATTTACATACACCTAAAATTGGGTTGTACATTAATCATTACTCAAGAAAAAAAATCCTTGAGTTATATTATTTATATAATATTTTTACAAGTTTAATTTTAATATATTATTAATATAATTTTTTATCTAAATATTATAAAAGTAAATGATTTTTACTTATATGATATTTCATAATTAGATGAAAATATAAAAAAATTATATTATCAATATATTTTAATCAAATTCCTTTTTATAATATTTTTATTTTTATTTTTTGTATTTTTCGTTATACTATTCATGATATTGCAATTTACTCTATTTCTCTATTGTCTACCTATTTATCTCTCTTGTCTACCTTTTTTTTTTTTTTGTATTTTTATAAATGTTGTATAAAAATAAATTACAACTAACATTTCATTTTTCCTTTATGCGTAACTTGCTTCGATTGTCCATGTAAGGTATTTTCTCCTTCAATGAAAAGACCAGTAGTTTAACATGCAAAAATCAATCTAGGAGGAATTGTTACGCCAAAAGTTAATTTCTTCAAAATGTGTGTGTGTGGTAGCTGGGTGGGGGTTCACATCCCTAACCCCAACACTATTTCTATACAAATAGGTGGGAAAGTTGAACCTGAACCCAATCCCACTCAAAGAGAGTTTTTCCTGTCAAAATTTGGTCAGGGTTGAACTGGTACTCAGAGGATCACATGACAATTGTTAGTCATTTTTCATGGTAGAAATTTATAGAAGCTCAAGAGTGCTTATAATGTATCAGAGTATGAGTGTGCGGAGAAGGCGAAGGGAGTATTTTTTTTTTAAGTCTTTATTTATTTTAGGGTTAATTATACAATTGGTCCCTTAATTATTTGTGAAAGTTCAATTGGGTCCCTCAATTATTAAAAAGTTCAATCAGGTCCTTTAATTATTAAAAACACTGTAATCATATCCTTTTCATCCAATTGGAGCTGACGGTGTTAAGTTACGATTTCTGACGGTTTAATTTTACGAATAGTGACGGTTTTTAACCACCACTATATTTATTATTTATTTTTAAATTAAAAAATATAATTAAATAAAATGTAAATTTAACAAAATAATTTTTAGAAAAATCTAACTAAAATAGCTTTTAAAAATAAGTGACATACCTAAGTCTTCATCCCCCTCTATTCTTGAACTAATCAATGTGAGACAATGAAACAAAAGTTTTAGTTTAGAATAGCTTTTAAGCTAAAATTGTGAATCAACTTTTACTTTATTTTTAAAGTTGTCATTTTTAGGTATAAATTTCACTACAACAAACTTGTAGATTAGTAGTGGTCGATTAGTGATTGTCTCAAGATTAATGCAATTAGTGACAATTAGGTTATAGATTTTAGGGGTGTTAATGTAATTTGATCTTTTAAAAATAAAAGACATTAACAAATATAGCAATAGATAGCTTATAATTATATTTAGCTAGATTTGATTTCTGGATAAGTTACTATGGTTAGTTTAAATGGCAACAAAATAAGTAAAAAATTTATTGGTTTACAATTTCCGTTGGGACAATAATAATATTTTTTACTTTATTACTTGTAGCTAGCACAAATATACTTGCATTTTTTTTATTAACTTAGCAACCTCTAGTTAATTTTAAATATGTTCGTATATCAATCTAATCTAATCTAATACAAATAATCAAAATCGATCCAAATAAATAAAAAAATCAAACAAACCAAAAATTGATTGAACTGAGTTAAAAAAAAACATTTTATTTAATAAAATGGAATTCAAATATAATTTTAAAAATAGATTCAATCCAATTAATCCAAATCAAACTTAATTATACACATATACATAATTTGATTTATAAACTTTCATACCACGCATGTATAAGTAAAAATTTATCAAATTCTCACAGCAATTTATTTTCTTCCCAATTTCATTCTTTCAATTATATGTTGTTAGGATGTGTATCAATTTTATTTTAGTATTTGGTTTTTTAAGAAATTTTAATTTATTTTGACTAATAATTAATCTTTATATGTAATGATGACTATTGTATATTTTTAGATTCATTAAATTTTAATTGGAAAAATAAAGATATAAAAATTGAATAATCTAAATACAGCTTAATCGAAATGGATTAGATCAAATTTAATGTTTTTTTTTTATAAAAAAAGCCAAGATCTTATTAAAAACACCAATCAGAAATTTAATATTATATTTAAATCGATTCAACTTGAGGTGCAGTTTATTTTATGATCAGATCTCGGGTAAATTTATCTAAAGACTGGTTTGATTTAAACTGAACTATGAATAAACTTTGTTTATTCGATTTCAATTTTACAGGAAAGAGAATCAGTCCTTGACTTCCTTTTTTTTTTTTTTTTTTTTGACTTTTGTTGATCGTTGTGAATTTGGTCAACCATCGAATTAATTGACGTCCACCAATTTATTAATATTATTATAATCGTAATGATTAACTTAAAGTACAAGATGAGCCCAAGCTTGCCAAATAATACGTCAAATTTTTTTGATTCTAATAAAATAATTATATAATTTTTTTTTTATTTTTTTTTATTTTTACTCTACAATAAATACATATATAAATTCATTAAAGATTAGAAGAGAAATAAATATATAATTGATAAAAAAGTAATTAATGTGATCTTGAACTATACAAATGACAGATAAATAAAAATATTTTTTTTTCAAAAATCCGACACTTAAAAAGAAATGAATGAAGTATTTGTTAAAATTAGACATTAAATTATTTTTCAATATATTAAAACTAAATTGACCTCTACTGTCAATTTTAGAATCCAAATTACTAATATTTTAAAATATCAATGACAAAATATTAATCGTTAGACGGTTATATCAATTTTAAAATTAAATTGATATTTTTCTAATATATATATATATATATATATATATATATATATATATATATATGAGATTAATACACATACACTGTCAGTGTAAAAGGACTTTACACAGACAACCAATCGTATTTTTCTATTTTGCCACCTCACATATTAGTGTTTTAATTAAATAAAAAATAATTAAAAAAACATAAACCATGTTTTCAGCTTTTCACTCTCTTGACTCAAGCCGCTGCATCTGCCGTGCCGTTTCACGCACCTTCCTTTTACCTTACCTAATTCTCTGTTAATTTTGCACCCTCTGACTTTGTGGAAAATATAAGGATATACTTAGTGTTGTGTTTTTGCCCCCTCTAATTTTTTAATTTGACCGTACTGCCTTTAATTTTTTAGTTATTATCAATTTTTATTTTTTATTGACTAGTTTCTTTCGTATGTTTTGTTTCTTTTACACTTATTTAGTTGGACATTTCATTATCTTTCATAGGGTAAAATATGTTTTTGGTTTTTTTAAAATTTTTGAAGTTCAATTTTAGTTTCTTTAAAAAAAATTTGTCTACTTTTCGTCTCCTAATTTGAAATGCATCACCTTTTCTTCTCAAAATAGTTTAGATAATGCTTTATAGAGAGACAAAAATGGTTTAGATAGCGCTTTGAAAACCAAAATGTTGCATTTCAAAATTGAGAGACGAAAAAGGACAAAATTTTTTGGAGAGACCAAAACCAAACTTCGAAAATTTTATAGGAACAAAACATATTTTATTTTCATATGTATGATAATAAATAAACTCTTTTTAGTCCTTATAATTTAATATTTTTTTTTCTTTTCATCTTTGCAAAAAAAAAAAAAAGTTTTAGTCCTTGCAAAATATGTATATTTTGTTTTTCGTTTTTAAAGTGCTTTTCATCCTTGAATAGTGAAAAAAAACACATTGACCAGTAAAAAAATATTATCTAAACAACTTTAAGGACGAAAAATAAAATAAATATAATTTGCAAGGACTAAAACCAAAAATAAATTTGTAAGGACGAAAAATAAAAAAAATACTAAATTGTAAGGACTAAAAAGATATTTAAACATAATAAATATTCTTAATTTTTTTAAAATAATTTGCCCCCACTGATGATCCCGGGTCCAGGATCCGCTACTGCTTGTGAGCATCGCTACCTATGCACATACTCGAGCAGTCATTGCAGCATCTTTAAGCATCATATGGCAGAGGCGACAAGTTAGTGGAGAGGGTGCAAAACGGAAACGTGACGGACGTGGTGCACTGTAACAGAACTTTGTTTACCTTTTTTTAATTATTTTTTATTTAATTAAAACACTATTATGTGAGATGACAAAATAGAGGAATATGATTGGTTGTTTGTGTAAAGTTCTTTTACACTGACAGTGTATGGACATTAATCTCTATTTATATATATATATATGAGGAGGAATCAAATTATATCGGTGTAACTTGAATAACTATTACATCATTCAATAATAACATGACATCGAATGTGATTTTTATCGATCCAACTGTTGAATTATATCAACATATTATCAAGATTGTGTGTGTCAAATTGTGTCAAAATTGAACAACAATAAGAAGGTAATCAAATGATCCATATTTTAGTATATTTTGAAAAGTTTATATTACTTTGATTTTAATCTATATGAATAAGGTAACAAATAATTTTGGATCAATATGAAATTTTGTATACATGATCTATGTGAAAGAAACTTTCAATCCTACGGTGGGTTTTAAGAAAACATCATCCAATTAAAAGTTATTGAACGGTGTAATAGTTGTTCAAGTTATACCAGTATAATTTGATCCCTCCTATATATATATATATATACTTTATTTTAAATCTTGCACAAATAATAGAGTTTGCAGAAAAAAATATTTAAATATATCCATTGTCGGTGAACCCCAATTAAGCCAATTTACTGGGTCAAATTAGACATAATAATAACTCCAATGACTCAAGTTAATTAAGATTTGGTATTTTTTTAAAATTCTTAATTATTCTTTTCTGACTTCTTTTTAGTTGGACGGTTGAGTTATATATTGACTTGATCATCTCTGGGTAATTCTCGGTCAATATATTACGACATGCATAGAATTACTCTTCATGCAAAATTTCAACGTACAAATTAACATGTAAATAAAAATGAAGTGAAAAGTAATTTCTTTTTACCTTACATAAGGTTGAATATAAATATATAATTTGAGACATGTATTAATTCCCTGTACGTTGATTGTGTTTAATTAAATGTTGAAAACTTCTTCTTATATGTATAATTAATTTCAAATATACGAAGACAAGTACTGACTAGAAAAAAGAATATTTGGCCGGTATTTGGACTCTACTGTGAAAATAGTTAATTGAAGCCTAATCATGGCACACGTTAACTATATTGTTAGACAATTGATAGAAGGTTTGAAAGGGTCGAAATTAAAGGGCCCTAGGGCTTGTGGGACGGTGATAAAAGCTTTTGGCCCCCACACAACACATTTTCAAATTGTTACTTATGAATGTAAAGCCAGTTTTCAGCTTTGCCATGCATAGTAAGCAATGACCACGAGGCATTAATATGGGGGGGGGGGGTACGGTTCCAATTTTCTTGGGAAAATGTTTGAACATTTTTTGGACGTGGATCACATTGAGATGCCACATGGAACTCGTAGCATGGAATTAAGCTTCTATGAGAAACCGTACTTGAATGAAACTTTGAGAGAGCATTAATCTTGGGTACTTAGCTCAGCTAGGAGCGTCAGGATTCTCACGCGTTTGATGATCTCTCTTTTGAAAATAGAAACCATGAGAAACATGAGTTTTGCAACAAACTTGGCTTTTAATAATTATAATGGTCATTTTAGTTTAGACACTGTTTGGTTTTTCACCTCCAGGACCAGATCAACGCAGGCACCAAAAATAACAACACCCCTTTAATTTTGCAGCGCAATTATCTCCTGAGCGAGCTAGAAAATTTATTATCTGATCGATGGTACAAGATTCAAATTTCAAAGTCTATATTCATAATTTGGTTCCAATCCCATTTTCCTTGCATTTTCTTTTATGCATGAATGTATCTTGTTTCTCACACATGTGTGCCAGCTTCTTTTGCTAAAAGTTTTATATTGTTTATACATTTGCTCAAAGCCTTCCACATGGCCTAGTTAAATGTTAGTAAATAGTTTCTCTCCTTTACATTATTACATACATGATACATACACACTCACAAAGTATGTATCCTCTTCAATATTGAAAATTTTCAGTAAGAAAGAGATACACATAAACATATTAAATGGTTAAAAAAAATTTGTAAGTCATTCCATCTTTGTGTGTTTCTTTCTCCTACTCAAAATTTCCACTCGATAGGATCCACACTCCACACTCACACCACGCACGTGCATATACATATATAGAAGAGGGAGAGTATAACCATTTCCCATCATCAATATTAAAAACAAGTTTGACCCTACTGGCGCAATACAAGTTTAATTCTTCCACTTGTTAAGTGGTGTAATAAAATATCATTGCCCACCTTGTATTATATGAGGTTTTAGGAGACATCGGAGAATGACATACAATGATCATATGTAATGACATCTTAAAGGCAAACCACAGGTATAAGCGAAGCATGTTCGTTATAATAAAGTTTAATTCGTCATCTTATACGCACGCAACTTAGGTTCTAGTTATAAAAACACTCGTGTGTATTAGAAAGGATGTCTCTGGTAAGAAAATTATATTGATGCAAGAGTAAGAGAAGTAAATTCAAGTTATACAACTATATATGATAATTAAAATTATTATTTTTTAAATCACATGATTATTTTAAAAATAATATTTTTTTAAGGTATAAAAACATAATATTTTTAAAAATAATAATATTTTAAAAAAATAATATTAATCAGGTTATAAGGGATATTCTAACTTATTTACAGAAGTCTTGATAAATTACATGATCACAATACACTAATAAGAATATATATATATATATATATATATATATATATATATATATATATATATATATATATATATATATATATATATAAAATAATGTTCCTCTCAGACATTGAACCATGTCCATGATATATTTATCAAGTTTAAAACATCTATCAAGCCAAAATAAACACTTAAAAACACAATATTATTACACATGATCAAAATAAACTAAATCAGACTTGTCAAAAGAGATGGCAAAAGAGGCACAACTTTTTCCTTAATCAACCAAAGTAAATTGAGCAAACGTGTCATTAGATAAAACTCCTTATTAAAAACTTAAGTCATGCATGTATTGCATACAAATTTGGTTTGTTACTAGGTTAGAAAAAATTATATGATTTTCTAAATAAATTTGTTTCGGTATGTCAAAATAATCCCACATCACTTAGTAATCGAGACTAAAGATGGTTTATAAACACATTCCTTCCTTAACACACCAAGTTGCCTTTTAAGGATAAAACTGTGAGGCTTAGACTAATGTCAAGGCGAACAATATCTTGAATGTGATGACTCTAACGATGAAACAGACTTGAGGTCGGAACATTGACACTAGAAGAAGGGCCTAAGCCACACATAAGGGCTAAACACTTAGAACAAAATTTATGACATATATTTTATAAGATTTAATAATAACATTTATTCTTATTACTTTAACACAAAAATATCCACTTATATATATATATATATATATATATATACATACATATATATATATATATATATATATATATATATATATATATATATATATATATATAGTTTTTTCTCTTTTAACTCTTAATTACATTACTTATTAAACAATTCTCTTTGCTCCTTTTTTTTTTATTTTATCTTTATATTCAACCTCTGTTGAATAATTTTTTTTCAACAAATATTTTATTGAAAATCAACTAAGCACGTTTCTTATGTTCATTGAAAATCAAAACAAGAAATGCATTAAGTAAAGGATTCTCTTATTTTACATTCTCTAACTATAGTTTCTTTGTTTATATTATTTTGGTAGTGTAACTTTGAAATTTGCTCTATTCCTTTTTCGGGCAAATGCATGCTTCTTTCTAAAGGAACAGCATGCAACTGCTTTCAAACTTGAAAATCGACAAGAGTAATTATAAGGCATTAATTATTCAACGGACAATAATATAACATACTTAAATGTTTCTTCTCTCTTTATAACTCAAATGCTTGAAAATCATACGTTAACCTTACACATGTAATAATATGTATATCCAAATGTAAATACATATTTAATTTTAAGTACTTATAATATAAGCTCGCTCTTAGTAGTTGAAACAAAAAATAGTCAAACATTAGAGAGAAAAAATTAAAAATACATTTGAAGAGAATGAAAATTTTATAACATTAATTACTTTACATAAAGAAGACAAAAAAATAAAAACAAAAATGAAACTATAAAGCAAAAGAAAATAAATGAATTGACTAAACTAATATTGAACAATAGAACAAAAGGATGAACCAGGACAAAAAAAAGTATTAGGATTCATAATTTTCAAACCTTTATGATTCGCAATTTTTGTCTTTTTTTTTTGTGATTTTGGTTCCCTTCAAAAAAATCATAATTTTGTTCCAATTCTCAATTTTTTATACATTTTTATTTCTTTTATTTTGGTACAAGTGAATCCTAGACCTAATATATTCATTTAAGTACCATAAAAAAATAATTTAATTAACTAAAATATAAAAGATTAAAAAAAATGTATGCAAAATTAAGTATTGGACAAAAATTACAAATTTTCTAAAATATGGGACCAAAATTGCAAGAGAAAAAAATATGGGGACCAAAATTGCAGATAAAAATTAAAAGATAGCATAATTATAATTTAGCCTAATTATTGTAATTAGGACAATAATTTAGGTTTTTCTAATTACTGTAATTAAAATAATGATTAAAATTTTTCTAATTATTCTCAATTATTGTAATTAACAACTAATAATTACAGTAAATCATGAAGAAGAAAAAATCAATTTTCATCTGGCATAACATGATTTAAAGAGTATATCTCGGCTAAAGTAGAATGCCCCGTTAGTGCATGGGAAACCCGTGTCAAGGATAACACCAAACTCAATTTCTAATTTTGCAGCAAAATTCTTTGGAAAATTCCTTTACACTCTTTAAGCAACCAACAAATCAACTTGTTGACGACCGATCGATTTGATGAATTCCAATAGATATACAAGCGTGAGTGTGATCATGAAAATTCAAGAAAATGCTAGTGGGAGTGTGATCATGCAATTACTCGCGTAATTGAATTGAATGAGGTTATGACTTGGGAGATTTGACGGAAAATACCCCACGCGTAAACTGTAAACCTTGAAGGTTGAAATTTTGAATTTAAAATTACAAGAAAACAATGAAAACACTGACATCAGCTTTTTGAATGTGTCCGAAAGTTTGTAATCAATAAAAAGAGTATATCGAATAGATTTTTTTTTTTTTTTTGACAAAATATAAAGTGGCTTATATAAGTCAACAACTTTAATAAAAAAAAAAGTATTATTAAAATAAAATCTCATTTAATAAAAAATAATAAATAAATATTTGACTAAACTATTTATTTAAACACTGCGTAAGTCACTTCTTAAAAAGTTTGTAATCAATAAAAAGAGTATATCGAATAGATTTTTTTTTTGACAAAATATAAAGTGGCTTATATAAGTCAACAACTTTAATAAAAAAAAGTATTATTAAAATAAAATCTCATTTAATAAAAAATAATAAATAAATATTTGACTAACTATTTATTTAAACACTGCGTAAGTCACTTCTTAAATACATTGTAGGTGGATTTGACTTTTTGTCTCGCATGCTGTCTACTTGTCTCTGTTAAATCTGTTTATTCATATTTACAAAATTACCGTCTTAAATAATTATCCTTATTATGCTTTGCAAGTGGCTTTAAAAAGTTTTACCAATCTTTAGTCCCTCTCCAGGTTTTGGCACTTCTTGGTAGTTGATTTTGGACAGGTTACTAACTAAGGTTGTTCTATTTCGCATAAATGTAATTTCAGACTAACAGGAGGCTATGACGCTATGTATTGTTTTGTAATATATGTCTTTGGAGGATTCAAAAACGTTTTTTTTTTCCCTCCTGTCCTGGCTCTTCTCAAGTGCGATATTCTTAATTTCTATATCTGGTTGAGATGTGTAGTGGTCTTGCCAATATTTATCGTGTCTCATTATCTGCAATATGGTGGTGTATTTAAAAGAAAGACTTAGAGAGTCGCATATATTTTTTGTCATGCAACACTGTGTGGTTTTTTGGAATAGGGATTACCTTTTAAAATGCCTCCTTAGATTTACTATTTAATTTAGCTCAGATAATCGAAATTATAAATATTGGTTCTTCTCACCACGAAAGAGAAAACGTTGGTTTACAGGTAAAGTAGCTAGGAGGATCCACTTTTTTATTTTCTCACTAGTGTGTTAATCCTTTTAATTATGTTTTTGAACCTCCTAAGATCTCGTATACTTCTTTTTTTTTTTTTTTAGACATATGTCTCTTGTATACAAGTTAAAGTAACTCATGTATTGATATAGATTCGTCTCGGGTCACCATGATATTAGTGTAGAGTATCCATCAGCTTTGTTGATAATCTCCGTCTAAAAATCTGACTGATCACCTTTAGTGGGGTCTCCTTTTCCAATAACGTTTTTTTTCATCCACAATACTCGAACTCAAGACCTTATTTAAAGGAATCGAATCTAGTATGACTTGACTCAACGACTTGTTGGTATTGATATAAATTTTTCTATCAAAATTTAACTACAAATGTAAATTATAAATATTGTAAATTTACGTAAATAATATGATTTATTATATTGACATTTAATATAATAATTATATCAACAAAATTATTTATTAGTATATATAAAATATTATTAATATATACTCGTATATTTATACTAATAATTTAATCTTGAATTTAATTACAATACAATGATAGTGTACAAAATTGATACTATTATTCAGTCAATCATGTATAGTAATTTTGTCAACCTTTTTAATAATTATTTTAAAAATTTATATTTAAAATAATTTTTTATTGATTGACAATATAAAATCTTTACACTAACCATACATGAATTTTTTTTTATTTTTATTAAATGAAAATTATTCTATGGGAAACTACAACACTTATCTGTCTGTATATAATATTTTTTTTATATAGTGTTTGTTTGCTTCTTCTTTTTTTCTTTTTGAGACAAAAAGGGAGATAAAAAGTAAAAATGTGCTTATATTTGAATATCTACAAATTACAAACACTTCATCAACACTTTTCAATTCTTTCTATTTTTCTCTTCCTATCACGTTATATCACCAATTAAATCAATCATTTATCTCCTATCTCTTTCTATATCTGACTAGGTTCAGACATGCAAAGGTGTCAAGAATCATTTTCCAAAGTAAAAACACCTCAAAACCGACAAGGGAAAACAGTCTCAGAGGAATCTCCTAGAAGAGCTAAAAAAAGATTGAAATCAGAAGGAACCATTAAAATCCTAAGAGGAACGTCAGCATGAAGACTATACCAGTATACCTAGCTAAGGAACCTCAAAAATCCTAAAGGAACGTCATTATGAAGACTAAAAGGAGCCTAAAAAATAATTGGATCGACGGTTGTTTTAATCGAGATTCAAAGTTCAAACACACCTTATACGGTCATTTTATGAACGTCATTGAAATAATCTAATAATATCTAGCTAAGGAACCTCAAAAATCCTAAAAGGAACGTTGGTATGAAGACTACTATATTCAATTAGTGTGTTTGTTATTACGTTTTTGCATATTTCAAAGCAACTGAAGGTGACTGAGCAAAATGATTGGATCAGCGGTTGTTTTAAACGAGATTCAAAGTTCAAACACGTCGTATAGTGTTTGTTTGCTGAACAATAGAGGAGTGTCCAACTTTTATTACGACTGTATGGGATAACTCAAACACACATAGGCATAGCCCAAGAGTAAGAAGATAGATACCTACCGGAAAACATAAGAAGAGAAAATTTAATAAAAACAAATTATAATATAAGTAATTATCTAAATGATTAACTTTTTATAAATTATAGTTGTTCCAACCTCAAGTTTTCCAAGATTGTGAAGGTCATTGCATTCAAGATATTGCCACTTTGGTGCTCTATGACTCTCCATCACATATTTGTCATAAAAAGGTACTTCAATGGTTTGAGGAAAGAGTGTTTACAAACTATCTTTGGTTTCGATTCTTAAAAGATATGGAACTTTTTAAACATACCAAAACAATAATATTTTAATAAATCCATTGAGGAAAAGATGACAAAAAACTAGTTAAGGTGGTTTGGACACATATAAAGAAAGGCACAAGAAGCGTCAGTTAGAATAATAGATTGCATGATTTTTAGTCCTCTGAAAAGAAAAAGGAAAAGAGGGAGACCAAAAAGGACGTTGGAGGAAATCGTCAAGGAAGATCTCAAACTAAATATTCCTGAAACTTTGGTTTTTAACTGTGCCAAATGATATCGTATAATTCATGTAGCCGATCTCATATAATGGATAAGATTTTGTTATCGTTGATGTTGTATTTTGTGTAAGGAAAATTTTAATCAAGACCCATGCATATATGAAAATTGGGACCGAAAGACAAAAAATGAAAATGTTCTTCATTGTGTTCCACCGGCCATTTCTTTCACGCCAGTTGGATACAGGTTATTATTTACAACTTTCCAAGATGCTCAATGTGTAGCTTTACCTGACTGTGCAGATGAATCCATATAGTTGCCTTGCTCGACCTTTTTGAAGTCAGAGAAAGTCAAATTCTAGAATTTTCTTTTCGTTTAAAAGTAGTTTCCAACATAAAAAATTTAGGACCAAATTCGGATACTGAGCAAAATTTAAAAGTGAAGCCAAAAATTGCTCTAAATGATGTTTTTATATAATTAAGATTTCAGGGAAAGAATTGGTACCTTGATTTAAGGTAGGAAAAACCTTCAAACCCTAACAATACTAATAAAAGAATTTTCATTTAAAGAGACTCAAACAGCACTTACAATTTCAAAGGAATTAGGAGTATATACGATTGGTAAAAAAGAAATGGTGAGGTAATAAGAACAAGAGAGAAAATGGTGGGGGGAAAGAAATAAAAGAATATGAGTCTCACACCTTTGTATTTCTTGCTAGTTTAAGCATAAATAAACAATCAATATAGTTGTGATTGACATTTTCTAGCAATATTTTTTGTTCCAATTTGAAATTGTCAAAAATTACATGACAAAAGATATTTTGTGCTGATTTTTGACATGTTTTAATAATTCAAAACTGTCAGAAATTGCATAAAAGTGAGAATTTGTAACAATTTTTAGAGTTTTCTTATAGTTTTAAATGGCCAAAAACGTATTTCACTAAAAAAAATTATCAATTTTTAAAATATTTTTATTTTTATTTTTTCAGATTAAACACCTTAGAAATTTACTTTATTTTTCACTTATTTTTACTCATTCTATTTTTTTTTTCTTTCTGCCTAACAAAGTTATATGTTTTGTTATTACATAAAGAAAGATAAATCAAATATGACATGAAGCCCATTTTGACCAATCTAGCAACAGCCGTCAGTATTCAATGGGCGATACGCGGATACCACGGTTCAATTTGTACAGGTCTGCCAGCCCAAGAAACCCATCAATTAGTTTGTATTGGCTGCGGTAGTAGTTATAACTTGAGTAGACATGGTGAAATGGTTCAATTTGGCATGTTAATCTATTTAATTTATTATGGATATGTTTGAGTTAATATATCTAAAAGTACCTCTAGAAAAAAAAAAAAAACTTTTCTGTAAGTTAAAATTAATTTATACATAAATTAATTTATAAAAAAATTCACATCTTCTAAAAAAATTATATAAAAGAATTTCTATAAATTAGTTTATACATATGTTAATTTTAACTTATACAAAAACTTATTTTATATATTTTTTTTATTTTCTTATCATAGAAATATTTCTGGATAAATTTAATACCCTATATTGCATATTGATGATTTTTCTTTCTTTACAGAGAAGAAGATATTCAAGTTACTAGATGTACCTAAAAAAAAAAGATGCCTACTATATTAAGACAATATAGGTTTATGAATAATTGAAGAAATAATAAAAATAAAGTTATACTATTTTTTTTTTTAAATAACCACTGTAATTAAGACTTTTAACTCTACTAGGAGCCATTGTAATATTTCTATTTGAGAGCAAAAATTATATTTCAATCACATCCGATAAACAGGTAAATTATTTAATAATCTGAAGTAAATAAACACTTAAGTGTATTCTGGTGTCTAATCCGCTATTGAAAATGTAAAGTCAAAACCTTAAAGCGGCGTTGACGTAGACTCGTGAAAAAGGCCTTGCGCAGTGCATAGGTTGACAGTGTTTAATAAAAAAATACTACTATAATCTAAGACCATAAATACTCCTTCCATTTTTAAACTCTTGATGTTTAAGATTAATACACACAGTTTAAGAAATATTTAATATTATACATAAATAATATATTTTGTCTAAAATATTCTCATTTAATATCTATGAGAGAAGAAGTTATGAAAATCTAGAGTTTAAGAACAAAAACAAAAAGTTAAAACATTTAGTCTAAAATATCCTCATTTAAATATGGGTATATGTGAAAAAAAAATAATAAGTATTGAAATGTGTAAAACATCAAGAGTTTAAGAATAAAAATAAAAAGTTAAAATATCAAAAGTTTAGGAATGAATGGAGTTAGGGGTGTTCATATCCAAACCGATCCAAAATAAAAACCGAAAACCGCTAAAAAAAATCGAAAACCGAACCAAATCGATATATTTTGGATTTGTTTGGATGATTTTGTTCTCAAACCGATCGGTTTGGTTCGGTTTTCGGTTTATATCTTTGGAACCAAACCAAACCGAACCAAACCGCATATGATCATAAAACTGTACTTTTTTATTTCTTAGTTGTTCTATATGACACTCAAGTATGCGTTTTAGTACTATTATCCTTTTATAATTTTATTTTTTTAAATAAAAGAAAACTTAAGTAATGAAATGTACAAGGAGCTAAGCAATTTCTTTTAAAATTGTGGTTTGTTATGAATAAAAAATATGTAAATGTTAATTTCAAGTCTTGATTACGACTCAATTAGTTACTAGATTTTATATTGCATCATTTTTTTTGTTAGTTAAATTAAAAACATTTTTAAAATTTAAAATCATATTAAGATAAAATTTATAATATTAAAACCACAAAACTGATCCAAACCAAACCGCAAAAGGTTGGTTTGGTTCGGTTCGGATTTGATATTACATTTAAACCGAACCAAACCGAACCGCATGTAATTTTTATGTTTGGTTCGGGTGATTTTTTAACTGAAAATCGAATCAAACCGCACCGCGAACACCCCTAAAGGGATTATTGTTTATGAAAGACAATTGATTACCAATATTATAATTGATTATTCTATAATTAACTTTTATCATAATTAATTATTACAAAATTAATTTTATGTTTAGTAATGTTAATTGAAAAGTAATTTTAAAAATATATTTTATATAAAATATATAAATTATTAAATAGATATAAATTTTTGTTCAAATTATATAATACTTGATATTTTAAAAATGATTTAGGAATTTTTTTTCACAATTTCAACATTATTCTAAAAAAAAAAAACTTTTAAGATAATTACATTTTCGGCATCAATAAGATAATATGTGAATTAAATCAATTTTATCTTAATTTCTTAAGCACTTTATTATGTGTTCTAAACTGCTTTTACGAAAAAACTGTTAAATATTTTTCTTTTCATCTCGTATTATTTATCTTTAAAAATAAGATATAAATGTCTTTAAAAATTTGAATTATATGAATTATTATAATAAAATGTATTTTTGATAACATTATCTCTATTAAAAAAATGGAATATAACTATAGTGTTTTTTAAGCGAAACATTAATAAATTAGTAAGTATATTATTAAAACTAATTAATACTTGTTAATTTTTAAAAAAAAAAAACTAGCATTTTAAGACAAAGACACGTGTAATCCAAAATGTTGAGTACTAGTAACATTTTGTATACATGCATGCACGAGTGTGAACACCCTAAAAAGTAAAAAGTAAAAAGTGTCTTTTATCAAAATTTATATGTATAATTTTATAATGTGTTTGAATGATGGTAAAAAATAGAAAATGGCATGGCAACTCGATCTATCTAGTAGTATTTCAAAAAGACCAATGTCAACTATAACGGTGGAGGACGTGGCACTGTTCGGTCAACTAAGTAAGATCGTTGGCATTATTCATTGGTTAGACGCCGTCTGGCTGCCTTCCATCATATTTTTATGCAACACGTGGGCAGCCACAACGTAATAACAACCTCAAAAAGTGTTGATTATGTCACTGATTACGGTAAAAAAAATTCTTAACTGTTCAGAATGCCTCCAATGGCCCTACGAAAAAGAGGAGAATGTCATATTTCGCTTCTAGGGCGCATGTAATTGACTAATTAAATAGAAAAAAATGAGAATTATTGGGTTCAAAGGGGCCGAGTAAACAATAGTACCTCTGTCATATGTGTGTAACATAGGAAAACACAAGATAATCAATATTACAGCAAGAAAGGAGGAAAGTGATTAGCTTAAAAGACCTTACAACTATTTGATTATGAAGCAAATCAAACCGTCAAAGATTTGTTAATTATTACAACTTGTCTTACCAAAGAATGTTTCAAGAGGTTCACAATTCTTCTAATATGTCCTTGAAAAAAAATTGTAATAACTCTTACTTTAAATATTTTAAAAAATAAAAACAGGAAGCCTAATAATAAATAATTTAAATTGAATCTCTAAGAAATAAATTCTGTATTAAATACTAATTCACGTCTTTCATTATTGTACACAACTTTGACCCTTTGCCTATGGAAGATGACAAGCATGCATGCGCGTCACGAGTCTACGTCTTGACTAGGAATGGGAGTCTTGGGGGCAGTGTTTTAAGAACCGGGCTGGACCGGTCGGTCCGATCGGAATCTGGTAACTTAATCGGTTCGGTTCGATAAAATGATCAGATATACATCTGATCCGATACGATCCGGGTTGAACCGGCCGGGTTTTGAAAAAAATTGGTGACCCAGGTTGAACCGGGTTGTGATGTGATTTTTTTTTTTGAAAAAAAAGTGCTGAAATGACGTGTTTCAATTTTTTGTTATTTTTTTGTGTGTATGAAACTTATTTATGAACTTGTATTGTCATGATTATTGATTGTTATTTCTTATTTGGAATATTAGGTACTTTATAATGACAATAATTTAAAATTTGAAGTGTTAAATGATTAAATTATGTTAGGTATATTATATTTTTTTAATTTTTTAATATATATTGAGTCAAACTGGTCCGATCAATGATCCACCGATCCGACCAATGACCCATTAATCCAGTACCTCGGCCGGTTCGATGACCGGTCTGGTTCTTAAAACACTACTTGGGGGAGTGTCAAAATAATAATAAAATAACAACAGCTTTCAAGTTAGATCGTGTGTGGATAAACTTATCTATGTAAGTATTTATAAAAAAATAAATAAAAAGAAGAATAAAATAAACTTTTTCTTTAAATTAAAATTAATTATACATAAGTTAATTTGTAAGAAATTTCTCATATTAACTTTTTTAAAAAGTTATTTTAATTTATATATAAGTTAATTCTAATTTATTAGAAAAGTTTGTTTTTTTATTAGTTCCTCTTTTTTATGTTTATGAAAAATTTATTCAAACAAAATTATAGTAGCATATGATTCTATTTATGATTAAACATTACCTACACAACAAATTGCCTACACAACAATCGGTGATTGATATATTACACACACATACACGAAAATTAAATTAATCAATTCAGATGTGCTAACATATTCTGTTATCGTTCTAAAAAAAACAATATATTCTGTTATCATTGGCATTGAGCTAGTTTATGAAAATAATTGTTTAACGTCAAATACGTCCATAATCCTTAATTGTTTAGCTATGTTTTCTCTCATACGTCCATTATGAGGTCCCTAATTTTATTCATCAATGAGGTTATAAAAATTGTTTCTTATTAAACAACATTTTATCTATTCGAAAACCCTAATTATGAAATAGGAAGTAGTCATTCTCACTAACAAAAATTAATGAAAAAAAAATCCCTCTTTCATATCTAATACGCAACTATAATTTTAATTCTATCATCATCTTGATTAAACATGATATAATTTATCTACATAAATTGATTATATAGTTAAAATTGTTTCAACCCTTCTTCCTTTTTAACCCATAGTGTTGGCGCAGTGATGTAAGGTCCTGCTGCATTCATATGTGGATGAACGATCTATTTAGCGAGAGAACGTATTCAATTCCATCTATATGTAAAATTTCCTTGAGTTAGCGGCAGCGACCCTAAACCAGTAAATTGAAAAACACCCGTCATTTTTTACCTAGGATCACAAAAAAAAAAAAACCAACTCTTCCTCCTTTTCGTATTCATCTAGGATCCTACTAGGAACACCTCTATGTTAGACGCATTAGTTGAATCCTACACTTTACGAAGAAAAAGAAAATTAGATTCAACTTTGAAAACATGTGGGGAAAGAACTGCTCAACAAGGCATGCATAGTATATGTTACAATGCTATAGACCACCAAGGTTGTCATTGAGAACGTGAGGATGTGGTGCATGCATGTGTCACTTGTCCTTGACAACCTTAGTATTTTGTGTATATCGACCGAAAGAAGCTAGGCCATACATAAGTTATAACCTTTTGCTGCACGTACGGTCCCTGTCGCAGCCTACGAAAGCTGAAGCAATCACAAAACTCCATCCACCAAAAGCGAATAATTAATTCACATATGCAGAATATAATAGCTTGAAATCAGAAGGGATGTATGAAATGTCGTTTCGGAATTTAATAGCTTGAATTTCAACGCATTTAAGTGCGTAATGGTACAGATGTGCGTTCCATGGGGTTGCTGGATAGAGATATTGAGGTGGTCTTTTTAACAATTGGTTAGATTCCATTTACATACACAAGTGAATTTAAATGTACCTTAACCGGTTGGTGGGGGGAGGTTGGTATCTTTTAGTGATACTCTGCTATTCTGTTTGTATATAACTATGGTACAGCTAGTACCCTTTTAATTAAATATTCTTTTTTGCTGAGCAAAAAAAAAAACATATGCAGAATATATATAAGTCATGCCACAAGTTTATCATCACGTCATAATGAGCTATGTATTACATCTTTGTTAATTAATGAGCCATATAACAAATGCAATGTTATAACTTAAGCCATGCCAGTATATGTATTCATTTGTTTTTATCATTACAAGAAAGAATCATATTCAGAACGACTTTTTTCCGGTGACAATTGAGTCGTTGGCAAAGATAGACATTTGGTAGTGATATTTGATTGTTGTTGGGATAAGATTTTTCTTTTGTCAACAAAACCAGTATCGTGGGAAAAATTATACCTATCCCAGCAACAAAATTTGTCGCTGCCAGTGAAAAGTGTTTTTCTATGCCAACATGTTTGTTGTCGCTGGGAAAAATACTATTTTTGCCAACAAAATTCATAGTTTATGGGAAAAGTTGCTTTTCTATGCCAATGCGCCTATTGTCGCCGGGAAAAAGTGGTTTTTTATGTCAGTGAGTTTGTTGTCGTTGGGAAAAGTACTACTTAATACCAACAACGTTCACAGTCGCTGCGAAAAATTGCTTTTCTATGCCAATACACTTGTTGTCGCTAGGAAAAGGTGTTTTTCTATTCCAACGTGTCTAAAGTCGCTAGGAAATGATGATTTTCTATGCTAGCGACATTTAATGTCATTGTGAAATGCTAATTTTTTTTTATTTCTTTGGACCAATTCAAAATATATCCCAATAATAATCGAGCAGGTGGATCAAATGGCACAGGATTATTCTAACTTAATCAAATGTCTCTAGTCAACTGTTCAAGTTCTAAGTATATATGATGTAAACAAAAAAAAAAATTATATCCTAATAACATTATTTATTGTATGAAAGCTAAAATAAATCGATACTAAGAATGAACTTAATCAAGTGTTTCCTTATAACATATGTGAAAATTAATATTTCATAACAACGTTTTTTTCATCCAAAGTTCAGTACCTCTCGGACCAATGACTTGTTAGTAGAGTATAATATGTATTTGATTATCAATATTAAATATCCTATTATATATTAAATAAGAATAAAGCAAAGAGATAATATTTAATGAGTAGAGAATTATGAAAAAAAATATTAAAATTAGGACACATCACTTTTATTGATAAATCAATTTGAATTTTTTAGATAAGATTAAATTAGAAAAAGATAAATAATCCCCTTCTTTGTGAGTAAAAGATAAGTAATCTAACAAATAGATAAGTATTTTTTTATATTATTAGAATTGAATTTTAAAAATAAATTTAGAAAGTCTGAAAAGATAGAAAAAAGTCAATTAATAATCTATCGTTGGTTAATAGCCCGCTTAATGTACACTTTTTTAAAATTAAATTTTAATATTTTATTATTGTTTAAATAAATATTTTAATATGTGTGCAAATTAGATTTAAGAATAATATACATGTATAAATATTATAAATTTATAAAGAATATTTGTTACTTCACCAAAAAAAAACTCTAAATAAGATTTTTTCAAAAAATTCTATTTTTATAGATAGTTAAAAGATCCTATTGATAATTAGTTTTGAATTTGGTATATTGATGTTACAGGATATCTAACTCATTGATAAGATTTTGATCTCGATGAGAAATTTTTAGTTAATTTGAACTTAAATTATTTATAATGAAAAATTGATTTAAATATTAATAAAATTATGAAAATACATTAATTTTAAAATTTTAATAGTTGGCGGAAATTTTTAGCGCTAAAAATTAGAGGGAGAAATTGCGCCCCTCCGATTTTTCCTCCTTTGGCATTACTCCAATCCTCCCATCATGCCATGTTTAGTAACCACATTTTTTTTTTTTTGGTGGAAACGTTTAGTAACCACATAACAAATAACAAATAAGATTTTAGAGGAGTAGTCCTCAAAAGTCTAATAATAATTATTTGTTACACATGTTATTAATGTGAAATAATTTAATCGCATTTTGATAGGTCAAAATTTGAAATGGACAATTAATTTAACCTAAATTTGCAAAGTTCATTTAATTTAAATGGAAATGATACAAAATTTTCCATTGACTTTTCCTTATATATAGCATTTTAAATGAAAATCAATTGATTTTTTTTTTCAAATTCACCTAAATTAATGTTCCTGTCCTTTAAAATTATTATAATAATTAAGATAATTAAAACAAATATATAATTTAAATTAATTAAGATAATTATGATATATTTTTTTAAGAAAGTAAAGAAAAGTAAGATTATTTTAAATTAAGGTAAATATATTACTTTAACATGTATATTTAAAATAAATAATATAATTAATGAATATAAAATTAACGTAATTACATGAAATTATATATCAGTTTATTTATAAATATTTTATCATATTTAATATTGACTGAAGAAACTTAAATATTTGAACAGAAAGCAAAAAATTAATTTATTTGAATATTAAATTAAAAAATAATGTCAATTTTATTTTATTTAAAGTGAAAATTCATGACACGTATAATAAGATGAGAGATAGATGACACATATTATATATAACATAGTGCATGGTAATTTGTGTTTAGATGATAGAGTAAAATTATTTTATACTTTCAATGCATAACTTTTTTTCTCTTTTACGTATGAATTTAATGGTCATGCACTGAAGTATAAATAGTTTTATACTGTCATCCAATCATAAATCACAGTTGGTATGACTTTAGTGGGAGTTTGGTACAAGATTTTTTTTTCATGCTCGAGAATCATGAGATAAATTAAATATTTTTTGTTGGTCATAAATATTCTTTGGAATATCTAGACAAGTTTCCTGATAATCAAAGAGTAACATGATATTTTCACTCTAAACTTTAATTATTTACCACGCATTAAATGATATAATAAGATTAACATGATAGTTTTATCACATTAATTAAAACTTTTTTAAACTCAGAAAAGTTAGAATCTCACTTCCCCATGAGAACAATTTTGTAAGAAACCTAGCTAAAAAACATTTCTAAGAAATATTATTTCCTTGGAATGTTATTTTTGAAATTGATAATTGTTCTAGAGGATATATTCATTTTAATATTGTAAAGTTGACATTGCTTCTTCAAAGAAATATTAGCTCAAGGGCAACTGTTCGAGGATAAATTTCATTTCACTCTTGTAAAGTCGACATTGCTTGGCACCATTGTTATGGAGTTCACTACAAGGGATAGAAGATTTGTGATTTAGAGAAATATAGAGAGAGAATATCTGAAAGATAAAGAGAATCAGAGAGAATATCTCATATGTATTGTTTAGAGTTAGGTTAAAATGAGCATAGTTTGATACATTTGATTAACATTCTCTTAATTATAGTGATTGCAGACAGGGTCTCCCATGCCACGTTCTTATTTGTGTTGGGGTCCCATACTTTTGGGTTTAAGTTTCTTGGTTCGCCTCTTTAGCTGGTCTTACCTTTTATGGTGGTCTTTTGTCATGAACCGACTTTTTGTGTCTACTTCAAGGTAATCCCCAAAACAATACCAAACATAGGAAGCCTCTCACTTTAGACTATAGAAATATTATTTCAAAATAATTAACCCTATTTCATAAATAATTTTTATTTCTCTCATTTATTGTATTTTAAAAATTATAGTCTACTAAATATATAATCAACTATATATCTATAATGGACAACAATAATTAATAATTATAAATATTATTATTTACAATTCATGATTAAAAGAATTTAAAAGAATTTAATTATGAATAATTCCTAATATAAATTTAAGAAAATATATTTAAAATATTTTATAAAAATATTCCTAAATAATGTTTACTCGTGCATGACATAGGTCACACATTCTAATTATATATATAATTGTCCTAAAAATACTCTCACTTAAGATGATTATTCTAATTTATAATTCATAATGAATAAGTATATTTATAATTTTATATATTATATTATAATTAGAAGTCATAATAACCATATATTTTAAATTTATAAATCATTTTTTAGATTTTAAATAAATAGTTTAAATTATGATATAAGAGTATTTTTAATTTTAAATAGGTGATCGGTTAAGAATTTGTTATGAGAGTGATCTCCACACACGATCTTTGAGTGTGGGACTAGTTTTCAACATTTTATATTTTTTAAATTCAAATTCTTGATATTAAGATTTTTTTTTTGGTGGGATTGATATTAAGAATTTGTTATTATCATCAAATTTAAATTAATTTATATTAGTTATTGTCAATTAAAAAAAAAGGGATAATGGAGGGTGCGTCAATCCAAGGAAAGAACTTGGCTCATATATAATGTAAATATATTATCTATTTATATATTATATATCTTTCATCTTTTATATATTGTGTATTATATATATATATATATATATATATATATATATATATATATATATATAATAAGACTGGAAATGAAATAAAAGAAAATAAAGTAAAATTAAATTAAATATAAATAAATAATAATTATTGTTCTTAAATCTATTTTTATTTTAATTTGGAAAATACTCAATTTTGCTTCTCAAACTTGATGAGAGGGAAAACTAAAATGTTAGGCCAATACGCGCCAAGTTTTCCATTTTATTGGTTCTGAAATCACATCTTCATCTTTCAAATTTGAATTCTCTAAACCGTCATACTTTTATTCTCTCCTGTTTCCCTTTTTCTCGCATAACCAGCAACCCAGATTCGCTCTTCTCACCCCAGTTGTAACCTCTTATCCCTTATTCCCTAACATTTAGTGCTTATCTTTCAATTCCCTTAATTGATTGATTTCTGCTCATTCATTTGCAGGGAAACAAATTCAATACCGAAGAAAACCAAGTTGAACCAGCAGACGTGAAACCTAATTAGGGAATCCTAAAGGCGAGATTCATTTCCTTCTCTCTTTCCTTTTATTTTTTTTTTCTTTTGCAGTGGACATGTTTGATGGTGAGCGAACAGTGACAGATATATGAGCTTTCTGATGTTGGATCGAGTTTTATGCTCTTTGCTAAACTTTGATTTGTTTTTTCGGGAGTTATGATGTTTCTAATGTGGTGGATTCTGCAAGCAATGACTTCCAGGCCTAGGATAGGTATTTTTTTTTTTTATCAACTTCCAGCTCTTTGCAATCTTGACAACATGCTTCCATTGAGTATTGAATCTTGTTCTTTCATGGCTTACGTCATTGAATGGTTGAGACCTTAATGTACATTTTCTTTTATAACAGGAAATTTTAGTCAGTTTCACTGCTACAAAGTTCTGTTATGTAGACCAACGAATTGCAGCCCTAGATGCAGATGGTCCAGCCTCTTTTGGAAAAAACAATTCAGTGCCTCAGTGAAGACTCAAGAAAGCAGTTGAATTACTGTCGAGAATGTGCGAACCAAAAACTAATAGTAGGCATGGGCGCATGGCTATCAACAACATTGCTTAGCAAACATAGTGTGGTGTAGGGAGACACAAAAAGTATGTGTAAGCTACATGCATGGGATGTACATGAAGCGGTTCACTGCAATCAAATATTGGTGATCTGAGGTGTTGTATTATGCAGCAGAATTATGATGGGTCCAAGTTTGGAGTTGGGCACATGAGCAGAATTTGGTGCAGGTGTAGTATCATGCAGGGCTGTTTGTGCAGTTCGAACAAGCTATTTGAAAGATGCAGGGGGGTTGATGCGGTTTGGGTTGGTGTGGGTTTGGAATGATATCAATTCATTTGCAGTCGAAATTGTTTAGACTAGTTTTCAGTTTTGGGTGGGGAGGCTGCAATGTATGTAAAGCATTTGGTAGAACTTATATGTGTGGCTGTTTTTTCAATAGTTACAGGTTGTACTATCCCTTGTTTTGGTAGTTCACTTTTGGGTCAATAAAATGTTATTTACTGCTTGTGTCCCCTTTTGTGGTCAATAAAAAATCAACAACATTGCTTAGGCTGAATTGGCCATTAATTTTAATTTGATCATATTTTGAATTGTTAATATAAATAAATAAATTTTGTTAATATTAATTTTAAAAAATAATATATAATTACTACTAAAATAAAATTTAATATTTATATAAATTTTTGCAATGATACTAGTAGTTAAGAAATGGAAATTCATGGTGGCGACTTTTTGTTATTAAGAAAAATATAATAATTAATGTGACTGAAAAAGACTTTATTGTAACGACTTTAGTTATTGAGAAATAATGTTTTTTTAGCAATGACATGAGTCGTTAAGACATTTAAAATATGACAATGATTTTAATGGTTACAATAAATTACTTATGACAACAACAAATGTGTGAAAATACAGTGACAATAATCCTTGTTAAAGCATAAGTAGTTGCCGTGACATTAAATGTCGCTGCAAAACTTTTGGCAATGGTCATTTAGGCAGCGACCTGTAGCGACATTTTTTTTGCTGATAAAAGTTGTTTTCCCAGCGACACTTTAGATTTGTCAACGATAAATGTCGCTGTGAATGACCTTATTTCTTGTAGTTACATGTATGCCACTTTTCAAAAAAAAAAAATGTACATGTATGCCAGGATTTTGTTTTTGTTTTTCTTTTTTGAAGAATGGGATGTTCTTAATTCATAGAGAAAAATTCCTAATTCAAAGAGTCGAATAATAGGCTTACTATCATATATATTGTTTTTAACATGTACTTATCTTCATTATCTATTTTTGCTAATGAAAATTAACTTCATTAATTTTCTTGAGAGAAAGTCTTAATTTTTTTTATCATTCAGAAAATTAAAAGCATTCTTAATTAAGACAAAATGAGGTAACATTAAATGATCTCAATACCTTGAGAGATTAGTTATTAGCTCTCGATCGAAAGATAACTTGAGTGAAAAAAAAAAAAATTATCTGAGACTCTAATTCTGGAATAAATTACTTGTCAAGAAAAAAATTAAACAAATTAGTGCATAGTTTACGTAATATAACAGGATTATTTTTATATGAGAATAAAGAAGGAAATTTTAATTACACAATTACATATAGATGATTGAAGTCATATATGATCACTTTAAAAAATTATGACTTTTTGATTCAATATCTTAAATATTTATGATAAAATCAAATAAGAAATATTATCATTCTATCTCTCACCAACCCACCCACCCACATATCAATCACTATATTATCAATCATTGTGTTATAAAAGTGAGTCTTGTGTCTTTGTCATTATTTTGCGTACTTATTTTTAATTATCAAATAATTAATTATTTTTAGAAATTTCTTTCGCAGTAAGATTTCATTTTCCCCCCCTCCAATCTCAATTAAAATTTTCATTTCTATCAATATTTTCTTTTCTTTTCTTTTTTACTGAATTCTCATTTATTTAAATTCTAACATTAATGTTTTCAAGTTTTATAAAATAATACTCTTTTATTCCTAAATTAAATCACTTATATTATTTATTTATTTAAATTATTTGTGCATATTTCTTATATTTCTAAATATTTCTGAATTTATTTTTAAATTTCATGTACATTAAAAAAACACTCATGTAATGTTTGAAATGGTTTTTAGTATGTATATGTACAACGCATACACACAAAAAACATTTCTTGTCTGTGCTCTTGTTAAAAACAATTAATTTTTAATATTATTAAGAATATTAAGTGAATTTATTGGCATATTGTTTTGAGCCGAATATAAATTTTTAAAAACAAAATTGAGGCAAATATGATGAGTTTTAAAAGGATTTTATCGTGAAGAAAGAATAAATTTTAAAATAAAGAATGTTCTCAATAAAAATGACTTCTTTTTCATCTATAATTTTTTAATAACAACTTTAAAAGTTATTTACGATAATTTCTAATTAATTATCAGTGTAGAAATCTTCTCAATAAAAATAACTTCTTTTTCATCCATAATTTTTCTGACCAATTTGCTTCCCTCTTGTGTAAAACAAATTTTTTTTTTCTTTTGTGGGGGGTGTTTCAACTCTTGATTGTTTGAAAAAAAAAATTGGGCAGAAGTTCAAAATTACAACAGAACAAAAGGAATACGGGCATGAGCCCAACCAAATCAGCAGAACAAAGCAAAAAAAAAAAAAAAAACGAGAGAATAAAAAAAAAAAAAAAAGACTGCAAGCTTGCCTAAAGCCCTGAAGTAACAGAAAAGGATATAAATATTAAATAGCTAGAGTCCCTCTTTGCGCATGCTCCTTTAGAATTTTTGAAAGCTTTTATATTTTCTTATAACTTTGAAGTTTACAACATAATCGCAGAAGGAACCCTCAGTGAAAAACTCGATAATTGCTATTATAAAACCACAGTTTAAATTAGAGACTGAAAATACAATTTAGCCTTGTATTTATTACATCAATATTGATAGTTCTACAAACTTTATCTTTGCTAAAACTCTTTTAAATAATCCATATGCATCTTTACCTTCTGAGTTTTATAGGGATTTTTTAGGACAATCTACAAATATCATTATTGCTGTGAGATCGGTAGACCTACGAGGCTATTACTAATTTACTATAAGGTATAAAAAAAAAAAGAAGAATCCAAAAACAAGGTTCTTTAAGAAACTTTGCAAGTCAACCTATCTTCAAATTTCAAAAGATATCTTCTTTAACCTGAACTAAGCTCATTAAAATTGCATTGTTTCAAACGTGGGCAGAATTTGGTTTAAAGATAGAACCTGAATGGAGCATGGTGAAAGGAAATAACAACTTTGCCATTTGATTAGATACTGAAGCCACTGAATTAATTACTAGATTTTGGTACACGTTTAGCCAAAATCCCCAAAGCTCATTATTCAAATTTCAAAGTGATGAAAACTTTTCCAAAAACTAAATTTCTTTAATCTTTCATCGTTTCCCTTCTGTGACAAAGGATGAATTTCTATGAAACAAGGACATCACAACCATGCCCACACAGACCAATAATTTACTGAGTGACTCTCCCAAAAAAGTGTTCTATCTGCAGGCACCCCTGCGATTGCAAACTACTTGTTTTAACTCCTAACTTTGACCTTTTTGAACTTACTGAATTTTCCTTACCACCCTGCAAGCCACAAACTTCTAAAGTCAGCTTACAGCTTTAAGCCACATCAGCAAAATAATGCACAAATATGCCCTTAGGGAGTTGCCATAATACCCTCAAGCGCATGTTAAGAAATGATTATTTTGGAGGAAATAATTGCTTATTTTGCAAGTATTTCTTCAAAATAAGCTGAACCAAACACACTAAGTTGTCAAAAATTTATTAACAAAATACAATATATTGTCAACAACCAACAAGAGTAAAGTGTTTGACTCATCAAGATGAGTTCATAAAAATAATTACAAAGTGACTCTCATACCCTTATTATACACAGAATGAAGAAAATAGATTAACAACCATTTGTCATACATTTTGTTAAGTGAAGTTCATGGTAAAAACAACACTAAGGTAAAAAACAATAGAAGGACAAAAAGGAAAAAAGAAAACCTTTGTGGATGTAAATCTTCATTTTCTACAGTAACAATTATATATGGTTTATAGAAACTTGTAAAAAATAACAAGCATATTTGCTGGAAGATAGTACTACTACTTTCAAATGAATCAGTTATGATTGAAAACATTTATAGCTCAAAAAAATTTACACTTTCATTCCATCAAAATTAAACATTACGGAACTCACCGAGAGGATTTGGCTAGGAGTCCTTAGAACTTTTATTCTGCCACCTCTACCATCAGCCCCAACAGCTATTAAATCCCCATTACTTGATCGTTTTGCAGATGATGATTCACCACGCTTGCACCATTTACCCAAGTATCGGTGAGTTCCATCAGGACCAAGCAATCCACCAGAAAAGCAGATGTTCCCTGGAGCTTAAGATGGAGAAAGAAGAAAATGCCAGCACGAGTTTTGTTCAGTAAATCATAAATAGTATCTACTTTTAATTCAAAAAAATCTCTTTTCAAAATTCAAACAGCAGCATACCTGAATTTGAAAGTGTTAATGGTGACTCCTTTCTAATGTTCACCATGGGTTGTTTAATGTTGGCTTGTAAAGTTACATCTTCATCCATAGCACCGGCTGAAATGTTAGCCATGTCAATGTCAATGTCAATATCAACTCTGGGAGACTCAGCCAAAGTACATTTTCCTGGCAACGATGTTTCAGTCTTTATCCCAGACACGGCCTCTAGCTTCACTGGAGAAGGCTTCGTAAAAGCAATATCATCCCTGTCTTGATCTTTGTAGTTGTGTTTTGAAAATCCTTGCAAAGCATTAGTGCCTTCTGAATCATCTTCATCGATTGAGATATAATCTCTCTTTTTATCAAGAGAAAAGGTAGTTTTACTTCCATTACTAACATTCACAGTTTTATTTTTACTAACATTGGAGTTCTCTATCTTCAAAGATTGAAAAGATTTACTGTTGTCATTTGCAGTCAGGTCTATTCCAGATTTGGGTGTTGAAATTTGTTTGCTTTGCTCTTTTAATGAAAATTTGCAAGCTGTCAATGCATCAGAATCAGATTTGATGTTTTCTTCGACATTCTTTGAACTCTTTGTTGTTTTTGAATGTTTGAGAGACATCAGATATTTGTTCTCTTTTGCTTCAGCTAATGTCTCCAGTTCTTGTACCCTCTCCTAAAAATGCCCAGAAAACTCAAACAGTTAATATCCATATAAATTGCTACTCATAAGATTAGCAACTAGCAAACTCAAGCTTACCTTCAGTTTAGTGATCTTCTCTTTAGCCTTCTCAACCTTTTTGCTATAACGAGCCTCACCTCTTCCAAGAATATTGCACTTGGCCATCAATTCTTTGTAACTCCTATAAGAATATGTGCAATTACAATTTACATTCCAGGCAAAGCATAATAGTTTTAGTCAACCAGGCACAATTTTAAGGGCTAAACATGAATTTTGTGCCTACAATACACAGAATAGTATCACAAGCAAAAGTGCAAAAAATAAAATATTTGTTTGTTTCAAATTTCAGAAAGTCCAACACTGAGCAACTTTTTCAACCTAGCTTATTCTTAAAAAATACAAGATTTGGGGGATAAACCTGTTCCGCATGACCAGAGATCTTTTCAATGTATCTATTGTGTCTTTACTGTTGGCCCCATTACCCAAAGTGGCAAGCTTCAAAACCTCCTCTTCATCAATGTCCAGATCAGATACTCTACAATGCAGGCCATAAACCAACTTAGCAAGCAATAAAATAAATAAATATTATATATTATATCATAAACAAAATATGGTTACTCAATCAAAATGAAGCTCCACTCACAATTTTAATGCTGCAAGTTCTTTAGCCAAAGCCATATTCCTTTCTTTTAATCTAAAACACTCCAAAGTTGACTTCTCAAGCTCCTAAGTCAATATAAAACTTTACAAGTTAATTCAGGCTGTAAATAGTTAACATGTCACGGATAAAACAGAAGGCTACAGAATTATTCACCTGTGATTTCATATTAAGCTGGAATTGTATGGATGCCTTTTGATTTAAAGCCTCATTCTTTAATGCTGTTTCTATCTTTGCTTGCTCCTTGCAAGTACAGAGCTGAAAGCAGACCCATTTAAGAGCCATATGAAAATCAATAGCATTAACAAAACAACTTTTTTAAAAAAAAAATTACCAGTAAATATGAAAGACAAATACTATTTTTTGAAACAAGGGTGAAAGAACTGAGAACTTTTAAGGAGATATACTACACCAAGTAATAGTAATTGGCCCACATCCCACAAGGATTTAGAGTTTGAAGCAACTTTACTAATAATTGATCTGATTGCAAAGTTGCATATTGCATTAAAATATAATACATGGAGCAGGATTTGAATTCCTTCACTCTACTAAACCACTCGTTTCTCTGTCATTCCGAATGCCCCATCATCAACATATCGACATTTCTTTAATTAATTTAATTACAGCTTAAAATAACAGGTCACACGAAAAGCGTGAATCTTGAATTTCTTTCTACTTCACCAATCATCAGAAATATAACCACCTGAGCAGATATTCATTGAGCCATAGTAAAAATCACTTCTGCAGCACACATTACAAAGAAAACTTCCCTTCGAGACAAAACCTCAATCTTCTTGTGACTTACTTTTAACCCATTAGTCCATTACTCAATAAACAAATATCCCCAATACTCTTTCCATCCAGTAATCATCAGCAACAAAGCAGTGAACAGTTTAACATTCCAATAACAATTCTAAACAACACATGCCACACACTCACTCACACCTCAACCTAAAGCATCTCATTTACCCCACAAATTAAGCTAAACACAACCAACAACAACAGCAACAAAAGCTTTATCCTACTATTATACTAAGTGGCGTCAGGTGAATGGATCGCACAGTATCATTGAATTCAATCAAAGACCAAATTCTTAAGAATACTATTCAAGATCTCTCTTAACATTTTTCTCCAATATCCTTCTTGGTCTTCGTAGCTCCTATCCCTCCTTCTGAACATCAAGTGCCACACACTCACTCACACCTCAACCTAAAGCATCACATTTAGCCCACAATTTAAGCTAAACACATCTAACAACAACAACAGCAACAAAAGTCTTATCTCACTAAGTGAAGTCAGGTACATGGATCGCACAACATCATTGAATTCAATTAAAGACCAAATTTTTAGAAATATTATTCACCATATATCCCTCAATCTCCTCCAATGCCTTTCTTAGTCTCCCTCTCCCCCTTCTAAACACAACCATAAATAAAATAAAAATACCTCCTCATTAAGTCCTTCTAATTCCTTTGTTTGCCGTTCCAACTCAGAATTAAGCCCCGAAACTTTCACCTCCAATCTCTTCACTTCCCTACGCAGAACCCCAGAATCTTCCTCAAGCTCAAAGCTCTTCTGAGGCTTCACACTATCGGTCGCATCTCCCACTGACTGAAAATAGAGCCTGCACGCGTCGCTGGCCCTGCAACTCTGCTTGCAAATGGGGCAAGTGTGCTTCTTCCCTTTCGAAGAGTACTCGAACCATTGCTGAAGACTGCACACAGCACCACCAAACAAACACACCCAGATCAAAACAGAGACAAAGAACAGAACTTTAACCGCGTTTGCATCGATTAACAGAGAAAAACGCAAGAGGGTAGAAGGGATTTTACCAAAGCTCGTGAAAAACGTGGCCGCAGATGGAGACAGATTGAAGGTCCTCGCTAATGGGGTTGAGGGGTTCGTAGCAGATCGAACAAATGGTGCCGGCAAAGTCGCCGGCGTCAGCCATCGCTTGCGGTGGCCCTTGAATTGAACTGAACTAATGGTTCTGTCCCTCTGGGGACTCTGGGTGTTGTATTCTGAATCACACTTTTTTTTTTTTTTAATTTCGAGAAAAAAAAAATAGTGGGAAAGTGGGAGAGAATTTGAAAGGTGGCGCAGGGTTAATTTTTCTGAGGGCGGGAAAGAGAAAAGGGCGCGAGGACGGCGTGCGTGTCACGTGACTGTGAAATCTGAATTGTGAATTTCGCTGCTGGGTTCAGAAATATAAAATACTAATAACAAAGAATTTAAAAAAATAGAGAGAGAGTTGGTTTGGGAATTAATAATTGACATCGAATTGGGATCAATTCGCAGAAGGAATAATGAATGAGGGAGTGATAACCGTTTTGGGTTTTCAATGGATCGGCTGAAGAAGGAAGATGAGGTTGGGACTCGCGGGGTAGGGAACCGGATTTCGTTTACCCCTTTCGGCCTTTTACCCTTTTCCTTCGTACTTCTCCCCTTAATTATTTTTGTTTATAGAAAAAAAAACTTAATTACTTATTCGGTGTCATTATTTATTTATTTTGATCAATTTCGTCTCATTATTAATAAATAATTTTATAATAATCTAAATAAATTTAATTTATTCTTAACATCAAACCACAAAATAAAAAGCTTATTAAAATAAATTTAAATAGAAAATAAATAAATCATAAAATAAATTATTCAATTTTTTACGATACATATTTATCAGTTTCTATTAAATATAAATATACTATGTGAATCATGTTACATTCTTACGTAAGGTCAGAAATAACCCTACATATTTTTGTCTATTTAATTTGAATTTTTCCTTCTCATCTAGTCTCATTTGTAAGTCATTATAACAAACAGTTATACAAATCAAAACAAAATTAGACGAATTTTACTAAATAATATTGGTTAAGGGCACAAAGTATATATGCTATAGCACTTGCTAGATCTCTCTATCATTTGAATTCACGAAAATGAATCTTTTCTAAACATAACTCTACACAAGAGTAAACATTTTTGTTAAAAGAAAAATTCAATTTGATTTATTTTTTGGAGTGTCTTGTTAAGTTCTTAAAATAATTTTTCAAGCTTTTGATATGTTGCTCATCAATATTTTTTTAGATATATTTTTCATTTGGCTCTAATAACTTATTAGGGTAACCATTAATTTGATTTGCTAGAATATTTTCTAACACATAAAAGAAGCACAAGAAAAATAAGGAAAAAATTGGACAAAGAATTTATAGAAAATAAAGAAAATATGTTACTAATTGATTAAGATTTGTTTATTATAATCACGCATGAGTATATTCCTCATAATAACTATTTTTCTTTTCTTTTCTTTTCTTTCTTATTTTCTTTTCCCTCTACCAAACATAGGGTAAGTAAGGGGGTAAAAAAAAAAAATGTGATGCAAAGTTAGAGAAAAAAAGAGTGTTTTTTCTAGTATAATCTATCATGCAATATCGAATCGCAAAATGAAAGTTTGACACACTCTATTCTTTTTGGACAAGGAGAGGAGTTGAATAAGAAAATAATAGTTCAAAGACTTTTTGTTCGTACAAAAGTTCATACTATTTATAGAGCCATGTCAATTTATCTTATACAGAAATTTAATTTAATACAATTTGTATTTTTCTGTGTATAAAATCACATATTCTTTTTAACAAAGTACTTTGTTTAAGTTTTTTTTTTTTGGTGAAGCCCACTTTCTTTTTTTGGTGCACTTTGATTAAGCTTAACTATACTTAATGATTAACAACGCAAAGAGGTTTATAAAAGCCGAATCAAACTATAATAAAAGTTTTTCATCTGTTGATGTCGAAATTTAATATTGAACAATTATCATTTTTAAATCTTAAAAAACTTTAGGCTTAAATGCAATTTTGATTCCCATATTTTCAAAATCCACAATTTTGATTCCCCTATTTTACAATAGAGACATTTAATCCCTCTATTTTTTAAAATCCATAATTTTAGTCTCCTATTTTAAAATAGAGACATTTAGTTTTCTAGTTTTGTAAAATCTGCGATTTTGATCTTTCAATCAAATTCGAAACGTTGACCGGTAAGAGATTAACCTGATGTGATCAAAATTTAGTGACGTGGCAAAAAATTATTTGTTTAATCCACGTCATAGTCAACATTAATTTTTTAACAATTAAAGCTTTTAGTTTGACAAAATGATCAAAATTGTAAATTTTACAAACTGAGGGACTAAATGTCTTTATTTTAAAATAAGAGAATAAAAATTGCAGATTTTGAAAAACAGAGAAACTAAATATCTTTATTTTAAAATAAAAGGACCAAAATTGTGGATTTTGAAAAAATAGGAAAATCAAAATTGCATTTAAATCAAAACTTTATAATAAAAACATGCTGAGGTTAAACCGTTATTATATTGTAAATGTAGCAATGGATGATAAATGGATTCGGTGAAGTTGTCATCAAGTTCTTACTACAATTTTGTGTTGTGTCAATCCCTAGCCAGTGCTGGCAACAACATTATCATTTAATTATTTGTCGGTTTGAATTAATTCCAAAGTCCCAGCCCCAAGGAAGGATGCGTGTGGAGCTGTGATTCTTCGTCAAAATCCAGAGCCAAAGTCTCACCACTACCCTTTGACATTTTCAAATGTCAACCCAAAAAAACCAAAACTGGCTCCATGTGGGAATAATAATACTAGTAGAACACGAGAGAGAGAGAGCGCACAAATCAGAAACACGAGAGCCAACAGACTAGCACATAGAGATGCCAAATTCCCCATATCTTATCTCCCTCTTTAAAAATATAAATAAATAATAGTTACGTGTTCGTTTGTTTGATTGTAACATTATTTTAAAAATAATAAAAATGATATAATACATCTTCTAACAACCAACGTTACATTGTTTAAGTGGAATTAGATTCAAATTTTACAAACTTAATCTTGATTTCAAGTATTATAAATATAAAAAATATAATTAGAATTCTTTTATTAAAGGTGATTAATCAAATTTTTTAACAAAAATTAATTATCGATAAAATCAGTAAATATTTCAAATTTATAATTTGATAAAAAAAAAAAACATCTTTTAGCACATATTTATTGTTTAATTATTACATTGTTTGACTTCTTTGAGATGAAAAAGTCTACTTTAAAAAATAGTACTACATTATATTTTAATTATTAAGACTAAAAAATGTTAATGGTCTTTCTAAATTATCACATGATTAGTAACTTATAATTTTAATTATTTATATACGATTATATAATATTGATTATTTAAATATAATATAATTATCTATATTAATACTTCTTATTTATCACAATCAAAAATTCAAATTAATACTTTATATATATTTTTTTAAACTAATTAAATTTTTAATTAATAATTACTATGTAATTTAAAGCCAAAGTACAGTCCGGTATTTTTAAAATCAGAAACAGATAAGCACTTATTTATTTGTGAGTAGACTTTTGCAAAACGTCCACTTTCTCTCTCTATCTATATATATACGTGTCTTTTCCTACTTATAGCATCTTATCATCTCTCTCTCTCCTCAAAAACCAAAAGTCAGCGCCTTCTTTTGTCCGTTTCTCAGCAGGGCACACACCAGACATTTTCAGACCTTGTCTCTCCGGTTATGGAACCCGATTGGGATCTCCACGCCGTCGTCAGAGGCTGCACCACCGCCACTTCCTCCGCCGTCACCACCACCGCCACCGCCACCTCCTCCTCTGTTTCTTCCTCTGGCTTTGTGGCTTGTAACCCACCTTCAACAACTTCCTGCAGCTTTTTCTCTGTTTACAACCCTGCTGAACAAGGAGGGCATGTTTTGTCTCTTTTGGAGAACCCCTTTGAAGCAAGGAGTTCCAATTCCATTGAAGAGCTTCATGAGCTTTGCAAGCCTTTCTTCCTCAAACCACAGCCTCAGAGCTTTCAAACCTCTTCTCCACTTTCTTCTTTTTCTTATTCATCTGCTCCCAAATCACCTCACAAACAGCAAGAACAAAAGCAGCCTCAGTCTCACCATGCCGGTTCTGCCACCACCCCACGATCCAAAAGAAGGTTAATCTACCCTTTTTTGTTTCTTTTCTCATTTCACAATTGTAAGGAATTGGAATCAGATACCCCACCCCAAAGAGATCTTGAATTTAATTAGGCTCTTAAAAACCATGCCTTTGGTTCGTGACTTGAGTGTATGAAATGCATGTTTTTTATTTTTCAACCACAGGAAGAATCAGCTTAAGAAGATTTGTCAAGTGGCAGCTGAAAATCTCTCCTCAGACATATGGGCTTGGAGGAAATATGGTCAGAAACCCATCAAAGGCTCACCATATCCAAGGTTTCCCTTTCAAGATTTTTCATTTTTCTTTTCCTTTTTTTATAATAAAAGTTCAGTGGAAGAGATGATGTCCTAACCTAAAATAAAAAAAAAGTTTTCGAAAATACATAACACTTACAGATAAATTTATATTTACTTTATTTCAAAGAAGCAAGCGGAGATTTATACCTACAACCTGATAAATATGAGACTTTGAATTGCTTCACTCGACCAATGCTTTGTTGTTAGATTTTTGCCCTTCTTTCCAAAGCAAAACTAAAAGGGGGTAAAGTAATGAACTAAAAAGGCTTAACCAAGCTTTGTTTGTTATGTGATTCACAGGGGATATTACAGATGTAGCAGCTCAAAAGGATGTCTAGCTAGGAAACAAGTGGAGAGAAACAGATCCGACCCAACAATGTTCATAGTCACATACACGGGTGAACACAACCACCCTGCTCCAACTCATAAAAACTCACTTGCTGGCTCCACGCGCCACAAGCCTCAAACCGCCACCGCCGAAGACACCGCCACAAAGCCGGTTTCTCCTTCCACCTCAGGGGTGGAAGAAGAGGTGGCACAGCACAGTGCAAAGTCAGAGAGCACAGAAGAAGACATGGAAGATCTCATGAAAGATGATGAGGAATTACCAAACGAATTTGGCGTTACAGAAACGGTGGTAACAGATGATTTCTTTGAAGGTTTGGAGGAACTGACAGGGTCTGCCACTGACCCCTTTACCGCTAGTAGTAGCAACATTGATCGGTGGCCACTGGCCACTAATGCTGCCACTGCCGCTGGTGGTAGCTGACTCATGCTTTTCATTGCAGAAAATAGGAACTTTTTTTTTTTTTTACTTTAGGGGTAGAGGAACTGGTTGGTGGTGCATTTTGGAGGAATCTTAACTAACAATGCTTTGTGAAGGGGAAGAAAAGTTCTTCCCAAAGTGTATAGTGAAAAGTGTAGATTAGGCATTTATAAATTTTGTCAAAGGTAGTGATTGTTAGCCATACCTCTGTTAATGTGAAATCAATTCGTTTCAACAGCTTTTTTTTTTTTTTGTGTGTGTCCATGTAATTTGATTAAGTTGGTTTGATTTTATAATTGGTTGTGATAAATTTGCTAGCACTTTTGCATTGACTTTTTTCTGCCAATGATGAGTATTGTGTGACTATGATATAAAGGTCCATAATTGTTGGGTAGTTATTCCTATTGAGGTATGCTCAACCACAAAACCTCTAGTCCCATTTGGTTTCGAGGGCAGGCACTAAGGGATGGGGGTTCAAGGAGAAATATAAAAATATATATTCTTTAACGCGGTTTTTAATATATTATTATTAGTTCATGTATATATAATATATAATAATAAAAGTACTATTATTATTATTAGATTTGTTGAATGAAGAATGAGATTAGCTAAATACAGACTACAACTCACTATTTAATTAGTTTCACATTATTTTTATAACAAATCCTCAATTTGATTTTTTTTAAAGTTATACGTGTCATTTTATAAGTTTTTTTTTTTAAAAATAATTTACATCAAACTAGCCCCTCAAAAATCTATATTGTCACAATATAAATTCTTAAAAAAAAAAGCTATGGTCGTGGACAAAAAAAAGTACTAATTTAGTAACATTAGATCTTTAAATGATCAATTTGATGACAAAGTAGTGATAAAAAGATTTTTTAAAAGACTAAGGGTTTACTTGTTTCTAGTTTTTAAAATGTTCTTCTTCTTTTTTTTTTTGGTTTTAAAAACAAAAAACTTGTTTGATAAGAGTATTTTTTAGAAATTATTATAAAAAATAATATTTCTTTTATAATTTTTTAAATAAAAAAATTAGAACATTTCAAAGTTATTTTGATTTTTTATTTTTAGTTTTCTATTAGTCATGTTCTTCTCTGTACTCTCACATTTTCTCTTACTCCCTCTCTCTAAAATTTAGTTTTTAAAAATTGTTTTGTAAAATAATTTTAAAAAAGTAAACCAAAATCATTATAAATCACACCCTAATAAATTGAAAACAAAGTCTATTCAAATAAATGGGGGGTTCTGTTAAAACTTTTAAAGTAACAGAACCTATTTAAAAATCTGATACAACATTAGGAACTTACAAATTAATTTAGCATTGGCAAAAAAACATATGTACACTGCAAGCTTTATTTCAGCTTTCGTGTTTTAAAAATGGGTTCAAAAGGAATACCAATCTTTATGGTTTAGCTCAAGTATACCATAAACAAAGTTAAGTTTGAGATGATGCTGGATAAGAGGAAACTTGATAGCCTTCGATAAAATGTTTCAATTTTTCTATTTCACCAACTGCAGAAAGCCATTCAGTAAGAACCTCCATGGTTATATAGTCAGGTCTGCAATCTTCTTCAACCATTCTGTCCATAAGTTCAAATGCTTTGTGCAACATTTTCTTATCCCGAACCCCTTTGAAAATAGCATTATATGTGGTTGTATTAGGCCTAACCCCCTTTACCTTCATGTCCTCCATCAAAGAAATGGCTCTGTCTACATCGTTATTCTTGCACAGAGCATCTATTAAAATGTTGTATATCACAGTGTTGGGAGGGACTTTGGATGTAGAAAACATTTCCCCAAAAATCTTCATGCCCTCATCAACATTCTTCTTTAAACAATATGCATGTATAATTGCCCCATATGTGACAACAGAGGGCTTTAGACCCTCTTTAATCATCTTTTCCATCATCTTACCGGCAGTTGCAAAATCTCCAGCTTTGCCAAGGTAGGAAATCAAAGTGTTATAGGTGACAGTATCAGGTTTAACTCCAGTTTCTTCCATTTCGGTAAGCAGTTCATAAACTCTTTCCAGCTTCTTCTTCTTACAGAATCCACTAATGAGAACATTATAGCAAGCTCTATCAAGACTGAACCCAGCGTGTTTCAACTTTGACACAACAACGCTAGCATCATTCATCCTTCCAGCAATGCATAAGCCTGATATCAAACAATAGTAAACAACAGCATCTGGAGAGCACCCGGAACTCAACATCTCTTCAAAACATTGCATGGCTCTATTAATATTGTTCACACCACAGAAGGCAGATATCAATGCAGTATAAGTCGCAGCATTTCCTTTCAGGCCCTCCCCTTTCATCTCGTTGAAAAACTCAACTGCTCTATGGACCCTCCCATGTTTGCACAAACCATCAACCAATGTATTGAGGGTGACCACATTTGGCTGCACTCCTTCCTCATTCATCCGACGAAACAGCTCCTGTGCTCTATCAATGTTTCCACCTTTACAGAACCCATCAATCAAGCAATTATATGTCACCGTGTTCGGCCTATTTTTATTCCCTGTTTTCATTTCTTCCAGCAAACTCAAACCATCTTCTTCCCTCCTAGCCTTACAAAGTCCATCAATCAAAGTATTAAACAACACCACATCAGGCTCAACACCAACCCAATTACTTCCTCCCTTCCCTTTCAATCTATCAAACACCTGTAATGCCTCGTCAATCCTCCTAGCCTTGCACAAATGATTAACAAGAATCCCAAAGGTAACCACACTAGGCCGTATCTTCCTCTCTTCCATCTCCGCCAAAAGTTCATTCATCCTCTTAATGTCTCTCTCCCGTCCCAGCCCTGTTAACAAAGCATTGCACGATGCAGCTTCAACCGGACCACCCAATCTCATCACACAATGCAGAACCTCCCACGCGACACCGTTCTTCCGATCCCCACACAGCTTACTCACCAACTGAGTAAGCTTAAATGCATCAGGAAAAACTCCACGCTCACCTAGCTTGGCAACCAACCCCACAACCTCCCCATCAGGGAAACTTCTTCCCTTCCTCACCAACTCTCCAAAAACAACTTCCCCCGTCACCAGAAACCCGGAATTCGGTTCAGGCATTTCGTCGAGCACGTGGAGTACATCACCGGCACGAGCCGATTTCAGCAACACCCTCAACAACCCGTGGCAAATTTGGGCACTTTTGGAAGAAGGGTCGAGCTGGTTGAAGAGGAGAAGCGAGTCGTCGACCATTCGCGCATTTTCGAGGCACTGAAAGATAAGCGAAGCGGATTTGGGAGTGAGGGGGAGTGTGGGGTGGGTGGATTTTCGGAAGCGGTGGAGGCTGAGAAGGTGGGTTTGGGAATTGGGGTGTCGAGAAGCGAGCTCGAGAGAGCCCTGGAAGACGGAGGAGAGGGAATGGTGGTGTGGTGGTGCTTTTGCCGTGAGGTATTTGAGAAATTGGAGGGATTTGGGAATGGAAGATAATTGGAGAGTGATTTGGAGGAAGTGGTGAGTGGAGAGGTGTGAGGGGTTGAAGAGAATGGAGTGGAGCTTGTCGTGGTCCCAATGGGTCGGTGGAGGTTGGAGAAGTTCCACTACTCGGGTCACCACTGATGCGGCGTCGTTTTGGGAATCACAGTGGCAGCGCCGCAGCGTGAAGGATAACAGGTAGGTGCCGCTGCGGTGGGGTTTGGATTGCGACAACATCAACATTGTCGTACACGATGATGGGATGGGTGGAGTCTTCCAATTGCAAGTTTTGAGGTCTCAGCTTCCAAAACAAGAATCTCTCTCTTTTTCCTTTGAATACGTGAAGAGAAAAAAGATTATACAACTACACTAACGGTGTAAACTAATTTTACACATTCTTCCGATTACAATCCACCCATATATGGACAGTGATATATGAATGTATGGAAGGAAGGTATGCCTCATTCTTTTTATCTGTTTTTTACTTCTGTTTGATTTAAGGAAAGGGAGGGGACAGGAGAGAAGAGAAAGGAAAAGGAAGAAATAGATTTTGACTAGATATAATATTTAGTTGAAAGGAGAAAAAGTAGTTTTTTTTTTTTTTTTGTTTAATAAGGAGAAGGAAGATTTAAAAATAAATTTATTTTGTATTTTTATAATTTTAATTTTTAAAATATAAATAGAGATATTTTACTCATTTCAACATTTTAGTTGTTTAAATTCCTTTTTCCCCTCATTCAAATCCTCCTTGGAGGGGAGAAAAAAAAAAAAAGATGATGAGAGATTTTGCTCCCATCTCCTCCTACAAATTAAATCAAATAACCAAAGTTTAAAATAATCCTTCTCCTCCCCTCCTCTCTTCTCCATTTCCTCTCTAATCAAACATTGTGTTAAGGTTTTTATAAAAAAAAAAAAATCAAGAATTGCAATAGGTTTTCTTAATTCTAATAAAATAGTTGTAGAATTTCCTATTTTATCATTTTTTGCTTCTACTCCATAATAAATACATATGTGTAAATGAATTAAATATTAGGTGAAAAGTAAGAGTATAATTGATAAAAGAATAATTAATGTTATCTTGAACTTTGAAAATAACAAATAAATAGAAACATTTTTTTTCTTCAAAAATATGATAATTAAAAAGGAACGGAAGAAGTAATAGTTATTATAAAGGCTAACTTACTAATTTTATCATTTATTTATTTATTTATTTGGTCTCTCTTTTAATAAAAGGTTTGATTTAGTTTCTTATTTTTTTAAAAATGATTCGATATAGTCCTTTTCATCCAATTGAGACTGGAGCATTTTTTTTTTTTGAAAAACAAGGGATTAAATTGAAACATTTTAAAAAAATAAGGAAATAAATTGAGTACGAAAAGGTCCACATTACAATATTTTTAAAAATTAAGGGGTTAAATTGGACCTTTTATTAAAAGAGAAACCAAATTGAATAAAATAAATAAATAAAGAGACCAAATTAGTAATTTAGCCTATTATAAAAGTTAAAATGTTTGTTATAGATTATTTATTTTTTTAAAAATAGTTTGAATAAAATTTTCAATTTAAAGGAGAAAAGAATAAGAAAAATAAATTTTAATTTTCTTATAAGTTAAAATTAATTTTTTTATCCAAGTTTTCTCATTCAACTTTGTTAAGTCATAAAACGAATCAGGACCCTCAATAATTTTGATTTAATGCAAATAAATATTTAGTTAAAAAAATTACGTATGAAAATGCTAATAGACGAAAGTGTTATATCTGCGTCTGTAAGATACAAACAATACGTAGACAGATGCTTGAGTCTGAAGAAGCATTTAAAAGGCATAGTAAATGCACTATCATTTTAATCTATTTTGCAGGGAATGTTCGTAGAACATCCTTCCTAGGATCTATTGAAGTGCATAAAGGAAAACAGAAAGAAGAGTCAAAGTGTGAAACTTTCCTTCGCCTCAAAAGATGTGCTACAACTAAGCAATGGGTACTTGTCTAAGCAAGCAATGTGTACTTGTCTAAGCAAGCAATGTGACCACTGCAGCAGAAGGATATGGAGTGCCCCTCAAAGAAGATAAGCAGAGTGCTTTATCAGCTCAGAGTGACTAGTTGGTGACAAGCATTTAATGCTCCAATAGTCACTCTCCCTCAGATGATGGTCAGACGCTTCAAGAAGGCTGTTTAGAGACAACGGTTACTTCCTCAACAAATCTATATATAGCAGAAGTTTTTGAAGTGCTTAAGTTACGAGACCGAATTCAAAATATTCAAGCATTATTTCAAGCCTTCACTATTCTCTTGTAAATTTCTTTAAGTTGTAAAAAGCTCTCAAAACACCTTGTATATCCTTAGAGAAAAAGACTTTATACTTCATTTGTATATCCGTCTGTAAGACGATAACCATAGTCTGTGTGCCCAACCTTCAACAAATCCTTTGATTTGTTGCTAGAGTCAGAAGTGGCTTGGTAAGAAAAAATACTTGGGTTTTTAGCTTGGAGAGACTGAGTGTAAAAACTACTTAGGTGAGCCAGAAGTGGCAGTGAATAATACTTGTAACTTGTTAAAGTTAGTGGAGCTTGGTGGGTTGCCAAGAACTGGACATAGTCTTGGGGTGAAACGAACCAGTATAAATCTATGTGTTTTCTTTCTCTGCTATCTATCTCTTTACTGCCTGAACTGACATTGTTTTGTGATTTATATCTTTTGAAAAGGTTTCGTCTGCTCTCTTGTGCCTAACATCATCTATTATTGTCTTTTTCTAAAACGTTGTTTTTAAAGCTATTACAGACAATAGTTCTTTGCGAAATATTTGCAATTTTTTTTATAAATCACAATTCAACCCCCTTTCTAGTGATTTTTGCCTTTACAATTTGGTATAAGAGCTCAGCCTCTAAGGGGTTGAGCACCTGACTGTGTCTAGAGAAAAAGATCCAAATCGCCAATCACGACAACCAGCTCATTCCTGAGGGAGCCTCTCTAACAAGGTCTCAAGCCTTTCTTGGATATGACTATCCCTATTGGAAAGATCACATGAAGATGTACATCAAGTCAACTCAGTATCAGCTATGGAACATCATCATGCATGGGGATATTCCCATCACAAGACCTGAAGATCAATGGACCCAAGATGACTATAACACACTTCAACTCAACAATAAGGCCAAATATACTCTGAGATGTGCTTTAACTAGAAATGAGTATAAGAAGGTGCGTAGACTCAAGTCGGCCAAAGAAATTTGGGATTCCCTCTGCACCAACTATGAAGGAACATAAGTGTTCAATTGAGGAAAGCTGCCACTTTGACCAGACATTATGAGAGCTTCTCTATAAAAGAAGGAGAAAGTGTAGACGATATGTTTGGAAGACTTTAGGTTCTTCTCACAGACCTGGAATCTCTTAGGCACACGTTCACTAAAGCTCAGATTAATATGAAGATTCTTGATAGTGTGCCCAAGGTGTGGGAACCAAAGACCACAACTATCCAAGAGGCAAGGAACATGAGAACCTTGTCTTGGGATAAACTGCTGAGAGTTCTAAGAGTGCACGAAGTGCACTTACAGAACAAAGATCATTTGCCAACCAAAGATTCCGCTACCCTTATAGTTGGTGAAACCAGCACCAAGAAGGAAGAATAGAAAAGCACTTAGAAGGCTCTGAAGGTTCAAGCTGCAGTGTCTGAAGCCTCAGACGATAGCTCGAATGGATCAAAAGATGATGAGGTGGCTCTCATGTCTAGAAAATTCAAACAAATGCTAAAAAAGAAGAATAAGTTCAGACAATCCTCCAGGAAGAAGGACTCCATATTCAAAAAGAAAGAAAAGGAGGACAGTTAGGAGATCATCTATTTTGAATGTAGAAAACCTGGACACATGCAGTCCGAGTGTCCGAGGTTAAGGAAAAAGAAGTCATATGGTGGCAAGAAAAAGAAGAAGAGTCTGATGGCCACATGGGACAACTCAGAGAGTGAGCAAAGCAGCAACTCAGACGATGAACAGGCTAACATATGTCTGGTGGCAGATACAGACACAAAAGTAAAGGTAAAATCCTGCTCTGAATCTGATTCTGATAGCTCATCTAGTTCTTCATCAGATGAGGAAGAAGAGATGCCTTATGATGTTCTTCTTCAAAACTGTCATATGGTTTCTCAACAATACAAAAAGATTGAACAAAAATTCAAACAATATGTTTACGAAATAGAATTGCTAAAGAAATCAAATGCAGATCTTGAAGGGAATGTCAAGACTCTTGAAGAGAGTCTAAGTCAAGCCAACACTTCCGGTAAGACAGAATATTCATCCATAGTTAAAAAACTAAGGGAGAAAGTTGTCTGTCTGACCAGGGATTTTGGGAATTTTTTAGAGATCTCTAACACTCTCACAATGCTATTAAAATATCACCAACATCCCCATGATAAATTTGGCTTAAGCTTTGAAAATGATGCATATGTTTCTACTCAGTCTGATCCAAACAAATGTGACTTCTGTGGAAAGTCTGGACACTCTAAGTTCAGACACATTCACAAGAATAAATAGATGTCTAAGAGCACTAATGTCGCTGGACCCAAGAAGATTTAGGTACCAGAGTCTCAGATTATTCCTGTTTCAAATATCCTTGGTAGGAAAAGGCCAAGGTTTGAACCGGTACCTAGACAGTGGCAGCTCACGACACATGACGGGAGAAAGGTCTATGTTCCTAGACCTAAAGTCGGTTGAAGGAGGAGCAGTTGCCTTGGGAGGCATGGGGAAATGACGCATTACTGGTGTAGGTAAAATTGGTATGTCTTCCCTAACCTCCATAGACAATGTCCTGTACGTTGAAGGTCTGAAGTATAACCTTCTGAGCATAAGTCAATTATGTGACAATGGTGATATCATCTTTTTCAACAAGGATAAATGTGAAATCAAAACAGACGATGGTAAGTCTGTCTTCTCTGTCAAACGACACAACAATCTTTATAAGATTGATCTGATAGATCTTAGCATGCAGAAGGTAACATGTCTGATGTCCAGAGATGAAAGATGGATTTGGCACAAAAAACTCGGGCATGTGAATTTGAAACACATTTCAAATATTTCGAAAAAGGGTTTAGTAAGAGGACTACCTGAGATTTATTTGAAAACTCATCTTCTCTGTGAAGCATGTCAGAAAGGGAAACAAATCAAAATATCTTTTAAGTCTAAAAATATTGTTTCCACTTCTAGACCGTTGCAACTCTTGTATATAGATCTTTTTGGACCAACAAGAACAGTAAGTCTGGGCGGAAAGAAATATGACTTAGTCATTGTAGATGACTACTCTAAATATACATAGGTATACTTCCTAGGCCATAAACACGAGTCTTTCAAGGTCTTTGAGAGATTCTGTAAAAGAGTTCAAAACAAAAAGGGTTTTGCATCTCTAGTATTAGAAGTGACCATGGGATTGAGTTTGAAAATGCTGAGTTTAAGTCTTTATGTGAAAAGAATGGGATTTTCCACAACTTCTCTTCACCGAGAACACCTTAACAAAATAGGGTAGTTGAAAGGAAAAATCGAACTCTGCAAGAGATGGCTGGGACCATGCTCTGTGAAAACTCTCTTCCTAAGCATGTCTGGGCAGAGGTTGTGAACACTGCCTGTTATGTTCAAAACAAAGTATTGATCAGACCTATGCTTGATAAGACTCCTTATGAACTATGGAGAGGAAGAAGACCCAACATTGCTTGCTTTCATCCTTTTGGATGTGAGTGTTATATCCTTAACACCAAAGATCAATTGGGTAAATTTGATGCTAAGGTGGATAAGGGTGTCTTTCTCGGATATTCTGATACTTCTAAGGCATACAGAGTGTTTAACACCAGAACCTTAGTTATAAAAGAATCTATACATGTTAAGTTCAATGATGGACTAACGTTTGATAGGAGATTATCAGATCTTGAGGATGCTTTTGCAGATATACAGATAGGTCCGTCTGTAACACCCAAGTCTGACTAAGCCTAACTATCTAAAGAAATTCTACCTCAAATTAAAGGACCGTCTGACTCACAACCACAAACAAGAGACTGAAAGTTCGTGACCTATCATCCATAAGATCAGATCATAGGAGATCAGATGAAAGGTGTAATGTAACATCTCAAAATATTTAACTATAGTAATATTAATAACGAGTGACGCTTATGTGACTTTTGTCTTATACTTGAGAATACTAAGTGTTTTTTTTTTATACTTTACAACCAATAAATACATAAAGATATAAATACATTATTACAATTTCCTAAAGCTGACCATATCTAATAAAAAGAAAATTCTACTTGATAAAAATAAAGTAGTAGAGAAATACTTCAAGAATGAAGCTATGAGATCCTTCCAAGCTCCTGTTGCACTGCACTAATGTTGACTGTTGCCATCTAAGGGGTTGGGGAAATACACGACAAGAAACAAGCAAAAAGAAAAGGAAAACATACACAAAAAGAAAAGTCGGGGAGTGAGGTTCTAACTTAAGGCATCAATATGGTAAAAACATCCACAGGGCCTAATCTAAAAATCAATCACAAACAATTATAAGAAACAATTCATATTACAACAAAGATATTAATTAATGTGACATAATACATGAGTACATGGACGCTGACTCAATTCAATGCAAAGATGTTGACTCAATACAGTACATGGATACTAACTCATCTCCATAGAGGACTTTACAACAGAGTAGCATAATCAGGAGCTCTTACTCCACCGACCCAAGCATGCAAATCAATATCAATATTCACCTAATCTAGAATGAGAATAGCATTAGGTGAATCACCAACCAAAGCTAGAATGGTAATAGCCTTTGGAGGTTTACCAACCAAAATATCTATATAATTATTCACCTAATCTAGAATGGTAATAGCATTAGGTGAATCACCGACCAAAGCTAGAATGTAATAGCCTTGGGCGGTTTATCAACCAAAGCTAGAATGGGAATAGCCTTTGGTGAAAAAGGGTACGTGGCAGTACACTACACTGATTGTGGATAAATTATAGTGATCCGTTAGGAATGTTAGTGCGTCAATCGCCTTACCCACGACACAAAGTCATGACCCTCTGGCCGTTTGTGGGATGACATGCCCTAAACATCCTCAAGGTCTCCCTGGCCTCCACTACAAAATTCACACCCCATCACAGCATGTAGCTACTCCAGACAAATTACGACACAATTACGATTAATCTTATTAGAGTTGATACCCATCAGTAATTTCACAAGGAAAATCTCCCTTTTTCCTTTGATAAAATTTTCCAATATGTCAATAACAAGTTTCTCAACAAATCCTCTTAATCGGAGGTATCAATTTTCTTGATATCAACTCTAATAGAAAAGACTAATAGCCATGCCTATGACAATATGTCAACTTATTCAAAGAATCCAACCACCATAATAATAAGGAAATAAACCAATTTATAGGACATTTCTTACGCGTAATCCTTACTTTCACTTATCTCTTTAAGATTTTTAATTTTATTGTCACTTAATAAATTTTATGAGAAGAATTTATTTTTAACAAAATAACTTATCTTTTAATGTCTCTTAAGTTTGATGGAATCCTCATTTTGCACTCAATTTTCCATAATTTATTTTACTAAAACAATTAAAATTGAGTTACTTGTTAAAATATTTACTACTACTATTATTATTAATTTGTTTTGTATTTTATTTTATTTTTATTAATATTCATTATTATAGTAGTTTTCATAAATATTTTATTAACCAGAAAACCCAAAATGATTCAAGAATAGACTTTTCAAGAATTTTCTTTCCACTAACGTTTTCTTCAATTGATCATGGCTATAATTTATTATTTAATATTTTAGTCTATTAACCTTTTGGATCTTTAATATGAAAACTTATTTTTTTTTGTTCAAATTACCGTAAAAAAAAAATATTATTAGTATTTTATCTTAACATAATCATTACATTAACATTATTATTTTTAATTACTTAATCATTTCCCTAAGTCTTATACATTCCATATTATGAACCCGTGAATATATATAAATATTATCTACTAATGTAACATATATTTATTCTTGTTTTTCACTCAATTAAAGTTTACCACTAGAAGCTATAAGTCCACATGCTTAAGTCCAATACTGAAAAAAATTAGCTTGCTAGTTAATTCCTTGTTTAATTCCTTAAATTAGAATCTTTTTATGTCTTATGTACAGTGCCAACAACACAGTCCAACAGGTGCCTTCCTTCTCCAACATGAATCATGTTCAGTGCCAGGTTCCAAAGTAATGAACTTTTTCTCCATCCTTTCAACATATACATTCCAAATTCTCTAACATGAGATTCATCCAGTGCCAAACTTCTCCACCATTTTACTTCCAAACGAAATTAATAGTACCACCAGTATAATTACAGAGGAAAGAAATTTCCTTTTCACAATCACTCTCACCCAATTTCTCAAAGTTAAAGCTCACTCAGAAAACTAAAAGTCTATCTCTCACTCTTTCTCTTTGTCTTATTGTTCGTTTTCTCTGATGATTCGTATATATGTATATATTGTCTGAAATCTTCACTCACTCTCCCTTTGTTCACCACGTATAACAGGGAAAGATGGAAGAAGCAAGTTTCCCTGAAACTCAATTAATGATCCCAAGTGTAAACTAATAGCAATAGTCACCATCGTACACCCACAACAATTTCCATCATCAAGAAACTAAAAAAATTTCAAATCATCAACAAATGAATTACAACAATTAAAACTTATCATCACAGATAATAGTTAATCAAATCTAGAGAAAGAAATAGCCAATCGAAATTTCAATGACACAAGCTTCAAGTACAGTAAACAAATCAAAACAGAGCACAAACATAAACTTTATGGGAAGAGCAAAGATCTAAAATATTATCAATTCCAAACCATAGTAATCAAACAAAGAATTAACACAACAAAACTTACCAATTGAGGCCTAAACCTCCTCCCCCACCTTAATAATTGAAATCTGGAATTTTTGCTTTTGCCTCTGCTACACGTCCTCCATGAGCTGTTGCTTGTTCTCTCCTCTTCCAAGTACGACTTCGTTGCACACTCTCACGCTCCTGTGGCATCTCCTCCAAGTTCACATACCCACACCCACTAGTAAGAAAAATTTGGACGTGCAAATGGAGAGAGAAGACATGATAGAGATGTGTACATTATTGAGATTTAGTGTAAGTTTGGATTGAAGTCTACAAACTTAAATTTAGGTTAAATTTAAGTTTGTAAATTAAGTTTGTAAAAGTATTTCAAGTCTTACTTTTTTCAAACTCAGTTTTAAGGCAAAAATTTCTTCCCAAACATACTTTTGAAGGTAATCAAACATAATTCCAAAATAATTTTACTCTCAAACGTACTTTTGGATTCTCCTATCGGAAATCCAAACATGCTCTTAGAAGGTATTAAGAAAAAGGATATTTGAGGGAATGCGTGCAAGGCAAGTCGGTGAAGAAAAATCAATCTCCTATTGTGTGTACAGCTGCCACCACTTATTCAGATCAAAGGTTGATAATCCTTTTCTTTTTCCTAACCGTCAGATCAAAGATTAGTGAAATCTTTGCGCTCAAGTAAACCCCTTCACGGAGGAAGGGAGAAAGAACTCATGGATCCTTAATTATTCTAGTCCAACTACAATTAATTAATTATAGGTTGTTTTTTTTAATATAGTTTAGTAAAAATATGTTTGCAACAGAGTTTTAAAGAATATGAATTAGAATAATAGCAAAAAAAAAACTCTAATTTATTTATTTATGTAATGCAATAAAGAAAATAAGGAAAAAAGGATGTCGTACAATTCTTCTCTCTTTTACTAAAACAAATTTTAATCTTATGCATAAGTTTCAATTTATTTAAGTTTATAATTCAATTCAATAAGAATTCCTTCATTTTCTTATTTTATCAAAATATAACTTCAAAATCTGTTACAAAATTAATAATACTACTTATTATTAAAATAATGTTATATTTTCATATTACATTAAAAAAAAATCAGGATGTTAGATGTAAATACCAGATTGTCCTTCAGAGATCAAGCATCCTATGCCTTCGTCTCAGAAATAGAGCCAAAGACGATAGATGAAGCTCTGACAGACGATGACTGGATCTTAGCCATGGAAGAAGAACTTAATCAGTTCACCAGAAATGACGTGTGGACCCTAGTTCCTAAGCCAAAGAATAAGAGCATCATTGGAACAAGATGGGTTTTTAGAAGCAAGCTGGATGAACAAGGGAGAGTAGTAAGAAACAAAGCTAGGTTAGTAGCTCAAGGCTATAACCAGCAGGAAGGTATAGATTTCTCAAAAACCTTTGCTCTTGTAGCCAGATTAAAAGCTATAAGAATCATGCTTGCCTTTGCTGCTCATAAAAATATTAAACTTTTTCAAATGGATGTTAAGAGTGCTTTCTTAAATGGCTTTATCGAAGAGGAAGTTTAGTTTATGTTAAACAACCTCCTGGGTTTGAAGATGCCACTCTTACATATCATGTTTTTAAACTTAAAAAGGCTCTGTATAGTCTGAAGCAAGCACCTCGCACTTGGTATGATAGATTGAGCTCTTTTATTTTGAAAAATGGATTTATGAGAGGCAAAGTAGACACTACTTTTTTTAAAAGAGAAGTTGGAAAATTTTTCATTATAGTTCAAATCTATGTTGATGATATTATTTTTGGAGCTACTAATGAATCTATGTGCAAGGATTTCTATGATCTAATGAAAACGAGTTTGAAATGAGCATGATGGGAGAACTTAAGTTCTTCTTGGGACTTCAGATCAAGCAAGACAGCAAAGGAATATACATTTATCAGCAGAAATATACAAGGGAACTCCTAAAGAAGTTTAAGATGGAAGATGCTAAGGCTATGAAAACTCCAATGCATGCTTCCAGTCCCTTGAGTAAAGACAAATCAGGTAAACCAGTAGATCAGACGATCTATAGAGGTATGATTGTCTCACTTCTTTATCTTACAGCCAGTAGACCTAATATTATGCATAACGTTTATTTGTGTGCTAGATTTCAGTCTGATCCCAGAGAGTCACATCTCAAAGATGTTAAAAGGATCTTACGTTATCTAGTTGGCACCACTAACATCAGTCTGTTCTATAAGAAAAATCAAGATTTCAGGTTAGTAGGCTACTGTGATGCAGACTATGCAGGAGACAGAGTTGAAAGAAAAAGTACAAGTAGAGGATGTCACTTCATAGAATGATGTCTCATTTCGTGGGCAAGCAAGAAGCATAACTCAATTGCACTTTCAACTGCAGAAGCTGAATATGTGTCTGCTGCTAATTGATGCTTACAATTGTTATGGGTAAAATATCAGCTGGAAAATTACTCTAGTTTTGAAAACAATATACCTGTATATTGTGATAATATTAGTGCGATCAACCTATCTAAAAATCCCATACAACATTCTAAGGCAAAGCATATTGAAATAAGATATAATTTCATTTGTGATTATGTACAAAAAGGTGTTTTTGATATTCAGTTTGTGGGCACAGATCATCAATGGACTGATATCTTTACAAAACCTTTGTCTGAAAAGCATTTTGTCTGTATTAGGGATCATCTAAACCACTACAAGAAAAGGCTGATTACCGACGGAAATTTACCCACTGAAATAAATCCGTCGGTAATTTAACGTTTCCGACGGATTTGGATCCGTCTGTAATTTGATTTTTTTGACAAATATTTTCCGACGGATTTGGATCCGTCGGTAATATGAAATTTCAGACGGATACGGTCCGTCGGTAATGGGAATTTTCTGACAGATGGTTACCGACGGAATTTACCTACAGATTTTTCTTAGGTAATGAAATCCGTGGGTAACTTAAAAAATCCGTAGGTAATGAAAAAAATGAAAAAAAAAAGTGAGAGAGAACAATCCCATGGTGAGGCCAACAAATAAAAATGAAGAATGAAATCCTTAAATACCCAAACAAATTTGCATACTTAACGCTGTTAAATATGTTTATATAATTATTCTTATTATTGATTTAAAAAGTTTATAAAATATATTTTAAATAGAAAATTTTTAATAGATATATTAATATATAGAAATTTAGATAAATTGATAAATGTATATATAACAATTTAATTAGATATAATTTTTTATTAAAAAATAACACGCACATGAATTTTATTATTTATTAACATATATGTAATGGAGTTGTCAAAATGGGTTAATCTCACCCACCGGGCCTGACCCACCACGGCTCACTTAATAGGTGGACCAACCCAACCCGGCTCACTTCTTGGTGAGTCTATAAAATGCTATCCTGGCCTTGTAATTCAGGACAATTCTATCTCTCTGTGTGTGTGTCTTTTTTAAATGCAAAACAATAAGTGAGGGCCAAACTAGTAGGACTAAAGTGGGTTTCTTTGTTTTACAAATTGTAACACAATAAGTGAGTGGGGGGATTGAAATGGGTTTCTTTTTTTAGTACTTAGGCAAACTTGTGGGTTAACTCAGCCCACTACGGGTTCAACCTAATGAGCCAAGTCATAGGTAGGCTGGGTCAATTTTTTGTGATTACTAAAAATGGCTATTTTTTTCAACCTAACCTTTTCCCAAACCCGTGGTGGGCCGGGTTAGTCCACGGGTTTTGACCAGTTTTAACAGCTCTAATATGTAATTCACCTCTAATTAATATTTAAACCTCCCTTGATGCATGTGTTTTTTTGCTAGCAAATCACAATGAGCATGATTAATTCATTCTGAAATCACTCTTAATATATTATTCCCCTGGTTGAATTGCTTATTCCAACATCAAATATCAAAATCATCTTCATTGTCATCAATAACATTAAATAATTTCAATCTATTTTAAAATTTATATTCATTTTTAACCCTAATATCTCCATTTGCCACAAAGTCACAAATGAAATAATGACACACTAAAATTCAAAGTTTAATATCAAAATTTAATAATATAACATTTATAATAATTAATTTCTATAATACATTTCCATGATATTAAAATATATTATGGTATATTATTAATTATTGGTATTAATAATTATCGTAAATGTTATAATTGAGTCAAAATTAATTAAGTTGCTCTAAAAATTCAAAATTAATACTCAATTTAATAATATAACATTTAAGAATGAGTTAAAATTGAATCTATATTTTTTTATAATATGTATATAAAAAAGTTTTTTTTTAAAAAAAATCAAACTGAACCCACTTTTTATATTATGGAAGTATTTTTTTATTAAATAATATGGAAGTAATTAAACATATTAATTTATATACATATTAAAAAAAACCCCAAAATGGCATCATTTAAGAATCAGGAAAGGAGTGAAAACCTCATTCCTCACCCTTCACTTGAAACCCTATTCCGCAGCCTCACTCCCTCACCTGCGCAGCCACCTTCAACCGCGCAGCCACCCTCATCAGCGCAACCGTGAGCCGTCACATTTGTAGTTTCCCACTCAGAAACCGTGAGCCCTCACGTTTGCAGTTTCGCTCGACGCTCAGAACCGTGCTTTGCGGTCCGATCCTACTTTGCCCGACATTGCTGATGTTATTTACGATCTTCTTCACGGTCTGTTCACCTTTGTCTACTAAAATTGTTCCATTTTTGAAAAAACCTTGTATGTAGTTGGGTTTTGATGTTGGCGAGTGGTGGATTTTGTGTAGGGAAAAATTGGGAACTTGGGCCATTTATCAATAGTCAGTAGACTACCCCTGCTGCTAATAGCTAAATGCTAAGGTTCTAAAATATCAGGGTCACAATTTAGAGGATGCAGCTAATTAGGTTTATTCATGTTACAATCTTCATGTCTTGTATTTAGCAGACTTGTGTTACTCAGGATTCTTGTTTAAGAACTAAAGACACTTGCATTTGTCTTACTGTGGACTCTTGTTTATGACAAATTTAATGATGTTGTTCATCAGTATTTTGGTTATGGGCCATGAAAAATCCGGTGGTGATATCAAAGGCTGCAAGTTTGATTATGGGCCATCATTATTCTCTAGCTTGAAATCAATGTTTTGTAGTGTAACAGTGTAACAATATTATCTACAGATGCAATGGCTTTTCCAGCTCATTCAAGATGCATATGTTGAAGCAGCCCGCATTGCTAAACAGGTTACTTATTGTTAAATTTTAATTCATCTATATTTTTGCTTTAATGGTTTGAATTTGGTGAAGTGGAAAGAATGGTAAAGTTCTCATTATTTGAGGAATCATTTCTTGTGCCATCGGTTCTGAATGTGTATAATTTCTTGTAATGCAGGCAGTTTCATATATAAGGACCTTGTATGCATTTACAAATGAAATATTGTCTAAATATTCATATGCAACATCATTGCAAGCTACTCTTAGATATGGTATATTAATAAGTCTTGTTCAAGGGCTTGGCCTTGGTTTTACATATGGGCTTGCAATATGTTCTTGTGCCCCAGAACTCTGGGTTGGAAGGCTCTTGATTATACATGGAAAAGCTCATGGTGGTAACAGCTGTTTGCTGTGATTCTAAGTGGCTTGTGAGCATCATTCCCAATTGTTATTTTTTTTCTTTATTTGTTTTACATTTTGCTTACAATTTATGTTAATTTGATTAAGGGGATTGAATCAAGCAACAACAAATTTCTACTCATTTGATCAAGGGTGAATAGCTGCCTATAGACTATTTGAAATGATAAGCCGATCATCCTCATCGTATAATCTTGATGGCAGTGCTCCAGCTTTTGTGCAAGGAAATATAGAGTTTCGGAATGTTTATTTCAGTTATCTTTCTCGCCCCGAAATCCCTATCTTGAGTGGATTTTATCTCACTGTTCCTGCTAAAAAAAACTGTGGCACTTGTTGGCAGAAATGGCTCTGGAAAAAGTAGTATTATTCCCCTCATGGAGCGGCTCTATGATCCAACATTAGGTAATTGTTTTCCCCTTGATAGTGCATATTTATTCTATATTTCATCTAAAGCACTTTATAGGTCATTTCATATTTAAATTAATTTACCAATATGTGGTTCAGGGGAAGTTCTTTTAGATGGTGAAAATATAAAGAATATGAAACCGGAATGGCTAAGGAGCCAAATAGGCAGGATAGTTTTGAAATGAGGCTACCCGAGTTACATTTTTGATTTACAAACCAAACTTATTATTATTATTATTATTATTATTATTATTTTGTACTTTGTGCCTATTTTTTTTTCTTTTTCTCTTTATTTTTTTTTCTACTTGTTCAATGTGGAATGTACATTACGTTACATGTTTCTTATTTTAGGCGCATTCCACATTTTATAAATTATGTATTTATACTTTATAGGAATATTAATATATCAATATAAAATAATATTAAAATAAGTTTGGTTTTGGCAGAGTTTGCCAGCTTGGGGTCTCTTCAGTGGAAATGTTTTAGCTTATCACTTTTGGGATCTTGATTTTCATAATTTCAATCTTTGAAAGAAAGATAAGGATGAAGGGATAGATTGATTTTCTAAGTCATTGATAAATTCATGAATAGTTTCGACTCTTATCTTACGTGCTGAAAAATGAAGGACATCTATGATAATGTGACACTTGTAATACTCTTTTAACAAGATGAAACTTTTCTAGGATTTTTTTAAGAAATAATTCATAATTTTCTGTTTTTGTTGTTGCCATCATAACTGTACGAAATATTTGATAGTCACCATGAGTGGTTATTATTTGTCGTGTATTATCTAATTTGCATTTTAAAGAATATTATGCATAAAAATAGATATCTAAATATTTTCAATTTATTTTTTCAGGTAGTACGTGTGGGACACTCTTTAACTAACACTAGTTGGATCAAGAGTAATATTGTTTGGCTGAAAAGATACGAAGATGTGAGAAGATTTTCTATTATAGGAACCTTTGTAACTTTGTTGTAGAGCATGTTGATGTTGTCCCAAAGAATTTCTTGTGACTTTTCTTTCTCTGTAATGAAATTTAGTACTTTTTATCAACTCTGGTGGAATTGTGTCATTCATTTATTTAATTCATTTTTTACAAGATTTATATAAGATATATTTGGTTCAAGCTTAAGTTGAATTTATTTATATTTTATTTTTATTTTTTTATTTGTTCTTAAATAGAATTTATAAATTACAAATAAATTATTTAATGATTTAAAATAAATAAAATACTGATGGAAAAATTCGTCGTTAATTTCCAACAGAAATATCCGTCGGTAATTATCAACAAAAAATTCATCAATCATTACCGAGTGATTTTTCCGTAGGTAATTATCGATGGATTGTTCCGTAAGTAATTAGCGACGGATAATTTCCGTAGGTAATTTACCGACAGAATTTCCTACGGGCATTATCCGTCGGTAATTACCAACGGACAACAAAATCCGTCGGTAATAATTAGCTACGACCACATTACCGACGGATTTTGGTCCGTGGGAAATCTGTCGGTAAAATTGAATTACAGACGGATTTTGGTTGTTACCGACGAATATTGTCCATCGGAAATAGCAAAATTTCGTGTAGTGAACATGCACATGCTTTCAGATTAAAGTTTGCATTCATTAGATGATACCTTTCGTTTTACTTCTTCTCATTAATCTGTTGGAACTAATGTGTGTTCAAGTGTACAGACAATGATGCTCCACGTTCACAATGGTTACAAGTCTCTTCGTTTTCTCTCAAAGACGTGCACTACCCTTTTCTTCATGATGAGATAGTTTTCAAAAAGTTGTTAATCCTTTAAATGGCTCTTTTTAATGTATTTCAAGTTTTCTCTCTCCTCTCTCATCTGGTATAAAAGGACGAAGCAACTCTAAGGGAAGGTTCCTTTGATCTTTCAAATTCTCTGCTACCCTAAGAGTTTCTGAAACTTCAAAGTTCAAAACTTTCTCTCTTTCTCTTACCAAGACTCAACCTTTGTGAATGAAATGACACCTAGGAAGTAAGTCTCAACCTTTGCTGCTCCTCTCATCCGTAACCTAGACGAAGCCGTCGTGGCATTTCCAGAGGAACTGTTCATTCCTGGAAAGTGGTAGTCTGAATGAGTTGGCAAAGGAAGGCTTTGATGTTAAAGACATGTTCACCAGAGTTAGGTGGACCAATTTCATTGGAAAACACAATGTCTGGAACCATGGTCCTTATGCCCTGTTATGGGGTACAACAAAGATGGAAGATGATCAGTGCATTTGTGGCACTATTGGTCAGACAATGGTGGAAATCAGTTCTTCAACCATAACTAAGGCTATTAGGTGTGCTGAGGAAGGACTAGTGTTTGACAAAGAATGGGAGAAGGCAATCCAGCAAGAAACGATGGACAAGCTTCTATATGATGGAGTCAGACTTGCAGACGAAGACCCAAAGAAATGTGTTGTAATGCTGAAGACCTTTTTAAGGTATGCCAACATGACCCACCTTTTCAGACTCTTACACAATGTGTTGTTCAACATTGAGCTTCCTAGGACTGGTTTGAGGGATCACATCAGTGAGAGGGACGGATTCTGCATCTACAACATCATGGTGGAAGAAAAGATCAATCTGCCTGATCTGATCTTCTACCATCTAGAGCAAGCTTTCAAGGATTGTTTCTCCTCCAAGAAGCAGAAGAATCCAATCCCTTACTACATGTTATTTACACAACTAATGAGGGATGCTGGAGTGGACATGTCTGAGTTTGAAGCGTCTGATGGCGCTACTCAAGTCTCAGGAACTACCTTTGTGAGAATGGGGATAGCTCACAAGTTCCCTGCATGGATTAAGAGACATGGAGGCAAAGTGAAGCATGAACCAAAGGAAGAGCCTGTGGAGGAACCAACATCTGATGACGTCAAGCATCAGACTCAGCTCTAGCTTAAACCACCCCAGACCTAAACCAAACCAACCACCAAACGCATCCAACCTTCTTCTTCAGACCAAACCAAGAAACCCAAACAGCAACAACCTTCATACCCTCGCTCCTCTCTCAAGAGAAAGGTTACAGATTCTTCATCTGAACCTACTCTAAAGAAGCCTTTCACCAAACTGACCAAAATCCGTATCGTCACCAAAGCCAAGTTGACCACCTCACCAGATCTTCAATCTGAACCTAACTTTCCTCCATTCCAAACTCAAGAATCTGATGTTGAGATTCTTAATGTATCCCTTTCCAAACCACAACCTTCATCTAAAACCAAACCCACTCCTAAACCCAAACCATCATCCATTCCTCCTCCGTTGACAAGAAAGAGGCTGCAGAAATAAGAAAGGCTCAAAAGTTGTCCAAGAGGGAGGATGCCAAGAAAGCAAGACTGGACAAAAGTCTTGAGGGAAAAGAACAGATTGAGCTGGAACAAATTGTTGTAGAGTTTGTTAAGACTCTATCTGCTAAGGAACTCAAATGCAAGGCTGCAGATGAAGTCTTGGCCCCTGCAAACAAAGTTGCTGAGGAAGAAGCTATAGATGAAGCTATTCTTGAGTCTATTAAGACTCTATCTAAAGAAGAATAGGAGCAGGCCACTCTTGAAGACCTGTCTAGGATGGAGTCTGTTATGATTCAAACAGCAGAATTGGTGTCTGAAGAAATCGCTTCTAAGCAAAAAGAGTTTTAGACGATCACAGTGGATGCAGATGCAGATGAAGCTGAGATTGAAGAGTTGAATGAAGCTATTCTCCAATCTGCTCTGCTTGCAAGCGCCCAAGGTTTAGACCTTGTGATGTAAGACGTAGTTGAAGTTGATGATTCTGGTCCTCGCGCTATCTACAAACCCACAACGGCAGAAGATGACAAGAGAGTGGATGAGCACCTAGCTTAATCAGACTCAGATCGTGCCATTCGACAAATGGAGATCTATGGAGGCTTTTCATCTATGTTTATTGAGAAGCTGAAGTTGCTAAGGGAAGAAGAGCTCCTCAGACAAAGACGATATGCTACAAAGGCATCCCTTCCACTCAGTTTTATTTTTAGCAGAATTTCCTGTGAACTGGAACCAAGACCCAGAGGCTATGACTGGATAATCTGAAGACAACCAAGTGTAGCGATTCTAGAGGTGCACCCACCGGAAGACCCTGAGGTGAATGTTAGATACTATCTAGGGTGGAAGCGACCAAGGGAAAATGATTGGGAGCGCTGCAACAAAGTATGGAGAAACAAGGCTGTTTGTACTTCAGACGACCAAGAGGTACTCCTGTACTACGTTGACCCTGTGAAGCTATGGAAGATGGGATTTCTAGGGATTGATCCCTTCAACTATCCACCTTATGAAATACTTCCAGAAGAAGAGCTTCCTGTTCTTTCTTGCTATAAGGAGAAACCTCAATTCAGAATATTTCCTCCTCGTCAGACTGTAGCTCTAGATCCAAATTCCATAATTTTTTAACACAATCCCCGTGGTAGACGCGGATATCCTCTTGAAGCGCAAGTTTGGAGGAGCTTGGCTGCACCCATTGATGAAGTTCCCTTTTTCAAGCTAGTCAACCAAGGAGCACTTGTAACACCCTAAATCAGGGTTTACATATATTCTCATTTTTTAAACTTATTTTAATTCAATAGGCATGTTAACTAACTTTAATTTTTCCAAAAATTGTGAAGTTAATAAAACATAGATCAGAATTTTACTAAATTTTTAAAACTTTTCATTAATTAATTTCAGAAGTTGCGTATCGCCTCCTCAATTATAAGTATACATTTAAAAGCGAGTAAAACAGAATAAATAAAGTAAATAACTCTAGTTATAAAATATACATATATACATGAAATAGAGATTTTTATAACCCAAATATTTTCCAAAGTAATAGTAATATGTACATTTTCAAAGGGTATTCCAAATACATAGGGTAATAGAGTACGAAAGCTGAATGTACATACCACAAATATGAAACCTAAGTCTACCCATATTCAAATACATAAAAAGGAAAAACCTAGTCTCAGAGCAGTCATCTCTAAACCCAACCCTACATGTTAGACCAACCTCCAAACGAAAAGTGACGAAGTTGATGAAGATAACATCTTTATGACATCCATAGGTACTTCCACAGGTTCCTAAAAGAAAAACAAACAGAGGGTGAACTCTCTGCTTCATCTAGCAGACACACAAAATGACTTAAAAAGTCACATACACAATCCTGCTAACCACCACGATGTGGTTCTCTAACGATCACACTCGAAACCTATTCGTTTTCCACAGCTATTTTTGTAAATTGTTTCACACTGGCCAGCTGCCACTGGAACTCCCAGAACTCAGTAGCCTTATACATATTTAAGTCGGATGACTTGCTGGGAGTACACCTTTCACCATGGTAGAATGGCAGGGCTTTCACCAACATGGTTGTGCCTCGCATTTGTTGGGATTACCAAGTCGGCACTGTGGAAGCATGACCACAAACTCGGCGCCAAATCCCCAAGAAACAGCAAGTCAGCGAGCATACCTCAGGTACTACTCTGTGAGGTCATCCAATCTCTGAGGACTGACTCCTCAACCACTCCCTCTCATCGGGTTCATCTCTTATAGGTTGGTGTGGGTTCACTGCCAAAGGTACTGAACGACGGTCTTCCACGACGTATGTCCCCGACATACCATACGGAGATCCACTCTCCACCACTACGGTGGTCACACATTCCGACCCCATTCCTCACGAGCATATCGCTCACCACAAGTGAAGCCCCCACACAACCTCTTCCACAATTGTCGATTCAAGCTTTGTCCATGAACACATTCGTTCAACCGTCTCACACGACTTGGCACTAGAGGTTCCTTCCTCCTTTCGGTTCTTATCACGATTCGGACAATTTTATTATGTTTTATATATTCCTTACCCTCTCAAATGTCTTATGATTTGATAAAAGAAAGATATTTATACTTACCCTTATTCCTCCACGCAAAGGTCCTAAATTCTTTTCTATGTCCAATGCATAAAAGAAAGAGTTCATTTATTAATTTGTATTTAATAAATTAAATGAAAATAAAATAAAATAAAATAAAAGTCTCTTAGATCATTTAAATGTGCTCACTATACAAGTTATATTTATCTTTGAATAACCATCCTACTATTGGCACTAGAAATCAATTCTAGTTATTACAAGTACTCACGTCAAGTCTTGTAAACACATTACACCGACAAACAATTTCACCACAAGATTCAAACTACAGTCAGCAGACTGTATCACCAAAACAGAGAAAATCACACTTTCAAATATCAAATACTCAAGGTTTTCCTCTCTGAGACTTGAATAAATCAATCATAATAGTGGTTGTATTCTATCCATTATCTCACAGAATTAAAATATTAATTGAAGGTAAAGTGGCAAAAATACAAGTGTTAACAATTACATTTGACTATTTAGTCAAATTTTCATTAGCAGTATTGAATGTGAGCTCTCACTGATACAAGCAATTGACCTCGGAATTTAAATTTTTTTATATCAAATCGAAGCTCTTGAAATCTAGTTTACAGAAAGGTATTCCACTTATAAAATAAACATCTAGAAAATTTTTATAAAATTTTCTAAGTCAGCAGCCCTGGATTTTGAGTGCTCACTGAACATAGCTCAAAGAAATGTAAATTTCTCGCACTTCCCAAACTCGTTTTGAGCTGAAATTTTTACAATAGAAAGGTAACATCTTTATCTTTCTAAAAAGATAACCTTTGCCCCAAAATTCTTTCCCTACTGTTCCCAGTAAATTTATTTCTAACAGTCCAAGTTTCAGACTCAAAACAGATCTAAAAAACCCTTGCCCTGTTTCTTTTTAAAAAGTTAATTTAGAAATTGGATATGATAATTTTTGTAATTTATATGGTTAAAAATCTTGTTTTGTCTAGTTTTTAATGGTACAAACACGAAAAAGAAAAGATAAGTACACAAGGGTAAAATTGGGAAAAATCGAGACATGTTCCTAGTGGAGCTCGAAAACAGAACAACCACGTTGTGGGTCACGGATGAACCTTGAAACGAAGTAATCTAGCCAAGGTGTCAAAATGAAAGTTTCTCTATTTTGTGTCTATTTTCATTCAAAACAAATTTCATGAAAAACCAACGGTGGGCTGTCCAGTGGTACTTGAACCTAACAACCACTGCCACTTCATTTTGGGGTTTGATTTTCACATGCAACCTTCACCCATTTAATTTCCAAAATCCAAAAAATTGGGCATGGCTTTCCTGGTTCTAGGTGCCTTCCCACTCAGTTTCAAAGAAAAACAAAAACAACACTAAGGCCAGGATATCACACACACAGCCACTGCCAAAGGTTTCAACCCATTTCATCAACTTTTCACATTCAAGCATTCAAACAAAACACACACAACAACCAAGAGGGAGGCATACATGCATGATGTGGTTGAGATCCTTAACCCTCAACCACATGTACAGAACAAAGCTTAAATCCACAGAGAGTTTCCTTCACCGTTGTTGAGGTTTAGCTGAGAGAGAGGAAGAGAAGATGAAGGTGAAGAGAAAACAAGCTGTTGGTAATGGAGAGTGGACCACCAAGCCTTGTATGCAACCAACAAAGCAACAAAAATGGCTTCCCTTCTCCCTTGGTAGCTCTCAGCCAGCAGCAGAAAAAGGAGGGAGAGAAGAGAGCTTTTGTGTTTTCCTTCGTTGAAGACTTGGTGATTAAGTTAGTGGTGGAGTGAGAGAGAGATTGCCGTAAGTTTTGGTGATGGGTTAGGATTAGGGAACTTTGGTTACTAAGTTTAATTTACACAGTGTAATTTTACACTGTGAAATCATAAAGAGATGTGTTTTAAAATTTTAAAACTTAATTTCAATAATTTTTTATAAATTTTATGAAATAAAAACTTTTTAATAACTTTCATAAAATTTTCTCTGTAGAGTAATTGCTCACAGATGAATTTTACGAAAGGTAACTTGACGTGCAAGTTTTAGAGTTCAAAAACGATTAAAACAAATTTTCATTCAAATAAACAACTAATACAGAGCAACAAACATTTTTATTATTTATTTTTAACAGTTATCCACAGACAAATTTAGTTCCTTTCCAGATACTTTTAATAATCAATCCACAGATAAAAATAATTATTTATTTTCCTTGATTTTTCTTAATCACTCAATTAATTACTAATTATACTTTAATTATTCCAAGTATATTCTTTTCTTATTTAAAACAAACAATTGAATCTCCATCAATTTCTAATTAATCTCTCATGTTCTTAATTACTGAGTTGAAATTTTCGGGGTGTTACAACACTCACTATATTGAAGATCTTGACGTGGACGATCTTGAAGCAAGTCCAACTTTTGATGTGTGAGAATCTTTAGACTACACCATGGACCTCCGCATGAAGCTGCAAACCTACAAAGAAGAGATTCGGAAGCGTCTGAACTCTTTTCGGTAGATTCAAAGGCGTGCACAAATGATGCCTCACTTCTTAGGCACACAATTCCATTGTGTTGCTACTCCTCAGACCAAGTTCAAGCTTGCATTGGACAAAGTTATTCCAATTTGTCCAATTCAGAATTATAAGGGTAAGGAGCAAGTGGTGCAAGAAGATGAAGCTCCCCAGCGCAACATTTGTGTTTGCAGAGGCAGACCTTTCAGACATGAAATTGATGCCATCCTGCAGAAGACAAATGATGAACGTACGTCTGAAGACTTAAAGACCATTAAACAAGTGAAGAAGTTTGAAGCTCACTGCTCTAGTCTAGAGCTTAAAGAGAAAATTCCTGCAGACGCGTATCATCTGAAGGTCGGCAGATGCTATCATTGCAAAGGTCATCAGCCTTTCCTTCCTGTGTCTGACAACTCTGCTCTTACGCTATGATCAACCAGATTCTTCTATCTGTTTGACAGAGACTACTCCTTCTCTGTGTATCTTCCCTACTCCATTTTCTTCTTTTCTAAGACTATTATGGGAATAGTGGAAGAACCCGATGAAGCGATTGAGCCATATAGACCTCCCATCACTGGAGAACAAGTTTATGATCTGTATGTTGAGCTTTGGGTAACTCGAAAGCTCTGCATCAGGCTCTCGAGGATCGCAAAGCCGTGGAGACTGAGCTCAAGAAGTGGATCAACATTAATGCTTTCTTTCGCAGCAGACGACGGGATGCATTCTTACCCCACCGGGATCTCCTATAGTTCTCTCATCTGACTCTGATTCTGATAGTCCAATTCCTAGGGAACCAGGTTTTGCTGAACGCCAGACAAAAGGGAGAGAAGGGAAAGGTAAAAAGAAGAGGTGAAGTGGATGTTGCAGCTAAGGGGGAGATCAAACTGCAAAGCATAGGGGGAGTATATGTTTTTATGTTTCCTTCGTCTTATGCTGTAAAGACCTAAACACATCATCTTGATGTGAAAATATTTAATAAGACGAGATGTTTGATTTCTCATCAAACTTGTGTCTTCTTTTCTCTCTGTTTAAATTTCCAGTTTTTAAAAAAACAAGTTTTTGCTCTGATACTCACTATAATATTTTCTTTTCCTTAGCTCTAATACATCTTTTTACCAATATTTGTTTGGCATCATCAAAAAGGGGGAGATTGCTGAGTCATAAGACGAATCAGGACCCTCAATAATTTTGATTTAATGCAAATAAATATTTAGTTAAAAAGATTACGTCTCAAAATGCCAACAGATGAAAGTTTTATATCTGCGTCTGTAAGATACAAACAATACGCAGACAGACGCTTGAGTTTGAAGGAGCATTTAAAAGGCATCGTAAATGCACTGTCATTTTGATCTATTTTGCAGGGAATGTTCGTAGAACATCCTTCCTAGGATCTATCGAAGTGCATAAAGGGAAACAGAAAGAAGAGTCAAAGTGTGAAACTTTCCTTTGCTTCAAAAGATGCGCCACAGCTAAGCAATGAGTACTTGTATGAGCAAGCAATGTGACCACTGCAGCAGAAGGATATGGAGTGCCCCTCAAGGAAGATAAGCAAAGTGCTTTATCAATTCAAAGGGACTAGTTGGTGACAAACATTTAATGCTCCAACGGCCACTCTCCTTCAGACAATGGTTAGACGCTTCAAGAAAGCCATTTAGAGACAACGGTTACTTCCTCAGCAAGTCTATATATAGTAGAAGTTTTTGAAGTGTTTAAGTTACGAGACCAAATTCAAAATATTGAAGCATTCTTTTAAGCCTTCACTCTTCTCTTGTAAATTTCTTTAAGTTGTAAAAAGCTCTCAAAACACCTTGTATATCCTGAGAGAAAAAGACTTTATACTTCATTTGTATATCTGTCTGTAAGACGATAACCATAGTCTGTGTGCCCCAACCTTCAACAAATCCTTTGATTTGTTGCTAGAGCCAAAAGTGGCTTGGTAAGAAAAAATACTTTGGTTTTTAGCTTGGAGAGGCTAAGTGTAAAAACTACTTGGGTGAGCTAGAAGTGACAGTGAACAATACCTTTAACTTGTTAAAGTTAGTGGAACTTGGTGGGTTGCCAAGAACTGGACGTAGTCTTGGGGTAAGACGAACTAGTATAAATCTCTGTGTTTTCTTTCTCTACTCTCTATCTCTTTATTGCTTGAACTGAACTTGTTTTGTGATTTATATCTTTTGAAAAGGTTCTATCTGCTTTCTTGTGCTTAACATCGTCTGTTATTGTCTTTTTCTAAGACATTGTTTTTAAAGCTATTACCGACGATAGTTCTTTGCAAAATATTTGCGAAAATTTTTATAAATCACAATTCAACCCCCCTTCTTGTGATTTTTGCCTTTACAAACTTTTTTAAAGTTTAGTTGAATAAATTGATTTTAATTTATGAAAAATAATTTATTTTATGTTTTATTTTTTTTAGAAGTGTTTATGAAAAAAAATTGTGTTAATTAACTTTTTAATCCCTCATTTTATACGGGTTTTTACTTTTAATCCCTAAAAAATGTGTTGATTGGTCTAACAATATAAGAAAATAATAATTAATTAATTATTAGGTTTAATGGTCTAAATTAACAAGAGGTACTAAAAATAGAAACGGAATCTTTTTGAAGAACTAAGAATAGTCAAACTTTTTTTTTGAGTGACTAAAAATAGTCAATCTTTTTTTTAAGGACTAAAAATGGAAGTTGAGATAAAAAATTTTGGCTGTTTAAAAATAGCAAAAAAATTATTATTTTTAAAAATTGCCACGTGATTATTAGGTCAGTAGCAGTAGTTCATGTGACATGCCATGTCACATGCCTACGTGGATGTCACATCATTGCTTAACAATCCAAGTTAACTGCACAAACTAAAAATGGAGCGGAATATTTATGGGGACCAAAAGTGGTCAAAAAATTTTTGAGTGACTACAAGTGAAAACTCATAAAATGAAGAGACTAAAAAGTTAATTAATCTAAAAATTATTTAAATAGAGCATAAATAGTATAAAAATAGTGATGTGCAAATAATATTTCTTTTTTATGAAATTATTTTTAAAACCGAAGTTTAATACTTTTAAAATAAATGTTTGTATCTGTCAAAATAAATGTTTGTAAATACTCTTTAAACTTTTTGTTTTTTACCAACTCTTTAAAACTTATTCTACTTTATAAATTGTATTTAAGTTAATGAAAGATCAATTTTTATATTGTTTGTGGCACAAGCCTTGTTGCCCACGTCCGTAAATGTTTGTAAATGCTCTTTAAAACTTATTCTACTGGGAAAAAATGACATTTTAATAAATAAAAAAATGGAATTTTCAGGATCACTGTCAATTCAGTACAACAGAGTTATAATCCCGTTGGTGGCCTTAGGTAAAGCCGAGATAATATTTAGATTTTTTTTTTTTGAAGAGAATCTTTAGATGTTAATTGTAAGAGATGGGCAAAGTCGAAAACTCCAACTATAATCAAGAGTTATGTTGAAGACTTGAAGCTTGAAATATAGGTAAAATTAATGGTAAACAAACAGAACAAATATAACTTTCAACACATTTTTTTTGGGTAATTTTGTCAGTGCATATATAAAACAATACAGTCAATTCTTAGTGATACAGTTCATCACTTCATCTTTGTTTTTCATGATTGTCTATCACTTATAATCACACACATTACATAATAAATAGCATAAAACAATGTATTTCACCACCAACTGTGTAGACCAAACAAACAATTTTTTTTTTCTTTTTTCACACACAAACAAACATAGTAAAACTGGGCCACTTCATCTTCGTCAACTCTCTTTGCCATCAATCTCCTCTCTAACTGCAATATTGGAGTCTTTGCCTAGACAATTTATAAAAACTATGTTAGTTTATAATAATAATAATAATAATAATAATAATAATAATAATAATACATTCTCGGAAATGTTAACATGAAAATGTAACATTCCTATGTGTATTACAAGTTTTGAAAAATTATTCCCAGGCACAACCCATTCTTGGGAATCTATATTGCACATGTTTCACCATCTTCCTATTCTAAAATAACTTCCCACTTTCTTCTTATCTACCTCATTTATTTATTTACTTAGAGTCTGTTCGAGGTGGATGCGCGTTTTTGGTTTTTGATTTTCAAATGCAATTTTCAAAACAAAATGTGTTCGGTAAAAATGGAACTGAAATTATTTTTAACTCAATTTCGAAACACTTTTACATTCATTTTCAAAACCAAGAAAAAAATGTTTTATAAATTTGATTTTTAGTTTTAAAAAACACACTCTCACCACCACCATTCCACCACCACAACCGTCACAATCACCATTGCTGCCACCACCTTCATTCTACCACCACCGCCACCACCCACCATTCCACCACTACCACCACCATCGTCGTCGTCGCCACCATTCTACCACCTCCACCGTTGCCCTCGACCTTACCGTCGCCACCACCACCGTTATCTTCACTGCCACAATTGCCACCACCGCCATAAATTTAATTATTTTTTATTTTTAATTATTGTATTGATATTTTTTTACATTGTATTATTTCATAGTGGAGTGAGATAAGATAGAACAGTTCACTCATTTTTTCAATATTCAATTGCAACAACTTTTTAAAAACTAAAAAAAAAACTGAAACTAAAAACTCAAAATGAAAACTAGTTTTGATTTTTAAAAATTTCAAAATTAAAAATAGGGGGCCTTAATATTTTTGTTTTTAAATTAAAAAATAAAAAAATTCTAAAAAATGATAAATATTTACCAAACATCTTTGATGGAAATAATATTTCCAATAATAACATTCCCAAAAATATTATTCCCAACAATATAATCTAATCCATGAAACAATTAAACATCTCCTTGATCTCAATCAATCTTGGAGTTATTTGAAGGCAAACTCATAAGTTCAATGACCTTTTCTCATCAAAAAGTTATATTTGCATCCAAAATATTGACTTACCCCATGTTTGGCAGAGGGAAAAGAAAATGAGAGAGGAAAGAAAAATTTGAAATTTAAATTGGAGAAAAAGTGAAAGAAAGAAAATTTTAAATTTTTGTTTCTATAAGTCAATTTTTCTTTTTGTTTTCCTTTCATTTTCTATTCAATCAAACACAAGGAATAAACATTCTTATAAATATTTTCTTTCCTCTCAGTTTTCTTTTATTTTATTTTCATCCTTTCTAAGCGGATCAGCACCACTCAAACCAACTGCATGTTATAATAATGTTCAACAAAAAAATCTGAATACGTACCTTGCCAGAAATGCCTATCGGTACTGCATGGCAGAGTTGAGATCAGTTTCCAATGGGATAGCAGCTCCGCGGCCCCGCTGAAATTTAACTCCTAACAACTTGTCTGTCTTTACAGTACCTCCACAGAAAGTTTCCATCCTGTCGCAATTGATTACCGACAATTCCTCTAAGGATGGGAAACTTAAACTCCCTTTGTAGAAGCTTCTGAACTTTGGTAATACTCTAAGCTTCAAACAGTTGAGCTGCCGAAATACTATCTTATCCTCATGTGATTCATCCGCCTCCTTATACACTACCTCTTCAATTGAATCACACCTTTTTATCTTCATTGTTTTTAGTTGAACCAAACTTTTGGCTGTTGAGGATGTGAACAAATATAGCAGGCTTTTGCAACTTTTTACTTCCAAAAATGTCAGATTTGAGAAAGACACTTTGCATGGTACCAAATTTATCGAACTGAAACAGCTGATTACTTCCAAAGTTTCTAGATTTCTGAGAAAGGGCACAATCCAAGAGTTCTCTAACCCAATGGAAACATGCTCTGGAAGGGAGTCCAAGCATAACACTTTCAGCTGTGATAGCAGTTCTGCCTCATCCACATTAAGACTATGAAAGCAAAAAGTCTCCTTGAAGGAACCATCACACACCACAAGCTTCTCTATATTGGGCACCTGTTGTAGAAATACATCGGACTCAATATGAAAGAACAGACCAAGAACTTTTAACTTGTGTAAGTGATTTCCCTGAAATTCTCCATGCAAAATCATCTTCAGTTCATTTTCACCGAGTGTCAGGTGCTCTAAGTTGGGTGTAAGCTACGAAGAGAAACCAATAACCAAGCAAAAGCAGGTTAGGGCAGTTATATATCCAGCTCTTTTTATATAAAATTGAAATACTGAACTTTCATGCTAAAAGAAGTCTGATAATTAAAGACAAATTAACTATTTCAATTAAATAGATGCAAACAAGTCAATTTAAAAGAAAAAAGTGATAAATGAGATCACTAGGAATAGGAAGGTTGTAGTGGTTCCTACGGAAGAAAGTAATGAAAAATCCTTTATAAGATGGTTGGTAGGAGATTGTTTATAAAGATTTGACCACCATTAAATACTAATACATGATATATATGATGAAATACAATGGGTACGTGGGTAAGAAAGAATGTATATAAATGACTGTAATAATGAGAATAAAGACCAAACCTCAACTGTTGTTGCATCATGAATGCAACATGTACCATCATAAATGCATCATGATCAATATTGAAGAGTAAAGTATATAAAAATGGAAGTCAATACGCACAAAAGATAGAACACAGCATAACTGTATAAGTGAAATTTTCCAACTTTTTAATTTTAACATCATGTACCATTCAAATTGAGCAAAGATAAAGTAGTAAACAAACTAATGATGGCAATTCAGTTCATATAGAAGTAGTAAAGCAATTAAGTTCATTTTGCAGGCACCGGTCCAGATCCTGCGGTAAAGAAATAGTACCTTTTCAATACAGACTTGATTTTCAGTATGTGGTTCCTTCAACATGTCACACTGCAAAACATACTCTAACTTTGGCAAATCACATAGTGCCAATGACTTCACATGGGGGAACGTAAGGTCAAGATTTGTTCCTTTTGGATCTGCATTCCAAACATTCTCCAGATTTGGCAGCCGCTCTAAAATCAATTTCTTGAGGGCAAAAGGGAGGGGGATGCGGGCTGGTCCCATAGTTGTCGTTCCTATGTCTTGTGTTAGACATTTCACATCAAATATGGTTTTCACAGAATCACAGTCTCGTACTACCAATGTTTCCAATTTAGTTAAGAAAGGAAGTAAATTGAAGGGTAGCACTGCATCTGATAAAAATTGGCACCCTTCCACAATCAAGGAGTGCAACTTTCTGAAGCACGAGTCTGGGATCGGCAGTGATCCATGCCATATCTCTTGTAGGACTGGGCTATCTTTGAGAGTAAGGTCTGCAGCCTCTGAGAACTGCACATGCAAAGGAATAAATATAAATATGAAATTAATTATTTATGAGGGTCAGTAAGAATTTTATTTAATTTTCATAACATCCAAATTTGTTTCAACTGTTACTTTCATTAATAAATTATAATTTGGTGGGTTAAGAGAATCTCGGTTCTAGTATTGATCATACCAAACGTACGTGCAATCCAATGATGACGTTGCCTTATATTATTGAAATTGTTTTGTAATAATTTCACTACGCCATTACATTTCTTTGCTTTGGTATCTCAATTATTAAGATTTAGGTTTCTTCATTCTACGAGAATGCTTGATATTTGAATGAGACTAATTAAAAGGATAAGGATGTAAATTTCATCTTCACTTAAATTAAATTGTTTTTTATTATTGGGGGCCCCAAAAAATTGTTTTTTTATTATCGCAGTGAATGCCTAAATAATAAATATAGGCACTTTTCCACCGCCTAAGATAGCGGTTATCAACTACAACTAGCTGATTCTAGAGCAATATTCATTCTAGATTTATCGTGAATACACACACAATGAAAGTTTCTTTCTACGATATTCTTCTATATGCCTTTGTTGCACTTTATCAAGAAATTTCTAAAAATTTGTATCAGATGCAGTAAACTGTTTCAAACTTAAAGATTGACTTATTGACACGATGTATTATAACAACAATAAAAATGTTAAGAAAAAAAAAATACTACACGTACCCTTGCCAGAAATTCTTTCCGCATGCTAGACTTAAGATCAATTTCCAATGGGATAGCATCTGAGGACGGCTGAAATTTAACTTCAAACAACTTGTCTGCTTTTACGGTACCTGGACATAAAGTTTCCATCCAGACGCAATCGATCACTGACAATTGGTTCAAGGATGGGAAACTTAAACTCCCTCTGTAGAAGATTTTGAGGTTTGGTAAATCTTCAAGAATCAAACAATTGAGCTGCGGAAATATTATCTCATCCTCATTTGATTCATCCTCCTCCTTAGACACAACCTCTTCAATTGAATCACACCATTTTATCTTCAGTTTTTTGAGTTGAGTCAAACTTTTGGCTGCTGAGGATGTGAACAAATATAGCAGGCTACTACAATCTCGTACTTTCAAATATGTCAGATTGGAGAAAGACACTATGCATCGTACCAAGATTTTTAAACTAGAACAACTGATTACTTGCAAGGTTTCTAGATTTCTGAGAAAGGGCTCAATCCAAGAGTTCTCTAACCCAATGGAAGCGAGCTCTGGAAGGGACTCCAAGCGTAATACTTTAAGCTGTGATAGGAATCCAGTATCATCCACAATAGGACTTTGAAGGCAGAAAATCTCCTTGAAGGAACCACTACACACCACAAGCTTCTCTACATTGCGCACCTTCTGTAGAAATCCATATGGAAATACATCGGACTCAATATGAAAGCACAGAGTAAGAACTTCTAACTTTCGTAAGTGGTTTCCCTGAATTTCTCCATCCAAAATCATCTTCAGTTCATTTTCACCGAGTGTCAGATGCTGTAAGTTGGGTGTAAGCTACAAAGAGAAACCAATATCGAAGCAAAAGCATGTTAGGGCAGTTATAGATCCAGCTCTTTTATATAATTGAAATGGTGAACTTTCATGCTAAAATAAGGCTCATAATTAAAACAAATTAAATATTTCAATAAAATAGCTGTAAACAAGTCAATTTAAAAGGAAAAAAAAAGTTTACTTAAAATCATAATCACATAATTCGTGGTATTTTCTAGTACGTGGTACGGATTCGAGTACGCGGTACATGACCTTCCAAAGAATTGGTACGTGGGAATTATACATAATCGATATGTATTTGTGCGCTATTTAAATTTTTAATAAATTCTAATATATATATATTTGAATTTTATTATCTATTTTATTAAAATATGTTAATTAATATAATTTTTCAATTACAAATTAATTAATAGATTGATTTTTTTTTACTGAATTGATTCTATTTTTTAAGTTACTAAGTTACTATAAAAATATAAATTAACTTATTTTTATAAGTAATTTTTTTAAAATTAAAATTACTTCTATAACACCTAGAAAAGTGATAGACGTGCAATTGTAAAAATAATTTATTCAAATAAGTAATATTTTTAAACTAGCACCACCGACTCCTCTGTTGACTTGCTTTTACACGTAAACTTCTCTTGGAACTAGTGCCAAGCCCCCATCTCCTATGGAAACCAGCACCAGTTTATACAAACAATAAAAGACGTTTCATCTTTTGTCTTTCACTCTTCTTTGCATTTCCACTCTTCTTTACCAATCTTCTCTCTCGGTGTTAAAGGTTTTCTCCTGCAACTGCTTGCAATGTTTTCATTCTTTCTTGATTTGTGGCCTCAACAAATTCTTCGACAAATTTCAACGTTCCGGTTTTAAAACAAACTGCAAATTGGTTCGTACGAACCCATTCGCGGTTCTCTGGTCAGAGCACGAATTATGTGACAATGCTTAAAACATAAAAAGAAAAAGAAAAAAAGATGAAGTAGGCTAGTTATTAACAAGGAGGAAGGGATTTTGATACCATATGTGCCTAAAAAAATTGAGTTTAAAATTAGTTTTAATATGGAAAATTTGATAAATGAAATCAATAGGGAGGTTTTGTAGTGGTTCATACGGAGAAGAAAATAATGAAAAATCTTTTAGATGGTTGGTAGGAGATTGTTTATAAAGATTTAAGCACCATTAAATATTAATACATGATATATGATGAAGTACAATGGGGACTGTGTAAGAATGTATATAATATAATTGACTTTATTAATGAAATTAAAGATCAAACCTCAAATGTTGTTTCTGCATCATGAATGCAACGTGTACCATTATAAATGCATCATGATCAATATTGAAGGGCAAGTGTATTATTTGACTTGCGTAGATAAAACATAAAAAAATGGAAGTTAATACGCATAGAAGATAGAACACAGCATAACTATATAAGCGAAATGTTCACAACTTTTAATTTTAACAGTATGTACCATTCAAATTGAGCAACGATAAAGTAGTAAACAAACTAACGATGGCAATTCAGTTCATATAGAAGTAGTAAAGCAATTAAGTTCATTTTGCAGGCACCGGTCCAGATCCTGCGGCAAGGACAAAGCGGTAAAGAAATGTTACCTTTTCAATACAGACTTGATTTTCAGTATGTGGTTCCTTCAACATGTCACACTGCCAAAAATTCTTGAACTTTGGCAAATCACATAGTGTCAATGACTTCACACGGGGGAATGTAAGCTCAAGATTTGTTCCTTTTGGATCTGCATTCCAAACATTCTCCAGATTTGGCAGCCGCTCTAAAATCAATTTCTTCAGGGCATAAGGGAGCGGGATGCGGGCTGGTCCCATAGTTGTCATTTCCATGTCTTGTGTTTTGCATTTCACATCAAATATGGTTTTCACAGAATCACAGTTTCTAACTTCCAATGTTTCCAATTTAGTTAAGAAAGGAAGTAAATTGAAGGGTAGCACTGCATCTGATAAAAATTGGCACCCTTCCACAATCAAGGAGTGCAACTTTCTGAAGCACGAGTCTGGGATCGGCTGTGATCCATGCCATATCTCTTGTAGGACTGGGCTATCTTTGAGAGTAAGATCTACAGCCCCTGAGAACTGCACATGCAAAGGAATAAATATAAATGTGAAATTAATTATTTACGAGGGTCAGTAAGAATTTAGATTTAGAATTTTATTTAATTTATGTAACATCGAAATTTGTTTCACTGTTAACTTTTATTAAAAAATTATATTTTGGTGGGTTAATAGAATCTCAGTTCTAGTATTGATAATAACAAACGTACGTGTAATCCAATGATGACGTTGCCTTATATTATTGAAACTGTTTTGTAATAATTCCACCAGGCCATTACATTTCTTTCTTTTGGTATCTCAATTATTAAGATTTAGGTTTCTTCATTCTATGAGAATGCTTGAAATTTGAATGAGACTAATTAAAAGGAAATGTAAACTTCATCTTCACTTAAACTTAATTGTTTTTTATTATTGGGCCCCCCAAAAAAAATGATTTTTTATTATCTCAGTGAATGCTAAATAACAAATATAGGCACTTTTCTACCGCCTAAGATAGTGGTTATCAACTACAACTAGTTGATTATAGAACAATGTTCATTCTAGAATCAACTTTTGATGTGTGAGAATCTTCAGACTACACCATGGACCTCCGCATGAAGCTGCAAACCTACAAAGAAGAGATTCGGAAGTGTCGGAACTTTTTTTGATAGATTCAAAGGCGTGCACAGATGATGCCTCACTTCTTAGGCACACAATTCCATTATGTTGCTACTCCTCAGACCTAGTTCAAGCTTGCATTGGACAAAGTTATTCCAATTTGTCCAATTCAGAATTATAAGGGTAAAGAGCAAGTGGTGGAAGAAGACGAAGCTCCCCAGCGCAACATTCGTGTTCGCAGAGGCATACCCTTTAGACATGAAATCGATGCCATCCTGCAGAAGACAAATGATGAACGTACGTCTGAAGACTTAAAGACCATCAAATGAGTGAAGAAGTTTGAAGCTCACTCCTCTGGTCTAGAGCTTGAAGAGAAACCCCCTGCAGACGCGTATCATCTGAAGATCGACAGATGCTATCATTGCAAGGGTCATCAGCCTTTCCTTCCTGCATCTGACAACTTTGCTGTTACGCCATGATCAACCAGATTCTTCTATCCATTTGACAGAGACTACTCCTTCTATGTGTATCTTCCCTACTCCATTTTCTTCTTTTCTAAGACTATTATGGGAATAGTGGAAGAACCCGATGAAGTGATTGAGCCATATAGACCTCCCATCACTGAAGAACAAGTCTACGACCTATATGCTGAGCTTTGGGCAAAATGAAAAGCTCTGCATCAGGCTCTCGAGGATTGTAAAGCCGTGGAGAGTGAGCTCAAGAAGTGGATCAACATTAATGCTTTCTTTCGCAGTAGACAACGGGGACGCATTCTTACCCCCACCGGGATCTCCTATAGTTCTCTCTCATCTGACTTTGATTCTGACAGTCCAATTCCTGGGGAACCAATTTTGCTTATCGCCATACAAAAGGGGGAGAAAGGAAAGGTAAAAAGAAAAGGTGAAGTGGATGCTGCAGCTAAGGAGGAGATCAAACTGCAAAGCATAAGGGGAGTATATGTTTTTTATGTTTTTATGTTTCCTTCATCTTATGCTGCAAAGACCTAAACACATCATCTTGATGTGAAAATATTTAATAAGATGATATGTTTAATTGCTCATCAAACTTGTGTCTTCTTTTCTCTCTGTTTAAATTTCCTGTTTTTAAAAAAACAAGTTTTTGCTCTGATACTCACTCTAATATTTTCTTTTCCTTAGCTCTACTACATCTTTTTACCAATATTTGTTTGGCATCATAAAAAAAGGGGAGATTGGTGAGTTATAAGACGAATCAGGACCCTCAATAATTTTGATTTAATGCAAATAAATATTTAGTTAAAAAGATTATGACTGAAAATGCAAACAGACGAAAGTGTTATATCTGCATCTGTAAGATACAAACAATACGCAGACAGACGCTTGAGTCTGAAGAAGCATTTAAAATGCATAGTATATGCATTGTCATTTTAATCTCTTTTGTAGGGAATGTTCGTAGAACATCCTTCCTAGGATTTGTCGAAGTGCATAAAGGGAAACAGGCAGAAGAGTCAAAGTGTGAAACTTTCCTTTGCCTCAAAAGATGCGCTACAGCTAAGCAATGAGTACTTGTATGAGCAAGCAATGTGACCATTGCAGCAGAAGGATATGGAGTGCCCCTCAAGGAAGATAAGCAAAGTGCTTTATCAGCTTAGAATGACTAGTTGGTGACAAGCATTAATGCTCCAACGACCACTTTCCTTCAGACGATGGTCAAATGCTTCAAGAAGGCCGTTTAGAGACAATGGTTACTTCCACATCAAGTCTATATATAGCAGAAGTTTTTGAAGTGTTTAAGTTACGAGACCAAATTCAAAATATTCATCAGGCATTCTTTCAAGCCTTCACCCTTCTCTTGTAAATTTCTTTAAGTTGTAAAAAGCTCTCAAAACACCTTGTATATCCTGAGAGAAAAAGACTTTATACTTCATTTGTATATCCGTCTGTAAGACGATAACCATAGTCTGTGTGCCCTAACCTTCAACAAATCCTTTGATTTGTTGCTAGAGCCAGAAGCGGCTTGGTAAGAAAAAAATACTTGGTTTTTAGCTTGGAGAGGCTAAGTGTAAAAACTACTTGGGTGAGCCAGAAGTGGCAATGAACAATACTTGTAACTTGTTAAAGTTAGTGGAGCTTGGTGGGTTGCCAAGAATTGGACATAGTCTCAGGATAAGACGAACCACTATAACTCTCTGTGTTTTCTTTCTCTGCTCTCTATCTATTTATTGCTTGAAATGACCTTGTTTTGTGATTGATATCTTTTGAAAAGGTTTCGTCTGCTCTCTTGTGCTTAACATCGTCTATTATTGTCTTTTTCTAAAACATTGTTTTTAAAGCTATTACAGACGATAGTTCTTTGCGAAATATTTGCGAAATTTTTTATAAATCACAATTCAATCCCACTTATTGTGATTTTTGCCTTTACAAACTTTTTTAAAGTTGAGTTGAATAAATTGATTTTAATTTATGAAAAAATATTTTATTTTATGTTTTTATTTTTTTATAAGTGTTTATGAAAAAAATTATGGGTTAATTAACTTTTTAATCCCTCATTTTATACGGGTTTTTACTTTTAATCCCTAAAAAATGTGTTGATTGGTCTAACAATATAAGAAAATAATAATTAATTAACTATTAGGTTTAATGGTCTAAATTAACAGGAGGTACTAAAAACAGAAACAGAATTTTTTTAAGAACTAAGAATAGTCAAACTTTTTTTTGAGTGACTAAAAATAGTCATGCTTTTTTTTAAGGACTAAAAATGGAAGTCGAGATAAAAATTTTTGGCTGTTTAAAAATCACAAAAAAATTATTATTTTTAAAAATTGCCATGTGATTGTTAGGTCAATAGCAGTAGTTCATGTGACATGCATTGTCACATGCCTACGTGGATGTCACATCATTGCTTAACAATCCAAGTTAACTGCACAAACTAAAAATGGAGCGGAAAATTTATGGGGACCAAAAGTGGTAAAAAAAATTTTGAGTGACTACAAGTGAAAACTCATATAAAATGAAAAGACTAAAAAGTTAATTAATCTAAAAATTATTTAAATAGAGCATAAATAGTATAAAAAATAGTGATGTGCAAATACTATTTCTTTTTTATGAAATTAATTTTAAAACCGAAGTTTAATACTTTTAAAATAAATGTTTGTATCTGTCAAAAAAAAATGTTTGTAAATACTCTTTAAACTTTTTTTTACCAACTCTTTAAAACTTATTCTACTTTATAAATTGTATTTAAGTTAATGAAAGATCAATTTTTATGTTGTTTGTGGCACAAGCCCATGTCTGTAAATGTTTGTAAATGCTCTTTAAAACTTATTCTACTGGGGAAAAAATGACATTTTAATAATAAAAAATCGAATTTTCAGGATCACTGTCAATTCAGTACAACAGAGTTATAATCCCGTTGATGGCCTTAGGTAAAGCCGAGATAATCTTTAGTTTTTTTTTTGAAGAGAATCTTTAGATGTTAATTGTAAGAGATGGGCAAAGTCGAAAACTCCAACTATAATCAAGAGTTATCTTGAAGACTTGAAGCTTGAAATATAGGTAAAATTAATGGTAAACAAACAGAACAAATATAACTTTCAACACATTTTTTTTGGGTAATTTTGTCAGTGCATATACAAAACAATACAGTCAATTCTTAGTGATACAGTTCATCACTTCATCTTTGTTCTTCATGATTGTCTATCACTTATAATCACACACATTACATAATAAATAGCATAAAACAATGTATTTCACCACCAACTGTGTAGACCAAACAAACAATTTTTTTTTTCTTTTTTCACACACAAACAAACATAGTAAAACTGGGCCACTTCATCTTCGTCAACTCTCTTTACTATCAATCTCCTCTCTAACTGCAATATTGGAGTCTTTGCCTAGACAATTTATAAAAACTATGTTAGTTTATAATAATAATAATAATAATAATAATAATACATTCTCGGAAATGTTAACATGAGAATGTAACATTCCTATGTGTATTACAAGTTTTGAAAAATTATTCTCAGGCATAACTCATTCTTTGGAATCTATATTACACATGTTTCACCATCTTCCTATTCTAAAATAACTTCCCACTTTCCTCTTATCTACCTCATTTATTTATTTACTTAGAGTCCGTTCGAGGTGGATGAGCATTTTTGGTTTTTGATTTTCAAATGCAATTTTCAAAACAACACTTGTTTGGTAAAAATGGAACTGAAATGATTTTTAACTCAATTTCGAAACACTTTTACATTCATTTTCAAAACCAAGAAAAAAGGTTTTATAAATTTGGTTTTTAGTTTTAAAAAACACACTCTCACCACCACCACAACCATCACAACCACCATTGCTGCCACCACCTCCACCACCACCGCCGCCACCTTCATTCCACCACCACCACCACCACCACCACCCACCATTCCACCACCACCACCATCGTCGTCGTCGCCACCATTCTGCCATCCCCACCGTCGCCCTCGACCTTATCGCCGCCACCACCACCACCACCGTTATCTTCACCGCCACAATTGCCACCATCACCATAAATTTAATTATTTTTTATTTTTAATTATTTTATGTATTGATATTTTTTTACATTGTATTATTTCATAGTGGAATGAGATAAGATAGAACAGTTCACTCATTTTTTCTATATTTAATTTGCAACAACTTTTTAAAAACTAAAAAAAAACTGAAACTAAAAACTCAATGAAAACTAGTTTTGGTTTTTAAAAATTTCAAAATTAAAAATAGCTAGGGGGCCTTAATATTTTTTTTTTAAATTAAAAAATTAAAAAAATTCTAAAAAAATGATAAATATTTACCAAACATCTTTGATGGAAATAATATTTCCAATAATAACATTCCCAAAAATATTATTCCCAACAATATAATCTAATCCATGAAACAAACATTTTCGTGATCTCAATCAATCTTGGAGTTATTTGAAGGCAAACTCTCATAAGTTCAATGACCTTTTCTCATCAAAAAGTTATATTTGCATCCAAAATATTGACTTACCCAATGTTTGGCAGAGGGAAAAGAAAATTAAAGAGGAAAGAAAATTTTGAAATTTAAATTGAAGAAAAAGTGGAAAAAAGAAAATTTTAAATTTTTGTTTCTATAAGTCAACTTTTCTTTTGTTTTCCTTTTACTTTCTATTCAATCAAACACAAAGAAGCATAGTTGTAAAAATCGAACCGGACCGGTGGCTTAACTGGTCCGGTTCGGCTATCGGACCAGATATGTAATCAACCCAGTTTGACTTGGATCAGTCCGGTTTGACCCGGACTCGGTTTTGCAAAGTTTTTTTTTTTTTTACAATTCTTGTAAACAAAGTAGTTATTTGGAATTATTTCCATAGTACCATTTGAAATCCTTGGTAAAAGATAATTGCTAAATAGTATAATATAATATAATATAATAATATGCTCCTATAACATTTTAATTAAATTATTAATAGCTAATTGCTGAATAGTATATAATAATATGTTCCTATAATATTATTTTGATATTGACAATAATATATAATAGCTAATTATTATTAACTTGATCTTGATATGATTTAATATTTATGTGTTTTATACACCTTCATCATACTTGTTCATGGCCCTCTGACAACTTTTATACTTAGCCGTGAAAAATAACAAGAGTTTCTTTAGTAATTTAATGATAATACCTAACAAAATAATTTATAGTAATAAATGATTATGTAATATTTATATTTTGATCATGATTGATTTTAATTTTAGAGCATGAATTATTGATTGATCACATTTTGTTAGCTATATTATATATATTTTTTAATTTTTTAATATATACCTGATCAAACCGGATCAATTAGTGACACACCGGTTCGATCACTGACCCATCAACCCAGTGTCTCGATCGGGTCGATGACCGGTCCAATTTTTACAACACTGCAAAGAAGAGACATCCTTATTCGTATTTTCTTTCCTCTCAATTTTCTTTTATTTTATTTTCATCCTTTCTAAACTGATCAACACCACTCAAACCAACTATATGTTATAATAATGTTCAACAAAAAAAACTGAATACGTACCTTGCCAGAAATGCCTATCGGTTCAGCATGGCAGAGTTGAGATCAGTTTCCAATGGGACAGCAGCTCCGTGGCCCCACTGAAATTTAACTCCTAACAACTTGTCTGTCTTTACGGTACCTCCACAGAAAGTTTCCATCCTGTCGCAATCGATTACCGACAATTCCTCTAAGGATGGGAAACTTAAACTCCCTTTGTAGAAGCTTCTGAACTTTGGTAATACTCTAAGCTTCAAACAGTTGAGCTGCCGAAATACTATCTTATCCTCATGTGATTCATCCGCCTCCTTATACACTACCTCTTCAATTGAATCACACCTTTTTATCTTCATTGTTTTTAGTTGAACCAAACTTTTGGCTGTTGAGGATGTGAACAAATATAGCAGGCTTTTGCAACTTTTTACTTCCAAAAATGTCAGATTTGAGAAAGACACCTTGCATGGTACCAAATTAATCGAACTGAAACAACTGATTACTTCCAAAGTTTCTAGATTTCTGAGAAAGGGCACAATCCAAGAGTTCTCTGACCCAAAGGAGAACAGCTCTGGAAGGCAGTCCAAGCATAACACTTTCAGCTGTGATAGCAGTTCAGCCTCATCCACATTAAGACTATGAAAGCAAAAAATCTCCTTGAAGGAACCATCACACACCACAAGCTTCTCTATATTGGGCACCCGTTGTAGAAATACATCAGACTCAATATGAAAGAACATACCAAGAACTTTTAACTTGTGTAAGTGATTTCCCTGAAATTCTCCACGCAAAATCATCTTCAGTTCATTTTCACCGAGTGTCAGGTGCTCTAAGTTGGGTGTAAGCTAGGAAGAGAAACCAATAACCAAGCAAAAGCAAGTTAGGGCAATTATAGATCCAGCTCTTTTATATATAATTGAAGTAATGAACTTTCATGCTAAAAGAAGTCTGATAATTAATGACAACTTAACTAATTCAATTAAATAGGTGCAAACAAGTCAATTTAAAAGAAAACAGTTTACTTAAAAACCGAAAAAGAAAAAAAGATGAACTAGGCTAGCTATTAATAAGGTGGAAAGGATTTTGGCACCGTATGTCGGTATGTGCCTAAACATATTTATTTCGAGTTTAATATTTTAAGATGGAAAAAGTGATAAATGAGATCATTAGGAAGGTTGTAGTGGTTCCTATGAAGAAGAAAATAACGAAAAATCCTTTATAAGATGGTTGGTAGGAGATTGTTTATAAAGATTTGAGCACCATTAAATAATTATACATGATATATGATGAAGTACAATGGGGACTGTGTAAGAATGTATATAATATAATTGACTGTATTAATGAAATTAAAGATCAAACCTCAAATGTTGTTTCTGCATCATGAATGCAATGTGTACCATTATAAATGCATCATGATCAATATCGAAGGGCAAGTGTATTATTTGACTTGCGTAGATAAAACATAAAAAAATGGAAGTTAATACGCATAGAAGATAGAACACAGCATAACTATATAAGCGAAATGTTCACAACTTTTAATTTTAACATCATGTACCATTCAAATTGAGCAAAGATAAAGTAGTAAACAAACTAATGATGGCAATTCAGTTCATATAGAAGTAGTAAAGCAATTAAGTTCATTTTGCAGGCACCGGTCCAGATCCTGCGGTAAAGAAATAGTACCTTTTCAATACAGACTTGATTTTCAGTATGTGGTTCCTTCAACATGTCACACTGCAAAACATACTCTAACTTTGGCAAATCACATAGTGCCAATGACTTCACATGGGGGAACGTAAGGTCAAGATTTGTTCCTTTTGGATCTGCATTCCAAACATTCTCCAGATTTGGCAGCCGCTCTAAAATCAATTTCTTGAGGGCAAAAGGGAGGGGGATGCGGGCTGGTCCCATAGTTGTCGTTCCTATGTCTTGTGTTAGACATTTCACATCAAATATGGTTTTCACAGAATCACAGTCTCGTACTACCAATGTTTCCAATTTAGTGACGAAAGGAAGTAAATAGAAGGGTAGCACTGCATCTGATAAAAATTGGCACCCGTCTACAATCAAGGAGCCCAAGTTACTGAAGCACGAGTCTGGGATCGGCAGTGATACATGCCATATCTCTTGTAGTGGGCTATCTTTGAGAAAAAGATATGATTCACTTCGCGCAGACTCTGAAAACTGCACGTGCAAAGGAATAAATAAAAAATATGAAATTAATTATCTACGCGGGACAGTCCGATTTCCTGCTGGTATAAGGAACCATTGTCTTGTCTCAAAGCAAGCTAACAATATGCACTGGTTTACTCAGGGGTTATAAAGTATTATTGTATGAATATGGCTACTGGTTTTATTAGTAGCAGAATCAGAATTGTGGAGTTAATATTTCTCGATGCTGTCAAAGTCTGGGATAACTTTTATTGGGGTGTCGGGTTGCTTATTGTGGAAATTAGGATTTGGTTTATGGGAGGTTTTAACTAAGCTGGGCTTAACTTTGTACTGCGTTTAGGATACTGTTTGTATTTGTTGTTCTCATCCTCTTTGACACCTTTGGTGTTAGAGAACAGCTTTTTAATAAGAATAAGAATGCACAGTTTATCTTTAAAAAAAATAATAATATAAAATTATCTTCGACGGACACTTAGAATTTTATTTAATTTTAAGTTTATTATTATTTTTGTCTTTAAATTTTTTAGAATTCCTGTTTTTAGTTACTGAATTTTTTTTATTGGTTAGGCCTCTTAACCTTCTTTTTTTTGGTTCTTTTAGTCTATGCAACTGTACCAAAAAAAAATACTGCAAGAAACAGTCCAGGAACATTGACCCGTTAAAAAAATTCAAAATTAAAAATATAAATCTTAAAAAGTTTAAGAACTAAAAAATAATAAATCATTTAATTTTTGTAACATGAAAATTTGTTTCAACTGTTAACTTTCATTAAAATAAATATAATTTGGTGGGTTTAGAGAATCTCAGTTCTAGTATTGATCACAATGCCATGTACATTTTTTTATTTTTTTTGGGTTCTCAAATAGGTATCACCATTATATATGACACTTGAGATTAAGAAATTTGATAATGATACTTGAATGTATTAACCACATTCAGCTACATTGTATGTATATATCTAGTGGTCAATATTTACTTCCCACTCTCGTGTAAGATAAACTCTTTCACTATATATATATATATATATATATATATATATATATATATATATATATATATATATATATATATACCAAAACAAAAGTCAAATTGAATACATTGAGAAATAGCCTTTTAACAGTGAATAAGACAAAAGATAACAACTAATTAACATGAATTCTAACAATAACTTATTTTTACTTTTTTTTAATAATTCAAGTAACTCTTCTCTCTAACTCAACATATTTTTTTCTTTTTAAATTTTTACACATCTTAAATTGGTCTCATCATTACATATCATTTATTTTTCTTATTCCATGAATGTATCTTCTTTTTACTTTTATTTTGTTATATAAATGTTTATTATTAGGTTATTTGTTGGGCCTATAAGCATTGGTGCTTAACAACTAGGGGTGAAAATAGGTTAGGTTAGGTTAGGCTTTGTTTGGTCTAAGTCTAGCCTTGGTTAAAATTATATGGCTTAGGTCTAACCTATTTACTTGTCAAATGTCTTTTTTAAAGGCCTAACTTGACCTACATAAAAGTCTGGTATGGCCTACAAGTCTATTTAAAGGCATACTTTGTGATAATTTAACACTAAGATAAATGTGAAAATAGGTGCATTAGGTTTTATAAGAATAAAGTCTATCTTATTTATATGATATGAACATAATGAACATATTTTTAAGGTATAATATGATATTCATGTAACTAATTACAAACACATTTTATAATAAGACATCTAAATATGACAAATTTATTTTTCAATAAACATATAAACTTAAGCTTGATTCTTTATGTAGGTCAACATTCTTAAATAAATGTAAGATTTTAGTACATTATAACAAATTTAATATAATAATAATAATAACAACAACAATAACAAATATTTATTTATGCTTATTTAAATAGGCTAACCTATTAGGCCTAAAATGATTTTTGAATGGCCTAGAGCTTGACATTTTGGCTTTTGCTATATTCACTCCTCTTTTTTGCTAAGTACACTCCCCTTCCCTTTTTTTAAATTAAATTATTTAAATAGCCTTCCCTATTCAAACCTTCTTCTCTCCCTCACACACTCCCTTTTTTAGTGCAACACACTACCTCTTTCATAGCAACAACACATTCCCCATCTCTTTCATCACAGTCCCTCATTTCTTTCACTCCCTCCTTTCTTTCACTCCCTTCATCCCACATTCAATCTCTTGTTTTGGTCTCCCTTTAGTCCTCTGTTGCTTGATCTCTTGCTCCAGTGTTAGGGTTTTTTATCCTCTAAACTCCAATGTAGTATGTTTACACTCCTAACTACTTTCCTCCCTTGTTTTATTTTTGTTCACCCACACAACACCCACTTTCATAACAACACATCCCCCCTCTCTTTCATCACACTCCCTCCTCTCTTTCACTTCCTTCATCCCCCCCATTTGATCTCTTGTTCTGTCTCCCTTTAGTCCTCCCTTGTTTGATCTCTTATTTTAGTGTTTGGATTTTTTCATCCTCCAAACTCCAATGCAGTATGTTTACGCTCCCAACTATTTTCCTTCCTTTGTTTTATTTTTGTTCACCCACACAACATCCTCTTTCATAGAAACAACACATTCCCCCCTTTCTTTCATCACACTCCCTCCTCTCTTTCATTCCCTTCATCCCCCCATTTGATTTCTTGTTCTGGTCTCCCTTTAGTTCTCCTTGCTTGATCTCTTACTCTAATGTTTGGGCTTTTTCATCCTCTAAACTCCAATGTAGTATGTTTACGCTCCCAACTACGTACTTTCCTTTCTTATTTTATTTTTGTTCAACCACACAAGATGTCTCTCATTTTATATATGCAACAACATATGACTAGATCTTAAATTTGTTCAAGTTGCTACAGCAAAGTGCCTCTTAGAGTCACACAGATTGAATGACCAATATCAATTATATGCTTTCTCAACTTCAATTGCTCCACTATTGTACAATTTTTCTTCTCTATGAGGTTTTTAATGGTCCTAGTGTTGAACTTAAATTTTTTCAAATGTTTTTTTTAACATTTCATAAAGTACTTTTTGAAATGTTAAAAAAAACAAAATTGTTCTGCACAATACTTTCCAAAACATAGATTTATTTTTTAACGTTTCGAAAAAGTAATTTCTAGAACACAAAACAGTATTCCAAAAAATATTTTCTGAATTATTAAAAAATAAAATTGTGTTCTCGAAAGTACTTTATGGAATATTAAAAACAAAACATTGTTTCGGAAAGTAAATTCCAGAATAATAATAATTATTTGTTAATGTTATGGGTATAAAGGATATATATATATATATATATATATATATATATATATATATATATATATATATATATGATAATAAAAATTAGAAAAAATAAATAAATGAGAGTGTACTTAGCAAAAATGGAGAGCGGATATAACAAAAGCCGACATTTTTAGAATAAATATACTTTAATAAATGTCTTGGCTTAATTTATTTATTGAAAAAACTTGATTTGTCCTAGACTTAACGTAGGCTAAGTTATAAAACCATGTCGATTGACCTGACTTATTTTCAATCCTATTAACAACCAAATAATCATGGTTATTATTTAGTTTAGAACCCCTTGTATGCATGGATGGAAATGGCCTAACAAACATACGTGCACTTCAATGATGGCCTTGCCTTATTGAAATTGTTTTGAAATAATTCCACTGGCCCTTCATATTTCTTTGCTTTGGTATCTCAATTATTAAGATTTACATTTTGTTTGTTTGATAGGAGTGAAATAGGCAAGGAATTGAGAGGAGAGAATAGAAATAGAGTGGAGGTTTCTGTAAAAAAAAAAAAAAAATAGAGTGGAGATTAAAAATTGGAATTGTATGTTTAAGATGAATTGATGAGGGAAGAAACGAAAAAGTGGTAGGTCCCATGTAAAAAATTCCATCTTAAACAACAACAAAAAATGGCTTGTGATAGTTTTTCAGTGAAGACAATTGATTGTTATATTGTCACAATTGATTTTTGGTACAACAATTGTCTTTTGTGTGCATCAGCTTGACAATCGATTGTTATTATATATAATCGATTATTTCTATTTTTTGCACCACTGTGTTCAAATATAGGGGGTAAAAAAGTATTTTTATTTTTAATCTAATTTCTCCTCTCTTCCTCCGTCTTAAATCAAACAAACTCAATATTATTTCTTTTCAATTTTACATCTATTTCTTTCAAACCAAAACCCAAAATTTCTCCCATATTTCCTGACTATTTTTCTCTTTTCTATTTTCTCTTTACTTATTTCCATCTATCTTATTCTTTCCTAGGTGTCAAACAAAGCATTAGGTTTGTTCATGCTGTGAAAATGCTTGACTTTTGATTGAGACTAAATTAAAAGGACAAGGATGTAAATTTTATCTTCAAATTTAATTTGATTTTTTTTATCGCTGCAAGGGCCTAAATATAGGTAATAGGTACTTTTTCACCGCCTGAAAATAGCGGTTATCAACTAATTGATTCTACATCATTCAGCAAAAAAAAAAACTAATTGATTCTGGAATATTCATTCTATATTTATCATGAATACATACAATTAAAGTTTTTACTAGTATATTTTTCTACATGCCTTTGTTGCACATCAAAAAAAAAAAAAATCTAGATATTTGTATTTTTTTATCCATAGAATCAAAGACAGTATTAAGGGATTTACAATATTCGCGCACGAAACTAAAATTTGTATCAGAAATAGTAAACTCTTTAGTAAATATTTGTGTAAACTCTTTTTCAAAACTAAAATTAATCTTTGCACGAAACATACGCATGAATCATAGCTAGAGTTAGTATATTTTTATAACCTTGTTTAAAAAAATTAAAAAATAATTTAACATATTCTTGGTCTGAAATTGGGAGTTATTTACAAGGCAAACTCTAAATTCAACACCTTTCCTTAAGAAAAAGTTATAGTTATATATGCGATGATTGCTAACAAATACAATGCACTTAATTTCCATCTAAAAGATTCACTTACTGAGACGCTGTATTAGAACAACATCAATCATAATAATATTAAAAGAAAATAAAAAAAATTTAACACATACCTTTGCCAGAAATGCATTCCGCATGGTAGAGTTGAGGTCAATTTCCAATGGAGTAGCATCATCTAGGAACCCCCACTTTAATTTAACTCCTAACAACTTGTCTACTTTTACGGTACCTGGACATAAAGTTTCCATCCAGTCGCAATCGATTACTGACAATTGCTCCAAGGATGGGAAACTTAAACTCCCTTTGTAGAAGCTTCTGAGCTTTGGTAGATCTTCAAGATTCAAACAATTGAGCTGCGCAAATATTATCTCATCCTCATTTGATTCATCCCCCTCCTTAGACACTATCTCTTCAATTGAATAACACGATCCTATCTCCATTCTTTTGAGTTGAGCCAAACTTTTGGCTGTTGAGCATGTGAACAAATATAGCAGGCTACTGCAATTTCGTACTTCCAAATATGTCAGATTGGAGAAAGACACTGTGCATGGTACCAAGTTTTTTAAACTATAACAGTTGTCTACTTGCAATGTTTCTAGATTTCTGAGAAAGGGATCAATCCAGGAGCTCTTTAATGCAATGGAAATGAGCTCTTGAAGGGACTCCAAGTATAACACTTTCAGCTGTGGTAAGAGTCCAGTATCATCCACATTAGGACTTCGGGAGCAGAAAAACTCCTTGAAGGAACCATCAAACACCACAAGCTTCTCTATATTGGGAACCTGTTGTAGAATTTCATATGGAAATATTTTGGACTCGGTAGGAAAGAACAGGGTAAGAACTTTTAACTTGTGTAAGAGGTCTCTCGGAAATTCTTCACACAGAATCATCTCCAGTCCATTTTCACCGAGTGCAAGGCACTGTAATAACCAAGAAAAAGCACAAGCAAAAGCAGGTTAGGGCATTGTAGAAACATGCATACTGCCAAGATGTTTTCTCTTGTATGGGATATTACTATACTAGCATTCTGTTTGGTGGGTCTCACGGTCTGTTAGTATAAGGGCTGCTGGTAGGCATTTGTGAGTTGCCTCTGGTTTGTATCTTTACTTTCTGTGTAAACTTTTCTAGTTGAGTATCTCTTGTACTCAACTATTCAATATGTTCTCTTTTCATTATCAACAACAACAAAAAAAAAAAAAACAGGTTAGGGCTGTTAAAGATCCAGCTCTTTTATATACTCCTTCTGAACTGAAATATAGGCAACAAAAATTGCATAGATCAAAATATAAGCAAATTTTAATTAACTCTTTCCTATTTAATGATATCATCTCCAAAATACTCTTCATTTAATTAGAGTTTTGTTTCCAACAACCTTCTATTTTTTGTCTTATGTAATTATATGCAATGGGTACTTTAGGAAGTAAGTTAATTTTTTTATTGAAACTATCAAAATTAAATTATGCTAACTAATTTTCTTAAAAGATGTGAATCGATTTTTTTTTTTTGCTTATATTTCAATCCGGAGGGAATATAATGAAATAATGAATCTTTCATGCTAAAATATGCCTTATAATTATTGACAAATTAACTATTTCAATAAAATAGGTGCAAACAGATCAATTTAAAAAAAAAAACAGTATACTTGAAAACCCAAAAAGGAAAAAAAGATGAACCAGGGTACCTATTAATAAGGTGGAAGGGAATTGTTTTTGGAGGGGTACATAAGGTGGAAGGGATTTTGATACCGTTTGTGTCTAAAAAAATTATTTAGGGTTTAAAATTTTAAGATAGAAAAAGTGTTAAATGAGACCGTTAGGATGGTTGTAGTGGTTCCTACGGAGAAGAAAATGATAAAATTAAAAATCCTTTAGATGGTAGGAGTTGTTTATAAAGATTCGAGCACCATTAATAAATGATATATGATAAAGTACAATGGGTGTGTAAGAATCAATGCAATTGACTGTATTAATGTTCACATGTACCATTAAGTGTATTCTTTTACTTATTTTTATAAAAGGGTAAAATATGTTTTTGGTTCCTCATTTTATCTAAATTTCTGTTTTTAGTCGCTCATAAATTTTTTCTATGTTTTTAGTCCCTAAAAAATTGTTTTCTTTTCTTTTTAGTTCTTGACATTAATTTTAACTGTTAAGTGATGTCGTGACGAGCATAATTTGTGCTTGAAAAAATTCTGTTTAAGTTTCTAACAGTTTTTAACTACTGCAAATTTTCTGGCAAACTAAAACTGTCAAAAATGTTAAAAAATAATAATAATAAATCAAAACCTCAAACACCAGATTTACTGAAATCACAAGAAATATTACAAAAATAAACATTTCTGACCGCCAAAAAATTTGTAGTGGTTAAAAGTCACTAAAAACTTAATTAGGAAATTTTCACACATATAGTTTATGTCTGTCATGTCATCACTTAATAGTTGAAATTAACGTTAGGAACCAAAAATAGAAGAAAACAATTTATGAAGGACTAAAAACAGAACAAAACAATTTATAAGGGACTAAAAATAGTAAAAATATTTATGAGGAACTAAAAACAGAAATCAAGATAAAATGAGGGACCAAAAACATATTTTACCCTATATAAACATACAAAAATGGGAGTTAATAGGCATAGAAGATAGAACACAGCATAGCTGTATAAGTGAAATTTTCACAACATTTTAATTTTAACAGCATGTTAATTCGTACCATTCATATTGAACAATCATAAACAAGTAAAGAAACTAACGATATCACTTCAGTTCATACAAAAGTAATGCAATTATATTCAATTTGCAGGCACCGATCCAGATTCTGCAGCAAGGACGAAGTGGTAAAACAATAGTACCTTTTCAATACAGACGTGATCCTCGGTATGTGGTTCTTGATCTGTCTTCAACAAGTCACACTGCTGTGAGCAACAGTAAAAATACTTTAACTTGGGCAAACCCTGTAGTTTCAATGACCTCACACAGGGACACGGGAAAGTAAGCTCTAGATTTGCTCCACTTGGATCTGCATTATCCTCTGCAACAATTTCCATCAATTCCTTACAGTCTTTCACAACTAGATTCTCAAGTTCCACCAGATCTTTGGCTACTGATGCGGGAAATACACGTGTAAGGCATTTACAATTGTCAACTTCTACTTCACGTAGAAGTTGCATGCTTAGAATTCCATGAGGATCTTCATTCCAAACATTCTCCAGATTTGGCAGCCACGATAAAGTCAATTCCTTGAGGGCAAAAGGGAGGGGGAAGGGGGCTGGTCCCATAGTTGTCATTTCTCTGTCTTGTGTTATACGTTTCACACCAAATATGGTTTTCACATAATCACAGTTTCGAACTTTCAATGTTTCCAATTTAGTGAAGAAAGGAAGTAAATTGAAGGGTAGCACTGCATCTGATAAAAATTGGCACCTGTCCATAGTCAAAGAGTTCAAGTTACTGAAGCACGAGTCTGGGATCTGCCGTGAGCCAAGCCATATCTCTTTTAGTGGGCTATCTCTGAGACTAAGATCTGATATACTGCGTGCAGACTCCAAAAACTGAACATGCAAAAGAATATATAAATAAAAATATGCAATTAATTATTTACGACTGTCAGTAAAAATTTAGATTTAGAATTTTATTTAATTTTCGTGACATCAAAATTTGTTTCAACTGTTAACTTTCATTAAAAAATTGTAATTTTGCCTAGTTCAGTAGATTGCAATTCTAGTATTGATTATGACAACTTACGTGCAATTAATGATGACCAAGTCGTGTTGGGTCAAGTTTAAGAGATATTTTCATCAAAACTGACAATGATTTGGATTGCTGATGACTAATCAACCGGAAAACATGGCTGGCAACCTTAATGGGGTCTCTCCTCTCTATCACATTTTTTTCCATTCACAAGGCTTAAACTCAATATGTTACTTAAGGGACGGAGTCCAATAACCAACAACTTGAGTTGGTTCAAGTTTTCCAAATTTTTTTAACAACCCAAATCAAATAAATTCGATCATATTTGGGTTGGCTCAGTCAATTTTGACAAGTGATAAAATAATAAAAAAATGAAAAATTTAGGAAATCACCATAAAATGAAAGAAAGATGAGAACGTACAAAGTTAAGATTACAGATAATAATGGACTATAGAATGAAGAGCATGAAACTTTCTCATTAACTTATAGGTATAATAACGTTATTATTAAAAGAAATTGATGAAATAATTTCATTATAAGAAGATGAGATGATAAGAATTGCTTGAGAAGCTAAAGAGGTTTAAAATAGGTGATGATGTAGCATAATAATAGAGTACATGTTAACATGTCAAGTTTCACAGCTCGCACTTATATTATAATAGACCGATAGATTAGTCCTAAATGAGTTATATTACTGAATTCAGTTAATAAAAAGATAAAGAAATGGAGAGGAACTTGATATTAGACATTAGAGGTGCATGAAGTGGCTATGTCATGGGGTAGATGCGAAAATTGCAAAATGTACAAGTTTTACTTCAATGTTGATATTATTTCTCTTACTTTTTAGCAAGCAAATGTTATAAAATGAACCCTTGAAGCATATTTTAAAAAAGAAAGCTATGTTTTTTTTTTTTGATAAGGTGAGTAAACAAAATAGAAAAGGCAGAAAACAAAAGGGACCGTTTACTTGCAATTCTATTTTCTGTTTTCACTTTTTAATTACAAAACTGTCAACTTGTTTTTCATTTTGTTTTCTGTTTTCTAATATTTGTACAGAAAATACTGAAAACAACTTTTTTTTTTGTTTTCTATGTTTCCTGTACAAATATTTGAAAGCAGCAAACAAAATGAAAACAAGGTGACAATTTTGTAATTAAAAAGTGAAAACAAAAAATATAATTGTAAGTAAACACCACCTTAAATACTCAGGAAAGGCACCCTCCTAGCATCGGCCAAGAGGAGGTCATGCAAACCCAAAAGGATATCCTTTGATATTAATTATGATGAAAATATCATTTAAAGGTGTGTTGTCCCTCACTAAATCCTAAACTCCTCGTAGGTATTATGTTGAAATTTATTAAAAATTAAAAACTTTGTAGGTCACACATCTCATTTAATAAAGACGGCTTTTAGGGTGAACAAGAGAGCCAAGTGGTCTATGATGAAGCACTTTTGTGTACCTTTAGATTCATCTGATGTACATAATAATTTCCTGCACCTTTTGTACCAAATTTTTTTTCTTTCCCTTTTAATTTTCTTTTTCTTTTTTCTCCCTCTCTCTTCTCCGTTTCAGCAGTGACACCATACCCCTTTCTTCCTCCCTCTCCTTCGTTATATGACTAGTAACCATCGGAGCCATCAACTCTCTATTCAACTAACATTTTATTTGAACCAAGATTCACAAAATTTAGCATGGGATTTATCTAAAATTGACGCATACTCATAATTGTAGATCTAGAATGAAATTAAATGAGAAACAAAATCAAATAAAATTAGAAACAAAATTAATGAAACACAGACTTGGAAAAGAAAAAAAAAAGTGATGCTAAAAAAAAAATTGAGAAACTGAAATTCCAGTTAGGACAACTTCTTCTTCCCCTCTCCTTCTTTGGGTATGGTTTTTGATTTGCAAGGAGTTTAATTGGTTCGTGGCTGCAACCTTGCTAGATGTGCGGATCTGGTGCGAAGGACACAGTTTATCTTAAAAAAAATAATAAAAAATTATCTTCGACGAACACTAAGAATAGAGATTTAGAATTTTATTTAATTTTAAGTTTATTATTTTTTTTTGTCTTTAAATTTTTTAGAATTCCTGTTTTTAGTTACTGATTTTTTTTATTGGTTAGGCCTTTTAACTTTTTTATTTTTCGTTCTTACTTTTAGTCTCTCCAAAAAACAGTTCAGGAACATTGACCCGTAAAAAAAAATTCAAAACTAAAAATATAAATCTTAAAAAGTTTAAGAACTAAAAAATAATAAATCATTTAATTTTCGTAACATGAAAATTTGTTTCAACTGTTAACTTTCATTAAAATAATTATAATTTGGTGGGTTTAGAAATCTCAGTTCTAGTATTGATCACAATGCCATGTACATTTTTTTACTTTTTTTGGGTTCTCAAATAGGTATCAGCATTATATATGACACTTGAGATTAAGAAATTTGATAATGATGCTTGAAATATTAACCACATTCAGCTACATTGTATGTATATATCTAATGGTCAATATTTACTCCTCACTCTCGTATAAGATAAGTCATATATATATATATATATATATATATATATATATATATATATATATATATATATATATATATATATATGTGAGGAGAGATCAAATTATACCGGTATAACTTAAACAATTATTACACCATTTAATAACTTTCAACTAGATGATGTTTTCTTAAAATCCACCGTTGGATTGAAAGTTCTTTTCACATAGATCATGAATACAAAATTTCAAATTAATTCAAAATTATTTGCTACCTCATTCATATAGATTAAAATCGACGTAATATATACTTTTCAAAATATACTAAAATATGGATCATTTGATTACCTTCTTATTGTTGTTCAATTTTGACAAAATTTGACAGAAACAATCTTGGTAATATGTAGATATAATTCAACAGTTGAATTGATAAAAATTTCATTATATATCAAGTTATTAAAATGGTGTAACTCTTTTAAAGTTATACTGGTGAAATTTGATCTCTCTCTCTCTCTATATATATATATACACACACACACACCAAAACAAAGGTCAAATTGAATACACTGAGAAATAACCTTTTAACAGTGAATAAGACAAAAGATTTAACATGAATTCTAACAATAACTTATTTTTACTTTTATTTTTTTTAATAATTCAAGTAACTCTTCTCTCTAACTCAACATATTTTTTTCTTTTTAAATTTTTACACAACTTAAATTGGTCTCATCATTACATATCATTTATTTTTCTTATTCCATGAATGTATCTTCTTTTTACTTTTATTTTGTTATATAAATGTTTATTATTAGGTTATTTGTTGGGCCTATAAGCATTGGTGCTTAACAACTAGGGGTGAAAATAGGTTAGGCTTTGTTTGGTCTAAGTCTAGTCTTGGTTAAAATTATATGGCTTAGGTTTAACCTATTTACTTGTCAAAGGTCTTTTTTAAAGGCCTAACTTGATCTACATAAAAGTCTGGTATGACCTACAAGTCTATTTAAAGGCATACTTTGTGATAATTTAACACCAAGATAAATGTGAAAATAGGTGTGTTAGGCGGTTTTATAAGAATAAAGTCAATCTTATTTATATGATATGAACATATTTTTAAGGTACAATATGATATTCATGTAACTAATTACAAACACATTTCATAATAAGACATCTAAATATGACAAATTTATTTTTCAATAAACATATAAACTTAAGCTTGATTCTTTATGTAGGTCAACATTCTTAAATAAATGTAAGATTTTAATACAGTATAACAAATTTAATATAATAATAACAACAACAATAACAACAAATATTTATTTATGCTTATTTAAATAGGCCAACCTATTAGGCCTAAAAGGATTTTTGAATGGCCAAGAGCTTGACATTTTGGCTTTTGCTATATTCACTCCTCTTTTTTCCTAAGTACACTCCCCTTCCCCATTCAAACCTTCTTCTCTCCCTCACACACTCCCCTTTTTAGCACAACAACACACTACTTCTTTCATAGCAACAACACATTCCCCATCTCTTTCATCACACTCCCTCCTTTCTTTCATTCCCTTCATCCCACATTTGATCTCTTGTTTTGGTCTCCCTTTAGTCCTCCGTTGCTTGATCTCTTGCTCTAGTGTTAGGGTTTTTTATCCTCTAAACTCCAATGCAATATGTTTACGCTCCTAACTACTTTCCTCCCTTGTTTTATTTTTGTTCACCTACACAACACCCACTTTCATAACAACAACACATCCCCCCTCTCTTTCATCATACTCCCTCCTCTCTTTCACTTCCTTCATCCCCCCATTTGATCTCTTGTTCTATCTCCCTTTAGTCCTCCCTTGTTTGATCTCTTATTTTAGTGTTTGGATTTTTTCATCCTCCAAACTCCAATGCAGTATGTTTACGCTCCCAACTATTTTCCTTCCTTTGTTTTATTTTTGTTCACCCACACAACATCCTCTTTCATAGAAACAACACATTTCCCCTTTCTTTCATCACACTCCCTCCTCTCTATCATTCCCTTCATCCCCCCATTTGATTTCTTGTTCTGGTCTTCCTTTAGTTCTCCCTTGCTTGATCTCTTACTCTAATGTTTGGGTTTTTTCATCCTCTAAACTCCAATGTAGTATGTTTATACTCCCAACTACTTTCCTTTCTTATTTTATTTTTGTTCAACCACACAAGATGTCTCTCATTTTATATATGCAGCAACGTATGACTAGATCTTAAATTTGTTCAAGTTGCTGCAGCAGAGTGCCTCTTAGAGTCACAGAGTTTGATTGACCAATATCAATTATATGCTTTCTCAACTTCAAATTGCTTCACTATTGTACAATTTTTCTTTTATATGAGGTTTTTAATGGTCCTAGTGTTGAACTTAAATTTTTTCAGATGTTTTTTTTAACATTTCATAAAGTACTTTCCGGAATGTTACGAGAAACAAAATTGTTCTGCACAGTACTTTCCAAAACATAGATTTATTTTTTAACGTTTCAAAAAGTAATTTCTAGAACACAAAACAGTATTCCAAAAAATATTTTCCAGATTGTTAAAAAATAAAATTGTGTTCTCGAAAGTACTTTATGGAATGTTAAAAACAAAACATTGTTTCGGAAAGTAAATTCCGGAATAATAATTATGTGTCAATGTTATGGGTATAAAGAATATATATATGATAATAAAAATTAGAAAAATAAATAAATAAATGAGAGTGTATTTAGCAAAAATGGAGAGCGGATATAACAAAAGCCGACATTTTTAGAATAAATATGCTTTAATGAAAACCTTGGCTTAATTTATTTAATGAAAAAGCTTGATTTGTCCTAGACTTAACGTAGACTAAGTTATAAACCACTATCGATTGAGCTGACTTATTTTCAATCGTATTAACAACCAAATAATCATGGTTATCATTTAGTTTAGAACCCCTTGTATGCATGGATGGAAATGGCCTAACAAACATACGTCCACTTCAATGATGGCCTTGCCTTATTGAAATTGTTATGAAATAATTCCACTGGCCCTTCACATTTCTTTGCTTTGGTATCTCAATTATTAAGATTTTGCATTTCGTTTGTTTGATAGGAGTGAAATAGGCAAGGAATTGAGAGGAGAGAAGAGAAATAGAGTGCAGGTTTTTGTAAAAAAAAGAAAGAAAATAGAGTGGAGATTAAAAATTGGAGTTGTATGTTTAAGATGAATTGATGAGGGAAGAAACGAAAAAGTGGTAGGTCCATGTAAAAAATTCCACCTTAAACAACAACAAAAAATAGCTTGTGATCGTTTTTCAGTGAAGACAATTGATTGTTATATTGTTACAATTGATTTTTGGTACAACAATTGTCTTTTGTGTGCTTCAGCTTGACAATCGATTGTTATTATATATAATCGATTATTTCTATTTTTTGCACCATTGTGTTCTTTTTTTTTTTTGATCTGTTGGAATCGAAGACAGTACCAAGGAGTTTACAACACTTACACACTCTGCTCAACCAACTAAACTAGACCCATTTGGTGCACCATTGTGTTCAAATATAGGGGGTAAAAAAATATTTTTATTTTTAATCTAATTTCTCTTCTCTTCCTCAGTCTTAAATCAAACAAACTCAATATTATTTCTTTTCAATTTCACATCTATTTCTTTCAAACCAAAACCCAAAATTTCTACCATATTTCCTGACTATTTTTCTCTTTTTTATTTTCTTTTTACTTATTTCTATCTATCTTACTCTTTCCTAGGTGTCAAACAAAGCATTAGGTTTGTTCATGCTGTGAAAATGCTTGACTTTTGATTGAAACTAAATTAAAAGGACAAGGATGTAAATTTTATCTTCAAATTTATTTTGATTTTTTTTATCGCTGCATGGGCCTAAATATACGTAATAGGTACTTTTTCACCGCCTGAAAATAGCGGTTATCAACTAATTGATTCTATAGATCATTCAGAAAAAAAGAAAAAAAAAACTAATTGATTCTAGAACATTCATTCTATATTTATCATGAATACATACAATTAAAGTTTTTACTAGTATATTTTTCTACATGTCTTTGTTGCACATAAAAAAAATAATTCTAGATATTTGTATTTTTTTTATCCATAGAATCGAAGATAATATCAAAGAGTTTATAATACTCACGCACCCTGCTCAACCAACCAAACTATATTCCTTTAGTATTATAAATATTTGTATAAGAAATAGTAAACTCTTTTTCAAAACTAAAATTAATCTTTGCACGAAACATACGCATGAATCATAGCTAGAGTTAGTATATTTTTATAACCTTGTTTAAAAAAATTAAAAAATAATTTAACATATTCTTGGTCTGAAATTGGGAGTTATTTACAAGGCAAACTCTAAATTCAACACCTTTCCTTAAGAAAAAGTTATAGTTATATATGCGATGATTGCTAACAAATACAATGCACTTAATTTCCATTTAAAAGATTCACTTACTGAGACGCTGTATTAGAACAACATCAATCATAATAATATTAAAAGAAAAAAAAAAATGAACACATACCTTTGCCAGAAATGCATTCCGCATGGTAGAGTTGAGGTCAATTTCCAATGGAGTAGCATCATCTGGGTAGCTCTTTAATTTAACTCCTAACAACTTGTCTACTTTTACGGTACCTGGACACAAAGTTTCCATCCAGTCGCAATTGATTACTGACAATTGGTCCAAGGATGGGAAACTTAAACTCCCTTTGTAGAAGCTTCTGAGCTCTCGTAGATATTCAAGATTCAAACAATTGAGCTGCGGAAATATTATCTCATCCTCATTTGATTCATCCCCCTTCTTAGACACTATCTCTTCAATTGAATTACACCAATTTATGTTCATTCTTTTGAGTTGAGACAAACTTTTGGCCGTTGAGCTTGTGAACAAATATAGCAGGCTACTGCAATTTTTTACTTCCAAATATGTCAGATTGGAGAAAGACACTGTGCATGGTACCAAGTTTTTTAAACTATAACAGTTGTCTACTTGCAATGTTTCTAGATTTCTGAGAAAGGGCTCAATCCAAGAGCTCTCTAACGCAATGGAAACAAGCTTTCGAAGGGACTCCAAACGTAACACTTTCAACTGTGATAGGAGTCCAGTATCACCCACATTAGGACTTCGGGAGCAGAAAATCTCCTTGAAGGAACCATCACACACAACAAGCTTCTCTATATTGGGAACCTGTTGTAGAATTTCATATGGAAATACGTTGGACTCGGTAGGAAAGAACAGAGTCAGAACTTTTATCTTGTGTAAGAGGTCTCTTGGAAATTCTCCACGCAAAATGATCTCCAGTCCATTTTCACCGAGTGCAAGGCACTGTAATAACCAAGAAAAAGCACAAGAAAAAGCAGGTTAGGGCATTGTAGAAACATGCATTCTGGCAAGATGTTAGCTAGATGTTTTCTCTTGTATGGGATATTACTATACTAGCATTCTGTTTGGTGGGTCTCACGGTCTGTTAGTATAAGGGCTGCTGGTAGGCATTTGTGAGTTGCCCCTGGTTTGTATCTTTACTTTCTGTGTAAACTTTTCTAGTTGATTATCTCTTGTACTCAACTATTCAATATGTTCTCTTTTCATTATCAACAAAAAAAAAAAAAGGTTAGGGCAGTTAAAGATCCAGCTCTTTTATATACTCTTTCCGGACTGAAATATAAACAACAAAAATTGCATGTGTGTTGGACCAAAATATAAACAAATTTTAACTAACTCTCTCCTATTTAATGATACCATATCCAAAATACCCTTCATTTAATTAGATTTTGTTTTCAACAACCTTCTCTTTTTTGTCATATGCAATTAAATGCAAGGGGTATTTTAGGAAGTGGGTAATTTTTTATTGAGACTATCAAAATTAAATTATGCTAACTAATTTTCTTAAAAGGTGTGAATCAGTTTTTTTTTTCTTATATTTCAGTCCAGAGGGAGTAGAATGAAATAATGAATCTTTCATGCTGAAATATGCCTTATAATTACTGACAAATTAACTATTTCAATAAAATAGGTGCAAACAGATCAATTTAAAAAAAAAAACAGTATACTTGAAAACCCAAAAAGGAAAAAAAGATGAACCAGGGTACCTATTAATAAGGTGGAAAGGATTTTTTTTTGGAGGGGTACATAAGGTGGAAGGGATTTTGATACCGTTTGTGTCTAAAAAAATTATTTAGGGTTTAAAATTTTAAGATAGAAAAAGTGATAAATGAGACCGTTAGGAAGGTTTTAGTGGTTCCTATGGAGAAGAAAATGATAAAATTAAAAATCCTTTAGATGGTAGGAGTTGTTTATAAAGATTTGAGCACCATTAATAAATGATATATGATAAAGTACAATGGGTGTGTAAGAATGAATGCAATTGACTGTATTAATGTTCACATGTACCATTAAGTGTATTCTTTTACTTATTTATATAAAATATACAAAAATGGGAGTTAATAGGCATAGGAGATAGAACACAGCATATATAGCTGTATAAGTGAAATTTTCACAACATTTTAATTTTAACAGCATGTTAATTCGTACCATTCATATTGAACAATCATAAACAAGTAAAGAAACTAATGATATCGATCACTTCAATTCATATAAAAGTAATGCAATTATATTCAATTTGCAGGCACCGATCCAGATTCTGCAGCAAGGACGAAGTTGAAAAACAATAGTACCTTTTCAATACAGACGTGATCCTCGGTATGTGGTTCTTGATCTGTCTTCAACAAGTCACACTGCTGTGAGCAGCAGTAAAAATACTTTAACTTGGGCAAACCCTGTAGTTTCAATGACCTCACACGGGGACACGGGAAAGTAAGCTCTAGATTTGTTCCTCTTGGATCTGCATTGTCCTCTTCAACAATTTCCATCAATTCCTCACAGTCTTCCACAGCTAGTTTTTCAAGTTTCACCAGATCTTTGGCTACTGATGCGGGAAACACACTTGTAAGGCATTCACAATTCTCAACGGATACTTTTTGTAGAAGCTTCATCCTTAGAATTCCATGAGGATCTTCATTCCAAACATTCTCCAGATTTGGCAGCCACGATAAAGTCAATTTCTTGAGGGCAAAAGGGAGGGGGAAGGGGGCTGCTCCCATAGTTGTCATTTCTCTGTCTTGTGTTATACGTTTCACACCAAATATGGTTTTCACATAATCACAGTTTCGAACTTCCAATTTTTCCAATTTAGTGAAGAAACGAAGTAAATTAAAGGGTAGCACTGCATCTGATAAAAATTGGCACTCGACCACAGTCAGAGAGTTCAAGTTACTGAAGCAGGAGTCTGGGATCGGCAGTGATCCATGCCATATCTCTTGTAGTGAGCTATCTCCGAGACTAAGATCTGATACACTACATGCAGACTCCCAAAACTGCACATAAAAGAATAAATAAAAATATGAAATTAATTATTTACAAGGGTCACTAGGAATTTAGATTTAGAATTTTTTTTAGGATTATATTTTTGGTCCCTAAACAAAATTTGTAGCATTTTTTTTTATACTTTCACTTTGTTGATAGTTTTAATCCTTGTTCTTGTTAAAATAACAGATGACATAAAAGCTACGTTGGTTGGTTGTTTAAGGTTTAGTGACTTATTACGTCGTTAAAGAATCTAACAGTATAATCACATTTTTTTTTTTTTGTAAACTATATATTTTTATTTTATCGTCGATTTAAACCACTTGATGAGATTACATTAGTCAATAAGGAATTGAAAACACAGTGCAAAAGAAGCTATTTGTAATACGTGCAAAGGAGGGTGTAGAAGAAAGGTAATGTGAGATAAGATAAAGGGAAATGTTAATAAGTATGAAACTCGTTTTCCTAAAATCTGCACCAATGTGATTTCCTCTATGCTTAAATATGTTTTTAATCTCCTAAATATAAAAGATATTCTTGTTTTAGTCCCTCAAATTAAAAATTATTTTTTTTAGTCCTTTTACCGAACGCTATTAGCATGAATCAAACAAAGAATATTGAATTCATAATTTATGACAGTTTTTAACTGTCAGAATCTAATTTTATAATTTAAATTTTAAAATACTTTTTTTTTACAGTTTAAAACTGTCACGTATTGGAAAAAAAAAAAAGTCACGATTATCTGTCTATAGGAAGGAAAATGCTAAATCCGTATTCTCTCTCCTCGACCGCGTTCGTGGCACTGCAAAAAATCTCATAGGCCAGTGCCCTCGTTATATTCAAGTTTCGCGGCAATGAGGTTTTCCGTTATTTCTTGTCTTCCTTATTCTGCAACACAACTTTGGCTCAATGGCAACAAAAACTTGTGAGATGTTCCGCTATTTGAATCGGTGTTCCATTTTTTTTTTTTTTTTAAATAATTTTGAGGTGGTGAGGGTGAAGGGTTTAAGTTTTATCTGGATGATTTGAATTTGAATGTTGTGATTTGTGAAGCACGTACTCAATCACTCAATTGCTAAATTCGATGTGATTGTGAGAAGTTCAGCTTGGAAGATGTGAATCTTCGTTGCTAATGTTTAGCTTGCAACGATTTCAATTTGTTGTTTATCCTGTTAGTTTGGAAAAAATGGCTACGGGGGATTTGAGGAAAATTGGAAAATTTAAGATTTAGAGAAGAATTATTTTTTGGTGGGTGTGTGGATTTCCGTGGATTTGGGGTTGGAGGAGATTGAATTTGGTGAAGTGGATCGTGGCCTTTTTTTTTTTTTTTGGGTGTGTGGTTTCAGTGGGTTTGAAGTCCACCGCTTCATGAGTTTGTGAAAATGCATGATAGAGAAATAGTAAGTCTGAAAATTCTAACGGTTAAAAACTGCCACAAATTGTAAATCTAGTATTCTCTGTTTGGCTAACACCAATGGAGTATAGGGAGAGGGACTAAAAAAAACATTTTTCAAATTTTGGAGACTAAAAAATGCAACTTTGAATTTGAAGGACTAAAAAAAATAAATCTCCAATTTAAGGGACTAAAAACATAATTAAGCATTTCCTTTATATGCTTATTTTATATGTTTAAAATTTTTTAACTAATATTTACTACCTCCGTCTTTATGTAGAAAACTCTTTTAACTAATTCATAACCTTAAGAAAATTAGTTAATTTAATTAGTGACATTAAATTTATCGATAAGTTGTACTAGTATTATTCTTTCAAAATTATCCTTAATATTTTTTTAAATTAATCATCTCTCTTTTCACTTAATTGTTTATCACCTAATTAATTAATGTTTGGAGAAAATAATGACTATATAATTTGTGGATACTCATTTTTCCCAATCCTAATTAGAGAGAAAGAGTTTATCTCATTAATTTTCAATATTTATTATTTTTTAGCTAAAAATTTGTTAATTAATTAAGGGTATTTTAGAGGGAAAAAAAACATAATTAATGTAAGAGACAAGTATAAAATGGTCTTATAAAAAGATAAAAACAGTTTTTTGAAAAGGTCTTATATAGGAAGACAGAGGTAGTATTTTTTAAAGAGTAAATTACACAGACCCCCCTAAAGTTTGTTCTTATTACACCTAATACCCTTCCATTTTTTAACCTTACAGAAACCCCCCTAATTTTTGAACTTTCATTATACCGACCTCCCCTCTTAAGCGTAAATTGTTACACCGACCCTCCCTCTTAGGTTTGAAAAATCTTACACTAACCCTCCCTTAGGGGTACTCAAAGTAATGCAAAAAAATAGAGGGACACTAGGTGTAATAAGAATAAACCTTAGGGGGTCTGTGTAATTAACTCTTTTTTAAAAAGACACTAATCCACATAAGCAATTTCATAATTCAATCAAGATTCTTATCACCTTTCCAATCCTGGCTGATTATTTGAATTTTTTTCTTAATTATTTTAATTAAAGTGACAATTTTATGTTAGTATATTTATTTGCAATTTCTAATAATATGTTTTCATCAATAACAAAAAGTGTATTAATATGTTAATGATCCTATACGTACCTTTTTCTCAGACGTCCTGTGTGCTGCAGAATTAAGATCATGTTCCTGTTGGGGTGACTCATGTTTTGCAGAAAACCACTTTGTCGAATGATCTATTTTGTTGACTGGACTGAAAGTATTCATCAAGGAGCAGTCAATTACGTACACTTGCTCCAATGATGGAAAACATAAAGCAAAATTCCCAGGGTAAAACCACCTTAGCTGATGTAATTTTTTAAGATACAGGACCTGGAGCTGTTTAAATATTATTTGTTTATCCTCATGTGTTTCATCCCACCACTCACTGGACACTATCTCTTTCAATGATCCACACTTTTTTATCTCCATCTTTTTGAGTTGAGACAAACTTTTGGCTGTTGAGGATGTAAACAAATAGAGCAGTCCTCCACAGCTAATGACTTCCAAATATGTCAGATTGGAAAAAGATACTGTGCTTGGTACCAAGTAATTTTCCAAACTATAACAACATTTTACTTGTAATGTTTGTAGATTTTCAGGAAAGGGTTGTAGCCAAGAGTGCTCTAATCCAATGGACTTAAGACCATATATATTACGTAACTCTAATCCTTTGAGGTGCAAAAGGATTCTAGTGTAATCAGCATTTGGTCTTTCGGCGGAGAACATCTCTTCAAACAAACACCAGTCAAATACAAGCTTATCTATATTACTGCGTAACATGTCAAGGAATCTGTATAGAGGAGCACTATCTGAGTTTTCTTGAAAGCGTTTCAGTTTATCAAACTGCAATTGCCGTGCAGACTCTCGATCCCATGTAACCGACCAGGTGTCTCCAATACCGAATGACAGTTTCTTCAAGCTGGGGATTTGGTCCATTTGGATAACCTAGGAAGAAAATCATATAAGCATATCATATAGGCAAACAGAAATTAAAATCAGAATCAACTTATTTTTCTACAAATAAAGATTTTAAGTCTGGCTAGATAATAGACATCATGATGATGAGAAAATGAAGTTCAACTTGCATCATGATCATCCTATATTTTTTTACTCTTAGTACTCGTGCATCGTGTTAAATGCTGAATATTTTCCTCTTAAGTTATTCCTATTGTAATTGTTGCTTTTAGTATCCCTTAAATTCTCAAAGGAAATACTAGTTTATGAGTTTAATTTCTATGTACTAAATAGATTTATATTGTCAATAAATTAAGAATATCGTTGGTATGAGTTTGAAAATAATTACAGTAAGATGTCGAAGACAACCATGAGAGAAATTTATGGGTATTTAATAAATTTAAAACCGTGTTTTTTTTACCAAAAAATGGTGGCATATAAATTCATTCTTTCATATGAAATTTAATGTCTTTTCTATTGTCTTTTTTTTTGTGAAGAGTTTTGACACTTTTAACTTTAATAATTTTTTTGGTTGATTTGTTATGCATTTCATTTTTTTTATTTAATAGGTATTGACACCTATGGACATCTAGAAGAGGTATGATCTTATTTAATTTTTTATTATTTTGATTTGCTTTATATGCTTTTTTATTTGCCTTTTGAATTATGAGTTGAGTTGTATAATGAAAAAATATGTCTAACATAACTATATGTGGTGCAGGATAAAGGTGAACTTTCTATGGATGTGTGATAATTAAAAGGCTAAATGTTACTTTTGATAATTTATATTTTAGTAATTTTTTTTATTTTGGTACATAATGTTTTAAAATTTTCATTCTAACCTTCTATGTTTTCAAAAGCTCTCATTTTGGTCTTTTTTCAATTTTCCATTAACAACATTATTGTTCCGTTAACTTTTAAATTTTGAAATAATTAATTTAACATAATGATGGCTAAAAATCATTGTAATAATATTTTCATGAGTAATAGTCTCACTATAAAAAATTGGTTTAAACATAGTGGCTGTTTTTAGCCGCCACTATAAATAATTTTAATTAATAAAAAATACTTCACTCGTACCCAAATCCCTAATATTCACAACCAATTTTAGAATTCAATCACCAACTTCATAATACAATCACAAAATACACAAACTAAAAAGAACTAATATGGAAGCTAACATTGGTTGGCACAAGTAATGGTGACTTGTGTTCCTTAACCAAGTGGTCTAGGGTTCAAATCCTATTAATGCCACTCTATAAATAATAAATTGGACAAAAATGTGAGCACCTCTATAAATAAATAATATTTTGACTTAAATTAAATCAAAATGATTCATACCCAAAACATCCTAATTATATTGTAAAGTTTATACAAACAAGATAATAAATTACAAATACTACCTCGTTCCTAAATATAAGACTCTTTTCTAAAAAAAAATTTGTCCCTTTTTCTCTCTCTTATGAGGATTGAAGAAGATGACCAACACTCATTAATTAATTAGGTAGAAAGTAATTAAGTGGAAAGAGAGAGATGATGAGTCCCAATAATTGTAAGGGTAATTTTGGAAAAATAATATAAATTGTTAACAAATTTAATGTTATTAACTAGATTAACCAACTTTCTTAAAGTGTGTGAATTAGATAAAAGAGTCTTATATTTAGAAACAGAAGTAGTATCAAATATTAATCTAATTTAAATTTGAATCTAAATTGAGTTTAATAATACAAATTTTTTAATAAAAAACATTAATATTAAATTAGATTATGATGTAAACAATTAAATGTACAATACGATAGAATGATACAATTATATATATATATATATATATATATATATATATATATATATATATTATAAAATCTTTTTGCCGATTATAAAATTAAACTAAAGATGAGACCATGTGATTCTCTATTCAATACATTTAAATTGATATTTAAAATCAAATTAGTTTAAATTAAAATTAAATTCAAAATATAAAGGTTATCCAAATAAAGTAAAAAAAAAAATTAAAATCATAAGTAAATCACCTTTCTACCTATCTAAAATTAAGACACTTTTCTAAAAAAATTATCACTTTTTATAAGACTCTTTCAAAGTTGTCTCTTACATTAATTATCTTTTGATTAAAATACCCTTAATCACTTTATATTGAATACTATAAATTAATAAGATAAGTATATTCTCTCTCTTATGAGGATTAGAGAAGATGACCAGCATTAATTAATTAATTAGGTAGATAGTAATTAAGTGGAAAGAGAGAGATAATAAGTCTCAATTATTACAAGGGTAATTTTGGAAAAAAATAATATAAATTGTTAACAAATTTAATGTTATTAACTAAATTAACTAACTTTCTTAAAGGATATGAATTAGGTAAAAAAGTTTTATATTTAGAAACGGAGGTTGTATCAAATTTTAATCTAATTTAAATTTAAATCTAAATTTGAGTTTAATAATACAAATTTTTTTAATAAAAAAACATTAATATTAAATTAGATTATGATGTAAAAAATTAAATGTACAATATGATAGAATGATACAATTATATATATATATATATATATGTTATATAAAATCTTTTTGCCGATTATAAAATTAAACTAAAGATGAGACCATGCGATTCTCTATTCAATACATTTAAATTGATACTTAAAATCAAATTAGTTTAAATTAAAATTAAATTCAAAATATAAAGGTTATCCAAATAAAGTAAAAAAAATTAAAATCATAAGTAAATCACCTTTCTACCTATTACAAAATTAAACTGAGGTGAGATAATTTGGTTCTCGATTAAATGCATTTAAATTGATACTAAAAAATCAAATTAATTTATATTTAAAATTAAATTCAAAATATAAAGGTTTTACGAATAAAGTAATAAATAGATAAATTTAAAATCATAAAAAGATTATCCAAAATTATATAATAAATATTTATCTTTTAATTAAATATAAATCTATCAATGTGAATCATGTCACAATCTAATATGACATTAGAAACAGTTACATATAAAATAATCTCATTTTTTTATTTTTCATTAATTTAAATTTCCACATTCTATAATTATCACATCAAATTTTGACATTATCAAGTAACATCATTATCTAAATTTTAAAAAGTTTAGAGATCTTGACCAGTCAAACTAAAGTTTATGAACTAAAAACTGAATTTTAAAAAAAATTAGGAACTAAAAACTTAATTAACCCTTATTAATATTATGAGTCATGTAATTCATAATAAATACTTTACTAACATAATTAATTCAAATTCAAATTAAATTAGATATAATAAAAGTAAAATTAATCATACAAAAATATCACATAATCTATAAATATTAACTACTTAACTCATTTTTTTATTCTCTTCATCAATTAGAAAGGTCGTTTGTTCTCTCTTCTTTTTTGAAAGATTGTAAATATTTAAATTAATACAAAAAATATCCTAATACAAATTAAATTTAGAGGTCAAATGCTTATAAACAAATAGTTACAAGTAACAAACAAATTATATCTTTTTATTCGTTCATTACTGGATGAGTGAAAGCATTAAAGAATTGGATACCATCTGAATTCCTGAATGTAATTAAACCAAGGCATCAATACAATGAACAAACTACTTGATCGTAATATTGTTGAGAACATTCTAGATAAAAAATATGGCAGTATTTATTTTCATTCCTATATATCTATTGACGCTGTTATTCAAATAATTTTTATCTGAAAAATACATTTTTTTTCACTGTTAATCAAACTAATATTTTTGAGAAATTTTATAAAAGTTAAATAGATAAGAGTAAGAATAGACACTCCCCATAAATATATATTCAAAGTGCGGGAAAAAAAATAGTACGTGTAAACAGCCACTCAAAGCAAAGTTGTGAATAAATCTAGCCATTTAACATTTATGTTACGAAGTAGATTTATTATTTAAATCTCCTCAAATAAGTAAAAAATAAATTTAAGAATAGATTTTAGTGATAGATACGTTATTTGGAGCTTAGGTTCGTAAATCTGATGATACTATATATAAGTTCAAGTGAATTAAATTATTTTTCAATGGTCTTACAGACAAAGTTGTAAGAATTACCTTTTCAAGTTGAATAAGGACTTGCTCCTCTGGATGATCTTCTTGACAATTAAGTTTCACCAGCTCACAATCAAATGCATCTAGTTCTTCTAGCACAGGCAATTCTACCTTGTGAAATCCGGGATAGAAGTATTTGAGCCCTGGCAATTCTTTCAGCGTCAATGAGGTCAGACAACTAAACACAAACTCTTTTGTTGCTCCTTCTTCAGCCTTTTCATCCTTTGAAAATATTTCTACCAACTCCCTACACTTTGTTACCGTAAGCACTTCAAGTCTGGTAAGATCTTTAGCCACCGATGGTGGAAACAAACTTTTAAGACAATCACAATTTTCAACACGCATATCCTGTAGCACCTGATGACCAATAATTCCCTCAGGATCCTTGTCCCATACATGCTCTAGTTTTGGGAGACCAATTAAAGACAATATTTTCAAACGGATTATTCCCAAAGCTTTTGTCACCCTGATCTCATCATTTATATTAAATATGACCTGTACTGCACTGCAATCCCGTACTTCTAAGCATTCCAAATTCTCAAAGCAAGGAAGTAAATGAGATGGAATTACATGCTCTAAACTATTACACTCTGCTGCCGTCAAACTTTTCAAATTGCTAAAGTTGTTTTGTAGCTCCAAATGATTGCAATGCCATAGTTGCTTTATTAAATCAGGATAACTGGAAAGATTCAGATACTTCGTGTATCTGAAACCAACCTGTAAAATCAGATAATAAATAAATAAAATATAAATTATTACCCGACAATAGATATTGACGATGGAAAAATGAAGGTGTTGTGAGGTATAAGACTCGTATTCAACCTAAATACAAACTTTTGTATTGTATTTTTTTTATGAAACTTGAATAAATAATATTTTTATATTTTTATAAACAAATAATTATTTAATTTCAATACTTTTAATAGAGTAAAATATGTTTCTCTTTTATTCAAATATGTTTTAAATATAAATTCTCCTACTTGCTTTCATAAAAAGAAAAATTGATCCACATCGGTTATGTTTGACATATAATTTCTATATTAATAAACTTACATATACATATCAATATACAAAATAAAATTAAAAATTGAATTATTTAGGTGAGAAAAAATATTCATATTGAAACTATTAAAATAATGAATTATAGAAGGATACTAAAATCATAAAGATTTATAACTTTTATAGTAGTTGATATGTTAGTTTTTGTACAAAATGTTTGTTCTCCCGTGTCATATTTTATCCATGCTTTTTTTTTATATTAATCAATTTAGATGTAACATTAATATGTAAAAATAAGAAAATTAAAATAATGATTTGCCTACCTTTTCTGAGATTTTAAATTTTTTTAAATGTTATGTGAAGGATTAAAACAAATACTTCAATTAAACTTGACATTCTATAATCCTATTATATATAAAATAATTATTTTAAAGAGAATTCAATTTTGATTAGATAAAAAAAATCAATAAATTAATTAAGATATTTAGGAATTAAAATTGAATTATACTAAAATTAATATAAAATAAATTTAAAATGTTTAAAATTAGATTACATTATAATTTCTTTTGAGAAGTTCATAAGATTATTGGTAAAATTTTAATTTCGCAAGTGAGTTCATCCTTATTTTTTCTTTTTATACAACTTTTATTATGGATGGAAGGAGTACTATTTAAAGCGATTTATGCAGAAAACAAGGATTTTTTATTTCAAATCATGACAAGTGTTTTTGTTTTTTTTTTTTTTTCTATCTCTTGAAAGCAAAAAAGTTCATAAAACTAGTAGAATTTGAATTAAATAAATGACCAAGTACCTTATCCATGAAAATTTTTCTTATGGTGGCATTCAAATCACCTTCCCACTGCCATTTCGCTACCTCTTCTCCTTTAACAGCAAATCTATTTTGTAACTCCAGCAATGCTCTTCGGTGACTCTTAGTTATTGGAGACGACTGTACAACAGTTACAGGTAGCGACAATAGTAGCATGTCAGCCAAGTGTACAGTTAGTAGTTACAACTACCATACACCTTGTTATGAAATTCAGTTCTTCAGTGACATATACATTGTTGTGTATATATACTGTTGTAGTTATGTGTAAATCAGATTATCAAGTTCTTCATGAACTACTCTCTAAAACTCTAACAGTTTTAGCCATTATATCTTTAGTGAATGTAAACATCATGAGGCATTCTCTTGCAATCAATATTTCCTGACATTTGATAGATATTGACGATGGGAAAATGATGCTGAGAGTTAAGACCTATATATTCAACCAAATTAAATTATTCATAAACCAAAGCATGATTATAATGTTTAGAATATAATTCTTACAACATGAATTGAAGTTTATATTATTTTGATTAAAGGAAAAGATTTAAAATGAGGGAGGTTAATTTCTTATGACTAGACTGACTACATGAAACATGTAGTTAAATTCGTATTATATATGTTAAATTTTATTAATGAAGTTTCTCAAACAACATGAATAATAAATTTATACAAATGCTTCTTTTTTGTGTCAAGATATTTACATTAAAAAAAAAAATCAACATACTATTTATGGCTTTTTATGCTAAAAACAAGGATTTATAATTTCCAATCATAACTAGTATTTTTTTTTTTATTTCTATCTCTTGAAAGAACAAAATGTCATAAAACTACGAGAAATTTTATTTAATAAATGAATAAGTACCTCATCTTTGAAATATTTATGTAGAAAGGCGTTCCAGTCATCTTCCCCTTTCCCATGCCATTTCGCTCCAACAGCAAATCTATTTTGTAACTCCTGTAATGCTCTTGGTTGACTCTTACTTATTGGAGACGACTGTACAATAGTTACAGGTAACGACAATAGTAGCATGTCAGCCAAGTGTACAGTTAGCAGTTACAACCACCATACACCTTGTTATGAAATTCAGTTCTTCAGTGACATATACATTGTTGTATATATATACTGTTGTAGTTATGTGTAAATCAGATTATCAAGTTCTTCATGAACTACTCTCTAAAACTCTAACAGTTTTAGCTATTATATCTTTAGTGAATGTAAACATCATGAGGCATTCTCTTGCAATCAATATTTCCTGACATTTGATAGATATTGACTATGGGAAAATGATGCTGAGAGTTAAGACCTATATATTCAACCAAATTAAATTATTCATAAACCAAAGCATGATTATAATGTTTAGAATATAATTCTTACAACATGAATTGAAGTTTATATTATTTTGATTAAAGGAAAAGATTTAAAATGAGGGAGGTTAATTTCTTATGACTAGACTGACTACATGAAACATGTAGTTAAATTCGTATTATATATGTTAAATTTTATTAATGAAGTTTCTCAAACAACATGAATAATAAATTTATACAAATGCTGCTTTTTTGTGTCAAGATATTTACATTAAAAAATAATCAACATACTATTTATAGCTTTTTATGCTAAAAACAAGGATTTATAATTTCCAATCATAGCTAGTATTTTTTTTTATTTCTATCTCTTGAAAGAACAAAATGTCATAAAACTACGAGAAATTTTATTTAATAAATGAATAAGTACCTCATCTTTGAAATATTTATGTAGAAAGGCATTCCTGTCATCTTCCCCTTTCCCCTGCCATTTCGCTTCAACAGCAAATCTATTTTGTAACTCCTGTAATTCTCTTGGGTGACTCTTACTTATTGGAGACGGCTGTACAATAGTGGCAGGTCAGCCAAGTGTGAAGTTAGTAGTTATAACTACCAAACATCTTGCTATGAAATTCAATTCTTCAGTGACATACATTGTTGTATATACTATACTATTATACTCCCTTCATTCCAAAATGACTGCTGTTTTAGTCTTTGAAAAAAAAAATTAAATTGACTGATGTTCTCAGTTTTCAATGATTTATTCAAACATCTATTCCGATTTTGTCCTCTAATAAATATTGTTGTCTAAAAGACTTAATAATACATTTATTGAAATGAAGAAAGAGAATAAGGATATTTTAGTAAAATTATCCCCTAATAAATAATATTATCTTATAATACTTGTTTTTCTTAATCTATATGAAAAAACCTTAAACATCAACAATCTTGGGACAGAGGGAGTAATTATGTGTAAATCAGATTACCAAGTTCTTGATGAACTGCTGTCTAAATCTCTAACTGTTTAGCCATTATATCTTTCGTGAATGTAAACATCATGGGGGCGTTCTCTCACAATTAATTTTTCTTGACATTTGATATTGACGATGGGAAAATGGTGATGAGTTAAGACCTATATATTCAACCAAAGTAAATTATTCATAAACCAAAGCATGACTATAATGCTTAGAATATGATTCTTTTTTTTTTATTCAAGTACCAGAAAATTTAAAACAAACCACGCACACTGCTCAGGTATCAGGGATTTAGCATATGATTCGAACAATATGAATTGAAGTTTATATTATTTTGATTAAAAGAAAAGATTTAAAATGGAGGGAGGTTAATTTCTTTATGACAAGACTCAGTACATGAAGTAGTTAAAATCATATTATGTTAAATTTTAGGCTAAATATGTTTTTCGTTTTTCGTCTCTACAAAATTTTTAATACGTTTTTCGTTCTTGTAAAATTGAAATATGTCAAATTTTGGCTCGGAGCAAGGTTCGGGTAAATACAAACCTACATTCTATAATTTGTGGCAGTTTTTTTGCAATTTGTGACAGTTGGAATTCGGGGGGTTAAAAACCGCCACAAATTGAAAAGAAAAAAAAAAGTCACAAAATGTAGAAAAATTGCCACAAATTGCATTTTTTTTTGCAATTTGTGACGATTTTTAACAGTCAAAAATTATAGAAAAATCACTACAATTTGTGGCAGTTTTTAACCCCCATAAATTCTCGTGTAGGTTCGGGTAAATCCGAACCTTGCTTCGAGCCAAAATTTGACATATTTTAATTTTGCAAAGACAAAAAACGTACTAAAAATTTTGAATGGATGAAAAATGTACATTATCAATTTTATGAGAACGAATAACATATTTCAGCCAAAATTTTATGAATGAAGTTTTTCAAACAACAAGAATAATAATAATAAATTTATACAGATGCTGCTTTTTTTGTGTCAAGACATTTTATATTTAAAAAAATTCAACATACTATTTAAAGCTTTGTATACCAAAAATGATTTATAATTTCCAATCATAACAAGTATTTTTTTTTCTATCATTTGAAAGAAGAAAAGGTCATAAAACTAGGAGAAATTTTATTTAATAAATGAAATGTACCTCATCTTTGAAATTTTTTCTTAAAATGGCATTCAAGTCATCTTCCCCTTCCCCCTGCCATATCGCTTCGACAGCAAGTATATTTTGTAACTTTGGTGCTTTTGTGAGACCCTTGGTGAATGTTTCCATCATGGGGCATTCTCTGACAATCAGTATTTCCAATGATGGGAATTGAAAATTACTGTTCTCGTAACTGCAAAAACTCGTGAGGTAATTTAGCCCCTCAAGTTCTATAGTAATCAATTTGCTAAATACAATTTCGATGTCGTCTTCTTCATTTCCCTCATTGGTTACTATTTCCTTTACATTATCACAATAAATAACCTTCATGGTCTTAAGTTGAACCAAGCTTTTGGCCGTCGAGGATGCCATTAAACTTTTTAATCCACTACAAAACATTACTTCCAAATATGTCAAGTAAGTCAACGATACCGAAGGAGGAGCTAAACTGCTCAATTTGCTGCACCAATTTAAGCTCAAAAGCTCTAGTGTCTGTAGAACTGGCTCTCGTTCAAATCCTAGATCCTTCATCTTTGAATATGACAAAACCAATTCCTTCAGCTGTAATATGGCTCCCAATCTTTCTTGAGGTGCAATGTTTGCACTTGGCACTAACTCTTCAAACTGATATCCTCCAGAAAAAAGAGATAACTTTTCTAGATTTGGCATTCTGTACAGCAACCAGTAGAGAAGATCAGCACTTTCCACTGAGCGCAAGCTAAGCTCTTTTAAACGGTGCATTTGGTACTTCTCAGAGTTGATCCGTAACCACTTCTGTGCTTCGTCCAAGTGAATTCTCATATACTCCAACTTGGGGAATACCTAGAGAAAAATGAAATAGAAGTAAATACTATAGACAAGGAAGATACTTTGCTCAGCAATGCTATTTCGTAGGAAAGTTATTTGCACGGATTGCACAAATTAGTTATATGAGCAATTTTCTCTTTCAAAAATAAATATTAATTAAAATGGTCTTAAATAAAAGATAATTTCTTGATACAAATACACGGTCGTACAGATTTTACGAAAATGTTTCCGTATTAACAAGCATTTCCCTACTTTGTTATGTATATTGTAAGCTTATCCATGATCGAGCACCCCTTTCCATTTGTTTGATTTTAGTCTTTTGGTTTGGTTTTTGTAATTTGTATTGGAGTGCAACGGTTTATGAACAATGCTGTGATTTGTGTTTCGTTTTTAGTTCTTTGACCTGAATGTGGAAATAGTCATTAATTACTATAAGACAAGCACCTCAATTACAATACAGTTAAGAAGCCCATAGTACCCTGATAACACGAGGCATGCAATTAGCATTTTTTTTGTCTGGACAAATAAGCAAAAATGACAGTTTAGACAAAAAAAAATGCTAATTGCATGGTGTTATCAGGGTATTATATAGGGCTTCTTAAGCCTGGTTCCGGAAAAATGAAAAGGACAAGATAGTCTACGCAATTTGACAGTGCCCGCTCTATTCCGAAACCATGCCACTACCCCTCTCACACTCCTTACGAGTTCCCAACTGGGAACTCATCAGTTAGTTACATAGCAAAAGATAGTCTAGGCATTTCCCTCTCTTGTTCACTATGATTCCTATCGTCCCACCTTTTACTCCTTTGTTCTTACATACACTTTAGTTACTCTCCGGATCTGATCAAGGCAAAGAAATGCTATTAACAGTAATTTAAACCACGATAAATTGAATTGTGATTAATCAAATATGGCTTTAAATTCTAAATAAACTTGTAAAATTTTGTAAGCCCCAACTAGTGAATTAAGTATTTCCTTTCCCTGTTGATTTGTATGCAAGACATCCTGCAAGATGATTCAGCATTTTGTTTTTCCTTGAGGTCTATGACAGTGATGAAATATTCCTTACCTTTTCAGCTGAGAAAACTGTTTTTTCTTCTTCATTTGTGCTTTCACTGGTTTCTGATCGGAATGCATTCAGCTTCTCACAACCGTTTACTGTCAACCACTTCAATTCTAGACACTGTATAGTATGCCTCCCCTTGTAGAAACGCTTGATGTTTGATAGGTTATTCAATTCCAGGTAGGTTAGTTCAGGAAACACTAATGGTTTGATGAATGTTTCTGATCCTTCTTCACAGGCAACAATTTCTACCATTCCCCTGCAACCATGTACCAACATGGTTTCAAGCTTTGGAACAGCTTCGGCCACAGAAGCTGGAAAGACATTCTTCAGTTTATCACAAGAAGAAACCTGTATACTCCGCAGTTTCTTGAAGTTAAGAATTCCTCTTGGATCTCTGCTCCACACTTGCTTCAACTTTGGGAGGTACTGTACAAGAATATGCTGCAAATTTGTGTCTATCCCACCAGATGCATCCATTTGCAGAGAATCAATTTCAAAAATCACTTCCATTGACTTGCAATAAACAACTTTCAAGCTGTCCAAACTCGCAAACCATCCTTCGATGTGACTCGGAAAAATCTTGTCTAGTCTTTTGCACTTTACAACATGCAAAGAAATGAGACTAGAAAAGGAATCAGCACTCACTTCAGCTTGCCATATGTCTGTTAACATTTTCATTTTGCTGAGGTGGAGTTCCTCCAAATTAGGAAAGATGCAAACCTGCACATTAATGCAACAAGCCATTATTAGGCAATGAAACTTAACAAAACTGCACAACTCTCTCTCTCTCTCTCCCTCTCTCTCTCTAAAAAAAGAAAAGTTTTTATTGGAATGCGCAAGCTGTTCATAATTTTTTTTGCCTATGATTTTCACACTAAATATTTTTTCTTTTTAATTTCTTAATCAGACCTTAATCAATGTTCTTAGGACACTAGTTAGCAAGAACATATATATATATATATATACACACATTAAAGTTGACTCAGAATAACACGGAGGGTTGATCAAAACTTTAACTTTTGGATCTAATCAAATTTAACTATCTTAATTATATTAATAAATAATTTTGACAAAATATTTAATAAAGAATTAAATTACTCACATTAGAATCTATATATATAAATATATTAATAAAATAAAAATTAATTATTATAAAATTTCATGCTATATATATATATTAATAATACATTTCAAAACCAAAGTATGATAGAAAAATTAGATATATAAATACTACAATAGTAACATTAAATAGTTATGTTCAAATTTATGTATTTAACTTCCTAACTTAAAATATAGTTCATGAATAATTTATATTTTTTTATGAATAAATGAATCATTTATATTGTGTATATCTTTGTTAAACATTTTTACAAATTATGTTAAATTAGATGACATTAACTCTAAGTATTATAATGACATTAAATACTACAATATATTTATTTTTTAATTTATTCATTTCATATAAATATTACAACACTATTTTTATTTGGAGAAAGAATAGATTGAAAAAATTTCAATAGACCTAATATTTTTGAAAACAACATCTGCTCAATTAAAAATATATTTTTTGAAGAGAAAAATATAATTAATCATCTTCCTCAGTTTTAATGTAATTATATTTATGCTACTAAATATTTTAAAATTAGTAATTTTATTGATGTACATATACTTTTTTAAAAAATACTAAATACAAATATTAAAAATGTATAATTTAAATAAATATATACATTGCACAAGTTTAAAATCTAGTTTACACTTATACACACCTTCTCAGCACTATTTCCTTCTGTGCTAAAGATCTTCTCCATCATGGGACACCCACTTACTACTAGGCCCTTCAGCTTCTTCAAACCTCTAGCCACAGTCAATGAACATAAATTTTTCAAGTTATGACAATCTTTCACGACTAATTTTATTAGGTTTTGAAAGCCGAAACTTGACAAGGAATGGTCACTCCATATCTTATAGATGTTGAGTGAGAATAAATTCAAGCTCTCTAATTTTGGAATTTCAACCTGCAAGCACATACACAATATATTTACAACAACTGAAAAAAATGATAAAAAAATATTAAAATTTAAGTATCCAATAAGTTTAATAACTCCTTTAATTTTTATATTAACAAATTTTTTTTCTTTTTTTCCCTATACTTAAATCCTCTTTTAGTCTCTACACATCCCATTTTCAATCTCTTTTAATGTAGGGACTAAAAGTGATTAAAATTATATGTGTGAGGAATAAAATGAATTAAAAATGATAGGTAAAAGGACTACAATAGGTGTTTTTAAGTATAGGGACTAAAAGGAAAATTTTTTATAACTATAATAAGCAAACAAGTAATTAAAAACATCTCTTTTAATGTAAGGACTGAAAGAGAATAAAATGATATGTGTGGAAAATAAAATGGATTAAAAATTATATGTGTAGGAACTAAAGGCGATGTTTTTAAATAGGACAAAAGTTACAACTGACATCCAGTTTTGTAGGTGTTGTATATGTTGTTCTTCAATTAAAATTGAAGTTTCACTTGATAATACACGGAAAAAAAAGGTTTGCATTAAAGGATTATGCATATTACCAAGGTGAAAATCTAATTGTAATTAAACAACAGCACATACAACACCTATAAAACTAGTGTATGTAAGTTTTGTCATTTTAAATATAGGAACTAAAAGGAAAATTTTTTATAACTACAGGGAGCAAATGGGTAGTTAAACCTATCAAATATCATACCAGTTCAGCAAAGAGAGAAAGGGGAGCCATGTCACCACGCTCTTCTCCTGTAATCGTATTGTCTGTGTGATCCCTGTTTATCGACTGTGTTTCTGTCAGTTCAGGTACAGAACGCCCCTTTACTGTGGTATAAAAACTAGTAAATGATGGTAACGATTGCAGTGTCAAAGAGTGCAACTTAAGGAACTCAACCTTATCCGAATTTTCTGTTATTTCAACAATCTCCTTCAAAGAATTACATTCAAAAACATCAATTGATTCTAGACTAGCAAGAAATTTAACCACGTAAAAGGAGAAGAGATTTTTCAAACTGGTGCACATCTTGACCTTGATGGTTTTTAATTTGGCAAATGACGCAGCTGTAACTGGACTGCAACATATCATCTCTATATTACTCATATTGCAGAGGCACAAAGATTCCAATTTGGGAAAAACTTCCTGAGGATGAGGCAAATTCATTGAGTTGACATATTTGATGTCATTGCTATTTGTGATAGATAAGTGTTTTAGATCTGGAAATCCATCCAAATTCAACTCATAAATAACATTTTGAACACTGTGTAGCTCTCCCAACAACAAATTTTCAACTCTTTTCAACAACAATTTTATCCCTTTCTGGGAGTGAATTTCAGTGTCATCCTTCAGCTGCAATGCCAAAGATCTGAATTCTTCATACTTATCAGGCATCCTGAAGTCTCCAACTGAAAGCGTTTTTAAGTCTCCAATCACAATCTTGTAATCATTTAACTTGTTAAAGAACAAGTTCTTGGGAAAAACAGCAGTACATGGGATGCATAAGTCCACCACTTTCAATTGATGCAAATGCTTTAGTTCAGAAAGAAATGAAAATTGACTGTCTGTCTCTCCTTCCTTCAACATTTTGATCAAGCTCTTGCCTATATACAGCTCTTCCAAACTAGTCAACCTTGATATAAAAATAGGTGGAATCATATTCTCTATGGAACAATTGCTGATGTCTAGAAATTGTAGCTTATCGAAGCACCCCTCAGCCGGCAAATTTTTAATTTTGGATCCAGAAAAGCTGAGAATTTTTAATTTTTTCAACTTTCCTATGATGGATAAGTCGCCATCTAAAGTGCATCGATCCAAACAAAGCAATCTGAGGTTTGATAGGCTTTCAATTGAAGATGGTAAGCTTGGTAGATGAATACCAGTCAATATTAATACTCTGAGTTTTTTCATTCCTACAAAAAATCTGTCAGGTATTTTTAAAGATGGATCGTCGCTGTCAATTTGGAAAAATTTAAGTTTAGGACAATCTATAACGTGAGGAAGCTCATCGATGATATCACTGTTGCATATAGAAATAGAAGTGCACCTCTCGAGTTCAGGCCAATCATCAAGTTTGCCATTTCTCAAAGTAAATACATTTTGCTCCTTGTGTGCTATAGATAAAGCAGCATCTCGAACCATATCATGCATCTTGAAATGAATATTAGAACTTCCTTCCAACATCAAACTCGAGTCTTTTAGCTTTTGGATTGATGTATATATTCTGTCCCGAGCTTCCTTAAGCGAGTCGACCCCCTCAAGTATACCTAAACCAAAGCAATACTTCACCAAGTCCATAATTAGGGGTTGATGACCCATTTGAGCAGAGAGTAAGAAAATGGACTTGAGCTCCTCATTTTCTAGATGGTCATAACTCATCTTTACAGAAATCTCCATAGAGTTCTGCACTCCCACCAGTTCTTGCTTTTTAAGTTTCTCTACCGTAGCTTCCCACACTGACTCGCTCTTGTCTCTTAATGCCCTTCCAACTGTAACTATTGCCATGGGTAACGGTCATAACTCATCTTTACAGAAATCTCCATAGAGTTCTGCACTCCCACCAGTTCTTGCTTTTTAAGTTTCTCTACCGTAGCTTCCCACACTGACTCGCTCTTGTCTCTTAATGCCCTTCCAACTGTAACTATTGCCATGGGTAACCCTGCACAGTACTTCTTAACAAATCCTTGTTTAGAGTGGGACATTTCATCCGGTATTCCAGCCTCCTTCTGAAACAACATCAGAGCTTCCGTGTCATCTAATTCCTTTACCCAGAAAATTGACTTAACAACCATCTTCTCAGACAATACATTTTTGTCCCTTGAAGTTAGCAGAATTTTGCACCCCTTGTAATCACCAAGAGATTTTTCTATTCTCAACACTTGGCGGTTAAAATTTTCTTGATTAAGATTGGACATTTCGTCAGGTATTCTAGCCACCTTCATCAGAGCATCCATGTCATCATCAAGTGGAATCCCTAACTTGTTCAGGTCTAATCTGTCCCAAAGGTCATCCAAGATTATAAGGGTGTTTTCCTTCTCTTGCTTTAACCGCCTCCGTAGGTAATCAGCTCTCATATTCTCACCTTCCCCTTCGAATCTCAATCCTAACTTGTAAGCAATATCGTCCTGGATTTTTTTAAGATTGGGATTGGCTGTTATTTCTGATATAGCCACCACATTAAACAACTTCATGTCTCGAGCTTTGTCAGCAATTGCTTTGATTAAAGTGCTCTTACCCACCCCACCGGGCCCATGCAGTCCAATCATTCTCACAGTGGGATCTTCAAGTTTTGCCATTATTTTTTCCATTACGGATTTTCTAGAACTAAATTCCATATGGTCAGTATGAGACAAAGTGGCATCATTAGATGTTATGTACTCCCGATAGGCAATTTCATCAGACTTGGGGCAATCATCCATTAGTAGGGGTGGGTATATGGGCTTGGGCCCGCGGACCGGCCCGTTAAGCCCGCGGACTTTGCGGTTAACGGGTCTAAAAATTTTTTCATTGTACAATAAGTCCGGATTTTGAGCCCGGTCCGCGAAGTCCGCGGATTTAACGGGCTTAGCCCGCGGGGGCCCGCGAAGTCCGCTAATAAGAAAAAAAATTGTGTTTTGCATAGAGACACAAGAGAAGAATCTCTTAGTTTTGCTTTAGAATTTCATACACTATTAGTAAGTAAGTAAAATTGTGTTTTGCTTTAGAATAATAATAAATTTGGTTATGTAATTGTAATTTAAACTTAGGAATTTACTTATATTTCTCAATCACCAATTCACCATTAGTAACATTGTATACAAATGACAATGAGTAATAACAAATTTAAGGTTTTTAAGTTTTTTTTTTTTTTTTTAAAAAAAATCATCATTTTTATTGGGCCCGCGGGCCGGCCCGTTTAACCGCGGGCTTCGCGGGGCGGATACGGGCCCAAAAAAAAAGACCATTTATTTCGTGGACCGGGCTTGGTCCGGTCCGTCAAAACGCGGGCTTCGCGGGCCGGGCCTTAAACGGGCCGGGCCGGCCCGTATACCCACCCCTATCCATTAGCTTCTTACCCTCCACTGCCATCTTCTTTGCTAGTCTGCCTAGTCTATGCCTAAAGTAAGGAAATAAACAATTGGACAACCGTATCTTACTGTGGCCTTCATCGTTCCTATACTTCTCAACTTCAGTGTTAAATTCGCTCACTTTCCGTAACCATTCTGAAGCCTTACCTTCAATGTTGCGTACATTTTTGACAGCTTCATCACATTGATGATCTATCTTCTCTTTTTCAAGTTCAAGCCGCTTAACACAATCGTTTAGTTCATCAACGTTTTGCCTGTAACGGATGTAATCCACATGCTTTTTAATCAGATCCCACACAGAATTAGTTACTGGCTGTGCTAGTGCGGACGACACAACCTCCATACTTTGAGCTTGATTTTCTTGTACTAAGTACAACTACATCTCTTTTCCGACAAAATGAAGGGTGGAAACAGATCAGTCAAGAGCTAAATAGGTAAAGTAAATTATATTTGATCAACCAAAAATCAAAGTACATTTACTAAAATCAAACCAAGCAATGATGTGTTAAAAATTATAAAGGCATGTTAAATTTTAAAAAACATAAAAAAGATAATAAGTTTGAATGTATATTTTTGTCCCTAGTAAAAATTTTGCTTTTATTCCCACGAATACCAACAAAATAATGAATTCTAACGAAAAGTAGGATGAGTGGAGGAGTTTTAATTTAATGGATAGAAACGGAAAGGAAAGGCCGTTGCTTCCTATCCCCAAAAATTACTTCATGTACTTTTCCATAATGGTTTTTTTAGGATAAAATATGTTTTTGGTCCCTATATTTTCATTAAAATTTGGTTTTAATCCTTGTACTCTCAAATCAACCATTTTGGTCCTCATACTTTGAAAAACAAGTGAATTTAATTCCTTAACGACACTAACATAAATAAAGGAAATGGACCAAATCTACATTTTTTTAAAGTTTAAGAAACAAAATAGTCGATTTGAAAGTATAAGGACTAAAACCAATTTTGAATGAAAGTATAGGGACCAAAAACATATTTTACCTGTTTTTTTACCTTCTAGATTGGTCGAAAGCCAAAAAAGGGGTGCAAGAAGCAATATTTAGGTACAGGAAGCCACAGCCGAAGGAATGATGTAACTTGGGATCTCCAGAATCTAACGTGGCCCATTCTGAAAGATCCAACCCAACCTCATGGCTTTGGGTTGAATAAAAGTTTTTGTGTATTTATTGAAACTTGTTTATTATGTATAAATGGATGAATTATATTTTTGATTTCTATATTATTGTCAAAATTCAAATTTGGCCTCCCTATATTTTTTTATGAATTTCATCCCACTATTTTATCTGTGCAATTTTGGTCTACTATTAGCTTAACATTCAACGATTAACGACAATATTATTGTGAAACTCAATTGGATTGTTACATCAACATTTTGATTATATATATATATATATACTCTTTTTATATAAGAGTGAGAGAATTAAATCTGAATCATATAACCATAAATGATAAAATAATAAAAATATTTAATTTTTCACTTCTATCTTTTCATAACTTAATGATCACCTTAAGATTTCGATTTCCTTGTATTTCAGGTTAACTTAATATTGTCTTAGGTAGGTTCATCTGAATTTATTAGTTGATTATCAAGTTTAGGGACAGGTTAAGATTTAAAAGAGGAATGTTAGCAACACTCTCTAACATTCTTTCTCACACACTCTTTATTATTAGCAAAAAATTATTATAAATTACAAACTTTTTGTAGATCTTACTACTTATATAATGAGTCTTTCTTTTGATTTAAATTCAATGTATAAAAGTGAATTTTTATGGGCCAATATCTACCATCATTTAGACATTTTATGATTTTAACTTTTAAGCTATATATTGACTAAGTGATCATATATTTGTTTTTTCTCAACTTGCAATTCAAAGTTTGCAAGATTACTTACTCAATTGATTTGACTAAAAGCATATAAATACACCTTGATAATTGCTAATTTTACATGAACATCTTGTAAAACATGCTCATATAATTCTATTTTATTTTTGAACATGCAATTTTGCATGTTGTGGCATTGATTCACAGTAAGCCAATTGGTATCTCATCTAATAAATAGGCTTAAAAATAACTTTGGTAATCCTATTTTGTCAAATCCATAATTTTGATGTTTCTATTTAAAATAGAGATATTTTGTCTTCTATTTTAAAAAAATCACAATTAATACTATGATTATTAAATAATATGATTATTATAATAAAATCAAAATTTATATTATCTTATAATAAAAAAAATATTAAATTACTCAAATAATTTAAATTAATAAATAAAAAAGTAATAATAATTAATTAACTTTAACTAATATTTTATATTTTTATTTTTATTTATACAAAAAAAAATCTTATCAATTAGAAATCAGTGTAACTAATATCTGATTATATTTGCAACAAAAATATTGCTAGCTAAAAAATAATTATGAGTACTATTTGTGATATTAAAATATAATTAAAATTTCATTATAATTGATTTTGAAAATCTTTTACAAAACCATTTCAATCTCTAACATTTCCTTACTCTGACACAAGTATTGGAAATGAAAAAAAATATTATTTATTAATAATCAATAATAATTTTAATTATTCATAAACATATAACTTCTTTTTAAAAAATTACTACGTAGTAACTTAAATTATTAATATACATAACACCAAAAAAATTAATTTAATACAATATCTATTAATATATTATAAACAACTGAAATTAAAGTTAATTTAATATGATTGAAATCTCTTTTTAAAAAGTAAGATCAATTTAATATGACTAAATATAAATCTATTATTAATTTTGGGTTTAATTTATTTATGTATTATTCATTCTATTATTCTATTACATGTTAATAAATTATTATGTTTCCTACCAAAAAAATATTATGTTTCCTTAAATATTAATTAATACTATACTATTCCCTTTAATATTTTAAACAGCTATGTATCAATTCTGTTATTGAATTATTACGAACAAATATTCTTAATACTTTTTTTTTTAATGATCTTACCTTTTTTCAATAATTTATTTTTAATACCATATTTTCCTTTTTAAAATTATGATTTACTTAACACTTTTTAATTTATTTTTATTTTTAATATATTACAAGTTCAAATAGTGTATTTATTACTTTTGATATTATTAAATTAAATATTTCAAATTACTAATTTTGATTTGATTATACGGAATATAAATATAATTTAAATAAATTATATTTAAATAATTTATTTTAATATACCACCAACAATGATTTTGTCTTCAAAAGATGAATATTGCACTTTCCTTTTCAAAATATTTAATTGTTATTATAAATGTTTAGCACAATGAATTTAGACCTTGCAATTTTAGACTTTGCAATAAACTTCTTCTGTCATACGTCATGTCTTATAATCTTGATTCAATTGCAGACATTGATATTTAAAAGAAAGGAATGCAAACCAACCATGATTTCACTCTACCTTCACACCATATGAAGATATTTTCAAAGTAAGTAGAGTAAACAAACTTAATTGGTAATATTACAAACTCTATTTTTTATCATCATATTTTTAATCTACGTTGAAATTGATATCAAATAATTTTTTTATTTGTAGAGATGTCATTAGAGTGCTACCTTTAAGGAAAGTTATTGAAAAAAATGTGATGAAAAAATCTCTAATATTATCATGGAATTAGACAATTTTTTGTAAGTATTTTTTTATACCTTGGTCTTTTTAATTCGTTTTCTAACGAGCAATGTTTCATTCATATGCTGAAAAATAAAAAATTACAAACTATAAATTTTATTATCATTTTTTTAGTATGTAATAAATTTGGTATCAAATAATTTTTTTCATATGTAGATGTCATTGGAGTATTGCTTTTAAGAAGATTGAATATAAACATGATGAAAAAACAAAAAGCCTCTTATGTTGTTATGGAAAGAGACAATATTCGATGAGTATATTTTTTATATCTTAGTCATTTCAATTTGTTTCCTAACGAGCAATGTTTTATTTATTTGCAAAAAAATGAGAAAACCTGATACAAACTTTGTATGAATTGATTATAGAGTTTTTTTCCAATAATATAAAGAAATTGCCAATATAATTTCCAAAAAAAATTATTCCTTCAAATTTACCTGTGCATCGCACAGGTACTATCTAGTTTCTTATATTTTAAATAATTAAATCATTTCTTATGTTAGATTGAGGGTTCGATTGGACCAAAATTAAAAAAAAAAGTGTAAGCAAAATTGAAGATTGGACAAAAATTGTAGATTTTCTAAAACAATGGAATTAAATGTCTCTATTTTAGAATAGAGGGACAAAAATTGTGGATTGAGCAAAATAGATAAACCAAAATTATATTTAAGGTTAATAAATATTTATTTAAATAAGGGTATAAAATGATCTTATTTGATCAAATATTTTCAAAAACGTTTAGAAATGTGTCAAAATTAACTCTTGATTGAAGTGGTCCTATTAGCAATGAATTATTTAAAAGAATAAATTTAAAATAAAACATGTAGGAAGAATAAAGTTTTGTCTTGATCATAAGGTAACCGAATATCAACAAAGATTCTTTGTAGACCTAAAAAAAAAAAAGAACTACTTAGTCCCGACATACTATATTTTAGTGTAATTGAAGCACTGATAATTGTTTTATATTCCTACATTTTGTAGTAGTTTAGGGGCAATTATATGATACATTTCATGCTTTTGAGTCTTGTTTGTGTTCATTTTAGTCAAGTTTTCAATAAAAGCTTGGTTTAGTTAGGATTTTTTATTGGGTTATTTGCTTTTGTTTGTAGAACTTGGTTGAAGTTTGGAGTAAGCAATGGAGATGTTTCGAGAGTGATTTGATGCATTAGGGATCATTTTGGTTGAAGTTTACAACTTTGGAGGTCTTATGGAGGCAAAAGAAGCTTGTTGAAAGTCTTGGGAGCTTTGCACACATGTGCAAGTCAAATCACATGCCTGTGCAAGTTTCAAATTTGTTGAATTCTGAAGTCCAAGAAACAACACACCTATGCAAACTTATGTGTAAAAATTTGCACACCTGTGCATCGGCCCATGCGAGGATAAACTCTAATTTTTTGTTTTGTTTTCTTTTGGGTTTGAATCCTCATTGGCCCATTGCTTTAAATAGACATTTTCTATTCTAGCCTAGGATTCTGAACATTGTGTATCGAAAAGACAAGAGATCCAAGACGTTGCATGATAGCTTTGATGCTTGGGAATTCATCTTTCATTCTTTCTTCATCAATTGCTTCTTTCTCCATGGATATGAGTAGCTAAGTTCTTCATTCAATGGGGTTTAATGTAGTTGGACCTAATTTCATGTAATTGTTACATTTTTTATTATTCAATCAAGTATTGTTATTGTTCTTCATCTATGCTTAATGTTTCTGTTTGGCCTGTTCAACCAGTTACTTGATTCTATAATTTCATTTGTAATTGAAAAATTCTTTTGGATCTTTATGCCTAGGGATAGGATAAAAATGATTAGTCATCGCTAAATCTTTTTCTTAATGCAAGTTGCTTAGTTATAATAATTAAAGGGATTGATAGTACAATCAAGGGACTTAGGTTTGTGGGTTGATAACACTTTAGGCTTAACTGAATAGGAATACGTAATGAGTGCATGTTAGGAAGTCTAACGAAGTTAAATCCTGATGATTTCATTCATTTGATTTAGACCACAATTTCTGTGAACCACGAGTGTTTGATAAAAATCCAAAACCAAAAAATTCCTTACTTTTCTCTTTTATTTTTATGCACTCATCTTTTAAATTTGGTTACTTTTAATTCTCAAATATTCGTAGTCTATAAATTATACTTCTAATTATCCAATTATCGTACAAGTCTTTGTAGAAACGACTTTTCTCACCACTTTGTTATTTGCACGATTTGGAATACTTGCTAAAATCCCAACAACGACAAAGGGTGCACAGAACAACGGAATGTGCGGCAGAGAATTTGATAGCTATTAGAAGGGGAAAAAAATCCTTGGTAGCAAGAGGAAGAAGAAGGAAAAAGAAAATCAACAAAAAGAGAGTTTGTTTTTTAATTTATGGCAATTGAAAACATGCAATCTTTTTTGTGATTTTCCACTGTCAATTTTAGATTTATAACGGTTTTAAAGAATCTAGATGCGATAACATTAGACAACTTTAAACAGCGAGAACCAACTATTAAAAAAATAGCAACTATAAAGACTAAAATGAAATGTTTTAAATTATAGAGATTAAAAGAAAAAGTTGTTACTATAATTATAGAGACTAAAAGGATAATTAATTTTTTTTAAATGATAAAAATTCTTAGCAATAATGAGTTTATTTACATGTAATAATAAATTGATAAAAATTTGATTGGTAATCTTGAATCTTATTCTTATCAATGTCACATCTTATGGTTTTTTTTTTTTTTGGTGAGCACATCTTGTGTTAATGCTTCTTTCATTTATATCAAATAATTGTAATTATTATTTTTAACAATGTCAAATCTTGAAACGCTATAGCTTTTTCAAATAAATGGAAGATTTTCCAGTCAATAAACAAAAGATATATAATCAATAATAAATAAATGACAAAGTAGCTGCTAATATACATGCATTTTATCTATTAAAATTGCACAACAATATACATGTATTTCATCTATTCAATCAAGACTTCTATAAATATACCTACAACTATAGCCACAATTCACTTTTAACCTATATCTATAACCTATTACATATACATAAAACAAAAGGCAAGTGAATATTAATGCAGGTGTATAATAGAAGTAAACATTCTCAATTAATAAGCGTATAGTCATAGAGATCAAAAACACAGTTACAATTCTCTTTGTAATAAATACATCAAAATAGCTTACGTTTTAGGAAAAAAATGTATCCATGTCATATTTTGGCAAACTACTTTATTATATGTAAGTAACGACATGATTTTAGTTTTTTTTTTTTTTTTTGATAGAATTTTTGTTAATCATGATCGCCACTTTAGAGAATTTATGATGCGCTAAATATAACATTTTAATAACAGGGATTAAGGTTATGTTTGGCAATGTATTTCAGCTTGCTTTTGAATATTAAATAATTAAAAATAATTATTAAAAATAATAGGGCCCAAACTTTTGTTCATGAACTAAAAACCAAATTTTTAAAAAAGTTTAGGAATCTTGATTGGTCAAAATTTTGTTCAAAGACTAAAAATCAAATTTTTAAAAAGTTTAAAAACCTTGACCAGTCAAACTTTTGTTCAGGAACTAAAAATCGAATTTTAAAAAAATTTAGGAACTAAAAGCTTAATTAACCCTAATTTTAATAGTTATCATTACAACTTTGCAAGTAGTCTCAAGAGATTATTTGTAATTTGATAAAAGCTCAGGAGGTATTGCTGATGTAATTTGCTCTTTTTTATTTTATGATTATATGTGCTAATATAAATTATAGAATAATTTTTTATAAATAAAAGGCATAAAACAATAATATAATATTAATAAAAGATTAGTTGTTATAAAAAAACTGTGTAAGTAAAAAAAAAATACAAGAAAAAGATATGAAAAAAGAAAGTGAGAGAGAGAAAAGAGGAAAAGAGTTGGTTGGGTGTTTTGTTTCTCCGTAAAATAGAAAAGAGGAAAACCTTAAAAAAAAAAAAAAGATAAAAGTTAGAGAGGAAGAGAGATAAATTTGAGCGGGAATTTTTTTCTTCAAATTGTGCTATAGAAATGCACTATATAAAATACCAAAAAAAAAAGAAATGTACTATATAAAATACCAAAAAATATTATAAAAATATTTAGCAAAAATTTAAATCACCTGTAACTTAAAAATGAAAAAATTGTTGATGTGTATTTATACAATATATAATTATATATTATATATAAAATGGCAAAAAAAAACAAATTAAAAATATTTGTAATATAAATATAATTAAAATTTATTTTACTCATGTAAGTTTAAAAAATAAAATATTTTAATATTGAATTAAAAATATTATATGAAGAAGATATCTTATTAAAAATTATGTGTGTTTGATTTTAAAAACATTGTTAAAAATGATTTTAATATTGAAGAAGTAACTTAAAATAATTTATAATAAAATAATATATAATAAATTAATTTTAATATATTTATTATGTATTTATGTAAATGATTTTAACATTATCATATAAATATTAATAAACAATACCTTCCCATATAAAACTATTAAACATAGACTCCAAATATTATTTTGTAGTATAATATATTAACAAATTAATATAATTTTATTTATAAAATTATAGTTAATTTCAATAAGTAATTATGTAAACTTATGATTCATTTAATATAAATAATATATGTTTTTCCTTCTTTTCAATAAATTTAAGATGTATTGTAGATGAATGATAATAATTGAGGTGCTAACCTAGTTAGATTCCTTTTGTTATTAAACATTTGCATGCCTTTTTATAAAAAGAAATATAAATAATAACATATTTTTATGTAACATTAAGCATATTATTATAGTAAATATTTCAAGAATATATTTGTATAAATAAAAGATATAAAATGGTAATATAATAAAATATAAATAATATAATGATATAAATCTATAAAAAATATTTAATTTAAATATTTAAAAGAAAATAAGTTTAATTGATATCATTTTATTGACAAGAAAATAATTAAAAATATGATTAATTAAGTTTTTAGTCTCTCAACTTTTTCAGATTCTAATTTTTTTAGTCCCTTAACCATTAATTTTCCGTCAACATTTTTACTCTTTCTAAAAATTTTTGCTCATTTTTAGTCACTCGTTATCACTAAAAATTAGTCTTTGTTTTGAACATTTTTAGTTACTCATTTATTTTCTATTTGGAACTAATTTTGAGCAATAAAAGTCAATGAAAGACTAAAAATGGGGAGAGAAAAAAAAACTTTAGAGTGGCTAAAAACTTAGTTGATCCTAAGTTTTATTGTGTTTGCAATTATAAGTTCGGGATTGTTAATTTGTCTAGTTTTGATTGTGTATATGATTTTCTATTGTTTGTTTATTGTATATTATTTTGTAATACTTTAACATCATATGTTTGTGTAAGTGTCCTTGAACATTTTCCATTAACAGTCCGTTGAACCGAAAAAAAGTTAGAAAATCATTTAATGACCTTATGTGCAGGCCTCAAGTTATTCGGATCAACTTGATGATTAGCATGTTTTTTTTTTATCGAATATTCATATAAGTATGGATGCGACACTAATTTTTCAAGTCAAGTGTGGTGAATAATTAGATACTACTTTTTTAACGTGATAATTTCAAATTTTAAATCCCTATTGTATACTTCTATTGTATAATTGAACTTATTTGTATTTCTTTACTCATATAGTTGGTTAATTTTGTCATTTTTTCGGCTTACAGGTCACCCGAACCCATAATGATCCAATTGGCTTGCATCATAGTACTGTTTTATGCAACTAAAAGGATAAATATGGAATAATACTATTTCCACAATATTTTTTACAATTTAATTATTTATTTTCGTCACATCACTGATATCATACTTTTTTTTTTCTTCTGTCTTTCCTTGTTATAAAAGTTACAAATTTTACCCTTCACAATTTTAATGACGTGACATGTTAATATAAGCATAAAAAATGAGGATAAAATTCATCAAAAAGTAAAATGTTAGGTGTAAAATTTGTCAAAAATGAAAAAATTAGGGATAAAATTTGTTAAAAAGTAAAAAATTAGGGATAAAAAGTGCAACTATTTTAGCATGTCACACCATCAAAACTGTTAAAGGTAAAATTTATAACTTTTTTAAAAAATTGGAGATAAAATGTGTCAAATTAATTTGTTGGAGATAAAATCCACCAAAAATTAAAAAAGTTGGAGGAATAAAAATTACAATTAAACCTTTTATATTTTATGATACTTTTTAGGTTTAATTATTCATCTAATTTGTATAGTTACAAAAACTTCACGTTTTAGTCCTTAGTTTAAAAATATTATATTTTAATTTTTACACGTATCATTTTTCATTTTTTAGTCTTTATCATAAGGACTAAAAGAATTTTAAATGATACATGTATAGACTAAAAGATTAAAAATGATACTGCAGAAAATAAAATGAGATGCTTTTAAGTGTAAGAATTAAAAAATAATTTTTTTACAACTATAAAGATCAATTAAGTAAACCTACTTTTTAAAAATATTTTTTCTATTTGTTACTTTTATATTAATATTAATATCTCTCTCCCACACACATATATAATATATAATATATATACACACACCTCTCTCTCACACATGTATATATGTACACATGCACGCACACTGTAAACAAACATTTTTTTTTTTGCTGACTCTGTAAACAAACATATGATATATAATAAATATATAATATTATAATTATAGTAAACTATACATTATAAAGCATGTAGATAAATAAATAAATCTAATCATGCAAAAGTAGAGCAGAACTGCAGAAGTTAAAAAATTTACTTGTATAATTATAATTATAATGAATTATACAATACTACTTATTCAGGAGCTAGAACAGAGATTGGTAGGATGCAAATATATTTTTACGAGTATTCATTTCAGCAGTGGATCAATTTAAATACCGCAAGTAACTGCTAAAGGTGTTAAGGATCTTACGTACCTTCGGTGCGAGACAAACTAAGAATGAGGAAAATGCTTATTCTTCATCAGCCAGTACTCCATTTTTCCATTTCTTTTCCTCTTTATATGCGTCTGTCTGTCTCCCCATTACATTTGTCTTTCCCTTTCTGAATATTCCCCTCGTTTTGAAGCTGCTGCCGCGTAAAACTTATTATTGTCAAAGTTTTGTTAAAGAGCTACAAATTGTGGCTAAAGTTATAATATATTATTTCTTGGTAACATTCTAATAGTTTTAAAGCCATGAGAGTTGAAAGATCTAAACATGAACATTAAATATCCATCTTTGTATGAGAGAAATTACTTAAAATCTTAAATAAAAAAGAGCCAATATAGATTGATATAAGCTATAAGATATAAAGAAAGGAACAAACCTCAGTTGTTGGAATTGGATGACCGTGAGTTGTGATTTGTCTTTACTTGTCACTCTTCCAAATCGTAAGCAATAAACTGAAAGTGATGAATAGAGCAAATGCTAAGAAGAAAGCTGAGATATGTTGGTAAGCCGGACCTGAACAAAACCAACACCGACTAAAACAGCACGAGGAAAGAAATGGGGGAAGTATAAACAAAAAAAGATCATTCCTCACCTTTTCTTTTTCGAGTGAAAAGATGTATTCAGCTTTCAAGAAAAGAGAAAAGATATCTTCACTTTTCTTTGAAAGGGTTCCATACCAGTGACCAGTGTGTGAGCGTTGAGAGGTTGCATCAGTGCTGTACTTGTACCCAATACACTAGAAAAGTAATTTTGTCGTTGATGTTTATTTACTGATGTAGTACTACTATTTCCATTTCTTTTTCTTTGTAATAAATAAATAAATAAATGCTTGTGTTAATGCATTTGCTGCAAATTTATTATATCAATGAATGATATTTAAATACTCTTAAGTATTAAACTTAAATATATTTGTGTTAATGCTTGTGTTAATTTAGTATTTTTTTTTTGAGTCTATAATAAAATAAAAAATTAATTTTGGGACTTTGTTATTTTGTCTTAATCTTTTTGATATATTTATTTTTTTATTTGAGTCCTTATAATATTTTGTTCATTTTATAGTAGTCCTTATGAAAATTTTTAGATAAAGACTAATAACAAATTATCTACATATTTTAGGGACTCAAACGGAAAAATAGGTATATTAGAAGAATTAAGACAAAATAACAAGCATCCAAAATAATTTTTTATTTTATTAGGAACTCAACGTAAAGAAAATATTTCTTAGGGACGCAAAATAAAATTCGTTAATTTATTAGAACCCAAAATATATTTAAGCCTAAATATTAAATATCATATTAACATTTTTAAGTTTTTTTTTTATCTATTTCTTCTTATCATATCATATTAACATTTTTCTCTTTCCTTTCTCTATCTCTCTCTTAGTGTCATATGACATTGTAGTGTTCTTATATTTTTTTTCCAATTTACCAGCAAGTTGGTCCCTGCACTGTTATCTGTTACATTTATCTTTAGGGTAATGTTTGGTGGAAATCCAATTGTCAATCAACACCTAAACCTAAAGAGATATAAATAAATAAAAAGTGGAAATTACCGGTGGTACTTGAACAAATTATGTATTATAATAGGTTGGTTAACCGGAAGAAAAAAATCATTTTTTTATTATTATAATAATTTTATATAATTTTATTTTTTAAATAAAAATATATTTTTTTCTTCAGATGACTAAGCTGCTACAACAGGTTAAAAATGGATGACTAACCTACTGCAGCATGTAAGAAGACCATTCTCACCGATGCCTCACCAAATCCAAACTCCACTTTAGCCAAACCCAAGATTGAGAAAACGAAATTGGGGAACTAGGCTTTAGAAACATACTTTTGAACATGATATAGAAAGAACGCACATGTACTAACAAAACTTTTTTTTTTGTTTTGACAGAAATGTACTAAGAAAACTTGTAACTGGATTTCTTTACAAAAGATTTGCCCATCAGAATAAAAAAAATGCAAGAGACTCCGAAGCACATTAACTCAGCGAAACAGATTCCTTTTTTTTTTTCTATGTTGAATGTGAAAAGGCTCCAAAAGTTAAATAAAAATAGAGAAAAAACAATAAAATAAATGAGATGGAATAAATGTGAGTGTATATAAAAAAAGGATATGGTGTGATCAAGTGCATGATTTAAGTGTTATATTAATCAATAATTTGGTTACTGCACCAAATACTATTCCATTTTATCACAGAGGATCTACACTCAAATTACATTCCTCTCTTCTCAAAGACGTGAATATTACATTCAAAGTTAATTTTGGACTCTATATTACTCTCACTTTCGGTTCATTTGTTTAAATTTATTTATTAAAAAAATAATAATAAATAAATAATTTTTTTCTTTTTCTGAAATATTTGTTTAAACCATTTAAAAAAAACAGTTTTTTATTTTTTAAAAAAAACAAATTCTATTTACTTTTTTAAAATTACCTTGTTAAAATAATATTTTGTTAAATAACATTTTTTTTAATTTTAAATAAACTGACCGTTCCATCCATCAATGATCAAACACACTCACCCACTAACCTGCAATAAGTTTTAATTTGACTGTGGCTTACTATCCTAATTTCAAACTAGGCAACTACTCCCTAACAGTGTGAACATTGAGGTTGCACCAGTGTGAACATTTGTATACACTTATGACAAAATGTAAAATGAATTTGTCTTGTCAGGCAATGTGATCTGATGTTGGGCAATGTGAAAAATTCTACTATAATTGATTTGAAGGTCACAGACTCACAATTGGAGTACTTACTTACACAACGACTTGTTAATTTCGTGACTTGTTTCATGCCATTTGGTACAATATCATCGCCTATTATGCTTTTATTTTCAGTTCATGATATATGTCGCAACTGAGCAACATTTTTTGTGAAACTCAGCATCTGATCTTCACTACATGGTTTTGTAATTTGTACCACTGCTCAACATGTTTTACAATCAATCTTATGGTTTCTAACAAGTTTTCCTTTGCAAAAGATTTAGATGGAGAAAGATTTATAACCTGTACAGTTTTTATTGGTCAGTTTGAGTACAGATATATATTTAAATGTGGATGTGTATAAAAAATGATTTAGTGTGATAAGGTGTATAATTTAAGTGTCGTCATACTAACCAATAATTTGATTACTGCAGTAAATACTACATCATTTTACTGCAAAAGATTTACACTTCATATAAATTAGAACGGAGGGAGTACTAGTTCTACTTTTCATTAATGTTAATTAATTGGTGATGTACTATTTCTTTTATTTATTAAAAAAATGTTTTTAATAAATAAATAAATTTCTACTTTTTCTGAAATATTTGTTTAAACCATTTAAAAAAAGTTTTTTTATTTTTCTTACAAAACAAATTCTATTTACTTTTTAAAAATTACCTTGTTAAAAAAATATTTTTTTTTAATTTTTAATAAACGGACCTTTCTCATTACTCATTAGTAATTCCCAGCCCTCAAAGTTGACGGTTGTGCTATCAGCTGGCACCCACTGGAATCTCACACCGTTCCATCTATCAATGATTAAACCCAGTAACCTGCAATAAGTTTTAATTTGACTGTGGCTTACTAACCTAATTTCAAACTAGGCAACTACTCCCTAACAGTTTGAACATTGAGGTTGCACCAGTTTTGACCAGTTGGGTAGAAAAATACTAGCTCTACTTTTTTCATTGATGTTAATTAATTGGTGATGTACTACTTCTTCAGTTTCTTTTTAAGTATAATTTAAAGTTTATTTATAAAAATTAAAGAATACATTAATTTTTTTTAATTTTAATAAAATAATTATGAAATTTTTTATTTTATCTTATTTTTATTTCTACTCTATAATAAATATATGTATAAATTCATTAAATATTAGAAAAGAAATAAGGATATAATTGATAAAAAAATAATTAATATGATCTTGAATTTTACAAATAACATATAAATAGAAATAATTTTTTTCAAAAATCCAACATTTAAAAAGAAACGGAGGGAGTATTTCTTTTTCTCTGTAATCTATACCATTATATAAAAGGGATACCACTTCCAGTAACTGCATTTTGGTCTCCACTTTTTTAAGACCATTTTATCCATATTAATATTGGATATTATGTAACAATTAATCTTTTGTCTCTTTTTTTTTTTTGGTTTAGAATTCTTTATCCCTTCAACTGATAATGCAAGCATCCACAAATCTGATAATGTAACCTTCTCATGCATGAGTCCATGATCCATTACTCTGTTTCATTAACTTCCGTTATCTCTTTTTTTTTTTTTTAAAATAAAAAAAAATATAAAAAAACAATGAGGCACGGAGTGTCTCTTTTTCTCCTAGTAACTAACAAAGGCTCTTGTCAGTGCATTTGATGTCTAGCTAGTAGTAGTAAATACTAATTGGTTTGATAAAAAAAAAAAAAAAACTAATTGGTTTCTTCACTTCTATTGTCCGAAGCTGCAGGAGCGGTGTACCGAGCACAAGCACGTCGTCATATATATGATATCACTGTCCGGAGCTGCTACCGTCTCACCTTGTTGTTATTAGCCAATGGCCAGCCATCACTGTCCGAACTCCGAACCACACACTTCACATTAGATAATTGATTTTGAGTACATAATAGATTTTGGATAATTTTTTATTGATTTGGTTTCATATTAAAGAATAATTTATAATTAATTTTGGGTCTAGAATTGATTTTGGATTGAATTGATTTTGAATAATTTTTGTGTTAGATCCAAAATTTTGTACTGAATTTTATTCCTTACTTGATTTTACTATTTATGTCTCTATTTATAAGACGTTATTGACTAATTTACGCATATTAAGAAAAATTTTAATCTAAGTATTAACATTAAATTTATATGTAATTATAATATTTTTTCAAATTTACCTTCAAATAATTAATGCATAGAGAAAGAATCTAAGTATTGGAGTTTTAATTTTCAAAACTAAGCTTTTTAATTATCCAATCGTTATAAGAGAGAGAAAGAAACAATTCATTTATGGACTGAAATAATTAAGAGTATTTTGGTTAAAAAATAATTAATGTAAGGAACCATTATAATAGAGTCTTATAAAAACGGACAAGAAATTTTCAAAACAATGTCTTGTAAAAAAGGAATGGGGGTAGTATAATAAAAATATCCAAACATAAATCACATAACTTTAAAATAAATTTTACAAAATCAATTTCATTCAAAATCAATTTTATCGACGCTCATCCAAATACATACTAAGCCAGCGAGAAATTCAATTGCCAAAAACTCACTTCACTTATTACACAAAATAACATTTCAATTTCTGATTGAAGTTTTTTTTTTTTTGTTTTTGGTCGAAGTTTAGAATCATGAGTGGTACTCCCTCCATCCTAAAATGAGTGTCGTCTTAGATTTTTTTACACAAATCAAGAAAAGTTATTAAATAGATGAAAGAGAGAAATAATTTTACAAAACTAATCTTATTATTAATATTGCATTGAAAAACTAAAGTGACACTTATTAGGGGTATTAAAAAGTAATTAATATTACATTACAAAGCCAAATGTGACACTCATTTTGGGACAAATTCTTTTTCCAAATACGACACTCATTTTGGGATGGAGGGAGTAATATATTATTGATATGGCTTTTTAAAAAATTATCATAAAAGTCAACAAACTTACTATATATAATGAATTATGATTGAATGATGGTGTAAAATTGTTTTATACTATCGGTCAATGTTATCATACTCGAACCGGTCATCGACTCGGTCAGGGTACTAAGTCACTAAGTCAGGGATCAATCCAGTAAGTCACTGGTTGACTCGCATAAACCGGTGTAATTGATAAAATAATTAAAATATATACATATATGGTATATATATTATTTTCGCACATCTTACTTATATAACTGTGATAGCCTAGTGGTAAGCTATCACTCAAAGTCTTCTGATATGCATGTTTGATCCTGTCATGGTGTGTTTCTTGTATGCATTTTTACTAATTTTTTATAATAAAGCCAACTTTTACTTTACTATTACAGGTACACAGCTTGCGTTACACGTAAGGTATTGTAAACAACTACCAGCATTGAAGTCTTGGGCCACGTGCACATTGGGCCACGAAAAACACAACTTTCAGGCCTTGGGACATGTGACGACAGCTTTCCAAGCCTTGGGACATGCAGAGAACAAAACATTAAAAATCAGAGGAAGGATTCACGGGTTTCTAAGCGGTTCGGTCTGAGCAAATACACCGATTTTCGCACATCTTACTTATATAACTGTGATAGCCTAGTGGTAAGCTATCACTCAAAGTCTTCTGATATGCATGTTCGATCCTGTCATGGTGTGTTTCTTGTATGCATTTTTACTAATTTTTTATAATAAAGCCAACTTTTACTTTACTATTACAGGTACACAGCTTGCGTTACACGTAAGGTATTGTAAACAACTACCAGCATTGAAGTCTTGGGCCACGTGCACATTGGGCCACGAAAAACACAACTTTTCAGGCCTTGGGACATGTGACGACAGCTTTCCAAGCCTTAGGACATGCAGAGAACAAAACATTAAAAATCAGAGGAAGGATTCATGGGTTTCTAAGCGGTTCGGTCTGAGCAAATACACCGATTTTCGCCGGTTCAGGACCCCGATTCAATGATGTGACACCGAGTTGCATGCAGAAACGATCCAAATACTAACCCAACCCGACAACATGCCTGGTTTCTGGTTTAATGGGTCGAACAGGTCGGGTCGAGCCGAGTTTAATAACACTGCTATCGGTGCATAGCTTATTTTCTCATATTATAAACAAAAGTTTTATGTTTTTACAAGAGAAAAAGGGTTATGCACTGACAATGTAAAACTATTTTACACTGTTATCCAATCACAAACCACCATTTATGATAAGTTTGTTGACTTTTACAAAATTATCTTAAAAGTCATATAAAAGGTGATTCGTAATTGGATAATAGTGTAAAACTATTTTACACTGTCAGTGTATCACCATTAAACTATTTTTACAATCTTTGATTAATTGTATTAAGTTGAAGATTTGTTTATAACATTACAATTACAATTGCAATCTTTATATAAGAACATTCTCTACACAAAGGATCCACTACATAGAGCATTAATAATGATCATAATTACAAAAAGGACGCTAGGATAATCAAAAAACCAAAATTGAATAATAGCACTGGGACCAAATTGTTATCCCTTACAAACTCATACCAATCACCACCTATATATGACTCATTAACTCTTCATTCATCACCCCTAAGATGGTACCCATACATTTATTCTCCATGATGTTGCAGAAAAAAATTCTTTTGACTCTTAGGAATGAAATCCTTAATAATTCGATACATGTACTCCAAACCTTTGAAAGTTGCTCTTGAATCGACATGTGTATTCTGAACCTTTAAATGGATTCACAAATTTATTATTATTAAAATATATTAGATTAGATCAAATCAGATTAGATTAAATTCCAAACCTTTAAATAGATTCACAAATTTATTATTATTAGATTATATTAAATTCCCTCCTCACCCTTCCTTTTTATGCAACATTTTTCTATATTAAATATTAAGGGGTCTAGTTCAGTTGATTGAGCAGGGTGCATGAGTTAACACTAAGCTACAAACCTCTCCTTCCCTTGTCTCTCACTCTCCAACACTCTCCCTCCCTTACCCCTTAGCACTAACCACATTTTCTTTAATACATAAATATAATAAAATTATAGAGACTAAAGTTTAAACAAAATAAAATTTTAAAAATTAAAAATTAATATTTTAAAATATAAAAAAGAAAGGATTTAATCATGATATAGGAATATATTGAAATTTTTTTATATCATCATCAAATCATAAATTGTCGTATAATAAAAAATGATTTATTTTTTGCAATAATTACTTTAATTATTATATCTAATGTGGTTTTTAATTAATTAACAGTACTTTATGCTGACAATATATCAAGGTTAAATTCAATATTAAAACTAATTAAAATAAAAATAAATTATAAATTTTAAAATAAATTTTAGCCTTATTTCTATTATAATATTTATAAGCAACAAGAGCATGAAATTACTTTCATTTAATGTTTTTAATAACAATCTTTTAAGAAATGAAATGTTATTTATTCAGGGTATGATTTCATAAGCATTCATAGGAGAATAAAATAAAAAGAAAATGAAATGAATGTCTCTATAAATTTAAAATTAACTTATGTATAAGCTAATTTATAAAAATTCTTTTGTATTAACTTTTCTAAAAGATTATTTTTAACTTATACATAAGCTAATTTAGCTTATAAAGAAGCTTATTTCATTTTGTTTTTTTAATTTTCTCCTCCCATAAATGTTTATATATGAAAAAAGTTTATCCAAACATATCTTTGCTTATCTATTATATATTAAAAGAATTTACTCATTGATATTCGTGGATAATAGACATTTGATTATATGCATCCAATAACTTAAATGTAGTTGTGGTTAGGGGACATAAAGAAAGATATATTAGATAGATTCCTATTAAATTATAGTTTTTCGTTCGAAGGTGCAAAAAAAATAGGACATTTTATGCATTTTAATTACGAGAAACTTAATATTTTTTCATGATTTAGTTATTTTTTCCCCTATAGTTCTAATAACTTTTCCTTTTAATCTTAATAGTTTAAAGTATCTCACTCTTGTCCCTATATATAATTGTAATTTTTTAACCTATTTAGTTATCACGGTTTAAAATCGTCTAACGCTATTACATGCAAATGTTTTAAAACTGCTACAAAACTTAAACTATCTAGATTTTTTTGGACAATTTTTCAACTGTTAATTTCAATTTTGTAGCAATTTTGAAGGAACAAAGTTAGGCAATTTTAGACAGTGAGAACCAAAAAAGTTAAAAAATTGTAACTACATGAATCAAAACGAGATGTTTTAAACTATATATAGAAACTAAAAAGAAAAGCTATTGCAACTATAGTGACTAAAAGATAATGAAACCTTCTCTCTTTGTACATTCTACTTTTCTTATATACACACTTTATACATTTTGTAACCTTTATTTGACTAAAAGTATAACTAAAAGATAATTTACATTTATTTATACTTTTTAATTTTGTATTCTTGTCTAGAGGATAAGTATTTTAGTAATTTCTAAAAAATAAGTTCCCTATATTTTTACTAAAAGATATTAATGAAAACAAATTTACAACAAATATTTTCATGAGGACACTGTTTTAGTATATAGATAAATAGATAGTAATGAACTATATAAATAAATTTGTTAACTTATTATTAGATTTACGTATCATTTTAATACATTACAAAAACAAATGCAAACCATGCGGGTGCACATATAACATACTAGTTTTCAATAAATTATAAGGTCATGACTACGATGCACCACTTTTATAAGTGTTCTATCATGGACCATTTTTAGTAACATTTAGATCCATCTTAGACTCGCCATAATACCATACATCATACACACAAGATCCCTTCTCCACCCCGTTCTACAGCTCTCTCCGCCAAGCACCACCACTGGAGGCAATTTCTAGCAACGGTACTACTCTTTTTTTTTTCTCTCTCCTCCTTCTCACCACCAACCTCCACCAGCTCCATGCAAGATCCCTTTGCCTAGAAGACATCGAACCCTCCTCCACAGCAACACCACTCTCTTCCTCACCATCCCCAACTACATTGTCACCCTAATCTCCCAAAACCGCTTGGTAGCAACCATGGTTATACACCCACGTAGTCCTTTTCTACCTATGTGTCAAAATCACTACCATCTCCGTGGGCAAGGCCTTCCCCAACGTGTACCCCGAAGCCATCAACGATTGAGGGAAATTGTAATGCTCACGACACGAGTTTGGTGGTTTTCTAGTTGTACATGGACTGAATCTCAGTGTCAGTGTACTTCACATTAGGACTCTCAACATTAGAATTCTAAATGAACATTTCCCCAACGATTAAGAATGAAACAAAAAACAACAACAATGGAAACTATTATAAAAGGATTGAAGAATAAAAGGGTAGTTGCTATTAATCTCCTCTATTGCACTCATATTTGTGAGCGGTTGTTTGGTATGCAAATTGCAAAGTCTGGTTGAGTTTGGAAAGTCTTAAGTTTGTGTCTTAAATTGCAAATTTCAAAAAATTCACCGACACACAAAGTTCTTTTTTTTCTTTTCTTTTTTGTTTAAGGGTATGATGCTAGTGGAGTAGGTGACGCCGATGTAGGGGTGGGGGAGGGTGAGACGAACGAAAGAAGGAGAAAGAAAAAGTAACGTCGCCACCGGAAATCACCTCAGGTGACGATGCACAACGGAGAGGGTTGTAGAAGGAGGTGGAGAAGGGATATTGTGTGTAGGATGCATGGTATTATAGTGAGTCTAAGATGGATCTGAGGGTTACTAAAAATGGTTCATGATAGACCACTTATAAAAGTGGTCTACTATAGTCATGGCCAAATTATAATTAACAAAAGAGAGAGTTAGAAAATATATGCTAAAATAAATAGTCTATTTGTAACCTTACTCTTTTTTTAATATACTAATTTCTCCTTTACTTTTTTTTTAAACCAAATAACTCTAAATTTTTATTTGCATTTTATTTTATTTTTCTATTTCTCTTAAATTAAACAATCCACATTTTCATTCTATTTTTTCTCTATTTTTTCTACCTATTTTTTATTTCTTTCTTCTCTACCAGAGTGTTGGAAATACACGTAACGTAAGCACCCATACTTGACAAAATATCACGTTAGGAAGTGCCATATCCCGAGCACAAATGAGTTAAGATTTCAGAAATTTCACTAAAATCTGTACATTTTAGAAATTTCTCCATAGTTTATGTTTCAGTGATGGCTTCCAACTAAGAAGTAACAATCCCTTTGAGATATTAGGTGGACAATGAAAAAAATCGTGTAGTTGTGGCAGAAGCAAGTGGAGACTTTGTAGATGTTCTCTTTAGTTTCCTCACCCTTCCATTGGGAACTAGCATGCGGCTTGAGTCCGAGCACAAATTTTCCCAAAACCAATCTCAGCAACCTCACCAACCTCACCAACCGGTAGTGATTGGTTGCATAAAAAAACTATAGCTCTCTGGGGATGCATAAAATAATGGTGTTTTTGTTAGAGGGGATGCCACGTTCTTGATCTTTGATGACTTAACCGTCATCTGTAGCTCTCTGGGTAACTCCGTTAAACCACTACTCAAACATCGACACAAAGACTTGACAAACATGATTGATGGTACTAATGAAGACGTTGGCATGGACAAGGTAATATTGCTTTTCATTCCTTTAAGGTGCTACTTATAACATGAGTTGTTAGACTTGCACTTAAAAAGCTTGAGCATGAATATGTATTGGGAAACAAAATAGGAGCATGAATATGTATTGAAAAAACACTTTATTTGTGGTAGAAAGTTCAAATATATTGAATTCAAAACACTTTCTTCGTGACTTGCACTTACCACTTACGTATGTATGTATGTAGCTGATAACCTTCCTCTAGTTCCTTAATTAGCTTCCAAAGTTGTAGATGCGCAGGACCATTCCTTTGCATAGTGGTATGAAATTTCCTTGTTTAATGAATTATAACTTTACAAGCTTAAAACTTGTTTGTTTTTTTTTCCAGATATTTAGCATGCTAAAGCACGCATTAACCTCCAAATCTCCTCTAAGTGATGTATTCATGCCAAACACAGAATCTAAGCCATCGTACTCTCTCTCAAGAGATACTGGCCCAAGTCATTGGAAAGGTTCTGTAAAAATCAAGGTAATAGTGAGCAAATAACAGAACAAGATTCTATTTGCTGAAGCGGATGGAGATTTTGTTGATTTTCTATTCAGCTTCCTCACAATACCTCTTGGATCTATTCTGAACCTCATGAATGGGAAATTATGCTTGGGAAGCATTGGTAACTTGTACAAAAGTGTGAAGGATATCAATCCATCATGGTTCATAGGGTCATCTAACGAATCCTTACTGAATCCAAGGGTCGCTCCTCAATTTGGCTGTAAGAGCAATCCACTAAATGCTTCACAGGTCTTATTATTCTTTGTATAAAACACCGCAGTGCTGTTATCACAGAAAATCCTTAGTGGCCTAGCAATGGAGTCCACAATGCGAAGTCCCGTCACAAGGTTTCTTAACCAAACTGCATGAGTAGCGGCAGCAAAACAAGCAATGAACTCTGCTTGCATAGTGGAAGAGGCAACAAGAGTCTGCTTTTTACTCTTCAAGGATATCGCACCCCCCGCCACGAAGATGTATCCAGAAGTCGATTTCCTATCATCGGGGCACCCGCCAAGATCTGAATCTGTGTACCCTATGACCTCTAAGTTGTCAACTCTCCTATACACAAGCATATACTCCTTAGTCTTCTGAAGGTACCTCATCACCTTTTTAACAGCTATCTAGTAATCATTCCCAGGGTTCAACTAGTATCTACTAAGAATGCCAACTATGAAAGCGATGTTAGGCCTAGTGCATACCTGAGCATACATGAGGCTGCCCAGAGCACTTGCAAAAGGTCTCTCGCTCATCTCTGCTCACTTAATCTCATTCTTAGGACATTGAGCCTTATTGAATTTGTCACCTTTCACAACTGGAACTTCTCCAGGTTTACAATTCTGCATATCGAATCTCTTTAAGACTCTATTGATGTAAGCCTTTTAAGATAACCCGAGTGTATGGCATGATCTATCTCTATGAATCTCAATCCCCAACACAAAAGAGGCCTCACCAAGATCCTTCATGTCAAAAGATCTCATTAGCATTTACTTTGTCTCATGCAGCATGCCAAGGTCATTAGAAGCCAACAATATGTCATCCACATATAGCACAAGGAAGATAAATTTGCTCCCACTAACCTTGAGGTATATGCACTGATCAACCTTATTCTCCTCAAATCCCATAAAAGTCACCACTTCATCAAATTTCAGGTACCACTGTCTAGAAGCTTGTTTCAAGCCATAAATCGACCTCTTCAGCTTACAAACCAAGTCCTTATTACCACCACCAACATGGAAACCCTCAGGTTGCTACATGTGTACTGTCTCACCCAAATCACCATTCAGAAAAGTTGTCTTCACATCCATTTGGTGCAACTCCAAATCAAAATGAGCTATGAGGGCCATGATGATTCTAAAGGAATCCTTTGTCGATACAAGCGAAAGGTCTCATTAAAGTCAATGCCCTCCTTTTGCCACTAGTCTGGCCTTAAATCTCTCAATGTTACCCTTTGAGTCCTTCTTTGTCTTGAAAACCCATTTACAACCGATCCATTTACAACCGATTTCCTTACAATTCTCAAGCAACTCAACAAGCTCCCATACTCCATTAACTGACATAGACTGCATCTCTTCATTCATTGCATGCTTCCACATTTCTGGCTAAGGGCAAGAAATAGCTTCCTGATAGCTCTTTGGATCAACAATATGTCCAATGTCATATGCATCCTCATTGAGATAGACTTCAAAGTCATCACCAATAGCAGGTCTCTTTTCTCTAGTTGATCTCCTCAAAGGAACTTGTGGAACCTGCTCAACGGGTTGTGGAATCTCATCCATAGCAGGAAGATCAAACATATCATCGCCCTGAGAGCCAACTATGTCTCCAGTAGCAACTATAGTCTCAACCGGAACAACCGGGACCCTGGTCTCAGTTGGGACGATCAGAACCTCAGTCTTAATCGGAACAACACTCGAAACACTAATAACTAGAACAGGTAGTGGTAAAGAAACAGTCTCAGGCGACTCAGCATCAATATCATCATATTGAACAATAGGATCTGCCACATCAAGCTCCAAAAACTTAGCATTCATGGAATTTACAATTCTGCTCCCCTTACCAGGATAGAAGAACCTGTATCCTTTAGCGCGATCTGGATATCCAATGAAAAAACAACAACTCGTCTTGGGGTCTGTCTTTTTCTGCAAGGGATTATAAATTTTGACCTCAGCTGGGCAACCCCAGACTCGAAGATTGTTCAGGCTAGGTTTCCTTCCTGTCCAAAGTTCAAAAGGGGTTTTAGGAACGGATTTACTAGGAACTCTATTTAGGATGTAAAGGGTTATTTTCAAGGCTTCACCCCACAAAAATTCTGGCAAGTTACATCTACTCATCATGCTTCTCATCATATCTTTAAGTGCCCTATTACGCCTTTCGACTACACCATTTTGTTTAGGAGTCCCAGGCATGCTGTATTATGGAACTATTCCACAATCTTGCAAGTATAAGGCAAATGGTCCCATATGCTGCCCTGTGGCACCATATATTTACCATAATACTCTCCACCACGGTCAGACCTTATAATCTTGATTATTTTTCCCAATTATTTTTCCACTTCGGTTTAAAAATTTTGAACTTTTCAAGTGCTTTAGACTTTTCTTTAATCAAGTAAAGATAGCCATATCGGTAAAAATCATCAATGAATGTAATGAAAAACCTGTTACCACAAATTGTAGGAGTTAGGGGCCCATTGATGTCTGTATGAATGATCTCTAAAAGATCTGAGCTTCTAGTTGCACCTTTCTTTTTTGGTTTTAGTGAACTTTCCCCTAATGCAATCCACACAAGTACCCAAGTCATCAAAATTCAAGGAAGGTAGAATATTTGCCTTCGACAATCTCTCAACCCTTTCCCTAGAAATATGACCTAAGCGCTTGTGCCACAACGTGAAGGATTTTTCCTCATTTTTGACCTTTTAGCAACAGAATTTTCAACGACTAAAGATGAAGAAATATTACCAAAATCCAAAGACAATTTATATAAACCATCGACTAAAGATCCACAACCAATAATTTGGGAGTTCAACATTAGATTTATTTTCCTATCACCAAAAGTAAAACTGAACCCAAGTTTGTCTAAACAAGAAATAGAAATCAAATTTCTCCTAAAAGAAGGTACATAAAAGGTATCCTTCAAAACTAATTCAAAACCAGAATCTAAAATTAGGTTCCCACTTTCTCCACAAAGACTTCAAGATCATTTCCTACCCTTAGCTTACTTTCCCTCAGACTGGGCTCCCTCAGATTTCTGAACCCCTGTAAAGACACAACAATATGGGTTGTGGAACCACTATCAAGCCACCAAGAATCTATAGGAACATCAACTAGATTAGACTCAAGACAAACAAAAGCTAAGTTATTACCTCCTGATTTCTGCTTGTTCTCTAGCCAAGCCTTGAACTTTCCACAATCAATTTTCTTATGCCCTTTCTCCTTACACCAGAAGCACCAAATACCCTTCTTAAAGATAGTTGGCCTAGGACCTTCTACACTGTGGTGCTGACCCTTACCTGGTTGTCCTGAACCTCGATATCTATGAAAAGCATTAGATGTACTCTTTGTATTTTTCTAGTGTCCCTTGCCAGATGTGTGTTTGCCATGGACAGATAACAGGGCTATGTCACTCTTTTCTTTCTTGAGTTTCTCTTCCTCAATGACACACTTGGTAATAAGGTCATTCACAGTCCATTTCTGACCAAGGGTATTATGGGCAGTTTTAATTTGTTTGAAATCAGCGGGTAAGCAATTTAAGGCATGTTCGACAATGAATTTTTCATTAAGGACAATTTGGTGAGATTTTAGCTTGGTTTGGATGTGAACCATCTTCAAAATGAATTCCTTATGCCCTCAACATTATCATATCTCATGTCCGTTAACTGCTTCATTAGACTTCTAGACTTAGCGTTATCAGATACCTGGTACCTCTCCCCTAGAGCGTCAAGGAACTCCTTAGTTGTTTCTTTCTCTAGTAGACCACTTAGAAGATGTTCAGAGATGGTCCTCTTGATAGCAATTAGACTCAACCTATCATACCTCTCCCACTTAGCCAAAAGTTCCTTCTGTTCAGGCGTGCTCTCCGCATTTATCACAGGCTTCTTCTCACGTAAAGCTAAATCAAGATCAGAAATTTCCAAAGAGAATTCCAAATCTTGCTTCCATTTGCCATAGTTTGATCCATTTAAGATCTCAATGGAAGCAGAACAGTTGTTCACAAAAAAGTTCACTATTAAGTCAAAACAAGAATGCATTAAGACATACAGGACAAGATATAACTCAAAATGAAACAAGCTATCAAGGTGAGGCCAGTATGATAGCACATTCCCCTTTGGGCAGAATGCACAAACCTAGGTCAAAACCTCAGATGGGTTAATCCATGAGCACACACAAAGTTCAGTAAATTATCCCCTTTGGGCAGACATATCCCTCAACTCAGTGCATTCCCCAATAACTTCATCCATTCTCAACTCTCAATCCAAACATACAACAACCCCCTTTGGGCAGGTAATCGCATGCAAAGACCAAAAGCATTACTCAAAATACAAAAAAATTTCCATGAACCAATACAAGTGGTCCCACTTTGGCGGTAACGAGTCATACTAACCCATGAAAATTCTCGTACAGGAATCAATATTCTCTTGTCCAAAACCATGATCCAGTCAATAGGCAAATGCATTAAAAAAGCATCCTTACTGGTCACAAACCAATTATTAAGAGCACTCCCAACATGTTTTGTACTTAAACAGTAATGGCTATATACATTAAAGCATTCTAATTCTAAATAAATATCAACTATAAATTCACAACAGCGGAATAATAACTTTGAAATAAAATGTAAAAGATATGTTTCAAATATTTACATAATAGATTCATATTTAAAACATATTCAACGCATTCAAGTAACATGAATTGGTTCAGTGGCTAGACTTTTCATGCAAATTATATATACCATAGGTTCGAATCCACAACACGTTAGCCATAGATATGCTATTAGCAAATTCCAAATTGCCGCAACGGAACCCATCGTGAATCAAATTGCGTACAGCAGGTTCAACATAAAAACTTCAACTGTGCATTCAATAACAAGCATAATAATATAATAATATATTCATATTAATGTATAAGAACTTGCTTGAATTGAAAAGAACAAGTCATTCACGTAACCTAATATTATATTAATATATATTTATTTGCTTGAATGAAAAGGAGTAAGTAATCAACGTAACATAATATTTTATCAATATATAATGAATGTAACAAATTGAATTGAGACTAAACTTCAAAAGCAATCCCGCATGTAACAGAGAGCATTGTGATCACAGCAATTGAATATGGAAAAGTAGTGCAGGGATAGCAATTGAACTCAACAGCATTGAACTGACACTCAAACAATTCACGCATAGCAGTGCAATCAATTATAAAACAACAACACAACATGAATAATAACAATTGAGACGCGAATTACTCAATAATGCAAAGCAATACTCAATTGAAAATTACCACAATTGAAACGCACCCCAATTCGACAATTTCATAAATTGAAATCAAAATCGTAAGCATCGTTAAAGTAGTATTCAAGCTTCATTCAATTACAATTATATTAAGAGTAATCGTATAATAATAATTACAATCGAACAAAAAACACGGATAGAAAATTAACCTAATTGTTCACGTATGTATCGACTCAATTAAAATCAAAAGAATGTATAATAATTAATAATCAGGTCCTAAATCATATAAATTAAGCTCTGATACCAAATGTAAGATAAATAATTTACCAAGAACGACACGATTTATATGAATTTAGAACATCGATAAATAGACAGAAATTTACTTACTTGTTGAAGACATGATTAAGTGATGAGAATTGTCTGTGTGTTACGCGACCTTCAGAAATCCAAAAGCCAAGTCTTCCTTTGCCTGATCACATGCTTCATGTTCTAGAGTTCTCAATGGGGCAAACTCTAGCAAGCAGTTTAATGACGTGACAGCAAAGGGGACCTAGCCTCTCTATTTATTAACCTTAGGCACCTCCTATTATGGGCCTAGTGGTTTTGCCCACACTGTTTCCCACACTGATCAGAATTAGGTGTCCAAAGCCTGTAAAAATTAATCACATTATTGGTGGGCTTAAGTATCATCAAATGGATCATAATATTAGCCCGTTTTTGACAAAATAAAATATTACAATTAATTGTAGCCCACATAAATTCATAGGAAAATTCTAACATGGCACTCCGGTGAAAGATAATCCGAGGCGTATCAGTAGTGAAGGGAAAATGATTTCAAAGAAAAAATATATGTTACAAGATCCTGCAAATATGGAACTTTTTGACCCAAGATCTTCTGATGGAGCAGTGGGATTTATGAAGAGGCCGTGGCAATTTGTTGTGAGCGATAATTTGCTAGTGACACCAATGACAACTACTTCTATAGTATTCTGTATCTGCAAGAGCGGAACTTCAAGTTGAATGATTTGGAGGAACATTTGATGGAAATCAGGAAGTCACATGAGGTAATATTCACAATCCACTCTTGATGACTTGTTCTTAGCGTTGCCACAATATTGGTATGAGAAAATTTGATCATATCAATGGTTTTAGTTAACATGTGTCTTAGTTTGGTCAAATAATAGGCTATAAATTATCTTTGTACAATATTTCTTCCATGTTACCCCTCTAGACCTTTTTCAATTTAGAAGTGACGTTCATTATTTTTATTTTGGTCAGGCACTGAACTTGTTGAGGGCTTCTTTGACATCCAACAAAGCTGTTTTGACACGGAGCCTATTCTACCTATTGATTAAGTGGAAATGCCAAAGATGCATTCCATTTTGGGGTGTTGTATTGGGATGGAAGGAAAAGAGAGACAAAAGGTAAAAAAGAAAAACAAGAGGGAGGAATAGTGAGAGATATCTTGTAATATGATGAGAAAAGGAGAAAGAGATAAGAAGAAAGTAAGGCAGAAAGGAGATGAAAGAGAAAATGGGATATGTTAACAATAATTAAAACCTAAATTTTATGGTAGATAATTGATGAGGGCTGGTGTAAAGCAGTCCTACAATATTTCGGTGTGTGAAATAGTTATGTTTAAATGAATTGGATAATCATGTAATATTTAATTCTCTTATTTTATGAAAGTATTTAGAACGTTGTTTCCTAATTAGGTTTTGTCCCGTGCAACGCACGGGCTTTAAATTTTTTTGTGTTTAAAAATATATTAGTAATATGATTATGAGAAATAATATTTCTCTATTGATAAATAAATAAGTAATGGTCAATTTGTTTAAATTTAAAATAATATTTTTTGAAAAAGTGTTTTTTAAAAAAGTGAATTTTTTAAAAACCAAATATGATTTATTTCTTAAAAAAATAATTTTTGCTTTTTCTTTTTTAAAAAATAATATAGATAAACACATCAAAAAGCAAAAACAAAAATATTTTATTTAAAAAATGTTTTTTAAATAAGCTTAAACAAATGGATCCAACATATAATTGATTTCTTTTAAATATGAGAAACTCAATCATGTAATACTAAGCACATATTAAAACTAAAGATGTTTTTGAACCCTTATGTAAATATGACAAATTTTAATATGATATAAAAATAAAATAAAATTCAAAGTAAAACATTTTAAAATCATAGTAATATATATATATATATATATATATATATATATATATATAACAATATAAAATAATATAAAATTGTATTAGTTTCAAATATGAATAATAATGAGTTTAATGGTTATGCATCGTTGATATAACTTTTAAAATAGTTATCATAAAAGTTAAAAAACTTATCATACATAGTGGATTGTGATTAGATTACGGCGTAAAACTATTTTACACTGTCAGTGCATGACCTATTTTCTCTAATAATATTTTATAGATTTAAGTCAATAAGATTTTATGGAGTAAATTTTCTTTTTCAAAATTTTAAATTAATTTAAAATATTTAAAATTATATCTACAAATTAAAATCTTAAAATCTATAAAAATATAAATTAAACATTTGAAAAAAAATCAACTAGGGTTAAATAAAATCAAGTAAAAATATTAATGGTCAATGCTTATCTTTCAACATATCTTCTTTTGTAAAACCTCTTCATTAAATCTTTTGTGTTATATCAATAGTTGAAAATTAAGAAATTATAACATAATGTAAAAAAATTGTATTTCAAGTAGAGAAATTATGAGTTGTATTTGCTTAAAATAAATCTCGTGAGATTTCTAAATTTAAATTTGTTACAAATTTGAATCAAAATATATATTTATATTATTAATTAGATTCTAATCTTGATTGATTACCATAATTAACCATTTCATAATTAAATAATTACCTTAATTATCATAAATATTTATTTTGCTTAATTAAAAAATAAAATAATTTTGTGAAATTTTAGAAAGGAAAGAATGAATGTGATATTGTCACGTAGCATCTGCTTACGTGACAAAATCTTCATTTTATAATAATAATAATAATAATAATAATAATAATTGATTGATATATTGATAATTAATAATTGATAATGGTATTTATATATTTACAGTAAATTATTATATAATAATCATAATAAACAAAAAGTTATAAAAATGATAAAAAAATATCCATAAATTTTAATAAATTGATTATCATATTATATAAAGTCAAAATCTATTAAACATTTGATAACTTAATAATTTAATTGATTAATTCAATCAGGATATATATTCACCTTAATTACTATAATTAAACATAATAATAAGTTTTTATCAATTAAAAGATGAAAAAAATCGATAAATTTTAGGCCAAAAAAGAATGAATATAGTGATATTATGTGACATTTGTCTACATGACAAAACTTTCTTTTTATAATAATAATAATAATAATAATAATTGATTTATATATATATATATATGAAAATTATTTTTAAGAGATAATATTTATTTCAATAATATCAATGCTTTGATAAAATTAATTTTCAATTATTAGGTAGAGTATATAGCTATTCACACATGCACAAAAAAGTTACAAAGAATCAAATTAATTTAAAGAAAATTAAAACATTTTTCCTTTTGTTAATGAGAATTTGTTATAGTATGAAACATATAAAATAATAAAAAACATATTTATATTTTTTATTTTAAAAGTTGTGATATTTTATAGATAGAATAAAAATATTAAAAATAATTGTTTAAACTTATTTTCAAAATATTATTTTAAATTTAAATTATTTTTTTAACATTTATTCTTTTAAAATTAATTTACTTATATAATATAAATTAGAAGTAAAGATGAAAATATTCTTTCTTCTTTCAATTAAGGCTCTCAACTCAATGAAGCATTTTCTATATTTTTTTATGAGAAAAAGGGCTATGCACTGATAATGTAAAAAAGTTTTATACCGTCATCCAATCACAATTCACAATGTATGGTAAGTTTGTTGACTTTTACAAAATTACCTTAAAAGTAATATCAACGGTGATTTATGATTGGATGACTGTGTAAAATAGTTTAATGGTGATACACTAACGTATAAAATAGTTTAATGGTGATACACTGACATGTAAAACTATTTTACACAGTCATCCAATCATAAATCACCGTTGATATTACTTTTAAGGTAATTTTGTAAAAGTCAACAAACTTATCATACATGGTGGATTATGATTGAATGACAGTGTAAAACTTTTTTACACTGTCAGTGCGTAACTCTTTTTCTCATAAATGAGTTAGTTATTATTGAAAAATATTAAAATAATCCTTCACCAAATACACAATGCTCCAAAACTTCTTGATTAAGTTTATTATTGAAAAATATTAAAATAATTCCTCACCAAACACAAAATGTTTCAAAACTTCTTGGTTAAGTTTATTGATAAACTTTTACCTAAAAAATATAATATCTCTGCAATGAATAGTAAAAGTAACATATTCAATTGTATTGTTTATAAATATAGATTCTACAAGTGCTATTAGGCTCTGGAATTGATCTCTTCGTGATCATTATGCACATTCTGTTAGAACAATTCCACTGTGCAATTTTTGCTCCATTACTAGTGGCTCTTGTCGTCTTGAGTGTAGCATCTAACATCATGTAGGTGAGGATTATCTCAGCTACGTCCTTCCAGACTTCTAAGTTCTTCTCATTTAGCACAAGGATGCTGTTAATTTGCGTAGATAAATTCACTGCAGTCGCAACAGAAACTAAATAAAAAATAAAATTAGTAAATGCTCATATTAAAATAAACATGTCATATAAACAAAGAACATGTAAAATAAACAATCCATGTGAGTAATCCGTCACTAATACTAAGTAAATTCTAGTCTTTTGACAAAGGAATTAACTTAGTAGTGTACTCTCAAAACAATGGTCAAACATGGACTGCCTTCCGGGGGTTTGATTGCTGCCAATGTGAAAATAAGAAACTTTATGTTCATTACTCTTTACCATCATATGCATGTAATTATTTGGCTGAATTGCATATTTTTTTTAGTCGAGCACAATCCGCATAAGCAATTTCACACCATTTATGTAACTTCAATTAATTAATTAATGCAATAAGGGTTACTCTGGCAACAAGTATCAATTAATTTAACCAAAAATACAAGATAACCTTGCCTTATTTTTTTTTTTTGAAGAAGAACCTTGCCTTATTTTGAGTAGAAATGAAGTGGAAGAAAATAAGGAGAAAAATAGGATAAAACATAAAAATTTCACCATTTATTTGAGAAGTGTTGAACATATGCCTAAATATCTAAAGTTTTTTTTTTTGAATGAAAATATCTAAAGTTTGAAAATGAATAATTTAGTTTTTAGAAACTTTTGATATGTTTCAAATTTTTAGGATGTTGTCTAGATAATGATAATGATATTATTCTTATAATCTAGATTTAAAGATGTTATTAGTTTGATTTTAAGACTAAGATGTTGTTAGTATTTGAATTTTATGTTACACTTTAACTCTATATATATGCCTGTGATTAAAAGTTTAATAAACTCCTCTGCATATAACACATCTCTTCTTTTAAAATTGTTTTTTCAATAAAAAAGCATACAAATTGGTAACAAGAGCTATCTACTTACGGACCTATGAAATAAAATCCAAAGTAAGCTTTTAATAAATTGCTCTTTCTATTTTGACGGAGAAAGTTACAACTTTGGGCAAAGAGAATGAAGTTTTAATTGGAGTTTTAAAAAATATTTGAAAATTTTTGTGGCATTTAAAAAACCGTCACAAACTTTATAAATAAAATTAAAATAATTTTTTAAAGATAAAGTTAATGTCAAGAATTAAAAACAGAACATAAAAATTTATGAAAGATTAAAAATAGTAAAAAATTTTATAAAAAAATTAAAAATAAAAATTAATATTAAATAAGAGAAAAAAATATATTTTATCTTTTTTTTTTCTCTCACTTTCCCTTCTCTCTAATCAAATATACCATAAATTAGTAAAAATGGGTGTCGTTCTCACATGTTGAAAAAATTCTACCTTTCAAAACTGCATTCACATTGTCTGAACAATGAACCAAGTCATGTTATTGTTCACGTTCTCCGAAGCACGTCATGTCTCAGTCTCATTATTATCGTCCCTGTCCAAAGCGACTTTTTTCCAATCAGTAGCATCAATTAGAAAAGGCAAATGCTAATCAGAGACACCGGTAAGTAACTAAAAGTAAAAAAAAATTATTAGAAAACGGAAAATTATGTTATTTATAAATTTTTTTTATTTTTTTATGATTTTCACAATAAATACTTTTTTCGTTTAATTCTTTAACTAGTACATTCTTAACTAATATCCTAAAAACACTGATTAACAAGACCTATTAGAAAATTATGTTCCCAACTAACATAATTTGTAAATTATTTTTGTAACTAACATAATTTACTGTTTATGATGTGAATTTGGATTTGAAAATCCCGAATTCACATCACCTTTTTTTAACTTTTTTTTGTTGTGCAGTTGAGAAATCGGGTTTGACACCCCCGATTTCTTATCTGATTTTTTTTATAAATTCTTTTATTTTCTTTGATGAATTAATTTTTTATTTTAATTAACTAAAAAATATTTCAAATATATATAAAAATAAATTAATAATTTATTAAATTAAAAATTTAATTATATATACAATTAACTAAAAATGTATTCTATTTAAATTTAATAGGTAGAGATTTTTTATTTATATATATAACTTTTTAAAATCTACAAATTTTGATAATAAGTTAATTTTTTTAGAAAATTTTTGTTAATTTATTATCGGTAGAATAATAAAAATTAGTCTAAATTTAATTGTGGTGGTTGTTGTCGTTTGTTATTTTTAGGTTATCATTTTTTCTATTTTTGTGATCATTAATGTTTGTTATTTGTAGATTATGATTTTCTCTATCTTTATTTTTTTTATTAATCATGTGCACTGTAATTTAAATTCAATGTAATGTTTTTTTTTCTCCAAAATATTAGTAATTCTAGTTTACATTAACATTTATTATTTAAATTAATTTATTAACTCGTAATTAGCTAACTATATTCAAATGTACTAATTTGGATTTTAGTTATAATTAGAAAACTATAATTAAATTAAATCAACTTTATAATAAATTTAAATGCAAACAAATTCATTTTATTATTCTTTATATATTTAACAATTAAAAAAACAAATTACATTATTTACATAAATTATTTGGATAAACCTATTTATTAAAAAAATTAATATATAAATTTTGTATATTAAAAACTATTATTATTAAACTTAATTATTAAAAAATAAGATTTAAAAAAAAACAAAAAAAGGACAAAAATCGGGGTGTCAAACCCGATTTCATAACAACAATAAAAATAAATAAAAAAGCAAAATTAAAAAAAAAAGATTTAAAAAAGAATTTATTTAAAAAAAAATAGGTGAAAAATCGGGATGTCGAACCCGATTTCCCTACTGTATAACAAAAAAAAAATTAAAAAAAGATGGTGTGAATTCGGGATTTCCAAATCCGAATTCACACCATAAACAGTAAATTATGCTAATTGGGAAATTAATTTACAAATTATGTTAATTGAGGACATAATTTTCTAATTATTGTTACCGGTGGAAAAAAGTAGTCCAAAAGCAGCTGCTCCAACTTTCTCATCTCTGTCCTATTAGCTGTAATTGTAGGAAAAATATAACGTTGCAAGATACCGGTTGATTTTGATTGTGACGTATCGGCTCAGTCAATTTTAATATGATTAACTAAATTTGTAGTACTTAAATTTTTTTAAAATTTAATTTTTAATTTTTAAATTTTAATTTGATTGATCAAGATTTTTAAATTTTTAAAAAAAATGATATTTAATCTCTAAACTTTAGTTTGACTCACTAAAGTCTCTAAACTTTTTAAAAAACTTATTTTTAGTCTCTAAATTTTTTAAAAATTCAGTTTTTAGTCCTCGAAATCTCATTAATTCAAGAACTAAAAATTAAATTTTAAAAAAATTTAGAAACTAAAAATCCAATTTTTAAAAAGTTTAAGACTTTGATCAGTCAAAATTTTATTCAGGGATTAAAAATCAAATTTTTAAAAAAATTTAAGAACTAAAAACTTACTTAATCCATTTTAATATTTTAAACTGATTCTCGTATGTATGTTTGTATTTGCTGTAAAACTTCGACAGTACGAACGAAGTCCCATGCCATTTTATTGCAGAGATATCAAAGTTAATATTTTATAAATATAAATTGGGTTTGCCGACAACCACCACAGAGTGGCAACGACCTATAACCTATAATTGGAAGGAGTCCAATTTTTTTTTTTAAAAGTTTAAATATATTTTTGATTTTTTAAATTTAAATTATTTTTATTTTTATCCCTTAAACTTAAATTTATTTTTTAGTTATTTTAATTTCAAAAAATGTTATTTTTAATTCCTTTTCAAAAAAAATAAACATCTCAGTCATTACAAAATTAATTTAAAAATATTTTGGTTATTTTTATAGAGATGGACTAATTAAAAATAATATGTTTTGAAATTAAAAGACTAAAAAAAATAAATTTAAACTTAGAGGAACAAAAACAAAATAACCTAAATTTGAGTGATCTAAATCATATTTTAGTCATTATAAAAAAACTTATATAGTTGTACAGAAAATTATATACATGGATCTTCATCAGATGATGTTTTTCTTGTTTGGGAATCTTGTCCTCAGCAACTTAGTTATATGGGCATTCATTATTGTAGACAGTAGTTTTGTTTCCTTGTTTTGTTTACTTTCCCAATATATATATATATATATATATATATATATATATATATATAAAAGAGGGATTAAATTATATCGGTATAACTTGAACAACTATTATATTATTTATTTTTCAGTAAAAAAAAATTATACCATTTATTTTCTTGAAATCTAATGGTTGTAATGAGTAACTAATATTAATCATTAGATTTCAAGAAAACACGGAAACAAAACTACTGTTAATAGTAAAGATGGGATTGTTATAGGGTGAAACGTACTCTTGTAATATGTTTTCGCACTACTTGTGCAATTAATGAAATTATCATTGTTGACAAAAAAAAAAAAGATTTCAAGAAAATGAATGATCATGACGAAGAGTAACTCTTTTAGACTTACTTTTAAAGTAAGTGGATCCCTTCTCATATATATATATATATATATATATATATATATATATATATATATATAATGTTATTTTTATAAATAGATTGAAATTACTATTTCCTATCATGTTTTCTTTTTATACATATCTAAATAAAAATGTGACATATGATTATAAAGTATTATTTTTTTATTGCTAGTTTTTTTTTTCTTATGTATTCCAGTCATAAATCCATGTTAAAAGAATTTTAGCTCATTTTAACATATCAACATGTAGTGGATATATATATGATAATATGTATATTTAAAGTTTTTACTTTTCAACAAAATAAAAAACACAAACTAAAACTCAAATTATACAGGAATATACTTTTACATAATAATTTAAAAATAACTTTATTTCACAATTTAAATTATTTATCATAAATCTAAAATATAATTTATATGTTTAAAAAAATGTTTATTTATTATGAACTCTACTAATACTATAATTTAATATGTTAAAATATTTATTTATTATGACTTATAATTATAATTATATGAAAATAAATATTTAAATTATGCAATGCACAAGATAAAATATTAGTTAAAGCAAAAGGTTGATATATTAATAAAGAGCAAAAATATATGTAAGATTTAATACGAGACAATGATATTTTGTCAATGATAAACAATAGCGTAAAAATAAATTGAATGAAAAATGTAATATATCTTTTTAAATTTTGTTAAAATTATATTATTCGTTTAACGTAATAAAATATATAATTTTTAATTAAATTATGTCTGTTTTTAATGTAATATATGTTTTCATTTTAAAATGTTTGTATATAAGGAGACTTTATTTATGGTTTTGCTATGAGGATCAACCCTAAACTCAACCACCTCAATTAGGGTTCGAACCCTTCATCGAAGAAAATTACACCTTAATTATCACTACACTAAACATGCTAATAGTAAAATTTATATAAATACTAATTCCAAATAACTTTTTTTCGAGGTATCTAAAACAAGGGCTTGGGTTACCTTATATATATGCTTGGGCTAGCACTGGCAAACACATGAGTAATGTGATTGGAGGAATAGAGAACGAGTAAAATTTGGAGACAGATGATTTCAATCCAATGCAAAATGTGTCTAGCTAGCAACAGTCAAACATAAATAATTTTGCCCAAGTCAAATCCCCAACAAACATGCGGAAAACTACTAAAAGAAGCTTCAAGCTAGTCTCAAAAGGATAGTCCTACTCACACAACCATAACGTTCAGTGGTTCACCTAATCAGTTCGTCTTCAATTTTATGGTATATTAATTTTGGCTGTGAGATGCATTATTCTTTAAAACTATTTAGACAAGTCAATCTTAAGTTCTACATGGATTGAAAGCTGCTTTTCAACACAAACAGTCAGCAAACGTACAGGTACACAATGAATTCATATGTTCAGAATGTTTGGAATATTTAGATCACTCACCTGCCTGCCATGATGCAATAATATCTGACTATCTAAGTTAAAGATAATGTGATGCCATAATCTAAGTAAGGAAAAGGAAATTAACATTATGGTTTCGCACTTTACTGTATTACAAATAAAGTATGAATTATGATTTTGGCTCTACATTTGCTGTGAATGTTGTAAGAGTCCATGTCCAATATCATGAATATGCTACAGGTGAAGTTTTAACAAAAAATATAAGTACAGTCAGAAAAAAATCTACCAGAAATAGAATAACCATAAATATATCACACTTATTTGGGGATAGGGGGGTTATATGTGGAATCAAACCTACCTAGCACTTGGTCAGAACAGTTCCTCAATAATATAGGTCGTACATTCAAACAAGATTATAAACAGAGCAATAAATGTGATGGAGCTAACACAATTCATCATTTCTGCACAAAATTGATCAATAAGGCTTCAATAATTGATTTAATAATTTGATTTGTTTTAGTAAGAAATTCAATTCACTTAGATATAAGCACACATGTACATCTACTTACTTATATGTATGACATGATCATATAGCTATTTTCATAAGTAACAAGCCTCAACTGTCGAGGCTTTTTGGCATTGGTCTTCAAGCATGTTGAACAATTTTGAGTAAGTCAGAGAAATGATCCAGTGGGTTGACAAGGTCATCAGTTTTGTTGTAGCCCTTTCTGCCATCATTTTTAATTCTTTATTCGCATTGTTGTCTATAATATATATCATGATATCGTGATCAGTTGTTGCAGCTGAAGTGCTGAAACAAGAATAAGCAAAAAGCCTAACAAAACTCATCCGTTTTGTAATGTTTTGCGTTCCATATCCTAGGAATAATAGTTGAAGCGGAATCTTCTTGTTAGTTAAGTGTTAATTTGGAAAAACGAAAAATAGTTAAGTGTTAAGAAATAATAATCTCAAGGTTGATAATTTTTAAGTCATTTATTAAATGTACATTGTTTTTCGGTGATAGTTGTGCCAAAGCAAAAACGAAAAAGATGGACTGAATAATGTGGTTCTTCACCATTCAATATCCATCATTGCATTTTATTAACTATAAATAGAACATCAATATAAAAGTATGATCATATATGTCTATGGTACCCTCAATAATTTTGAGATTTTGATATTATTATTTTTTTAACTAATCAAATTACATATTATCTTTTTATTCATTAATTAATAAAAAATTTTGTTATTTTCAAATTAGTTTTTGATTAATTAAAATATTGTTTTTTAAAATAATAATTATTTTAAATTAAAAATCTTATTAAACATTAAACAAAAGAAGGTAAAGTCATTTTTCTTAATCTTCTTTACCGGTAAACCAAGTTTAAACCTTAATCTCTTTCACCTCTTTCACTAATAAATTAAACCAAATCTGAACCCTATTTCCATTTCTCTTCTTTATCGATAAATCAAGTTTAAATCCTAATATCCTTTACCAATAAATCAAGTCTGAATCTTAATCTATTTCACTCTAATTTCGACTTGAGAGGAGAGAGCACGAAGTCGGTGTGATGGCAAGCACCAACAACGAGGAGGATCAGCAACGCAGAATTGTCCTTTTTTCAAATGGAAAGAAAGAAAAACACAGTGCTTTCTCTCTCCTTTTTTTTTTTTTAAAAAAATTAAATAAAATGAAAAACTATGATTATTTATACTCTTTTCGCATGAACGTAGCCCCACAGAACAGATCTGGTCCTAGTCACTAAACAAAACAAATTCTGGCAAATTAGTTTTATTAATCAATTTCTTAGTGATGTGGGGTGGAATGTAGGAAGCAAAAGGAAAAGGACGTGATTCGTGCAGGACGATGAGTGAGTGGAAACGATATTTGTCCCTGGTTGAAACAAGCAGTGAATGTGAAAAACTGAAAAGCAGAATCAACCACAGACTCTGTTAGGAATGTGGAATATTTTATTTTCATTGCAGAGAAGTCGTGTCTCGGTGAAGACTTTGATAATTTTTTTTGAAAATTACTATTTACAACTCCTATTTTATCAATACACCTCTTTTTTTTAAATTTTTTTTCTCATATAACACAAGAAATACAACTTAAAAATTTATCCAGAATAAAATATTACTCAAATAATTTCTGACTCTTAATTAATTTCCAGCAGACTAATGAATTTTTTTTAAAAAGGGATGTATCTATAAAAGAGGTGGTGTCAATAGCAATTTTAAAAAAAATACTAAATCATATTTTAAATATGAAGTCGTGTTTTAAAACATGACTTATTCATTTCCATAATACTTTTAAAAAATACTCATTTTAATAATTTTTTAAAAAAATTATTCCATTTTAATAAAAAAGCCTTCACTAGTATAAGTGAGATGGAAGCCGGTTAAAACGACTTCAATTTATTAAAAAAAAAATGAAAGTCATGCTTTAAAATATGATTTATTTTGCAAAGTCAAGTATCAAAACACAACTTACCTATTTATATCATTTTTAAAAAAATCATCCATTCCTGTAATTTTGAATAAAAATGATCCCTTATTAGTAAAAATTCCCTGAGAACCTTCCTATTAAAAATAGTCAATTAACACTTATTATTTCATCTTCCTTCTTAGATGGTATCATTTGTGATACTACCTACAGGATCTCTCTGACCGTGGAGTAGTTGATTGATTTGATTCAACATTTTGCAAAACCAAGCCATGTCTTTCACTTTACAGCTTCCTTACACAACGCTCCGAGCATTAATATTCTTGCATATCCTTTAGAAATACTCGCACTATTAAAGCTATCGGGACAACAATGGAGTTGAGATATCAGAAATTTCACTAAAACCCGTTCATGTTTTTTTGCTTCATTAATAATATTTAGTTTTCTGTTTCAGTTATGGCTTCCAACCAAGAAGTAACAATCCCTTTTAAATATTGGGTGGAATATGAAAAAAACCGTGTAGTTGTGGCGGAAGCGAGTGGAGACTTTGTAGATGTTCTCTTTAGTTTCCTCACCCTTCCATTGGGAACTATCATCCGCCTTGAATCCGAGGACAAATTTTCCCAGGACCAATCTCACCAACCTCACCAACCGGTAGTGATCGGTTGCATAAAAAATCTGTACCAGAGTGTGAAAGCTTTAGACACTAACGTTTTCTGGAACAAGATCTGCCAGAAAATGTTGGTTTCTCCGCGCAACCCGTTAGAAGCCTCTTGCCAAAGACTAAAAGTGAAGGCGGATGATACAGAGCCCACAAAGTATTTCATGTGTCACAGCTGTTCAAGGAGCACTGATTTGTTGCTCAGTACTTTTGCTGGGGCAAGGTGCTACTGTGGGAAGTTAATGAGAAAAGAAATGGAGCTGCTGGCAGAATCCAAGGACAAGGCTGCTGGGGGAAATGGTGTTTTTGTTAAAGGGGATGCCATGTTCTTGATATTTGATGACTTGAGAGTGCTCCGAAGCTCTCCAAGTGACTCTGTTCAACAACTCCTCAAACATGGACACAAAGACTTCAGCAAGATGACACCAATGTCTCAAAACGTTGGCATGGAGGAGGTAATATTGCTTTTCATTCATTTGAGGTGGTACTTGCATGAGTTTTTTGGTTAAAAAGAAGGGAAGGGAGGGGGAGAAAAAAAAAAAAAAGAGATTCTTTTCTTTTCTATCCTCCGAATTTCTATATCAAATTATATGTCAGGCTCGTGTGTCTTAAAAGCTTGAGTAGGAATATGTATTGGGAAACAAATAGGAATTTTAAGTTTATGCCAGTGAAAAAAACACTTTGGTAGAAAGTTCAGATATATTAAATTCAAAACATTTTTGTGACTTGCACTTACCACATATGTATGTGTGTAGCTGATAACCTTAGCTTGTAAAGTTGTAGATGTGCAGGATCTTTCCTTTGCAGCAATATACTTTGATAGTGGCATGAGATTTCCTTGCTTAATGAATTATAACTTTACAAGCTTAAAACTTGCTTTATTTATTTTTTTCCCAGATATTGAGCCTATTAAAGCAAGCATTAACCTCCGAATCTCCTCTAAGTGATGTATTCTTGGAAAATAGAGAAACTAAGCCATCCTACTCTTTCTCACCCGATACTGGCCCAAGTCATTATTTGAAAGGTTCAGTAGAAATCAAGGTAATGGTGAGCAAATCAAAGAACAAGATTCTGTTTGCTGAAACAGATGGAGATTTTGTTGATTTTCTGGTCAGCTTCCTCACAACACCTCTTGGATCTATTCTTAAACTTATGAATGGCAAATTATGCTTGGGAAGCATTGGTAACTTGTACACAAGTGTGAAGGATCTCAATCCATCATGGTTCATAGGGTCATCTAAGGAATCCTTAATGAATCCAAGGGTCGCTCCTCAGTTTGGTTGTAAGAGCAGCCCTTTACAAGAAGACGACATTCCTAAGTATTGGCATGGCACTGTAATAGAGAAAGATAATAATGAGGGGCGTATAATGATTTCAAAGAAAAAAGAGATGATACGAGATCCAGTACAAATGAAACTTTTTGACCCAAGATGTTCTGATGGAGCAAGAGAACCTGCCATGGGATTTATGAAGAAGCCGTGTCTATTTGTTGTGAGCGATAATCTGCAAGTGGAATCAACGACAACTACTTCTAGCATTCTATCTCTGCAACAGCTGGAGTTGGATGATTTGGAGGAACATTCAGTGGAAATCAGAAAGTCACATGTGGTAATATTCACAATCCACTCTTGACAACTTTGTTCTTTGGTACTGCCACAATATAGGTATAAGAAAATTTAATTCATATCAATGGTTAATTTTAGTTAACATTTGTCTTAATTGTAATAAAACAATTGGTTATAATGAACTTTGTACAATATTTCTTCCATGTTATCCTCTAGGCCCTTCCCAATTTAGAATTGACGTTCATTATGTCTAATTTTGGTCAGGCACTCAACTTGTTGGGGATTTCTTTGACATCTGAAGAAGCAGCTTTGACACGGAGCCTATTGTATCTGTTGAAGAAGTGGAAATACCAAAGATACATTCCATTTTGGGGTGTATTGGGATGGGAGAAAAGGAAACAGAGAAAGAAAAAAGAAAAAGAAGAGAAAGAAAGTGAGAGGTAATTACTAATAAGTAATATGATGAGAAGTAGAGGAAGAGATAAGAAGAAAGTGAAATAGAAAGATGGAAGAGAAAAAAGGTACATGTTAATGATAACTCCGGAAGAAGCCAAAGGAAGAAATTAAAGCCTAAACTTTATGGTTGGCTGATAACTGATAAGGGGTGGTGTAGGAGAAGAGCTGGGACTTCTGTGGATCACTCTATCCTCTTTTTCCCCAATTTTATCATACATTGGATTAGTGCTAATTCACAAGGTTGCTAATGTCTCGAGGTTTCATCATGTTCTGAATGTTCAACCTTTATCAATATCGATACTACACCACCAATCCCTTTCGTACTCAAATTACTTGTGTAATCCAAGAGAGACTAAAACCGAGCACAGAATTTTTTCATGTTACTAAGAAATGGATTCTCGTTTCCAAGTTCTTTGATTTCCAGCTCAAAACAAAGTCAAAAGTTGTAATTGAATTCAAATCATTTAAGTAAATTATTATTATTATTGTTGTTGTTGTTGTATGGGCTATATATAATCAATTGAGGGAGACTAATACATATAGATTATATAGTGATAAAAAGTCAAAAGTTGTAATTGAATTCAAATCATTTAAGTAAATTATTATTATTATTATTATTATTATTATTATTATTGTTGTTGTTGTTGTTGTTATGGGCTATATATAATCAATTGAGGGAGATTATATAGTGATAAAATAGAAGAGAGAAAGTTAAAATCTTTTTTTTAATTTAAAAAAGGAGGAATAAATAAATAAACAAAAAAAATGTTGATTTTGACAGTAACGTGTCATTATTTAACTGATTTAAGTCTATGTTTGTATGGTTAAATGATTATTTTGGTCTTTTATTTTTTTTATTTTGTTCAAAATAGTCATTTATCTTTTAAAAAATTTACTTTGATCCTTTATCTTATTTAAAAATGTTCAAAATTATCCTTTATTTTTTTAAAAATTCACTTTGATACCTTATCTTATTTAAAAAGTTTAAAATAATTCTTTAATTATTTTAATATATTCATCTTTGTCCTTCGAATAACACTTAAATAAATGACCGTTTTGAATATATTTAAATAGTTGAAAGACCATTTTTGACATTTTAAATAAGATAAAATATCAAGGTGAACTTTTAAAAAAATAAATTACCATTTTGAACATTTTAAATAAGATAAAATACCAAAGTGAATATTTTAAAAGATAAATAGTCATTTTGAACAAAATAAATAAAATAAAAGACTAAAATAGTCATTTAGCTTATTCATATTTTACATTGCTTTTTCTAGGATATTTCTGGTATGCTTGATTAGGAGAAAAAAATAAAAATAAAACATGAATAATAATATATTTTTTTATTTGATTGGATAAAAAATAAAGAAAATTTGTTTTAAGAAAATCATTTTTTTCGTTTTTTACTACTTTTCTTTCTATTCAAATTTCAAACTTTTTTCTCTTTCATATAATTTTCCTTCCACTCTATAAAAAATGCCTTCACAAATTTTAAGGGAGGAACAAATAAAAAAGTAAAAATTGTTGATTTTGATTGTGATATATGTTCAGTCCATTTTAATATTTCGCGTCTCGTACGTAATTTCACAATAGAAACATTAGCTACATGATACATCATAATGATCTCTGGAAAAAAAAAAAAAAAAGATACATCATATATGATAACACTTGTGTATAAAAAATAAAATAAAATGATAACACTGGATAAATGCAAAATGGTTTGAAGAATAAATTAATTTTGCCTGACAGATACAACAACTATCTTCTGAGAACGTGAGCATTGAGAGGTTGCACCAGTGCTGTACCCATTTGAATGAATTGACTAGAAAAATAATCTTTTCGTTGATGTTTAATTACTGATGTACTATTATTTTTCTATGTAATAAATGCTCACGTTGTCGCATTTGAAGTATTAACAACAAACAAAGGCGGAATCAGGGTTCAAACATATAAATATAGATAAAATAAAATATAAAAATATAAGATTTTATTTATAATTTTATGTGAAAAAACTTTTATTTGTAATTTTTAAAAAATGAGGCAATGCACTTACACACTCTGATATAGATCCGCCAATGACTCCAAATTAAGGAACTAGTAAGGATATGTTTAGATTTCTAGTTGGAAGTAAAATTAATTTGATGTTATGCTTGATTATCTTTAAAAGTAGGATAAAATATGTATTTCTTATACTTTTTTATAAATTTTATTTTTAATCCTCGAACTTTTATGTTGTACAATTTAGTCTTGAACTTTATAAGAAAAGTATTTTTAGTCTATGAACTTACTCTCTTTTTTTGCATGTTTTTTAATTTCAGGTTTTGAGGAATGACTAAAAATACAGTTTTTATAAAGTTTATGAACTAAATTACACGATATAAAAGTTTGAAGACTAAAAATAATATTCAACGAAAATATAAGAACTAAAAATATATTTTACCCTTAAAAGTATATTTAAGAATAAAATTTTGTCTAAAAATTTAATTTTAAAGAAATAAAACTTAAAATATTTTTATAAATTCAATTTGTAAACTTAAATATGTAAACATGTACTAAATTAGTTTGTTCTTGTGGATTTCACTTATTTGACCTACTGGTTTGTTTGGTACGAAGGAAGAGAAAAGAAAAAGAAATGGAATAAAACTTAGCTCGTTTTCATTTGGAATGATTAAAATAAATATTTATTTATTTATTTATTTATTTATTTTCTAGTTAAAAAACCTGTAAAAGTATTTATAAAAAAAGAAGAAGACCAAGTCTTCCTCTTTACAGCTAATTCCAACCAACGACATACTCAATGCTCCGAGCATGTTTGCGCATCCCTTAGAATTACACACGCACCAGTACTTTTAAAATTATCACATTAGGAAGTGTCATATCCCGAGCTCAATTAAGTTGAGATTTCAGAAATTTCACTAAAATCTGTACATCTTTTTTCTGCTTTATTAACAGTACGTAGTATTCTTTTAGTTTTATGTCTCAGTTATGGCTTCCAACCAAGAAGCAACAATCCCTTTGAAATATTGGGTGGACAATGAACAAAACCGTGTAGTTATGGCAGAAGCAAGTGGAGACTTTGTAGATGTTCTCTTTAGTTTCCTCACCCTTCCATTGGGAGCTATCATGCGGCTCGAGTCCGAGGGCTCACCAACCGGTAGAGATTGGTTGCATCATGAATCTGTACAAGAGTGTGGAAGATTTGAGCCCTGATGTTTTCTGGAACAACATCTGCAAGCAAATGCTGCTTTCTCCGCGCAACCCGTTAGAAGCCTCTTGCCGGAGACTAAAACTTAACGTGGATAATAATACACTGTCCACAGAGTATTTCATGTGTTCAAAGTGCAGTGATTTGTTGCTGAGTACTTTTGATGGGGCAGAGTGCCACTGTGGGAAACGGATGAATAAAAATGTGGAGCTGCAGGAAGAAGAATCCAAGAAAGATCCTGCTGAGGAAAATGGTGTTTTTGTTAAAGGGGATGCGGTGTTCTTGATCTTTGATGACTTGAGAGTGCTCCGAAGCTCTCCAAGTGACTCCGTTCAACCACCCTTCCGGCTTGGACACAAAGACTTCAACAAGATGGAAGAAATTTCTCGAGATGTTGGCACCAAGGAGGTAATAATATTCCTTTTTATTGATTTGAGGTGGTACTTGCCTGAGTTGTTTGGTTAAAAGGAGTGGTAGAAAAAATAAACTCCCCCCAATATTGTTGGGCTGATGAAAGTTAGGGAACAGAGATTTTGCCTCATTTTTTCTCTTCTATCTTCCAAGTTTCTAAATCAAATAAGGGAATTTTATCAGATGTATTGGGAAACAAATAGTTATAGCAGTTGTTAGTTTATGCTAATGAAAAAAAAATAAAAAATTGGGAGATTAGAATGATTATTTTGTGGTAGAAAGTTCACATATATTGAATTCAAAATATTTTTGTAACTTGTACTTACCCCACTTGTGTATGCATGTGGCTGATAACCTTCCTCCATTTCCTTAATTAACTTGTAAAGTTGTAGATGTGCAGGACCTCTCCTTTACTTTACTATAATAGTGGTATGAAATTTCCTTCTTAAATGAATTAAAACTTGCTTCTTCTTTTTTTTCCAGATATTTAGCATACTAAAGCAATCATTAACCTCCAAATCTCCTCTAAGTGATATATTCTTGGAAAACAGAGAATCGAATCCAACTTACTCTTTCTCACCAGATACTGGCCCAAGTCATTGCAAAGGTTCTGTAGAAATCAAAGTAATGGTGAGCAAATCAAAGAACGAGATTCTGTTTGCTGAAGCAGATGGAGATTTTGTCGATTTTCTTGTCAGCTTCCTCACCACATCGCTTGGATCTATTCTGAACCTTATAAATGGCAAATTATTCTTAGGAAGCATTGATAACTTGTACACAAGTGTAAAGAATCTCAATCCATCATGGTTTATAGAGTCATCAAACCAATCCTTGCTGAATCCAAGGGTCGCTCCTCAATTTGGTTGTAAGAGCAATCCACTAAATGCTTTAAAAGAAATCTACACCCCTAAGTATTGGTATGGCACTGTAGTAGTGAAAGATAAGGAGCATAAAAGGATTTCAAAGAAACAAGATTTGGTACGAAATCCAGTAGAAATGAAACTTTTTGACCCTAGATCTTCTGGAGCAAGAGAACCTGCTGTGGGATTTATGAAGAGGCCGTGTCTATTTGTTGTGAGGGATGATCTGCAAGTGATACCAATGACAACTACTTCTAGCATTCTGTATCTGTAAGAGCTGGATAATGTCAAGTTAGATGATTTGGAGGAACATTTGGTGGAAATCAGGTCACATGAGGTAATATTCACAATGCACTCTTGACCACTTGTTCTTTGGTGCAGCCACAATATTGGTAAAAGAAAATTTGATTCATATCAATGGTTTCAGTTAACATTTGTCTTAATTTAGTCAGATAAATGGCTGTAATGAACTTTGTACAATATTTCTTTTATGTTACCTTCTAGGCTTTCTCTTGTTCTATGAAAGTTGTTCGAATGTTGGTCGATAGTTTTACAGGTGTTATTAGGCTCTCAAACTAGAATTGATCTCTTAATGATCATCATGATATATCAGTGTTATCGAATAGCGGCCATGGCGGCGCTATGGCGGGAAGCGGTGGCGGAAATCCTTCCGGCCGCCATCAAATGGCCGTGGCGAGGCGGATTCGTCGTAGCGCGCTATGGCGACCGCATTCGCTGTTGCGGTTATGGCGTCGCGTACCGCCATGGCTGAAGACGAGCGCAGCTTCATCAAATCGAAGAAGACGAACCAGCTTGGTCGCGCGACCTGAACAAGACCCGACCCAGGCCCAATTTCTGAAAACCCTAAAATTTAAAAAATCACATGTCGGGTCAATAGAAGCGGTTCATAACCGGCCCACAACTTTAAAAAAAGGAATGGGTTGGATCGTCCTACTCGACCCGAACCCAAACCCCTTCGATTAATAACACGTTGGGAAATTGGACTACGACTCTCTGGTTCTCTCGCTCGTCTCTTCGTCTCTGTCGTCTCACAACTCTTCGACTCTCTCATCTCATTACAACTCTCTGACTCTCTCATCTCTGTTCGTCTCACTTCGTCTCACTCGTCTCCCTTCATCTCACTCGTCTCCCTTCATCTCACTCGTCTCTCTCGCACCACCTCTGTCCACCTCTGTCTTCTCCAGCGACCCAAACATTGATGTCCAGCAATGGCAACTACACAAGGCTCAAGTAGAGGGAACAGAACTGATCCGGGTTGGAAGTATTGTCATCCCCTGAATGAATCAGACACGAATACCATTGTTTGTAACTACTGTGGAAAAGTTACAAAAGGTGGAATCACCAGGGCCAAAAATCATCTAATGGGGAAGGGTGGCAACGTTACAAGTTGCCCCAAGTGTCCAAAGGAAGTCAGAGAAGAACTTTTGAATATTGCTTTAGAGAAGAAGCAGAGAGACAATTCTGAGATTCCAAATGTGGCCTATGATCTCTGTTCTGATGATGAAATTCCAATTCCCACACCAGCCAGCAATGTTAAAGGGAGAAAGAATGTTGCTAAAAAAGGGCCCATGGATATGTTTTGTAGAAATCCAGCATCTGCAATATCAAAGAGGCAGAAGGAGAAACTAAGGCAAGCTAACATCATGGAGTTATGTGACAAAAATCTGAAGGCAGATGTTCATCAGTTTATTGCTCGCTTTTGGTATCAAGCTGGATTATCTTTCAACCTTGTTAAACTGAAGAGCTTTCAGGATATGATTGATGCCATTGCTGCTTATGGCCCAAATCTGCCAGCCCCTAGTTATCATGAAATTAGAGTTCCACTCCTCAACAAGGAGATGGAATACACTGAAAATTTGTTGAAGGATCATAGGGGACAGTGGAGCAGACATGGTTGTTCTATTATGTCAGATGCATGGACTGACCAGAAGCAACGATGCATTATTAATTTTCTGGTGAATTCTCCTGCAGGGACAATGTTTGTGAAGTCCATTGATGGCTCATCATTTGTGAAGACAGGTGAAAAGTTGTTTGAGTTACTTGATTCCCTTGTAGAGGAGATTGGAGAACATAATGTTGTTCAGGTTATCACCGATAATGGAAGCAATTATGTTTCAGCTGGTAAGATGTTGGAAGAGAAAAGACCACATCTTTATTGGACTCCGTGTGCAGCCCATTGCATAGACCTTATGCTTGAAGACATTGGAAAGCTTCCTTTAATAAAGAAGACAATTCAAAGGGGAGTTAGTCTTGTTGGGTTTCTTTATAGCCACTCTAGTACCTTGAGTTTGTTGAGACATTTCACAAACAAGAGGGAATTGGTAAGACATGCAATTACAAGATTTGCAACTTCTTTTCTATCGTTAGAAAGGCTTCATCAAGAGAAAGGAAATTTGAGAAAGATGTTCACTTCTGACGAATGGAGCAAAAACAAGCTGTCCAAGGAAGCTAAAGGAAGGGAAGCTACAAAAGTAGTCCTTATGCCTTCATTTTGGAATCATGTGGTTTTTACTCTGAAAATCATGGCCCCTCTGGTGAAAGTTCTACGACTTGTTGATAGTGAAAAAAAGCCAGCTATGGGCTATATCTATGAAGCAATGGAGAAGGCCAAAGAAGCAATTATGAAGGCTTTTAATAAGAATGAGAGCAAGTACAAAGATGTATTTGCAATCATTGATAATAGATGGAATTGTCAACTCCATCGACCACTCCATGCGGCTGGTCACTTTTTAAATCCGGAGTTCTTTTATTCCAACCCGGACTTGGAGTATGATTTGGAGGTTACTAATGGGCTGTATGATTGCATCAAGAGGTTGGTGCCAAGTAAAGATGTGCAACAAAAGATTCTGACTGAGTTGCCAATTTATAAGAGTGCTGGAAATCTCTTTGGTTCTGAATATGCAAGAGAAAATAGGAATACCACAGCTCCTGGTGAGAAACTATGAAAAAACTCCTAATATTTCAAGTCCTTTGAGTTTTAATGTTTAAATTTTAACTCAATCCTTTGGTTTTGTAGCTCAATGGTGGAAAATGTATGGCCATGCAGCTCCAAACTTGCAGAAGCTAGCTGTGAAGATTTTGAGCTTGACATGTAGTGCATCGGGCTGTGAACGCAATTGGAGTGTTTTTGAGCAAGTAAAGATTATAATTCAAGACTTAATTAATTACTCTTTTTGTTGTAGGAAGCTAGGAAGAAGCTAATCAACCCTTTGCTTATTTATAATGCAGATTCATACAAAAAAGAGAAATAGGCTGGACCATAAAAAAATGCATGATTTGGTTTACATTAAGTATAACCAACAGCTTGCTCAGAGATATAATATTAGGGATGAAATTGACCCTATTACACTCAATGACATTGATGAGTGCAATGAGTGGTTAGTGGGACAAGTGGATGATGATAATGAAGATGGGGGGAATGACTTGGTTTATGCTGATGATACCACACTTAATTGGGCTGCTGTTTATGAAGCTTCAGGAGTTGGAGAGCCAAGAATGTATACAAGGAGGAAAACTAGCAAAAAAAGAAAGGAGCCATCAAGTGCTGGAATTGTTATTGGAGCTGCCCAACCTTCCAAGAAAGGTCCAGCTGCAACTTCAACCGCAAGAGGAAAAGGGAAAGCCCAAGTGGTTCAACCTGATGAAGAAACACAATTTGAAGAATCTGAGGATACTGAAGAAATATTAAACTTTGAAGAATCTGGAGGAGAAGAGGAGGAGGGATATGCCCCACTGGATAAGAATGAAATCGATTATGCTGAGATTGAGGAAGAGCCAGAGGATTAGAAATTTAGGACATTTATATTTTGGTTTGCATTGAATTATGTTTTCTTTTTATCATTTTGCTGTTATATAGAAATATTGAACTAGGTGTTTTATTTTAGAACCTTGCTAATTATTGAACTAGGTGTTTAATTTTAGAACCTTGCTGATTTTTGAAAATGAAGTTCTGAACTTCATTTTATTGTTAATTTTATGGCTGTTTGGTATTATATGAAGCAAAGCAGTTTGATCATTTTATTTGTTGTTAATCTGTTATATTATCAACTGTTTTTAGTATTTGTATGCTGTTTTTGGGTATTTATATTTGCTGCCTTTTCTGTTTTTTATTTATAGTTACTGTTGTCTACTGTTTTTTTAGTATTTATATTTGTATATATATATATTTTTATGTCCGCCATGGCTTCCGCCATTTTCCGCCATGCCATCCGCCATATGTTTATGGCAGTTTTTTGGCTCTCCGCCATACTCCGCCATACGCCATTAACAACACTGTGATATATATAGAGTACGACTCCTGTTATTAGAAGTTATATTTTCATTCTCTCAGAGTACATGCATACTTTAGACCGTCATTAAGAAAAGGGGAGGGGGGATGTAAACAGTTAACATTATATATTGTACTTCATTTGGGAAGACAGATATACAACATTGGCCATCATAATTAATTCTTGAGAGTTTGTTGCAGAAATAAAACTGTAGGAGAAATGATTTGCAAGTTTAAACAGAAATATTTGTGTCAACGGCAAAAGTTTAGGCAAATTAAAACACCACGAGCATGGAATTTGAATAGAAGCAGTTTCAAGCACCGGATTATTTCAGATAAATGAGTTCATTTGGGTATAAACAAGTCATACAAACGACAATTTAGGGACATAAGTGAAGCAACAAAATCTAACTGACTAGTAGTAAGCTCTATCAAGACTGAACCCAACCGGTTTCATCAACATTCTTCTTTAAACAATATGCATGTATAATTGCACCAGATGTGACAATTTAATAATATTTGTCATCATCTCACTAGCAGTTGCAAAATTTCCAGTTTGCTAAGATAGGAAATTGCAGTGTTCTATACGTGACAGTATCAGGCATATAACTCCAGTTTCTTCCATTTTGGTAAGCAGTTCATAAACTCTTTCCAGGTTCTACTTCTTACAGAATCCACTCATTAGAACATTATAGCAAGCTCTATCAATACTGAACCCAACCAGTTTCAACTTTGACACGATTATGCCCTCATTCATCCATCCAGCAATAAACCCGATATCAAACTATAGTAAACAATAGCATCTGGAGAGCACCCATAACTCAACATCTCTTCAAAACACTGCATGGCTTTATCAATATTGTTCGCACCACAGAAGACAGATATTAACACAGTATAAGTAGCAGCATTTCCTTCCAGTCCTTTCCCTTTCATTTCGTTGAAAATTTCAACTGCTCTGTGAACCCTCCCAATCCCATGCTTGCACATTCCATCAATCAATGAATTGAGGGTGACAACATTTGGCTGCACTCCTTCCTCATTCATCCGACCAAACAACTCCTGTGCTATATCAACATTGCCATCTTTACAAAACCCATCAATCAATCAATTATACGTCAGTGTTCGGCTTATTTTATTCCCCGTTTTCATCTGTGTCAGCAAACTCAAACCATCTTCTTCCCTCCCAGCTTTACGAAGTCCATCAATCAAAGTATTAAACAACACCACATCAGGGTCAACACCAACCCAATTACTTCCTGCCTTCCCTCTCAACTTATCAAACACCTGTAATGCCTCATCAATCCTCCTTGCCTTGCACAAATGATTAACAAGAATCCCAAAGGTAACCACGCTAGGCCGTATCATCCTTTCTTCCATCTCTGCCAACATTTCATTCATCCTCTTAATGTTTCTCTCTCGTCCCAGCCCTGTTAACAAAGCATTGCACGACGCAGCTTCAACCGTGCCACCCAATCTCATCACACAATGCAGAACCTCCCACACGACACCGTTCTTCCAATCCCCACACAGCTTACTCACCAACTGAGTAAGCTTAAACGCATCAGGGAAAACTCCACGCTCACCTAGCTTGGCAACCAACCCCACAAGCTCCCCATCTGAAAAACTTCTTCCCTTCCTCACCAACTCCCCAAAAACAACTTGCCCCGTCACAGGAAACCCGGAATTCGGTTCGGGCATTTCATCGAGCACATGGAGTGCATCGCCGGCACGACCAGATTTCAGTAAGACCCTCAACAACCGGTGGCAAAGTTGGGCACTTTTGGAAGAAGGGTCGAGCTGGTTGAAGAGGAGACGCGAGTCGTCCACCATTCGGGCATTTTCGAGGCACTGCAAGAGAAGGGAAGCGGATTTGGGAGTGAGGGGGAGTGTGAGGTGGGTGGGTTTTCGGAAGCGGTGGAGGCTGAGAAGGTGGGTTTGGGAATTGCGGTGTCGAGAAGCAAGTTCGAGAGAGCCCTGGAAGACGGAGGAGAGGGAATGGTGGTGTGGTGGTGCTTTTGCTGTGAGGTATTTGAGAAAATTGAGGGATTTGAGAATGGAAGATAATTGGAGAGTGATTTGGAGGAAGTGGTAAGAGGAGAGGGGAGAGGGGTTGAGCATAATGGAGTGGAGCTTGTCGTGGTCCCAATGGTTCGGTGGAGGTTGGAGAAGTTTCACTACTCGGGTCACCACCGATGCGGCATCGTTCTGGGAGTTGCAGTGGCAGCGCCGCAGCGTGAAGGGTAGCAGGTGGGTGCCGCTGCGGCGGGGTTTGGCTTGCCACCACATCAACATTCTCGTACACGATGGGTGAATTCTTCCAACTCTCAGCTTCCAAAACAAGAGTCTCATTAATGTCATAATCGAATTCAGGTATAAGTGTCTGTACAAGCAACCTACAGAAATTGCTCAACCATTTGTGCTAGACACACTTGATAATCTCACGAGTAAATTACACGGACCTCCTGAATTTTACTTATATTATATCGACACTTCTTATTTTTTTGAACCATACAAAAAACTCCCTATTTGTTGGTTCTAAATTACACGGACCTCTCCTGAAGTTTTACTTATATTACACGGACCTCTCCTGAGTTTTACTTATATTACACCGACACTTCTCCTTTTTTGAACTACAGGGAGTCAAAAGTAATATTTAAAAAAACAGGGGGTGTCGGTGTAATATAGATAAAATTCAGGGAAGATCTGTGTAATTTACTCTAATATCATTACAGTCATGAATGTATGAAAACAAGGTAATTATTAGAGTAACTTACATGTAACTCATGAAATCAAGAAAAATTGTCACTACTTTTTATGAATTAATGATTATAAGATTTTTTTTAATAGCATTAGTAATGATAAGGTTAATTTTGTAAAATTATTACTATTTTTTATCTATTTATTAATTTTTCTTGTTCCGTGTAAAAAAAATCTTAAACGACAAATATTATGAAATAGATGAAGTATAAAATAGTGAGGTGCAAATAATATTTCTTTTTTATGAAATTAATTTTAAAACCGAAGTTTAATAAAATGCTCTTTAAAACTTTTTCTTCTATATAAAGTGTATTTAAGTTAATAAAGGATCAATTCTTATATTGTTTGTGGCTCAACTCTTGTTGCTCATGTCTAATGTCTGTATTAGTCGATCACTGAAAATCAAGAAACACTCCAATTAAGCTAGAGACCAACTGGACAAAGGCAAAAGCCATCATCTCATCTTGGTTAAATGCATAATTTAATCTCTATACGTGCTGTTGATTCTCGTCTTTATACGTAAAAACTTATTAAATCGGTTCACTATATACGTGTAAATATTATCAATTTTGGTCCCTACTATTATAATTCTGTTTACGTATTCTTAATTTTGGTTACCTCCAAAGGTGTCATTTTAATTTGGAGAGTGCTTCTTGATAGGTTGCCAACTAGAGAAAATTTGAGGAGGAGAAATGTATTGTTGGTAGACGGTGATGTTACATGTCCGTTTTGTCATTTGTAGGAGGAATCTATTTCACATTTGCTCTGCTCATGTAAAGAAATTCAGGAAATCTGGAAACAATGTTACACATGGGTGGGGATGTTAACCGTGGTACCATACACAATTCTGGAGCACTATTTGCAACATTCAATTGGTGGGATTTTTAAAAGACATATCACAGATAGGTGGCAGGTAATTTGGGGTGCCGTTATTTGGTGCATGTGGCAACACCGAAACGAATGTATTTTCAGAGGAAAGCAATTTGATAAGCAGGCTATTATGCAGCAGATTATGTTTTTTCCCTTGTTTTGTCTTAAAGGTCTTGGGAATGATTTCAAATATTCTTCTGTCCAATGGAGTGCTAATCCAGGACTCTGTTTGCTAGGGGATGATTCTGGTTTTATGCTGGGAAGGTGATAGGTGATGTTGGACCTGAATCACCTGATATAATGGTTTCGGAAAGAATCATCAGTGAGCAGCTGCCACGGTTTAGTGTCTCGGTCTATAATCATGCAGTAGAGATATTTACTCTTTTTGTTATAATACATGCAGGGATAGCTGAAGATTTATGGTTGGGGTTGTTAAAAATCATAGAGTCTAGAATCTTTTCATATGCAATTAACTATTGTATAGGTTAAGATCCTGGATAGTTGATTTGAGGGCTCTGGGATACATATTTGACATGTATATGCTACTGGTAGAGGGACGTCGGTACTGTTGTTTGATATTCTGAGTGGGGGTATTTGAACTATGTGTCCCGTAACTGTATAGCACACCTTGTGCATTATAAAATCATTTTTTTTCCCGACCAAAAATATATATATGTAATTACTTCAAGCTATATACACGGACTCCTGAGTTTTATTTATATTACATCGACACCCCTACTTTTTTGAACCATACAAAAAATCCTTATTTATTGGTTCTAAATTACACGGATTCCCATGGATTTTACTTGTATTACACGGACTCCTCCTGAGTTTTTATCACTTGAGCAGGGGGTCAAAAGTAATATTTAAAAAGACATGGATGTCGGTGTAATATAAGTAAAACTCAAGAGAAGTCGGTGTAATTTACTCGTATAATTACTAAATTAAGCACGACTACTTCAAAAATGCTAGAGCACGAATAGGGTCTCCAAAATGTTGATGCCAAACTTTCTCCATGAGTCCCTGATACTCATCTTGAACGATCCAAGCTACTTCAAAACGGAAAGGATCAATTTACTTGGAAGAAGTGTCAATTTGGATATTCCTTATATTAATTGTATGAAGAACTAATTTTAAAAGTGTGATAGGAAAAAATTTTAAAAGTGTGATAGGAAAAAATTTTAAAAGTGTGATAGGAAAAAATTTTAAAAGTGTGATAGGAAAAAATTTTAAAAGTGTGATAGGAAAAAATGCCCTGTAAATAAAAAAGCCTCCCACCCCCACACACTGACTTTAAAAGTGTGATAGGAAAAAATGCCCTGTAAATAAAAAAAGCCTCCCACCCCCACACTGACTCATTTAATATATTTTTTATTTGTTTTTAAAAAATGTTTGTTGTTGTTGATGGATTTTTCTGTTTAATATTTTTTACCCTTACCCTGGTGATTTATTTGTCTTATAATACATTAATTGAACAGTGTTGTGCTTAGTGATTTACTTGAAGAGGTTACTAGATTCCTTTTTTTCTTTTTATCAACAAAGCAATAATATATAATAACGTTTGGTACCATCCCAATTACAATATAGCCTTAATATATAATAACGTTTGGTACCTAAAAACCTTTCAGACAATCAAAGGGTGATAATGTGATATATTCCAATCATAAAAAGAAAAGTTAAACCCCTTCATCCTACAATATAGCCATCTCCAGGACCAGACTTTAAACATATCCACTACCATATCAGAATTAAAGGTAGCATTTCTAAAAGCCATATTGTTCCTCTGCATCCATATTGACTAAACTCCCGCACACCACACACTGTCTTCCATGCTAATGATTTTTTCCTCCCCCAAAATAGATAGTCATGTTGCAGAAAGTGGCTTTTGGGATCTTTGTGATGCACTATATGTATGACTAACCATTGGTAACATTTATTCAAGATAGAAACAGCATACCTGCACGTGAAGATTAAATGGGATGTAGATTCTTCTTCATCTTTGCAAAACAAACAAGAGAAGTCTTGTTGCTCCACTTGGATGTTCCTTTTCCTTAAATGACCTTTTGTTTGTAGTTTATCTAACCTCATTCTCCAAACAAAAGCTAAGATATTGGATGGTGTTGGAACTCCCCAAAGGTGATTGAAAAAATTATCATAACATGAAGCTGTGCTTGGCTGCTCAAACAGTAAACATTTTTGACCTTATACTCCTCCTCATTTGTGCCTTTTCATCACCTTTTATCCATACTTTGTTTTTCCAGCTGCACCTTGTTTATCTCCTCCAAAAACTTTTCCACCATAGGCTTTTCCCACTCAAACCACTCTCTCCTCCATTTTAAATCCCACTTCCACTCACTTTCCCCTTCTAACCACCTCCCTATATCCCCTGTACAAGATTGTTGCTTCAAATTTAAAAACATTCTATTAAACTAATTAGATAAAGTAGCATCTCCCCTCCACTTATCATGCCAAAATTTGACTCTCCTACCATCTCCCATCATCCAATAGATATTCTTTTGAAACCAATGATCCTTTTGCCCTAGTTGAACACTTCCCTTCTCCTAACCTCATTCGCCCCTTCATACTTTGACCTCAAAACTCTACACCACAAACTATCTTGTTCAACTAATTGTCTCCATCTCCATTTCCCCATGAGTGCTTCATTAAACCTTTTTAAATCTCTTATACCTAACCCCTCGCCTCTTTTGGACTACACACCTTATCCCATTTAACCCATTAAATCTTCCTTTGATCCTCTCCACCTCCCCACAAAAAGTCCTTTGAATGCTCTTAATTTTCATAGCCACTTTTTGTGGGAGTTTAAAAAAAGAAAAATAAAACAAAGGCAAAGAAGATAGAATATAATTGATCAAACATATTCTTCCTCCAAATGAAAGGTGTTTATACTTCCATCTTGACAACTTCCTTATGAACTTTAGAATAACAAGATCCCATGTAACTTCCTTCCTTGGATTTGCCCCATTTGGCATACCCATGTATATAAATGGAATTTCCATCAATCTACAATTCAACACAGATGCAAATCTCTGAATATCGCTATCCTCCACCGCAATTCCCACTAACTTGCTCTTGTGAAAGTTAACTTTAAGTTCAAAAGCCAACTCAAAACACCGCAATACACTTTTTATGGTCACAACATTCTTCATCAATGGTTATGCCAAAAAAAAAATATATCATCTACAAATTGTAGTAACGTGATGTCCAATCTTTCATAACCCACTTTATATCTTGAAAAAAGTCCTAGGCTAACAGCTTTCCTCATCAATCTGCTTAAGCCTTCTGCAACCATTAAAAAGAGGAATGGTGTCATTGGATCCCCTTGCCTCAGCCCCCTTTGTGGTTTAAACTTTTCTGTCAGGTTCCTGTTCACCAAAATAGACATTATTGCTGATTCCATACAACTATTTACCTAAGAAACCCACTTGCTACAAAATTCCATCCTCCTCATCATATAATAGAAAAACTTTCAATATATTGAGTCATAAGCCTTTTCATAGTCAACTTTAAATATCAAGCATGACTTCTTCTCTCTTTTTGCCTCATCCACAACCTCATTGATCACAATTTGGCAAGTGAATCAATCACGCAAGTAACGATAAGTATTTGAATCGTCTCCCAAAGGACTTGCGTAATATTAAGCGAAATTGCTCACAACTTATAAACAAAGGCTAAAGAATTGGAAAATAAATTTGCAGTTGATGTAAGATAAAGTGAAGATCAAGTGAATGTAAAACTAGGAATTAAAAAGGACTTAAAATCTTTTTGGGCTTTTTAACAAACACTAAGAATGCAATAAAATGAGATTTCAACAAGTACGATAAAAACGTGCCTGGGGTTGGATTTCATGCCACTTTCCTTACCTATATTAACGATAATTAATAACATTCAATTGAATCAACCATTCATCAACCATAAATATCACTAAAATCCTAATTCCTTAGTGGTTAGATTCTAACTTTCATTATTATCCCCTAATTCCTTAGTGAGATTAATAATGAAAATTGCATTAAGCATATAGTCTAACAAAATGACTAAAGGTTAATACACCATCCCTAGTGCATAACCCTTAGTTACTTCACTCTAGGTCTAGGTTTTTAACAACATTTTCAATGAGTAAAATCCCAAAAACAAGTGGTTGATCAATCCACAAGAAGAAGATAAAGCAAGAGAGTGAAATAAAAGATCGAGAAACTGAATATATATTAAAATATCAAAATAAATACAAGAGGATAAGTGACATTACATCCAACCCCAAACACAAGGGGAGTTTAGCTACGCATAGACACTAGAAGGTCTAAAAATGAAGAAGGAAAGCAAAATCTTGAAAGGAGAGCCATGGAGAAGCCTTCACAGCAACACACACTACAAGGAGAATGTTCTCTGATGTAACCTAAGTCAAATCATGGGATTTATGCTTTAAATAGGACCTGACATGTGCCTCTTTAAAAACCCACGTGACTCACTCACGCTTAAGCGCAAGTGATACTGAGGACCTGATGCTCTGGACAAGCCGCGCTTAAGCGCGGGATATGTCACGCTTAAGCGTGACCACACTGAGACAACTTCTTCCAGAGGGATATCTTGCTTAAGCGCTGGTGAAGTGGTGCTTAAGCGAGGCCTTCACTGCAACAAACAGCTACAAGACTCCTCGCTTAAGCTAGGCTGAGAGCTCGCTTAAGCACTGTCCACTCTACAACTTGACATAACTTGAGCCCCACTTCAATAGTCACTTTATTCCTCTTGCTTCTACATGAAAAGAAACCTAATTAGATGAAAATTAAACTAATTCACTATTCTACGACTAATCTAAATTATTTACAAATCAATTATTAATGAGGTCTAACAAAGTTATAAAGTTTGAATTATTAAGATAATTGCCTACAATTTTTATCAATAGGTGAAGTCCAAAAGGCAATTATCATTCATTCGCAACAAGAACTCCATCTGACATGTTCCTTCCTCTAATAAATGCTCCTTGTCTCTCATCAATAACTTTCCCCATGACCCTCCTTAACCTAGTAGTTATGACTTTTGTGATAACCTTATACATGCATCTAATGAGTGATATAGGTCTAAAATCGTTCAAGTCTTATGGGTTCTCCATTTTGGGAATTAAGGTGATAAAAAAAGTATTTCCTCCTCTAGGTAAAACTCCATGAATATGAAATTCATCCATCACCTGCAAATATCAGACTTCAACAAATTCCAAAACAACTTAATGAATTTAAAGTTATATCCATCTGCCCACGGACTTTTGTTTCCATCACCATCCCATACCGCCTCTTTTATTTCACTTTCCTTAAATTTTGCAATTAGTATCCTAATATCTTCCACCCTAATCGCTTCAAAAGGTACTCCATCCAACACCAACCTTTCCCACACTCTTTCACTTAATCTTCAAAAAATTGTTTCATCCTTAGTTTGACTTTGGCCAAATTGTCCTCTATCTACCATCCATATGGATACCCCTCACTGCATTATTTCTCCTTCTGCCATTAACAACCGTATGAAAGAACTTATGCTATGTTTTGTTGAGGGGAGGAGGAGAGAAATAGAGGAGAATTTGTATAGGTCGATCATATGGGTTTTAGACCTTCTACACTCTACTTTAATTCAAATATCTCTCATATTTCCATCTTCTCTATTTCCATAATCTCAACCAAACAAAACATTACTGTTGCTATCCCCTCCCTTGATCCATCTATTCCTAGACTTCTGGTGCATCAAAGACTCAAGTGTAGTGGACATCCTCCAAAACTCACCCAACAAATCCCTTTGCTGAATTTCTTCACTAATATTCCCTTTTTGCTTAGGACGTTCTAATGATAAGGAAAAAAAATTAACTTCTGGGATTACAAATTGAAGTACAATTTGGTGTATACCATGGATCTTAATGCCAATGTCCTACAAATAAAGATCTCTAGAAACAATGAAGAACCATTGTTTATATTTATATAATTTAATTTTTGATAACAAAATAGGTATATTTATGCAATTACTATTAATAATAAAAATTAATTTAATGCATTGTTAATTTTGAAATCTAATTAACCATATAACAGAAATTATATAATCAAATCAAATATGGAAAGTAAATATATTTAATTTCAGGTTTCATATAATGGACTTTTATTTTAATAATAAAAATTAATTTAATGCATTGTCAAATTCAAAATTCAAAAAATAGTAATTAAAGACAAATTTGTCTCCTGTAATAAGTTTTTAGTTTTTTAAATGGAAACAAATTTGTCTCCAATATTAATTTAACTATTAATTATTTATAAATTTAACCATTAAATATAAAAATAAAGTCAAATATATGATTTTTTAATGTATTATGACTAATTTAAAGATTTTATTTAAGGTAACATGTTAAGTCTTCTAATGATAATTTCAAAAAATTTATTACATTCACAAATTTAAACATAAAAAATGAAATGTCAAAAAAATCTTGAAGAAATTAAAAAAAAAATAGACAATTGCAGAAGTACTTAATTATAAGCTGCTTAAATAAAGGAATTGATGAACCAAAATTAAAAAAATTAATGGATATGAATAATCTAATATTAGTTATTCAAAATTACACATTAAACCATCTCAAGCCATATTAATAAAATAAATTACCATAATTTAAATTAAATTTAATTAAGTGTATACATACATACATACATACATATAAAATAGAGAAAAAATGCTATGCACTGACAGTGTAAAATAGTTTTACACTGTCATCCAATCACAATCCATCATGTATGGTAAGTTTGTTAACTTTTACAAAATTATCTTAAAAGTTATATCAATGGTGATTTGCGATTAAATGACAATGTAAAATTGTTTTACATTGTCAGTGCATCACCATTAAACTCTCTAAAATATGTAAAATATAACACCTGGGAATGAATTTTTTTTATAAAACAAATAGGAAAATTTAAACTTAATTCATGGGATAAACTTTTTTACTAAAGACTTTTTTTAATCAAAATTAAATTTTCTTTTAGATAATTAATATATATTTAATTACATATAAAAAATCAAATCAAATAAAACATAATTACTAATATTTTCTCCATGCAAAATTAGTGTCCAAAATTAATCTTTAAGCAAATAATTAATCAGTCAGCAAAAAAAAAAAATTATTCATTTTTTATTTATTATATTTTCACTTGAATAAATTATTCATGTTTTTATTCTACTTGAACAAATTTTAATTTTCTTTTATACATTGATTTGTATATGTCATATATTAAAATAAAAATTATATATAAAATATAACACATAAGGATGAATATATATTTTTTCTTATAAAAGCAAGTAGAAATTTTCATTTCATTAATGGGGATGAACAATTTACCGAAAGTTACCTTAATATTTAAATTATTAAGGTGAAATTGTATTTTTTTATTATAATAATTTAAATTTTAATGTATTTTTTATGCCTGTTTCTTTACTTATTTAAATAATTTTCTAAATATTTTATTTCATGAACATAAAAAGTATGAAAAAATATAACAAACGGGGATGAATATTTTTCATGAAAGTATCAAAAGAAATTTACACTTAACTTACCATATAAAATATAACACACGGGATTGAATTTTTTTTAATAAAAACAAGTAGAAAATTTTCTTTTTTGATAATTAATATATATTTAATTACCTAAAAAAAATCAAATTAAATCAACATAATCAATATTATTTTCTTCACACAAAATTAATGTCTAAAATTAATTTTTAAGCAAATAATTATTCTTTTATTAATTATCTTCTCACTTAAATAAATTATTCATGATTTCTTCTCTTGAAAAAATTTTAATATTCTTTTAGATATTGAAATGTATATGTCAATATATTAAAATAAAAATCATATATAAAATATATCACATAGTGATTTTTTTCTTTTTATAAAATTAAGTAGAAATTTTCACTTAATTTACATGATGAATAATTTACCTAAAGCCACATTAATATCCAAATTATTATGGTAAAATTATATTTTTTTATAATAATTTTAATTTGAATGTATTTTTTTATGTTGTCTCCTTCCTTATTTAAATAATTTATTGAATATTTTATTTTACGAACATGAAAAGTATGAAAAAATATAACAAATGGAAATGAATATTTTTTTTTATTAAAGTACGAAGAGAAAAATATAAAAAATTACATTACATATAATACAAAATTTAAATAAAAGTTCTTAATCATCATGTTTATCCCGTACAACACACAGGACAAAACCTAGTGTATATGTATACACTAATAAACTTTACTTGACCAAATATTAATCATTGATCGAAGCTTCATTTTTATAATAGCCATTAATTATTTTTTTTATTTGTAACATCTGTATTTAATGACAAATTAAATTACTCACATTAATTAATATTATTTAATATTCAATTTTGATAATGAAATTTTTTTATATTTTTATATTAACTAATACTCCCTCTGGACTCATATATAAGCAAAATTAACTAATTTTACATTGATTAAGAAAGTTAGTTGTCATCATTTAATTTTACTAATCTCAAATAAAAAATAAGATTATTTTTAAAATGTCCTTCATTGGAACTTGATATTAGGAATAAAAAAGAATCATTAAAAATAGAATAGCAATTAAATGAAGGGTGTTTTAGGAATGATATCATTAATTAGGGTAAAATTAGTTAGATTTCCTAGTATTTGAGTCCACCATACATAACAACTTTTTTGCTTATATTTGAGTATAGAGGAGTAGCATGTTATTTATTATACAATTTTAATAATTAAATGCTAATTTTGATATTAAGTAATAACATTAAATATTATATTACTACTTATGCATGTTTTTTTTTTATTTTTAAAATTAGTTACTTTAAAATATATCTCATGAAAATAATAAGTTAAAATAATAATTTTATAAGTACATACTTAAATTTAATATAATTCATAATATATAATAACTAAGGATGTAAATTAATAAATAAAATATAAATTATTATGTGTATATATATATATATACACACTTTATTTTTAATTTATTAATTTTAATAAATTTCAAGAAAAATAATAATTAAAAGTAATTTTTTAAAAGTAACATAAGTTGTTTCTTAAAAATAAGAAGTAACATAAGTTGTTGATGGATACTTTATTTTTACAATATTCGTTGATCTAATATAATCAAATTTAACTGACCTAATTATCATTAACAAATTTAATTATATTAACAAATACACAATCGTTGACCTAATCAGATATAACAAAGATTTATAGTAAAGGAGACATAAATAAATATTGACCATTGATTGAAACTTCAACTTTATAATAGTCATTTTTCATATGTATATATATATATATTTTTTGTAACAATTGTATTTAATGAAGAATTAAATTGTTCACATTAATGAGATTTAATATGCAATTTTGAAAATTAAAAATTAATTTTGATATTTTTTATATTAAGTAATAACATGATATTTATTATACAATTTTAATAATTAAATATTAATTTTGATATTAAGTAGAAATATTAAATTATATTACTACTCATGCACATTTTTAAAAAAATAGTTTCTTTAAAATATATTTCATAAAAGTAATAATTTAAATTAATAATTTCATAAATACATAGTTAGATTTAAAATGATGTATATGTAATAATTAAGGATATAAATTAATAAATAAAATATTAAGTATATATATCAATATAATTTGTTTTATATTTAGTTATTAAAATATATTTCACGAACAATAATAATTAAAAATAATTTAAAATTAATGTAAGTTGTTGATAGATACTTGAATTTCACAATAGTTGTTGATATGATCTAATCAAATTTAACTTATTCTAATTATCAGTAACAAATTTATTATATTAATAAATACATAGTCGCTTCACCAAAAAAAAAATACATAGTCGTTGACCAAATCAAATGGTAAAGGACCTCATTTTATATGTGGAATGTATAACTATCAAATTTTCACATCTTAATTTTATATATTATTTTATATGTATTTTTCATATTATTTGTTATTTTTTCAATAAATATAGTTAAAATTATTAATTATAAAAACATAAAAAAAATACATGTTAATATAATATTATATTTTTATTTTTATTTATAAATTTCATGCAGGTATTACATTATTATTATTATTACTAAAAAAACAACTCAAAAAATGTTAAATATTACTAAATATTCTTTAAGATAACATCCACAATTTTATTATAACTATATCTAATATATTACTAAATACTTTAAAAAAAAAGAATTTTATTGATATTCACACATTTTAAAAAATATAAATATTAAAAATATATAACATAAATAAACCTGTGCGATCACAGGTCTAAAATCTAGTGGATAGGTAAGAGTCATATTAATTCATACAGTTACAAAAATTTTACATTTTAATCCTTAACTTACAAACATCATATTTTAATTCCTAGACATACTATTTTTAATCTTTTTTAACTCTCGTATGGATTAAAAAGATTAAAAGTGATATGTGTATAAACTAAAAGAAATTAAAAATGATAGTGTAGAAAATAAAATGGGATGTTTTCAAGTATAAGAATTAAAAATAAAGTTTTTACAACTATGAAAACCAATTAAGTAACTAAACCTGTTTTTTTAAAAGTATTTTTTTTTCTATTTTTCTCTTTTATATTATTCATTTTACTGCTTTCTTTTCTCTTTTCTATTTTTTTAATGCTTCTTTTTTCTATTTTAATCTCTTTAATAATAATAATAATTATTATTATTATTATTATTATTATTATAATATTATTATTATTATTGTTGTTGTTGTTGTTGTATTTTTGTATAATTTAGCTGTGCAGAGTTAATTTTTATATTTTTATAAAAAAAATATTCATTTTTGATAATGGAAATAATTCACTCACACATAATATTTACCCTGGCATCGCACATATAAAATAATAAACTTCTAAACTAATGATAAAAAAAAATAAACTTCTAAACTTATAATAAACTATATATTTATAACTGATAAAAAAACTATATATTTATAAACTATATAGTATATACATTATAAAGCATGTAGATGTAGATAAATTAATCTAATAATACAAAAGTGGAGCAGAAGTTAAAAAAGATTTTATTCTTCACCAGCTTGTACTCCATTTTTTTCCATTTCTTTTCCTCTTTATATGCGCTTGTCTGTCTTCCCCTTACATTTTCTTTCCCTTTCTGAATATTCCCCTCGTTTAGAAGCTGCTGCCGCGTAAAAGTTATTATTGGATGAAATGCTATGCATTTTGTCAAAGTTTTGTTAAAGAGCTACAAATTGCATTGTGGCTAAAGTTATAAGATCTTACATACCAGTGTCTAAGTGGTTAAAAAATTAAAAGAATTTTTTAATTGAAAATTATATAGAAATATAGAAATGCATTTAAAAATTATACGATAGTGCATTTTTGCACATCTGACATCTCAATAATTTTTTTTTTTTACTTCCTTAACTACGCTCTTAGGACACTTGGATAGCATTTGTCAAGTTATAATATATTATTTTTTGTAACATTCTAATAGTTGTAAAGCCATGAGAGTTGAAAGATCTAAACATGAACATTAAATATCCATCTTTGTATGAGAGAAATTTCTTAAAATCTTAAATAAAAAAAAGAGCCAATATAGATTGATATAAGCTATAAGCTATAAAGAAAGGAACAAACCTCTGTTGTTGGAATTGGATGACCGTGAGTTGTGATTTGTCTTTACTTGTCACTCTTCCAAATCGTAAGCAATAAACTGAAAGTGATGAATAGAGCAAATGCTAAGAAGAAAGCTGAGATATGTTGGTAAGCCGGACCTGAACAAAACCAACACCGACTAAAACAGCACGACGAAAGAAATGGGGGAAGTATAAACAAAAAAAGATCATTCCTCACCTTTTCTTTTTCGAGTGAAAAGATGTATTCAGCTTTCAAGAAAAGAGAAAAGATATCTTCACTTTTCTTTGAAAGGGTTCCATACCAGTGACCAGTGTGTGAGCATTGAGAGGTTGCATCAGTGTTGTACTTGTACCCAATACACTAGAAAAGTAATCTTGTCGTTGATGTTTATTTGCTGATGTAGTACTACTATTTCCATTTCTTTTTCTTTGTAATAAATAAATGCTCCTGTTAATGCATTTGCTGCATATTTATTATATCAATGAATAATATTTAAATACTCTTAAATATTAAACTTAAATATATTTTAAGTCCTTAATAATTTAGTAATTTTTTTGAGTCTATAATAAAATAAAAAATTTGTTTTGGGACTTTGTTATTTTGTCTTAATCTTTTTGATATATCTATTTTTTTTATTTGAATCCTTATAATATTTTGTTCATTTTATAGTAGTCTTTATGAAAATTTTTAGATAGGAACTAATAACAAATTATCTACATATTTTAGGGATTCAAATGGAAAAATAGATATATTAGAATAATTAAAACAAAATAACAAGCATCCAAAACAATTTTTTTATTTTATTAAGAACTCAACATAAAGAAAATATTTATTAGGGACACAAAATAAAATTCGTTAATTTATCAGAACACAAAACATATTTAAGCCTAAATATTAAATATCATATTAACATTTCTAAGTTTTTTTTTTATCTATTTCGTCTTATCATATCATATCATTTATCATATCAACATTTTTCACTTTCCTTTCTCTATCTCTTTCTGAGTGTCATATGACATTGCAGTGTTCTTATATTTTATTTTTCCAATTTACCAGCAAGTTGGTCCCTGCACTTTTATCTGTTACATTTATCTTTAGGATAATGTTTGGTGGAAATCCAAATGTCAATCAACACCTAAACCTAAAGAGATAAAACTAAATAAATAAAAGAAGTGATAAGTTTATAAAAGATATTCTGTTAAAAAAAAGTTTATAAAAGTTATCATGTGAATTATGTGACAAAAAGAGATATTTTTTTTTATTAGTAGAAATTGAAGGAAAGTACTAAGGAATTACAATAACTCGCATACCGTGACCAATTGAATTAGACTTCCTTGGTGACAAAAAGAGAGATTAAGAGAAAAGAAATGTGTCAAGTAGGTGTTTATTAGTAAAAAAAAATAGGTGTCCAAATATTACCGTTATCTTTATATAGTATTAAAATACTAGTAGTTTCTAAATATCATAATAATAAGGCTTAAAGTATAATTTTAGTCTCCTATTTTCTTTAATATGCGATTTTGGTATATTCATTTTAAAATAGAGATATTTGAAATCTCTTATTTTAGAAAGCTCACTATTTTGGTTTAATCTTTAATTTTGCCTACAATTTATTTCTTTTATTTTGGTCTAATTGAACCATAGATCTAATATATTCATTTAAGGTATAATAAAAAATATTTAATTAATTAAAATGAAAGAAATAAAAAAAATAGACAAAATTAAAGATTAAACCAAAATTGTAAATTTTTTAAAATAGAAAGACTAAATATCTCTATTTTAAAATATGAAATCAAAATTGTGAATTTAACAAAATAAAAAGACATAATAATAAATTAGTAAATATTAAGTTCATCTATATAATTCATAGAAAATGTTGTTTCTTATGAAATTATTTTTTTGTCTGAATCACACACGACGGTTTATTTCCTTCAATTTGCTTCTTATATATTTTCAAAGTTTTTAATCACTATTTACTTAAAAAAAACTATCACCTTTTAATTCAAAATTCATCATATTTAGCTTTTAACATATAGCATAATGTATAATTTATTATTGAGTAAATTACATGAGTGCAGATTCTCTGCAGTAAAGTGGAACAATATTTGGTGCAGTAATCAAATTATTGGTCAGTATAACATTTAAACTATGCACCTGATCACACCAGATTTTTTTTTTTTATATACACCCATATTTATTCCATCTCATTTACTTACTATTTCTTCTTCTTTTTTTTAAAGGCACGTTATTATTTTCATTTTTCACATAAAACTAGTTTCTCTCAGTTTGATAGATACACTTACATTTTTAATAAACTTTTAACTAATAATAAAAAAAATCGCAGCAAGCAGCAAGTATTCAACAAGTTTAAAAATCAGAAATATGGCCAAGATTGAGAAAACGAAATTGGGGAACTAGGCTTTAGAAACATACTTTTGAACATGATACAGAAAGAACGCACATGTGCTAAGAAAACTTGTAACTGGATTTCTTTACAAAAGATTTGCCCATCAGAATAAAAAAAAAATGCAAGAGACTCCGAAGTAGGGATGGCAATGGGTAGGGTCTGGGTAGGGTCCTATAGTACCCGTCTCCATACCCACGTTTAAAAAAAATACCCGTACCCGGCCCCATACCCGCGCGGGTAGCAACTTTAATCCTCATCCCCGTACCCGCTGGGTACCTATATACCCATACCCGCACCCGCTACCCTCACTTTATTTCTGTATGAAGTTAATAAATCAATAAAAAATAGACTTAAATGTAATTTTGGTCCCCCTATTTTGCACAATCCGCAATTTTAGTCATCCTATTTTAAAATAAAGACATTTAGTCATCCTATTTTGCACAATCAGTAATCTTGGTCCCTCTATAGAGACATTTAGTCTCCCAATTTTGTAAAATCCGTAATTTTGGTCCTTTCATCAATTGAAAGCATTGACAGTTAAGAGATTAACGTTGACCTTGACGTGACCCAAATATAGTGATGTGACACGAGATTATTTATTTATTTTTTAATTATTTTAAATACTAAGAAATAATTATTTGTTTATCTACGTCACTAAAGCAGATATTACGTTGATTTTAATGGTTGGGGTAGTCGTGAGTCCTAAAATAGAAAACACAAGTCTTAATAATTTATTTTAAACTAGTTCTACATTGTTGAAGTACATGGCACATCGTAGTCAAATAAATGATATTACTTTTTTTTAAAATATATTTTTCATCAATTATTCTACTCAATATTTAAAATAATTAAAAACTAAATAATAATCTTATGTCACGTCACTATATTTGGACCACGTTAAGGTTAATGTTAATCTCTTAACAGTCAACGTTTTCAATTTGATGGAAGGACCAAAATTACATATTTTACAAAATTGGGAGACTAAACGTCTCTATTTTAAAATAGGGGGACCAAAATTGCAGATTGTGCAAAATAGATGAACCAAAATTGCATTTAAGCTATAAAAATATTAATTAAAAAAATTATTACAAATAAATTGAAAATTCATGCTTAAAATAATTCAAACTTAACATTAAAAGCATCCACACATAATATTAAAAATATAAAATTATTGTAAGATATATCATAAATCTTTTACTATTAGTGTTAGTTTATGGAAAATATAAAATTATTTTTTTTACAGAAAAGTATATATATAACCATAGTTATTAAAACCGGACCGGACCGGCCGATCGGACCGGTTCGACCGGGAACCGGTGGCCTGACCGGTCTTGTTAAGCTATCGGACCAGATATGTCATCGACCCGGATCGACCCGGTTTGACCCGGATCAACCCGGTTTGACCCGGCCGGGTTTGGTAGAAAACCGGTGACCCGGATCCGGGTGACCCGGGGTTGAACCAGTTGACCCGGGGTTGAACCGGTTTTGGTAAGTTTTTTTTTTTTTTACAATTCTTGTAAATAATATAGTTATTTAGAATTCTTTCCATAGTACCATTTGAAATTCATAACAAAAATTAATTGCTAAATAGTATAATATAATATAATAATATGCTCGTATAACATTTTAATTAAATTGTTAATAGCTAATTGCTTAATAGTATATAATAATATGTTCCTATAATATATTTTGATGTTGACAATAATATATAATAGCTAATTATTATTATCTTGATCTTGATTTGATTTAATATTTATGTACTTTATACATCTTCACCATACTTGCTCATGGTCCTTCGACAACTTTTATACTTAACAGTGAAAAATAACAAGAATTCCTTTAATAATTTAATGATAATATCCAACAAAATAATTTATAGTAATAAATGACTATGTAATATTTATAGTTTGATCATGATTGATTTTAATTTTAGAGTATGAATTATGCATTGATCATATTTTGTTAGCTATATTACATATATTTTTTAATTTTTTATTATATATCGGGTCAAACCGGGTCAATTAGTGACCCACCGGTTCGACCACTGTCCCATCAACCCAGTGCCTCGACCGGGTCGATGACCGGTCCGGTTTTCACAACACTGTATATAACATAATTATTTATTTAAGTTATTTTAATTTTTTATATATATATATATATATGGTAGGTGCGGGGCGGGGCGGGACGGGTACTATAGTACCCGTACCCGTACCCGCACCCACAAAAAATTGCGGGTAAATACCCGGCCCCGGCCCCAGCCCCAATAAGCGGGTATTTACCCGACCCGCTTGCGGATATTTTTACGGATACCCGTAGGGTCCGGATACACTTTGCCATCCCTACTTCGAAGCACATTAAGTCAGCGAAACATATTCCTTTTTTTTTTTTTCCTATGTTGAATGTGAAAAGGCTCCAAAAGGTAAATAAAAATAGAGAAAAAAACAATAAAATAAATGAAATGGAATAAATATGAGTGTATATAACAAAAGGATCTGGTGTAGTCAAGTGCATGGTTTAAGTGTTATACTGACCAATAATTTGGTTACTGCACCAAATACTGTTCCATTTTAGGATCTACACTTAAATTACATTCCTCTCTTCTCAAAAACGTGAATATTACATTCAAAGTTAATTTTGGACACTATATTACTCTCACTTTCAGTTCGTTTGTTTAAATTTATTTATTAAAAAATGTTTTTTAATAAATAAATAAAATTTTACTTTTTCTGAAATATTTGTTTAAACCATTTAAAAAAAACAGTTTTTTATTTTTTTTAAAACCAAATTCTATTTACTTTTTAAAAATTACCTTGTTAAAAAAATATTTTTTTAAATAACATTTTTTTTAATTTTAAATAAACGGACCTTTCACATTACTCATGAGTAGTTTCCAACTCTCAAAGTTGACGGTTGTGCTATCACAGCTGGCACCCACTGGAATCTCACACCGTTACATCCATCAATGATCAAACACACCCACCCACCCACTAACCTGCAATAAGTTTTAATTTGACTGTGGCTCACTATCCTAATTTCAAACTAGGCAACTACTCCCTAACAGTGTGAACATTGAGGCTGCACCAGTGTTGACCAGTTGGGTAGAAAAATATTTCCTCCTTTTCAAATTATATGATATTTTAAAAAAAAATTATTTTAAAATATGTGACATTTTATAAATTCAATGTCACGTTAAATATTTTTTCTAAGACTATTTTTAATAAATATTTAGTGAGAATAATATATAATGAGTAATTAATTAGAAAGATAAAATATATATTAGAAAGTTATCTAATATTTTTTAGAAAATTCAATAAATTAATTACATTCATTAATATATGTGTCAAAACATTAAATATTATATAAATGAGTGTGGATCCTCTGTAGTAAAATGGTGTAGTATTTACTACAGTAACCAAATTATTGGCCGGTATAATAATTAGATTATACACCTAATCACACTATATCCATTTTTATACACTTACGACAAAATGTAAAATGAATTTGTCTTGTTAGGCAATGTGATCTGATGTTGGGCAATGTGAAAAATTCTACTATAATTGATTTGAAGGTCACAGACTCACAATTACTTACTTACACAACGACTTGTTAATTTCGTGACTTGTTTCAAGCCATTTGGTACAATATCATCGCCTATTATGCTTTTATTTTCAGTTCATGATATATGTCGCAACTGAGCAACATTTTATGTGAAACTCAGCATCTGATCTTCACTACATGGTTTTGTAATTATATGACAAAATGTAAAATGAATTTGTCTTGTTAGGCAATGTGATCTGATGTTGGGCAATGTGAAAAATTCTATAATTGATTTGAAGGTCACAGACTCACAATTAATTCTATTACACCTAACCACACTAGATCCATTTTTATACACTTACGACAAAATGTAAAATGAATTTGTCTTGTTAGGCAATGTGATCTGATGTTGGGCAATGTGAAAAATTCTATAATTGATTTGAAGGTCACAGACTCACAATTACTTACTTACACAACGACTTGTTAATTTCGTGACTTGTTTCAAGCCATTTGGTACAATATCATAGCCTATTATGCTTTTATTTTCAGTTCATGATATATGTCGCAACTGAGCAACATTTTATGTGAAACTCAGCATCTGATCTTCACTACATGGTTTTGTAATTTGTACCACGGCGCATGCTATTTTGGAGGACCTTGTAATGTCCCCCACCATGGAAAATTAATTTTAGTCATAGGATAAGTTTATTTTTTAAGATTGATGTGGGATTACCGTACAACCGCCTACACTAGATTTTTTTTTTAAATGGGATCCTTTTTTTTTTTCTGTTTAAGTTTCTTTTTTATAAAAAAAATGACTCTTCTTCTCCGTTGTTGCTTATCGATATGGGACTACCATACAACTGCTTACACTAGATTTTTTTTTTTTTAAAAAAGGGATCCTTCTTCTTTTGTTTAAGTTTCTAGTGGTTTTTAACCACTGCAAAATTTTTGACAAATTAAAACTGTCAGAAATGTTAAAAAATAAAATCAAAAATCAAAATCTCGATCACTAGATTTTCTGAAATCACAAAAAATGTTACAAAAATAAACATTTCTGACCACCAAAAAATTTACAGCGGTTAAAAGTCATTAGAAACTTAATTAGGAAAATTTCACACACACAGTTTATGTCTGCCATATCATCACTTAACAGTTGAAATTAATGTTATGGACTAAAAACAGAACAAAATAATTTATGATGGACTAAAAATAGAACAAAACAATTTATAAGGGACTAAAAACAGTAAAAAAAATTATGAGGGACTAAAAATAAAAATCAATATAAAATGACGGACAAAAAAATTGGAAGAGAGACAGAAGCAAAGCAACAACAGAGAAGAATGATCATTTTTTTAAAAAAAAAACTTAAACAGAAAAAAAAGATCCCTTTTTTTTAAAAAAAAAATCTAGTATAGGCGGTTGTACGATAGTCCCACATCAATCTTATAAAATAAACTTATCCTATGACTAAAATTAGTTTCCCATTGTGAGGGACATTACAATGTCCCAAAATAGTCTGACTCTTTGTACCACTGCTCAACATGTTTTACAATCAATCTTATGGTTTCTAACAAGTTTTCCTTTGCAAAAGATTTAGATGGAGAAAGATTTATAACTTGTACAGTTTTTATTGGTCGTTTTGAGTACATATATATATATTTAAATGTGAGGTGTGTATAAAAAATGATCTGATAAGATGTATAGTTTAAGTGTCATACTAACCAATAATTTGGTTACTGCAGTAAATACTGCACCATTTTACTACAGAGTATTTGCACTCCATATAAATTGGAATGGAGGAATACTAGTTTTACTTTTCATTGAGGTTAATTAATTGGTGATGTACTATTTCTTTTATTTATTAAAAAATTATTTTTTAATAAATAAATAAATTTCTACTTTTTCTGAAATATTTGTTTAAACCATTTTAAAAAAAACAGTTTTTTATTTTTTTTAAAAACAAATTCTATTTACTTTTAAAAATTAGTTTATTAAAAAAATATTTTTTAAATAACATTTTTTTTTATTTTAAATAAACGGACCTTTCTCATTACTTATTAGTAGTTCCCAATCCTCAAAGTTGACGGTTGAGCTATCAGCTGGCACCCACTGGAATCTCACACCGTTCCATCCATCAATGATCAAACATACCCACCCACTAACCTAAAATAAGTTTTAATTTGACTGTGGCTTACTATCCTAATTTCAAACTAGGCAACTACTCCCTAACAGTGTGAACATTGAGGTTGAACCAGTGTTGACCAGTTCGGTAGAAAAATACTAGTTTTACTTTTCATTGATGTTAATTAATTGGTGATGGGCTACTTTTTCAGTTTTTTTTAAGTGTCGTTTAAGTTTATTTATAGAAATTAAAAAATAAATTAAATTTTTTTATTCTAATAAAATAATTATAAATTTTTTTATTTTATTTTATTTTCATTTTTATTCTATAATAAATATATGTGTAAATTTATTAAATATTAAAAAAAATAAAAATATAATTGATAAATGAATAATTAATGTGATCTTGAACTTTATAAATGATAAATAAATAAAAATAAATTTTTTTTAAAAATTCCACACTTAAAAAAAAAGGGAGGAAGTATTTCTTTTTCTCTGTAATAACTAATAAAGGCTTCCACCAAAAAAAAAAAAAAACTAATAAAGACTCCTGTCGGTGCATTTGATGTCTAGCTAGTAGTAGTAAATACTAATTGGTTTGTTAAAAAAAAAAACTAATTGGTTTGTTCACTCCTATTGTCCAAAGCTGCAGGAACGCTGTACCGAGCACAAGCACGTCGTCATATCACTGTCCAGAGCTGCTACCGTCTCACCTTCTTGTTATTAGCCAATAGCCAGCCATCACTGTCCGAACTCCGAACCACACACTTCACATTAGATAATTGATTTTGAGTGCATAATTCATTTTGGATAAATTTTTATTGATTTGGTTTCATATTAAAGAAGAATTTATAATTAATTTTGGGTCTATAATTGATTTTGGGTTAAATTGATTTTGAATTATTTTTGTATTGGATCCAAAATTTTGTACTGAATTTGATTCCTTACTTGATTTTACTATCTCTGTCTCTATTTATAAGATGTTGTTGACTAATTTACACATATTAATAATTTTTTTTAATCTAAGTATTAACATTAAATTTATATATAATTATAATATTTTTTCAAATTTATCCTCAAATAATTAATGCATGGAGAAAGAATAATAGTATTGGAGTTTTAATTTTCAAAACTAAGCTTTTTAATTATCCAATCCTCATAACAGAGAAAAAGAAACAATTCATTTACAGACTGAAATAATTAAGATTATTTTTGGTCAAAAAATAATTAATGTAAGGAACGATTAGAATAGAGTCTTATAAAAATGGACAAGAAATTTTCAAAACAATGTCTTATAAAAAAGAAACGGGGGTAGTATAATAAAAATATCCAAACATAAATCACATAACTTTAAAATCAATTTCATTGAAAATCAATTTTGTCAACGCTCATCCAAATACATACTAAGCCAGCAATAAATTCAATTGCCAAAAGCTCACTTCACTTATTACACAAAATAACATTTCAATTTCTGGTTGAAGTTCTTTTTTGTTTTTGGTCGAAGTTTAGAATCATGAGTGGTACTCCCTCCATCCTAAAATGAGTGTCGTCCTAGATTTTTTTATACAAATCAAGAAAAGCTATTAAATAGATGAAAGAGAGAAATAATTTTATAAAACTAATCTTATTATTAATATTGCATTGAAAAGCTAAAGTGACACTTATTAGGGGTATTAAAAAGTAATTAATATTACATTGAAAAGCCAAATGTGATACTCATTTTGGGACAATTTTTTTTTCCAAATACGACACTCATTTTAGGATAGAGGAAGTAATATATTATTGATATGGCTTTTAAAAAAATTATCATAAAAGTCAACAAACTTATTATATATGATGAATTATGATTGAATGATAGTGTAAAACTGTTTTATACTATCGGTCAATGTTATCAGACTCGGACCAGTCATCAACTCGATTAGGGTACTGAGTCACTGGATCAAGGATCAACCCAATGAGTCACTGGTTGACTAGCATAAACCGGTGTAATTAGTAAAATAATTAAAATATATACATATATGGTATATATATTATTTTCACACATCTTACATTTATAACTGTGATAGCCTAGTGGTAAGTTATCACTCAAAGTCTTTTGGTATGCATGTTCGATCCTGTCATGATGGGTTTCTTGTATGCATTTTTATTAATTTTTGGGTTAATTAAGTTTTTAGTCCCTAAACTTTTTCAAAATTCGGTTTCTAGTCCCTAAACTTTAGTTTGACTGGTCAAGGTCCCTAAACTTTTAAAAAAATCGGTTTTTAATTAATTCAAGGACTAAAAACTGAATTTTTAAAAAGTTTAGGGACTAAAAACCAAATTTTTTAAAAAGTTTAGGAACTTTGACTGATCAAAATTTTGTTCAAGGACTAAAAACCGAATTTTTAAAAAGTTTAGGGACCTTAACCAGTTAAACTAAAGCTTAGGAACTAAAAATAGATTTTTTAAAAAGTTTAGGGACTAAAAACTTAGTTAACCCTTAATTTTTTATAATAAAGCCAGCTTTTACTTTACTATTATAGGTATACAACTTACATTACACGTATAGGGTATTGTAAACAACTACCAGCATTGAAGTCTTAGGCCACGTGTACATTGGGCCATGAAAAACAACAACTTTTCAGGCCTTGGCACATGCGACGACAACTTTCCAAGTCTTGGGACATGTGGAGAACAAAACATTAAAAATCAGAAGGAGGATTCACGGGTTTCTAAGCGGTTCGGTCTGGGCAAGATACACCGATTTTCACCGGTTCAAGACCGATTCAATGATGTGGCACCGAGTTATATGCAAAAATGATATAATTACTAACCCAATCCGGCAACATGCCTGATTTCCGGTTTAATGGGTCAAAGCAGTCAGGTCGAGCCGGGTTTAATAACACTGCTATCGGTGCATAGCTTATTTTCTCATATTATAAACAAAAGTTTTGTGTTTTTACAAGAGAAAAAGGGTGATGCACTGACAATGTAAAACTATTTTACACTGTCATCCAATCACAAACCACCATTTATGATAAGTTTGTTGACTTTTACAAAATTATCTTAAAAGTCATATAAAAGGTGATTCGTGTTTGAAAGATAGTGTAAAACTATTTTACACTGTCAGTGTATCACCATTAAACTCTTTTTACAATATTTGATTAATTGTATTAAGTTGAAGATTTGTTTATAACATTACAATTACAATCTTTATATAAGAACATTCTCTACACAAAGGATCCACTATATAGAGCATTAATGATCACAATTACAAAAAGGATGCTAGGATAACCAAAAAACCAAAATTGAATAATAGCATTGGGACCAAATTGTTATCCCTTACAAACTCATACCAATCACCACCTATATATGACTCATTAACTCTTCATTCACCGCCCCTAAGATTGCACCCAAACATTTATTCTCCATGATGTTGCAGGAAAAAATTATTTTGACTCGTATGAATGAAATCCTTAATAATTTGACACATGTACTCCAAACCTTTGAAAGTTGCTCTTGAATCGACATGTGTATTTTGAACCTTTAAATGGATTCACAAATTTATTATTATTAAAGTATATTAGATTAGATCAAATCATATTAGATTAAATTCCAAACCTTTAAATAGATTCACAAATTTATTATTATTAGATTATATTAAATTCCCTCCCCACCCTTCCGTTTTATGCAACATTTTTCTATATTAAATATTGAGGGGTCTAGTTCGGTTGATTGAGTAGGGTGCATGAGTTAACACTAAGCTACAAACCTCACCTTCCCTTGTCTCTCTCTCTCTAACACTCTCCCTCCCTTACCCATTAGCATTAACCACATTTTCTTTAATACATAAATATAATAAAATTATAGAGACTAAAGCTTAAACAAAATAAAATTGTAAAAATTAAAAATTAATATTTTAAAATATAAAAAATAAAGGATTTAATCATGATATAGGAATATATTGAAATTTTTTTATATCATCATCAAATCAGAAATTGTCGTATAATAAAAAATGATTTATTTTTTTGCAATAATTACTTTAATTATTATATCTAATGTGGTTTTTAATTAATTAACAGTACTTTATGCTGACAATATATCAAGGTTAAATTCAATATTAAAACTAATTAAAATAAAAAATAAATTATAAAATTTAAAATAAATTTTAGCCTTATTTTTATTATAATATTTATAAGCAACAAGAGCATGAAATTACTTTCATTTAATGTTTTTAATAACAATCTTTTAAGAAATGAAATGTTATTTATTCAGGGTATGATTTCATAAGCATTCATAGGAGAATAAAATAAAAAGAAATGAAATGAATGTCTCTATAAATTTAAAATTAAGTTATGTATAAGATAATTTATAGAAATTCTTTCATATTAACTTTTCTAAAAGATTATTTTTAACTTATACATAAGCTAATTTAGCTTCTAAAGAAGCTTATTTCATTTTGTTTTTTTATTTTCTCCTCCCATAAGTGTTTATATATGAAAAAAGTTTATCTAAACATATCTTTGCTTATCTATTATATATTAAAAGAATTTACTCATTGATATTCGTGGATAATAGACATTTGATTATATGCATCCAATAACTTAAATGTAGTTGTGTTAGGGGACATAAAGAATAGATATATTAGATAGATTCCTATTCAATTATAGTTTTTCGTTCGAAGGTGCAAAAAAAATAGAACATTTTGTGCATTTTAATTACGAGAAACTTAATATTTTTTCATGATTTAATTATTTTTTCCCCTATAGTTCTAATAACTTTTCCTTTTAATCTTAATAGTTTAAAATATCACTTTTGTCCCTATATATAATTGCAATTTTTTAACCTATTTAGTTATCACGGTTTAAAATCGTCTAACGCTATTACATGCAAATGTTTTAAAACTGCTACAAAACTTAAACTATCTAAATTTTTTTGGACAATTTTTCAATTGTTAATTTCAATTTTGTAGCAATTTTGAAGAACAAAGTTAGGCAATTTTAGACGGTGAGAACCAAAAAAGTTAAAATATTGTAACTATATGAATCAAAACAAGATGTTTTAAACTATATATAGAAACTAAAAAGAAAAGTTATTGCAAATGTAGTGACTAAAAGATAATGAAACCTTCTCTCTTTTGTACATTCTACTTTTCTTGTATACACACTTTATACATTTTGTAACCTTTATTTTTCTAAAGTATATTTTTTTTATTTGATTAAGTTTTAATTTACATTTATTTATACTTTTTAATTTTGTATTCTTGTCTAGAGGATAAGTACTTCAGTAATTTCTAAAAAATAATTTCCCTATATTTTTACTAAAAGATATTAATGAAAACAAAATTACAACAAATATTCTCATGAGGACACTGTTTTAGTATATAGATAAATAGATAGTAATGAACTATATAAAAAATCTGTTAACTTATTATTAGATTTACGTATCATTTTAATACATTGCAAAAACAAATGCAACCCATGCAGGTGCACATATAACATACTAGTTTTCAATAAATTATAAGGTCATGACTACGATGCACCACTTTTATAAGTATTCTATCATGGACCATTTTTAGTAACATTTAGATCCATCTTAGACTCACTATAATACCATACATCCTACACACAAGATCCCTTTTCCACCCCATTCTACAACTCTCTCCACCGTGCGCCACCACCGGAGGCAATTTCTGGCAACGGTGCTACTCTTTTTTTTTCTCTCTCCTTCTTCACTCCTCCCTCTCACCACTGACCTCCACCAGCTCCATGCAAGATCCCTTTGCCTAGAAGACATCGAACCCTCCTCCACAGCAACACCACTCTCTTCCTCACCATCCCCAACTACATTGTCACCCTAATCGCCCAAAACCGTTTGGTAGCAACCATGGTTGTACACCCACGTAGTCCTTTTCTACCCATGTGTCAAAATCACCGCCATCTCCGTGGGCAAGGCCTTCCCCAACGTGTACCCCGAAGCCATCAACGATTGAGGGAAATGTAATGCTCACGTCAAGAGTTTGGTGGTTTTGTAGTTGTACATGGACTAAATCTCAGTGTTGGTGTACTTCACATTAGGACTCTCAACATTAAAATTCTCAATGAACATTTCCCCAACGATTAAGAATGAAACAAAAAACAACAACAATGGAAACTATTATACAAGGATTGAAGAATAAAAGGGTAGTTGATATTAATCTCCTCTATTGCACTCAGATTTGTGAGCGGTTGTTTGGTATGCAAATTGCAAAGTCAGGTTGAGTTTGGAAAGTCTTAAGTTTGTGTCTTAAATTGCAAATTTCAAAAAATTCACCAACACACAACGTTCTTTTTTTTGTTTTTGTTTAAGGGTATGATGCTAGTGGAGTAGGTGATGCCGATGTAGGGGTGGGGGAGGGTGAGACGAACGAAAGAAGGAGAAAGAAAAAGTAACGTCGCCACTGGAAATCACCTCAGGTGACTATGCACAACGGAGAGGGATGTAGAAGGAGGTGGAGAAGGGATATTGTGTGTAGGATGCATGGTATTATAGTGAGTCTAAGATGGATCTAAGGGTTACTAAATATGGTTCATGATAGACCACTTATAAAAGTGGTCTACTGTAGTCATGGCCAAATTATAATTAATAAAAGAGAGAGTTAGAAAATATATGCTAAAATGAACAGTCTATTTCTAACCTTACTGTTTTTATTAATATACTAATTTCTCCTTTACTTTTTTTTTAAAGCAAATAGCTCTAAATTTTTATTTGCATTTTATTTTATTTTCTATTTCTCTTAAATTAAACAATCCATATTTTCATTCTATTTTATTTTTTTCTCTATTTTTTTTACCTATTTTTTATTTCTTTCTTCTCTACCAGAGTGTTGGAAATACACGTAACGTAAGCACCCATACTTGACAAAATATCACGTTAGGAAGTGCCATATCCCGAGCACAAATGAGTTTAAATTTCAGAAATTTCACTAAAATATGTACATTTCAGAAATTTCTCCATAGTTTATGTTTTAGTGATGGCTTCCAACCAAGTAACAATCCCTTTGAGATATTGGGTGGACAATGAAAAAAACCGTGTAGTTGTGGCAGAAGCAAGTGGAGACTTTGTAGATGTTCTCTTTAGTTTCCTCACCCTTCCATTGGGAACTATCATGCGGCTCGAGTCCGAGGGCAAATTTTCCCAGAACCAATTTCACCAACCGGTAGTGATTGGTTGCATAAAAAATCTGTACCAGAGTGTGAAAGAAGATTTAAGCACTGGTGTTTTCCGGAACAAGATCTGCAAGGAAATGTTGCTTTCTCCACGCAACCCTTTAGAAGCCTCTTGCCAGAGACTAAAACTGAAGGTGGATGATACAGAGCCCACAAAGTATTTCATGTGTTCAAAGTGCAGTGGTTTGCTGGTGAGTACTTTTGATGGGGCAAATTGCCGCTGTGGGGAACCATTGAATAAAGAAGTGGAGCTGCTGGTTGAATCCAAGGAAGAGTCTGCTGGGGACAATAACGGTGTTTTTGTTAAACGGGATGCCAGATTCTTGATCTTTGATGACTTGACAGTCATCCATAGCTCTCCGGGTAACTCCGTTAAACCACTACTCAAACATCGACACAAAGACTTGGCAAACATGACTCCCCGTAATGAAGACGTTGGCATGGACAAGGTAATATTGCTTTTCATTCCTTTAAGGTAGTACTTATAACATGAGTTGTTAGACTCGCACTTAAAAAGCTTGAGCATGAGTATGTATTGGGAAACAAAATAGGAGCATGAATATGTATTGAAAAAAACACTTTATTTGTGGTAGAAAGTTCTGATATATTGAATTCAAAACATTTTCTTCGTGACTTGCACTTACCACTTATATATGTATTTAGCTGATAACCTTCCTCTAGTTCCTTAATTAGCTTGCAAAGTTGTAGATGCGCAGGACCATTCCTTTGCAGCAATACTGATAGTGGTATGAAATTTCCTTGTTTAATGAATTTATAACTTTTCAGGCTTAAAACTTTTTTTTTTTTTTCCAGATGTTTAGCATACTAAAGCACGCATTAACCTCCAAATCTCCTCTAAGTGATGTATTCATTCCAAACAGAGAATCTAAGCGATCGTACTCTTTCTCAAGAGATACTGGCCCAGGTCATTGGAAAGGTTCTGTAAAAATCAAGGTAACAGTGAGCAAATCACAGAACAAGATTCTATTCGCTGAAGCGGATGGAGATTTTGTTGATTTTCTATTCAGCTTCCTCACAACACCTCTGGGATCTATTCTGAACCTCATGAATAGAAAATTACGCTTGGGAAGCATTGGTAACTTGTACACAAGTGTGAAGGATCTCAATCCATCATGGTTCATAGGGTCATCTAACGAATCCTTACTGAATCCAAGGGTCGCTCCTCAGTTTGGCTGTAAGAGCAATCCACTAAATGTTTCACAGCAAGACACTCCTAAGTATTGGTATGGCACTCCAGTGAAAGATAATACGGGGAGTATCAGCAGTGAAGGGAAAATGATTTCAAAGAAAAAAAATATGTTACGAGATCCGGAAAATATGGAACTTTTTGACCCAAGATCTTCTGATGGAGCAACACAACCTGCTGTGGGATTTATGAAGAGACCGTGGCAATTTGTTGTGAGCGATGATCTGCAAGTGACAACTAGTTCTAGTTCTAGTATTCAATATCTTAAAGGGAAGACTGTCAAGTTGAATGATTTGGAGGAACATTGGGTGGAAATCAGGAAGTCACATGAGGTAATATTCACTCACAATCCACTCTTGATGACTTGTTCATGGCGCTGCCAGAATATTGATATATAAGAAAATTTGATTCATCATATCAATGGTTTTAGTTAACATTTTGTCTTAATACGTTTGGTCAAATAACTGGCTATAATGAACTTTAATTTGTGCAATATTTCTTCCTTGTTACCCCTCTAGACCCTTTTCAATTTAGAAGTAACGTTCATTATTTCTATTTTGGTCAGGCACTGAACCTGTTGAGGGCTTCTTTGACATCCAACGAAGCTGTTTTGACACGGAGCCTATCCTACCAATTGATTAAGTGGAAATGCCAAAGATGCATTCCATTTCGGGGTGTTGTATTGGGATGGAAGGAAAAGAGAGACAAAAAGAAAAAAAGAAAAACAAGAGGGAGGAATAGTGAGAGATATCTTGCAATATGATGAGAAAAGGAGAAAGAGATAAGATGAAAGTAAGGTAGAAAGGAGATGAAAGAGAAAATGGGATATGTTAACAATAATTAAAACCTAAATTTTATGGTAGATAATTGATGAGGGCTGGTGTAAAGCAGTCCTGCAATATTTTGGTGTGTGAAATAATTATGTTTAAATGAATTGGATAGTCATGTAATATTTAAGTCTCTTATTTTATGAAAGTATTTAGAATGTTGTTTCCTAACTAGGTTTTGTCCCGTGCAATGCACGGGTTTTAAATTTGTTTGTGTTTAAAAATATATTAGTAATATGATTATGAGAAATAATATTTCTCTATTGATAAATAAATAAGTCATGGTCAATTTGTTTAAATTTAAAATAATATTTTTTGAAAAAGTGTTTTTTAAAAAAGTGAATTTTTTTAAAAATAATTTTTGCTTTTTCTTGTTTAAAAAATAATATAGATAAACACATCAAAAAGCAAAAAAAAAAATATTTTATTTAAAAAATGTTTTTTTTAAAATAAGCTTAAACAAATGGATCCAATATATAATTGATTTCTTTTAAATATGAGAAACTCAATCATGTAATACTAAGCACATATTAACACTAAAGATGTTTTTGAACCCTTATGTAAATATGACAAATTTTAATATGATATAAAAGTAAAATAAAATTCAAAGTAAAACATTTTAAAATCATAGTAATATATATATATATATATATATATATATATATATATATATATATATATATATATAACAATATAATATAATATAAAATTGTATTAGTTTCAAATATGAATATTAATGAGTTTAATGGTTATCCATCATTGATATAACTTTTAAAATAGTTATCATTAAAGTTAAAAAACTTATCATATATAATGGATTGTGATTGGATTAGGGCGTAAAACTATTTTACACTGTCAGTGCATGACTTATTTTTTCTAATAATATTTTATAGATTTAAGTCAATAAGATTTTATGGAGTAAATTTTCTTTTTCAAATTTTTAAATTAATTTAAAATATTTAAAATTATGTCTACAAATTAAAATCTTAAAATCTATAAAAATATAAATTAAACATTTGAAAAAAAAAATCAACCAGGGTTAAATAAAATCAAGTAAAAATATTAACGGTCAATGCTTATCTTACTTTCAACATATCTTCTTTCGTAAAGCCTCTTCATTAAATCTTTTGTGTTATATCAATAGTTGAAAATTAATAAATTATAAAATAATGTAAAAAAAATTGTATTTCAAGTAAAGAAATTATGAGTTGTAGTTGCTTAAAATAAATCTCGTGAGATTTCTAAATTTAAATTTGTTACAAATTTGAATCAAAATATATATTTATATTATTAATTAGATTCTAATCTTGATTGATTACCATAATTAAGTATTTCATAATTAAATAATTACCTTAATTATCATAAATATTTATTTTGCTTAATTAAAAAATAAAATAATTTTCTGAAATTTAAGAAAGAAAAGAATGAATGTAATATTGTCAAGTAGCATCTGCTTATGTGGCAAAATCTTCATTTTATAATAATAATAATAATAATAATAATAATAATAATAATAATAATTGATTGATATATTGATAATTAATAATTGATGATGGTATGTATATATTTATAGTAAATTATTATATAATAATCATAATAAGCAAAAAGTTACAAAAATCATAAAAAAATATTCCATAAATTTTAATAAATTGACAATCATATTATATAAAGTCAAAATCTATTAAACATTTGATAATTTAATAATTTAATTGATTAATTCAATCAGGATATATATTCACCTTAATTACTATAATTAAACATAATAATAAGTTTTTATCAATTAAAAGATGAAAAAAATCGATAAATTTTAGGCAAAAAAGAATGAATATAGTGATATTATGTGACATTTGTCTACATGACAAAACTTTCTTTTTATAATAATAATAATAATAATAATAATAATAATAATAATAATAATAATAATAATAATTGATTTATATATATATATATGAAAAATATTTTTAAGAGATAATATTTATTTCAATAATATCAATGCTTTGATGAAATTAATTTTCAATTATTAGGTAGAGTATAGCTATTCACACATGCACAAAAAAGTTACAAAGAATCAAATTAATTTAAAGAAAAGTAAAACATTTTTCCTTTTGTTAATGAGAATTGGTTATAGTATGAAACATATAAAATAATTAAAAACATATTTATATTTTTTTATTTTAAAAGTTGTGATATTTTATTGATAGAATAAAAATATTAAAAATAATTTTTTAAACTTATTTTCAAAATATCATTTTAAATTTAAATTTATTTTAACATTTATTCTTTTAAAATTAATTTACTTATATAATATAAATTAGAAGTAAAGATGAAAATATTCTTTCTTCTTTCAATTAAGGCTCTCAACTCAATGAAGCATTTTCTATATTTTTTTTATGAGAAAAAGGGCTATGCACTGATAATGTAAAAAAGTTTTACACTGTCATCCAATCACAATCCATCATGTATGGTAAGTTTGTTGACTTTTACAAAATTACCTTAAAAGTAATATCAACGATGATTTATGATTGGATGATTGTGTAAAATAGTTTAATGATGATATACTGATGTGTAAAATAGTTTAATGGTGATACACTGACAAGTATCAATTAATTTAACCAAAAATAAAAGATAACCTTGCCTTTTTTTTTTTTTGAAGAAGAAGAAGAACCTTGCCTTATTTTGAGTAGAAATGAAGTGGAAGAAAATAAGGAAAAAAATAGGATAAAACATAAAAATTTCACCATTTATTTGAGAAGTGTTGAACATATGCCTAAATATCTAAAGTTTTTTTTTTTAATGAAAATATCTAAAGTTTGAAAATGAATAATTTAGTTTTTAGAAACTTTTGATATGTTTCAAATTTTTAGGATGTTGTCTAGATAAAGATAAGGATATTATTCTTATAATCTAGATTTAAAGATGTTATTAGTTTGATTTTAAGACTAAGATGTTGTTAGTATTTGAATTTTATGTTACACTTTAACTCTATATATATGCCTGTGATTAAAAGTTTAATGGCTTAATTACAGATTTTACCACCCAACTTTCATAATTTTGTAAATTTTACCATCTAAGTTTTAATTTTACAAATTTTACCACTCAACTTTCATAATTTTGCGAATTTTACCACCCAAGTTTTAATTTTGCAAATTTTACCACCCAAGTTTTCAATTTTTGCACATTTTACCACCTAAGTTTTCAATTTTTGCGCATTTTACCACCCTGATGTTTGACAAATTTTTTTTTTTTTTGAATTTTTTAACTTTTTTTTTGGTAAAATATCAGAGTGGTAAAATATGCAAAAATTGAAAACTTGGGTGGTAAAATTTACAAAATTAAAACTTGGGTGGTAAAATTCACAAAATTATGAAAATTAGGTGGTAAAATTTGCAATTAAGCCAAGTTTAATAAACTCCTCTGCATATAACACATCTCTTCTTTTAAAATTGTTTTTTCAATAAAAAAGCATACAAATTGGTAACAAGAGCTATCAACTTACGGACCTATGAAATAAAATCCATAGTAAGCTTTTAACAAATTGCCCTTTCTATTTTGATGGAGAAAGTTACAACTTTGGGCAAAGAGAATGAAGTTTTACTTGGAGTTTTAAAAAACATTTGAAAATTTTTGTGGCATTTAAAAAACCATCACAAACTTTATAACTAAAATTAAAATAATTATTTAAAGGTAAAGTTAATACCAGAAACTAAAAACAGAACATAAAAATTTATGAAAGATTAAAAATAGTAAAAAAAATTATAAAAAAACTAAAAATGAAAATTAATATTAAATAAGAGAAAAAATATATTTTATCTTTTTTTTTCTCTCACTTTCCCTTCTCCCTAATCAAATATACCATAAATTAGTAAAAATGGGTAAACTCGTTCTCACATGTTGAAAAAATTCTACCTTTCAAAACTGCATTCACATTGTCTGAACAATGAAGCAAGTCATGTTATTATTGTCCACGTTCTCCGAAGCACGTCATGTCTCAGTCTCATTATTATCGTCCCTGTCCAAAGCGACTTTTTTCCACAAGTAATAATAATTAAAAAATTATGTCCCTAATTAACGCAGTTTATAAATTATTTTCTAGCATAATTTACTGTTTATGCGTGAATTCGGATTTGAAAATCCTGAATTCACACCCCTTTTTTTTAATTTTTTTTGTTATGCTGTAGGAAAATTGGATTTGACATCCTCGTTTCTCACCTGGATTTTCTTTTTAAATTCTTTTATTTTCTTTGATGAATTAATTTTTTATTTTAACTAACTAAAAAATATTTCAAATTTATTATTTCAAATGTATATAAAAATAAATTAATAATTTATTAAATTAAAAATTTAATTATATATACAATTAACTAAAAATGTATCCTATTTAAATTTAATAGGTAGAGATTTTTTTATTTGTATATATAATTTTTTAGAATCTTCAAATTTTGATAATAAGTTAATTTTTTTAGAAAATTTTTGTTAATTTATTATTGGTAGAATAATAAAAATTAGTCTAAATTTAAATGTGGTGGTTGTTGTCATATGTTATTTTTAGGTTATCATTTTCCCTATTTCTATGATCATTAATGTTTGTTGTTTGTAGGTTGTGATTTTCTCTATCTTTATTTTTTATTAATCATGTACACTGTAATTTAAGTTTAATGTAATGTTTTTTTCCCCAAAATATTAGTAATTATAGTTTGCATTAACATTTATTATTTAAAATGATTTATTAACTCGTAATTAGCTAACTATATTCAAATGTACTAATTTGGATTTTAGTTATAGTTAGAAAACTATAATTAAATTAAATCGACTTTATAATAAATTTAAATGTAAACAAATTCATTTTATTATTCTTTGTATATTTAACAATTAAAAAAACAACTTACATTATGTACATAAATTATTTGAGTAAATCTATTTATTAAAAAATTAATATATAAATTTTGTATATTAAAAACTATTATTATTGAACTTAATTATTAAAAAATAAGATTTAAAAAAATGAAAAAAAAAGGTCAGAAATCGGGGTGTCAAACCCGATTTCATAACAACAACAAAAAATAAATAAATAAAGCAAAATTAAAAAAAAAGGATTTAAAAAAAAAAAACCAGGTGAGAAACCGGGGGTGTCAAACCCGATTTCCCTACTGCATAACAAAAAAAAAATAAAAAAGATGGTGTGAATTCGGGATTTCCAAACTCGAATTTACACTGTGAACAGTAAATTATGCTAGTTGCGGAAATAATTTACAAACTATGCTAGTTGGGGACATAATTTTCTAATTGTTGCTACTGGTGGAAAAAAGTCCTCCAAAGCAGCTTGCTCCAACTTTCTCACCTCTGTTCTGTTAGCTGTAACTGTACAAAAAAAAAAAAAAAACCAGGTGAGAAATCGGAGGTGTCAAACCTGATTTTCCTACTACATAACAAAAAAAATTAAAAAAAGATGGTGTGAATTCGGGATTTCCAAACTCGAATTCACACCATGAACAGTAAATTATGCTAGTTGCGGAAATAATTTAATTTACAAACTGTGCTAGTTGGGGATATAATTTTCTAATTGTTGCTACTGGTGGTGGAAAAAAGTCGTCCAAAGCAGCTTGCTCCAACTTTCTCACCTATGTCCTATTAGCTGTAATTGTACGAAAAAAAACCAAGTGAGAAACCAAGGGTGTCAAACCCGATTTTCCTACTGCATAATAAAAAAAAATTAAAAAAAGATGGTGTGAATTGGGATTTCTGAACTCGAATTCACACCATAAACAGTAAATTATGCTAGATGCGAAAATAATTTACAAACTGTGCTAATTAGGGACATAATTTTCTAATTGTTGCTACAGGTGAAAAAAAGTATTTCAAAGCAGCTTGCTCCAACTTTCTCACCTCTGTCCTATTAGCTGTAATTGTACGAAAAAAAATCAGGTGAGAAACTGGGGTGTCAAACCTGATTTTCCTACTGCATAACAAAAAAAAAGTAAAAAAAAAATGGTGTGAATTCGAGATTTCAAACTCGAATTCACATTATAAACAGTAAATTATGCTAATTATAGAAATAATTTACAAACTGTACTAGTTGAAAACATAATTTTCTAATTATTGCTGCCGGTGGAAAAAAGTCGTCCAAAGCAACTTGCTCCAACTTTCTCACCTCTGCCCTATTAGCTGTAATTGTACGAAAAAAAAAAAGGTATCACGTTGCAAGAATGCGGTTGATTTTGACTGTGACGTATTCGGCTTAGTCAATTTTAATATTTCAAGCGGATTCTCGTATGTATGTTTGTATTTGCTGTAAAACATCGATAGTACGAAGTCCCATGCCATTTTATTGCAGAGATATCAAAGTTAATATTTTTATAAACATAAATTGGGTTTGCCGACAACCACCACCACAGAGGGGCAACGACCTATATAACCTATAATTGGAAGGAATCCAATTTTTTTTTTTTAAAGTTTAAATATATTTTTGATTTTTTAAATTTAAATTATTTTTATTTTTATCCCTTAAATTTAAATTTATTTTTTAGTTATTTTAATTTTAAAAAATGTTTTTTTTAATTCCATTTCATAAAAAAAATAAACATCTCAGTCATTACAAAATTAATTTAAAAATATTTTTTTGGTTATTTTTATAGAGATGGACTAATTAAAAATAATATGTTTTGAAATTAAAAGACTAAAAAAAAAAATTTAAACTTAGAGGAACAAAAACAAAAATAACCTAAATTTGAGTGATCTAAATCATATTTTAGTCATTATAAAAAAACTTATATAGTTGTACAGTAAAATTATATACATGGATCTTCATCAGATGATGTTTTTCTTGCTTGGGAATCTTGTCCTCAGCAACTTAGTTATCAGTTGTTAACGGATGCTATGGGATTCATTATTGTAGACAGTAGTTTTGTTTCCTTGTTTTGTTTACTTAACTTGAATAACTATTATATCATTTATTTTCTTGAAATCTAACGGTTATAATGCGTAACTAATATTAACTATTAGATTTCAAGAAAATGAATAATCATGACGAAGAGTAACTCTTTTAAATTTACTCTTAGAAGAAGTGGATCCCTTCTTTCTCTCTCTCTCTCTCTCTATATATATATATAATGTTATTTTTGTAAATGGATTGAAATTACTATTTCCTCTCATGTTTTCTTTTTATACATATCTAAACTTTTTATACATGTCTAAATAAAAATGTGACATATGATTATAAAGTATTATTTTTTTATTACTAGTTTTTTTTTTCTTATGTATTCCGGTCATAAATCCATGTTAAAAGAATTTTTAGCTCATTTTAATATATCAACATGTAGTGGATATATATATATATATATATATATATATATATATATATATATATATATATATATTTAAAGTTTTTACTTTTCAACAAGATATAAAACACAAACTAAAACTCAAATTATACAGGAATATACTTTCAAATAATAATTTAAAAATAACTTTATTTCACAATTTAAATTATTTATCACAAATCTAAAATATAATTTATATGTTTAAAAAATGTTTATTTATTATGAACTCTACTAATACTATAATTTAATATGTTAAAATATTTATTTATTATGACTTATAATTATAATTATATGAAAATAAATATTTAAATTATGCAATGCACAAGCTAAAATATTAGTTAAAACAAAAGGTTGATATATTAATAAAGAGCAAAAATATATGTAAGATTTAATATGAGACAATGATATTTTGTCGATGATAAACAATAGCGTAAAAATAAATGGAATGAAAAATGCAATATATCTTTTTAAATTTTGTTAAAATTATATTATTCGTTTAATGTAATAAAATATATAATTTTAAATTAAATTATGTCTGTTTTTAATGTAATGTATGTTTTCATTTTAAAATGTTTGTATATAAGGAGACTTTACTTATGGTTTTGCTATGAGGATCAACCCTAGACTCAACCACCTCAATTAGGGTTCAAACCCTTCATCGAAGAAAATTACACCTTAATTACCACTATACTAAACATGCTAATAGTAAAATTTATATAAATACTAATTCCAAATAACTTTTTTTTCGAGGTATCTAAAACAAGGGCTTGGGTTGCCTTATATATATGCTTGGGCTAGCACTGGCAAACACATGAGTAATGTGATTGGAGGAATAGAGAACGAGTAAAATTTGGAGACAGATGATTTCAATCCAATGCAAAATGTGTCTAGCTAGCAAGAGTCAAACATAAATAATTTTTCCCAAGTCAAATCCCCAACAAACATGTAGAAAACTACTAAAAGAAGCTTCAAGCTAGTCTCAAAAGGATAGTCCTACTCACTCAGCCATAACTTTCAGTGGTTCACCTAATCAATTCGTCTTCAATTTTATGGTATATTAACATTAATTTTGGCTGTGAGATGCATTATTTTTTAAAACTATTTAGACAAGTCAATCTTAAGTTCTACATGGATTGAAAGCTTCTTTTCAACTCAAACAGTCATCAAACGTACAGGTACACAATGAATTCATGTTCAGAATGTTAGGAATTTAGATCACTCACCAGCCTCCCATGATGCAATAACATCTGATTATCTAAGTTAAAAAAGATAATGTGATGCCATAATCTATGTAAGGAAGAGGAAATTCACAACAGTCAGATAAAAATCCACCATAAATAGAATAACCATAAATATATCACACTTATTTGGGGATAGGGGGGTTATATGTGGAATAAAATCTACCTAGCACTTGGTCAGAACAGTTCCTCAATAATATAGGCCATAAATTCAAACAAGATTATAAACAGAGCAATAAATGCGATGGAGCTAACACAATTCATCGTTTCAGCGCAAAATTGATCAATAAGGCTTCAATAATTGATTTAATAATTTGATTTGTTTTAGTAAGAAATTCAATTCACTCTGATATAAGCACACATGTACATCTACTTACTTTTTCATAAGTAACAAACCTCAACTGTCTAGGCTTTTTGGCATTGGTCATCAAGCATGTCGAACAATTTTGAGTAAGTCAAAGAAATGATCCAGTGGGTTGACAAGGTAATCAGTTTTGTTAATGTAGCCCTTTCTGCCATTATTTTAATTCTTTATTCGCATTGTTGTCTATAGTATATATCATGATATCGTGATCAGTTGTTGCAGCTGAAGTGCTGAAACAAGAATAAGGAAAAAGCTTAACAAAACTCAACCGTTTTGTAATGTTTTGCGTTCCATATCCTAGGAATAATAGTTGACGCAGAATCTTGTTGTTAGTTAAGTGTTAATTTGGATTAGTTATCGTGCTGTAATTTATTGTTTTGAAGTAATTAAGAAATAATAATCTCAAGGTTGATAATTTTTAAGTCATTTATTAAATGTATATTGTTTTCCAGTGATGATTGTGCCAAAGCAAAAACGAAAAAGATGGACTGAATAATGTGGTTCTTCACCATTCAATATCCATCATCGCATTTTATTAACTATAAATAGAACATCAATATAATAGTATGATCATATATGTCATATAATGAGTCTAAGTGCAATTGAAATTAATCGTTTAATTTTTTTTTTTTTACAATGATTACAATTACCATGTCCAACTAAAACCATCACCCTAACCTCTATATAATTGTCTTGAAGAGGGCAAGAATGTTTTGTTCCTAACATATCGAAGGGGAATCTTTTTAATAAAAGAAACACGCCTATTGATATAAATCATGTAATTGAAGTAAAGAAATTTTTAAGTGAAGATTATATTTATAGCTTTTAATATTGAGAATAGAGGTGGACAAATGTAAAGGTTATAATATATAAAAGAAGAGTGATGAAAATAGAGGGACATAAAGTCGAAGGTTCACTAGTAGGCTTTTTTACTAAAATGGTGCAATTTTTAAAAAAATTACCAAAATAAGTACCTTTTAAAAATATTACAAAAATGGCTAAATCGTGTTTTAAAACACGACTTTAATTTTACCATTTTTTTTTCTAAAAAAATATAGAAGTTGTGTTTTAAAAATCGACTTTATAAAATTTTAATTTTTTTTTATTTTCATTTTTTTTGAAAATTGCTATTTACACCTCCTATTTTATCGATACACCCCCTTTTTAATTTTTTTTCCCATACAACACAAGAAATACAACTTAAAAATTAATTTGGAATAAAATATTACTCAAATAATTTCTGACTCTTAATTAATTTCTAGCAGGCAAACGGAAAAATAATTAAAAAAGGGTATATCTATAAAATAGGTGTTGTCAATAGCAATTTTCAAAAAAAATTTATGGAAATCATTACTCAAAACATGACTTCAGACTGAATAAAAAAATTTAATGAGATTTTATTTATTTTTTAAAAAATGAGGAAACTAAAGTCGTGTTTTAAAACACAACTTCTTTCATATGAAGTCGTGTTTTAAAACATAACTTACTCATTTTCATAATATTTTTTAAAAATATCAATTTTAGTAATTTTTTTAAAAAATTGCTTCATTTTGATAAAAAAAATAGCCTTCACTAGTATAAGTGAGATGGAAGCCGGTTAAAACTACTTCAATTTATTAAAAAAATGAAAGTCATGTTTTAAAATATGACTTATTTTGCAAAGTCACGTTTCAAAACACAACTTATCTATTTATATCATTTTTTAAAAAATCATCCATTCCTGTAATTTTGAATAAAAATGATCCCTTATTTGTAAAAATTCCCTGAGAATCTCCCTATTAAAAATACTCAATTAACACATTATTTTTCATCTTCCTTCTTACATGGTATCATTTGTGATACTACCTACAGGATCTCTTTTACCGTGGAGTAGTTGATTGATTTGATTCAACATTTTGCAAAACCAAGCCATGTCTTTCACTTTACAGCTTCCTTACACAACGCTCCGAACATTAATATTCTTGCATATCCTTTAGAAATACCCGCACCATTAAAGCTATCGGGACAACAATGGAGTTGACTGTTGAGATATCAGAAATTTCACTAAAACCCGTTCATGTTTTTTTGCTTCATTGATAATATTTAGTTTTCTGTTTCAGTTATGGCTTCCAACCAAGAAGTAACAATCCCTTTGAAATATTGGGTGGACAATGAAAAAAACCGTGTAGTTGTGGCGGAAGCGAGTGGAGACTTTGTAGATGTTCTCTTTAGTTTCCTCACCCTTCCATTGGGAACTATCATCCGCCTTGAATCCGAGGACAAATTTTCCCAGAACCAATCTCACCAACCGGTAGTGATTGGTTGCATAAAAAATCTGTACCAGAGTGTGAAAGCTTTAGACACTAACGTTTTCTGGAACAAGATCTGCCAGAAAATGTTGGTTTCTCCGCGCAACCCGTTAGAAGCCTCTTGCCAGAGACTAAAAGTGAAGGTGGATGATACAGAGCCCACAAAATATTTCATTTGTCACAGCTGTTCAAGGGGCCCTAAATTGTTGCTCAGTACTTTTGCTGGGGCAAGGTGCTGCTGTGGGAAGTTAATGAGAAAAGAAATGGAGCTGCTGCCAGAATCCAAGGACAAGGCTGCTGGGGGAAATGGTGTTTTTGTTAAAGGGGATGTCATGTTCTTGATCTTTGATGACTTGAGAGTGCTCCGAAGCTCTCCAAGTGACTCTGTTCAACAACTCCTCAAACATGGACACAAAGACTTCAGCAAGATGACACAAATGTCTCGAAACGTTGGCATGGAGGAGGTAATATTGCTTTTCATTCATTTGAGGTGGTACTTGCAAGAGTTGTTTGGTTGAAAGTAGAGGAAGGGAGGGGGAGAAAAAAAAAAAGAAAAGAGATTCTTTTCTCTTCTATTCTCCGAATTTCTAAATCAAATAAGAGATTTTTATCATATAGTATGTTAAATTTGCGCCCACTTAGAAGCTTGAGCATGAATATGTATATGTATTGGGAAACAGATAGGAGTTGTAAATTTATGCCGATGAAAAAAACACTTTAGTTGAAAGTTCAGATATATTGAATATTGAATTTAAAACATTTTTATGACTTGCACTCCACTTATGTATGTATGTAGCTGATAACCTTCCTTGAGTTCCTTAATTAGCTTGCAGGATCTTTCCTTTACAGCAATACTTTGATAGTGGTATGAAATTTCCTTGCTTAATGAATTATAACTTTACAAGCTTAAAACTTGTTTTGTTTATTTTTTGCCCAGATATTTAGCATATTAAAGCAAGCATTAACCTCCAAATCTCCTCTAAGTGATGTATTCTTGGAAAACAGAGGAATTAAGCCATCGTACTCTTTCTCACCAGATCGCCCAAGTCATTATTTGAAAGGTTCTGTAGAAATCAAGGTAATAGTGAGCAAATCACAGAACAAGATTCTGTTTGCTGAAACAGATGGAGATTTTGTTGATTTTCTGGTCAGCTTCCTCACAACACCTCTTGGATCTATTCTTAAACTTATGAATGGCAAATTATGCTTGGGAAGCGTGGGTAACTTGTACACAAGTGTGAAGGATCTCAATCCATCATGGTTCATAGGGTCATCTAACGAATCCTTACTGGATCTTAAGGTCGCTCCTCAGTTTGGTTGTAAGAGTAGCCCTTTACAAGAAGACGACATTCCAAAGTATTGGCATGGCACTGTAATAGTGAAAGATAAGAATGAAGGGCGTATAATGATTTCAAAGAAAAAAGAGATGCTAAGAGATACAACAAAAATGGAACTTTTTGACCCAAGATGTTCTGATGGAGCAAGAGAACCTGCATCTGTCGGAAGTGATGATCTTCAAAAACAGGAGCGAATGCACATTCAAAATAACGGGAATAATTATCCCCACAAGGTAATTTTTCTTATTTAAACATATTTAATAGTCTAATTTTTTGCCCCCATATAAAATATAGGTATTGTCCCGTTAAAAAAGTATATTATATTACTTTATTTTTTTACTGCAGTATATTATATTACTAAATATTAGTATTATATAATATATGTTATTATAATATTATAGATTATTTTCTTTTTTCACTAAAGATGATTTCTGAATCTTGAATTGTTTAGAAATGCGAATTTATGAAGAGGCCGTGTCTATTTGTTGTGACCGATGATCTGAAAGTGATACCAATGACTACTGCTTCTAGCATGCGGTATCTGCGAGAGGTGGAGAATGTCCGGTTGGATGATGTGGAGGAACATTTGGTGGAAATCAGAAGGTCACATGTGGTAATAATATTCACAATCTTGTTCTTTGGTGCTGCCACAATGTTGGTATAAGAAAATTAATTTGATTCATATCAATGGTCTTGGTTAACATTTGTCTTTATTTTAATCAAACAATTGGTTATAATGAACTTTGTTCAATATTTCTTCCATGTTACCCTCTAAGCCCTTTCCAATTTTTAATCCACGTTCATTATGTCTATTTTGGTCAGGCACTCAACCTGTTGGGGGTTTCTTTGACATCCCAAGAAGCAGCTTTGACACGAAGCCTATTCTATCTATTGAAGAAGTGGAAATACCAAAGATACATTCCATTTTGGGATGTATAAGGATGGGAGAAAAGGAAACATAGGGAGAAAAAAGAAAAGGAAGAGAAAGAAAGTGAGACAAAGAAAAATGAAGAAGAGAAAGAAAGTGAGAGAAAGAAGAAAGAAAAAGAAGAGAAAGAAAGTGAGAGAGTTAATAAGTAATATGATTAGAGGAAGAGATAAGAAGAAAGTGGAATAGAAAGAAAATGGAAGAGAAAATAGGTAGATGTTAATAAACTCTGGAAGAAGCCAAAGGAAGAAATTAAAGCCTAAACTTTATGGTTGATAACTGATAAGGGTTGGTGTAGAGCAATCCTGCAATATTTTGGTGTGTGAAATAGTTATGTTCAAGTGAATTGGATGGTCAGGAGATACTTAATTCTCTTGTTCTATGAAATTCATTAGAATGTTGGTCCTTAATAAAGCTGTCAAAATAGGTGAAAGTTCACAACCCATCCCACTTAGCTCTTTTATTAGCCTACTAAAATTCTAGTATTCTCATGTGTAAATTATTTTTAGCTCCAAACAACACATTTATTATTTTAAAAAAGCTGGGACTGAGACTTTTGTGGATCACTCCATTTTTTTTTCAAATTCATCAAACATTCGATTATTGCTAATTCACAATGTTGCTATTTTTAAAACAATATCTTATATTTAGGAATGGGAAAGTATAATATTATTGTATGGATTAATCGCATTTGTAGTCCACACTATTGTGCATATTTAATTTTTATTTAATATTCAATCTTTTGTTATTTAATTTAAAAAATAATATAATATTATCATATTCAAATAATTAGTGTAATATAAGTGATGTGGTAGAAAAAGAATAGAAAGCTAGGAATAAAATGGGGTTAGAAAAGGAGATGAAAGAGAAAAATGATTGTATGCTTATATTTATTATATAAAAAATATATTAAAAGTTAAGATGATAATTTTTTATGGTTTAATTATTCTTGTGGTCTTTATAGTTGCAATAATTTTCCTTTTTATTCCCTATAGTTTAAAACATCACATTTTGATTCCTATAGTTACAATTTAGTTCTTTTGAACTTCGCTATCTAAAGTTGCCTAACACAATTACATTTAGATCTTTTATAATACTGCCATGTGCGTTAGGCGACTCTGGATAGATATCGAGGACCAAAAGGGTTTAAAAATTACAATTATAGAGACTAAAATGATATGTTTTAAATTAGAGTAAATTACACTAATCACTACAATTATTCCCTGTTTTTTTAACCATTATAATAACTTTCCTTGTAGAGGGTGCTAGTGTAATGTTTTCAAAAATAAAAGAGGATTAATGTGGGAATAGAAAAAACGATGGTGTTATGTGTAATTTGTAAAAAAAACTTAGGAAGTGTCAGTGTAATTTGCTCGTTAAACTATAGATACTAAAAGGAAAACTTGTTGTAACTATAGGAACCAAAAGGATAATTAAACTTTTTATTAAATATTTTTATTTTAATTATACCAATTTATATATTATATAGATTTATTTATTAAATTGTATAAATTATTTTTATTTTAATTATACAAATTTTATATTTATTATTTAATAGATTTTTATGCAACAAATATAAAAATATAATCACTTTTTTATTCCATCTCCTTTTTTTACCTTATTTTCTTCTCATATTTCTATTAATTTTCTATCACATCACTTATACTATATTATTTATTTTAATATTATATTTTAAAATATGAATGATAATATACTTTTTCTATTTGATTGGAGAGAAAATGAAAGAGAGGGAAAAATTGTTCTTAAAAAAAAAATCAATTTTTTCTTTTTTACTACTTTTCCTTCCATTCAAATTTTAAACTTTTTTCTATTTCATAATTTTCCTTCAACTCTATAAAAAATGCCTTCACAAATTATAAGGGAGGAACAAATAAAAAGGAAAAAAAATGTTGATTTTGATTGTGATGTCTATTTTAATACTTCACATGGCTTCTCGTAAGTAATTTCAGAATAGAGACATTAGCTACATCATACATGATCTCTAAAAAAAAGATACATCATCATACATGGTAAAACTTGTGTATTAAAAAAAAAAAATACTACATGATAACACTGGATAAATGCAAATGGTTTGAGGCATGAATTGATTTTGCCTGACAGATGCAACAACCTTATGAGAACGTGAGCATTGAGAGGTTGCAACAGTATTGTACCCATTTAGAATTTGACAGATACAACCACCTTCTGGAGTACTATTTATTTTTCTATGTAATAAATGCTCGTGTTGATGCATTTGAAGGAGAGATATGTTAAGTACATACTCTTTTAGATAAACTCTTTTTTATCGATTAAAATTCGTTGGAAATTATACAAAAATTGTAAATGTCATATTTTATTTAATTATTCTTTCTCTTGATTTTGTAATTTTTAATAAATTCTAATAAATAAGAGAGGATGTGTTTAAATGAGTATGTTAAGAGATTATGTTTTTAATACTTCTCTTTAAAGTATTAGCTGCAAATTACAGTCAACTAGTTAATGTACTTTTAGATTAAAGTTTACAAAAACAACCAAAGTCTTGTTTTTTCAAAATTGAGTTTTTAGAAAGAATTTTTTTTAATATACCAATGTACTTATGAGGGTAATTAAATATGTCATGGAACTGAGTTTATCTTCCAAATTAAGTTTGAAACATCTCAAACCGAAAACCAAACATACCTTAATTCATCTAAGAGTAAATGAGTAATGTTATTTCTTTGCTATTCTTTTTAAAAAAAATGAGTAATGTTACAGCCTACGGAGGCATGGCCATCCTTTGTATATAAAAAAAAGGAGTAATGTTATATTTTTTGAATACTATCTTCGTTCTTAAATATAAAACTATTTTAACTAATTCATACTTTTTAAAAAAATTAATTTATTTATTTAGTAACATTAAATTTGTTAGCAACTTATATTATTTTTTCAAAATTATCCCTAAAATTATTGAGACTCATCATCTCTCTCTTTTCACTTATCTTTTACCCAATTAATTAATGCGTGCTAGAATTTTTCTTCAATCTTTATAAGAGAGAGAATTCATTTATCTTTTTAATTCATAGCATTTCTTGTAAAGTAATTAAGAGTATTTTGGTTAAAAAATAATTAATGCAAAAAAAACAACTTGAAAAAAGTCTTATAAAAAGAGACAAATAAAATTGAAAAAAGAGTCTTATTCTTATATTTAGAGACAAAGTTAGTAATAATAAATTTTTAATAAAATTTTCTAATGTTTTATAAAACATCAAATGAAGAATAAATATATTTAATATTTTGAAAATATAAAAGAAATATTCAATAAAAAAAAGTAAGAAAATTCGTAAGAGAATGTAATAATAAAATTTAAACTTTTTTTTATATATATTGGGGAAAATCTAAATCCTACACTAACTAGAGATAACGGCTGTTATTGATTTTTGGATAAAATATGTTTTTTGGTTCCTATACTTTCACTCAAATTTGATTTTAGTCCCCATACTTTCAAATCGACCATTTTGATTTTCAAACTTTAAAAAACATGTGAATTTAGTCCCTCTCCTTTATTGATGTTAGTGATATTAAGGGATTAAATTCACATTTTTTTCAAAGTTCGAGAACTAAAATGGTTAATTTAAAAGTAAAGGGACTAAAACAAATTTTTAGTAAAAGTATATGGACTAAAACATGTTTTATCCTTGATTTTTCATAACTTATTTGAAAATTAGATGGGAGGATCCAATAAAAAATAAATAAAATTTTAGAGACTCAATTAAAAAAAAAAAGTTTAAAATCCTAATTGAAAATTTGATAAAAGTATGGAGACCCACAAACCAATTTAACCTAAATATAATGATCAACATTTCTTGATAATTGGTCATCGCATACAAGTTTTTATTTTTATTTTTGGGTGAATTTGGTATGTTTCCGTTCGTCCAAAAGCTAAAGACTAATTTTTTGAATTACTAAAATTCATTTAAGAGTTTAACGTCTTCCGATAGATAAATTTTCATAGGCATAGTTGCATAGATCAGAAATTAAATTCCTGATCACATATTTAAAGAACAACAGGATATCTTCCAAGCGTGTCATGTTCGTTCATCACGTACAAGTCTTCGTGTACAAGTCTTCAAGCTTTTTTATTTTTATCCTCGTTTATTTTTTTTTTACGACTGTTCAGTGTTCACCAATTTAACCAAATTTAAAAGCATCTTAGTGTCCAAAACTGCAGACACACTGTGTGAAGCGCGTCATGTCACGTGCAAATCTGCTTGCTTCTACTCTCGGGTCTCTTACCTAGCTGCTATTAGCCATCATTTTCCCAAGCACACTCACGTTGACGTTGCAAGATAATGGGAACTCACGCGCACACTAACTTGCAAAGTTAGCGGAAACCATAAGAAATACACGCGCCAGTACAGTACTTCTAAAAATATCATGTCAGGAAGTGCCATATGCCCATGTCCCGAGCACAGTTGAGTTGAGATTTCAGAAATTTCGCTAAAATCTGTACATCTTTTTTTGCTTCATTAACAGAACGTAGTATTCTTTTTAGTTTTATGTTTCAGTTATGGCTTCCAACCAAGAAGTAACAATCCCTTTGAGATATTGGGTGGACAATGAACAAAACCGTGTAGTTATGGCAGAAGCAAGTGGAGACTTTGTAGATGTTCTCTTTAGTTTCCTCACCCTTCCATTGGGAGCTATCATGCGGCTCGAGTCCGAGGGCAATTTTTCCCAAAACCAACCTCACCAACCGGTAGAGATTGGTTGCATCATGAATCTGTACAAGAGTGTGGAAGATTTGAGCCCTGATGTTTTCTGGAACAACATCTGCAAGCAAATGCTGCTTTCTCCGCGCAACCCGTTAGAAGCCTCTTGCCGGAGACTAAAACTTAACGTGGATAATACACAGCCCACAGAGTATTTCATGTGTTCAAAGTGCAGTGATTTGTTGCTGAGTACTTTTGTTGGGGCAAAGTGTCACTGTGGGAAACGGATGGATAAAAAAGTGGAGCTGCAGGAAGAGGAATCCAAGAAAGAGCCTGCTGAGGAAAATAGTGTTTTTGTTAAAGGGGATGCTATGTTCTTGATCTTTGATGACTTGAGAGTGCTCCGAAGCTCTCCAAGTGACTCCGTTCAACCACCCTTCCGGCTTGGACACAAAGACTTAAACAAGATGGAAGAAATTTCTCGAGATGTTGGCACCAAGGAGGTAATAATATTGCTTTTTATTGATTTGGGGTGGTACTTGCTTGAGTTGTTTGGTTAAAAGGAGTGGTAGAAAAAATAAACTCCCCACAATATTGTTGGGCTGATGAAAGTTAGGGAACAGAGATTTTGCCTCATTTTTTCTCTTCTATCTTCCAAGTTTCTAAATCAAATAAGGGAATTTAATCAGATGTATTGGGAAACAAATAGTTATAGCAGTTGTTAGTTTATGCTAATGAAATAAAAAATAAAAAATTGGGAGAATGATTATTTTGTGGTAGAAAGTTCAGATATATTGAATTCAAAACATTTTTGTGACTTGCACTTACCACTTATGTGTGTATGTAGCTGATAACCTTCCTCCAGTGCCTTAATTACTACAATACTTTGGTAGTGGTATGGAATTTCCTTGTTTAATGAATTAAAACTTGCTTTGCTTTTTTTCTTTTTTCCAGATATTTAGCTTACTAAAGCAAGCATTAACCTCTAAATCTCCTCTAAGTGATGTATTCTTGGAAAACAGAGAATCGAACCCAACTTACTCTTTCTCACCAGATACTGGCCCAAGTCATCGGAAAGGTTCTGTAGAAATCAAGGTAATGGTGAGCAAATCAAAGAACAAGATTCTGTTTGCTGAAGCAGATGGAGATTTTGTTGATTTTCTTGTCAGCTTCCTCACCACACCTCTTGGATCTATTCTGAACCTTATAAATGGCAACTTATTCTTAGGAAGTATTGATAACTTGTACACAAGTGTAAAGAATCTCAATCCATCATGGTTTATAGAGTCATCAAACCAATCCTTACTGAATCCAAGGGTCGCTCCTCAATTTGGTTGTAAGAGCAATCCACTAAATGCTTTAAAAGAAATCGACACCCCTAAGTATTGGTATGGCACTGTAGTAGTGAAAGATAAGGAGCATAAAAGGATTTCAAAGAAACAAGATTTGGTACGAAATCCAGTAGAAATGAAACTTTTTGACCCTAGATCTTCTGGAGCAAGAGAACCTGCTGTGGGATTTATGAAGAGGCCGTGTCTATTTGTTGTGAGGGATGACCTGCAAGTGATACCAATGACAACTACTTCTAGCATTCTGTATCTGCAAGAGTTGGAGAATGTCAAGTTAGATGATTTGGAGGAACATTTGGTGGAAATCAGATCACATGAGGTAATATTCACAATATTGGTAAAAGAAAATTTGATTCATATCAATGGTTTCAGTTAACATTTGTCTTAATTTGGTCAGATAAATGGCTGTAATGAACTTTATACTATATTTCTTTTATGTTACCTTCTAGGCCCTTTTCAATTTAGAATTGATGTTCATTATGTCTATTTTGCTCAGGCACTCAACCTGTTGAGGGCTTCTTTGACATCCAACAAAGCTGCTTTTACACAGAGCCTATTCTGCCAATTGAAGAAGTGGAAATGCCAAAGGTACATTCCATGTTGGGGTGTATTGGGATGGGAGAAAAAGAGACATGGAAAGAAAAAAGAAAAGGAAGAGAAAAAAGGGAGAGAGATACCAAGTGATATGATGAAAAAGAGAGAAAGAGATAAGGAGAAAGTGAAGAAGAAAGAAGATGGAAGAAAAAAATTGTCCATGTCAACAACTCCTGAAGAAACCAAAGGAAGAAATTAAAGCCTAAACTTTATGGGTGATATAAGTGATAAGGGTTGACGTAGAGCAATCCTGCAATATATTGGTGTGTGAAACAGTTGTGTTTAAGTGAATAGGATGGTGATGTAACATTTAATTCTCTTGTTCTATGAAAGTCGTTCGAATGTTGGTCGATAGTTTTACAGGTGTTATTAGGCTCTCAAACTAGAATTGATCTCTAAACGATCATCATGATATATATAGAGTGCGACTTCTGTGATTAAAAGTTATATTTTCATTCTCTCATAGTACATCCATACTTTAGACCGTCATTAAGAAAAGGGAAGGGGGGATGTAAGCAGTTAAGATTATATATTGTACTTCATTTGGGAAGACAGATATACAACATTGGCCATCATAATTAATTTTTGACAGTTTGTTGCAGAAATAAAACTGTAGGAGAAATGATTTGTAAGTTTAAACAGAAATATTTGTTGATGATCTCCAGAAGTGAAATGTGTCAACGGCAAAAGTTTAGGCAAATTAAAACACCACGAGCATGGAATTTGAATAGAAGCAGTTTCAAGCACCGGATTATTTCAGATAAATGAGTTCATCTGGGTATAAACAAGTCATACAAATGACAATTTAGGGACATAAGTGAAGCAACAAAATCTAACTGACTAGTAGTAAGCTCTATCAAGACTGAACCCAACCAGTTTCATCAACATTCTTCTTTAAACAATATGCATGTATAATTGCACCAGATGTGACAATTTAATAATATTTTTCATCATCTCACTAGCAGTTGCAAAATTTCCAGTTTGCCAAGATAGGAAATTGAAGTGTTCTATACGTGACAGTATCAGGCATATAACTCCAGTTTCTTCCATTTCGGTAAGCAGTTCATAAACTCTTTCCAGGTTCTACTTACAGAATCCACTCATTAGAACATTATAGCAAGCTCTATCAAGACTGAACCCGACCAGTTTCAACTTTGACACGACTATGCCCTCATTAATCCATTCCGCAATACATAAACCTGATATCAAACTATAGTAAACAATATCATCTGGAGAGCACCCATAACTCAACATCTCTTCAAAACACTGCATGGCTTTATCAATATTGTTCACACCACAGAAGACAGATATTAACACAGTATAAGTAGCAGCATTTCTTTCCAGTCCTTTCCCTTTCATTTCGTTGAAAATTTCAACTGCTCTGTGAACCCTCCCAATCCCATGCTTGCACATTCCATCAATCAATGAATTGAGGGTGACAACATTTGGCTGCACTCCGTCCTCATTCATCCGACCAAACAACTCCTGTGCTATATCAACATTGCCATCTTTACAAAACCCATTAATCAATCAATTATACGCCAGTGTTCGGCTTATTTTATTCGCCATTTTCATCTTTGTCAGCAAACTCAAACCATCTTCTTCACTCCCAGCTTTACAAAGTCCATCAATCAAAGTATTAAACAACACCACATCCGGCTCAACACCAACCCAATTACTTCCTCCCTTCCCTCTCAACTTATCAAACACCTGTAATGCCTCATCAATCCTCCTTGCCTTGCACAAATGATTAACAAGAATCCCAAAGGTAACCACGCTAGGCCGTATCTTCCTTTCTTCCATCTCTGCCAACAGTTCATTCATCCTCTTAATGTTTCTCTCTCATCCCAGCCCTGTTAACAAAGCATTGCACGACGCAGCTTCAACCGTGCCACCCAATCTCATCACACAATGCAGAACCTCCCACATGACACCTTTCTTCCAATCCCCACACAGCTTACTCACCAACTGAGTAAGCTTAAACGCATCAGGCAAAACTCCACGCTCACCTAGCTTGGCAACCAACCCCACAACCTCTCCATCTGAAAAACTTCTTCCCTTCCTCACCAACTCCCCAAAAACAACTTGCCCCGTCACGGGAAACCCGGAATTCGGTTCGGGCATTTCATCGAGCAGGTGGAGTGCATCGCCGGCACGACCCGATTTCAGCAAGACCCTCAACAACCCGTGGCAAAGTTGGGCACTTTTGGAAGAAGGGTCGAGCTGGTTGAAGAGGAGACGCGAGTCGTCCACCATTCGGGCATTTTCGAGGCACTGCAAGAGAAGGGAAGCGGATTTGGGAGTGTGGGGTGGGTGGGTTTTCGGAAGCGGTGGAGGCTGAGAAGGTGGGTTTGGGAATTGGGGTGTCGAGAAGCAAGTTCGAGAGAGCCCTGGAAGACGGCGGAGAGGGAATGGTGGTGTGGTGGTGCTTTTGCTGTGAGGTATTTGAGAAAATTGAGGGATTTGAGAATGGAAGATAATTGGAGAGTGATTTGGAGGAAGTGGTGAGGGGAGAGGGGAGAGGGGTTGAAGAGAATGGAGTGGAGCTTGTCATGGTTCCAATGGTTCGGTGGAGGTTGGAGAAGTTTCACTACTTGGGTCACCACCGATGCGGCGTCGTTCTGGTAGTTGCAGTGGCAGCGCCGCAGCGTGAAGGGTAGCAGGTGGGTGCCGCTGCGGCGGGGTTTGGCTTGGGACAACATCGACATTCTCGTACACGATGGGTGGAGTCTTCCAATTCCATGTTTTGAGCTCTCAGTCTCAGCTTCCAAAACAAGAATCTCATTATAGTCATTTTTTCTTTTAATGTCATAATCGAATTCAGGTGTAAGTGTCTGTACGAGCAGTGGTATATAGTACGAACACTATATGCACGAACACAACACGAAAACATGTGTCCAAATGTTACTGGTTGACTATTAGATTAAAAAGGAAAAAATAAAATCATTGACGGAAATCAAGGGCAGATACATTTATAAGAGCCTTCGTACATATATACGAATTCGTATAAAATAGCATTTTTCGTGTCTGTACAGCAACTTACAGAAATTACTCAACCATTTGTGCTAGACACACTTGATAATCTCATTACAGGTCTGATTGACTATTTTGGATCACTTTTAATTTTTTTTTTTTTATCAAAATAGGTCTCTTTTAAAAGATATTATTGATATGAGTCTGTTTTGATCAAAGACTAGGTCAAATTTTCAACTTTGACGACGTGACATACCATGTAGGTATTAGATTACATGATTTGAATAAAGTAGCACATTTTAATTGCTACTTCATTGTATTTTTTTTGACACAAAGAGTGAAGTAGCAAATAAGAATTGTTACTTTGACATTAACAAAGAAGTAGCAATTCTTATTTGTTACTTCTATGTACTTTTTCTAACGCACAAAAAAGTAAAAAGGTAAGCGTCAAGAAAAGTACAATGAAATAATAAATAATAATTGTTACTTCATTAAAATGTATTTTTTTTTATTTTTGATATATTTTATGTGTTAGTTTTTTTTTAAGTAGTTGAATAAAAATGTATTTTTTATTTTTAATATATTTTATGTAATATTTATATGGGAAAATAGGCTATGCACTAACAGTGTAAAATATTTTTACACCGTCAACTAATCATAATGCACCATGTATGATAAAATTGTTGACTTTTATGATAACTACTTTAAAAATCATATCAATTGTAATTTATGATTGAATAATAATGTAAAACAAAATTATTTTACACTATCAGTACATGACCAATAAACTCTATTTATATTTGTTAGCGTACTCAATTTTTGGTAAATTATTCTGTATATGAAAAAATTTTCTTTTTTGTAAATTGTAATGTTTGTGTGTATTTTTTAAAATTATTTTACATATATACTTTAATTTGTGTTAAGTGTTGTTAATGATGTATTTGTAACTTATAATACCTATTTGTTATTAAAAAAATATGCATAATTGTTTAGTTTAATTTAACTTAATATTTGTTGTTCTAAAAGTACACTGAAGTAGCAAATAAGAATTGTTACTTCTTTGTTAATGTCAAAGTAGCAATTCTTATTTGCTACTTCACTTTTTGTGTGTCAGAAAAAGTACAATGAAGTAGTAAATAAAAAATGCTACTTCATTAAAATCATGTAGTCTGATACCTACATGGCATGCCATGTCATCAAAGTTGAAAATTTGATCAGGTCTTTGGTCAAAACAGACTCATGCGAGTAATATCTTTTAAAAGAGACCTATTTTGGTCATTTTTTTTAAAAGGGACCCAAATGGTTAATCAGCCCTTATTACAATCATGAATGTATGAAAAGAAGGTAATTATTAGAGTAAATTACATTTACCTCCTGAAATGAGCTAGACCCCCTTGGTAATTATATTTAAGTTAATAAAAGATCAATTCTTATATTGTTTGTGGCTCAAATCTTGTTGCCCATGTCTAATGTCTGTATTAGTCGTTCACTGAAAATCAAGAAACACTCCAATTCAGCTAGAGACCAACTGGACGAAGGCAAAAGCCATCATCTCATATTGGTTAAATGCATAATTTAATCTCATATGTGTTGTTGATTCTCATCTTTATACTTAAAAACTTATTAAATTGATTCACTATATACGTGTAAACATTATCAATTTTGGTTACCTCCAAAGGTGTTATTTTTAATTTGGAGAGTGCTTCTTGATAGGTTGCTAACTGAGAAAATTTGAGGAGGAGAAATGTATTGTTGGTAGACAGTGATGTTACATGTCCGTTTTGTCATTTGCAGGAGGAATCTATTTCACATTTGCTCTGCTCATGTAAAGAAATTCAGGAAATCTGGAAACAATGTTACACATGGGTGGGGATGTTAACCGTGGTACCATACACAATTCTGGAGCACTATTTGCAACATTCAATTGGTGGGATTTTTAAAAGACATATCACAGATAGGTGGCAGGTAATTTGGGGTGCCGTTATTTGGTGCGTGTGGCAACACCGAAACGAATGTATTTTTAGAGGAAAGCAATTTGATAAGCAGGCTATTATGCAGCAGCAGATTGTGTTTTTTTCCTTGTTTTGGCTTAAAGGTCTTGGGAATGATTTCAAATATTCTTTTGTCCAATGGAGTGCTAATCCAGGACTTTGTTTGCTAGGGGATGATTCTGATTTTATGCCGGGAAGGTGATAGGTGATGTTGGACCTGCTGATATAATGGTTTCGGAAAGTATCATCAATGAGCAGCTGCCACGGTTTAGTGTCTCGGTCTATAATCATGCAGTAGAGATATTTATTCTTTTTGTTATAATACATGCAGGGATAACTGAAGATTTATAGTTGGGGTTGTTAAAAATCATAGAGTCTAGAATCTTTTCATATGCAATTAAGTGTTAACTATTGTATAGGTTAAGATCCTGGATAGTTGATTTGAGGGCATTGGGATACATATTTGATATGTATATGTGTTGGCAATTGAGATTTTTCCAAGTTGTTATTATAAAATATTTTTAATGTCTCTACAGTTTTTTGTAGTTGCTTGTAAGTTTCGTTATAGTTTGCTTGTGCTCAGAAAAAGCAACTTGTAGCTGCAGGCTAATGATGTCTACTTTTAGCTTAGTCATAATTTGCTGTTTGTTTTGCCCAATGAGGGTTTTCATAGTTTTCCTATTTAAAGATCTTACGGTAACAGTTCTTAGTGTGCAAAACTGAATTATAACACTGAAATATATTAGAGCAGTTTTGTTCCTCTCTTCTTCTTCGCACACGTTTATGTTTCTAGTTTATAATTCGCAAATTTTATGCTTTTGCATCGTCTGATAGTCTTAGAGCATCATCTGATCAGTTTGTTATTAGGTCTGATGGTCTTTCGCTTGAGTCTGTTGCTTCGTTTGCTCAGTCTAATTGCATAGTCTGTTGGGTCTGTTGTTGAGTCTGATGCACCATCTGATACTCAGTCTGATGCACCGTCTGTTCTGTTTTTAGCTTAGTCTAATAGCTATTTCACTTCAGACTTATACCCACTTCCACATGCCATATTCTAACAATATGCTACTGGTAGAGGGATGTCGGTACTGTTGTTTGATATTCTGAGTGGGGGTATATGAACTATGTGTCCTGTAAGTCTGTAACTGTATAGCACACCTTGTGCATTATCAAAACATATTTTTTAGTCCCTGAATTAATGAGATTTTAGGGACTAAAATTCAATTTTTTAAAAAGTTTAGGGACTAAAAATCGAATTTTTAAAAAGATTAAGGACCTTGACCAGTCAAACTAAAATTTAGGGACTAAAAACCGAATTTTTAAAAAGTTTAGGGACCTTGACCAGTCAAACTAAAGTTTAGGGACTAAAAATCGAATTTTGAAAAAATTTAGGGACTAAAAACTTAGTTAATCCTATATATAATTACTAAATTAAGAACGTGCTACTTCAAAAATGATAGAGCACGAATAACGTCTCCAAAGTGTTCATGCCAAACTTTCTCCATGAGTCCCTGATACTCATCTTGAATGATCCAAGCTACTTTAAAACAAAAAGGATCAATTTTCTTGGAAGAAGTATCAATTTGGATATTCCTTATATTAATTGTATGAAGAACTAGCTTTAAAAGTATAGAGAATGGAGGAAGATAATGTTTTATTTTATTTTATTTTAAATTGTGGTACAACTGATATATATACAAGAGTGTGAGATAAATATCTAAAAAGATAAAATACGAGATTAGTTACAGATATTTGAATTATTTGAATTACAAAATCCTATCCTAACTAATCACGCCAACACGCCCCGGCAAGATGATGGTGGAGGAAGCAACACTGATCTTGGACATGAACCATATGTGTCTTGTGGAACTAAGTGGTTTGATGAGTAGATCTGCGAGTTGGTGACTGAAGGGAACATGAGAAATGGTGAGTTCCTTCTTGGCAACTGAATCACATACAAAGTGATAGTCAATGGAAAGATGCTTCATCCGAGAGTGGAACACGAGGTTGGCATAGAGATATGTGGCTCCAATATTGTCAGAGTAGATGAGTGGCTTATCAACAAGAGGAAGGCGAAGTTCCTTGAATAGCTCCTGTAGCCAAAGAAGTTCAGTTGTGGTTGACCCAATTGTGCGATATTCTGCTTCCGTGGTTGGTTTGGCAACTATTTTATGCTTTTTGCAGGACCAAGAGATGGCATTGGGACCCAAGTAAATGATGTAGGTCGTGGTTGATTTCATGTCAAAAGAGTCTCTGCCCCAATCTGAATCACAAAATGCCCGTAGATGAAGGTCTGAGGAATGTCTTTAGGTGAAGAACATAATCTAAAGTGCCCTTGAGGTATCGAAGAAGACGTTTGACGACCTGCATATGAACCGCATTTGGAGCATGCATGTATTGTGACAGTTTGGAGACAGTGTAGGCAACATCAGGTCGCATTAGAGAGAGATATTGAAGTGAGCCAACAAGTTGGCAGTACTCATGTGCGTCACATGAAGGGATGTCACCAGAAGCTGCAAGATCACCTGAGGTGGACATAGGCGTTGAGACTGGTCTGGTATCCTGCATGTTGGATTTCTGCAGAATGGCACGGATGTAATGTTGTTGTGTGAGAAAGAGGTCGTCCGTGGTGAGAACCATCTCAATACCAAGGAAGTGGTTAGGTGATCCGAGATCTTAGAGAGAAAAATTGTCTGCAAGTGAGGACTTGAAAGAGTTGAGAAATCTCAAATCATTACCTGTGAGTAAGAGGTCATCGACATAAACAAGAAAGTAGGCCACAACCAAAGCACGATTGTAAATGAACAGTGATGTGTCAGACTTGGAATTGACGAATCCAACACTCAGAAGGAATTGTTTTAGAGAATGGAACCAAGCCCGAGGAGCCTACTTGAGGCCATGGAGTGCTTTACGAAGCTTGCAAACATGGTTGGAAAATTGAGGATGGATGAAGACAGGAGGCTAAGACATGTATATATCCTCTTCGATGGTGCCGTGAATGAAGGCATTGTTGACATCCATTTGGCTCAGGGACCAACGTTTAGAGAGAGCCACGCAGAGGACCAGTTTAATTATTTGTGGCTTAATGACTGGGCTAAATGTATCATTGTAATCAATCCCAGGGCTTTGGTGGAATCCTTTGGCAACCAATTGAGCTTTATAGCGAGCGACAGAGCCGTCTATGTTGTGTTTAATGCGGTATACCCACTTGTTGCCAATTATATTGAAGTGACTCTGTTTGGGAACCAAGGTCCAAGTCCTGTTTGCCAATAGTGCATTAAATTCGTCAGACATGGCAGCTTTCCACTCAGGGATTTTAAGTGCCTGAGTTAGGCAAGTTGGTTTAACAGATTCTGGTATTGGGAGTTTGGAGGCTATGTGTATCTGTTTGGGTTTGAAGATGTCATTTTTGGAACGTGTAGTCATAGGGTGGGTATTGCGAGGGAGTGAGTCATCTGTAGGGAGTGATTCATCTGCAGGGATACTGTTGTTGATCTGATTGGTGTATAAGTTGCAATCATCACGAGGTGATACATGTTGGGAATTTGGTAGAGTGGTATTTGTGGTTTCGGTGGTGATGGGATTGGTCACGTGTGGCATATTATTTGTGGGAGGGGAAATTTGGTTTTCAGTTGGTGTGATATTTGAAGATGGAGTGTCATTTGAATTTAGGGTGGTATATAGTAATTCACGGGGTGTAGGGGCGATATTTGTGGGAAATTGATTTTGGTTGTGAAATGTGATTTCACAGGGTGGGTTCGTGGTATTATAGGGAATAATATTTTGATGTTGGGGTTGGTTTTGACGTGAAGTTTGGTTTTGAATTGGTGTAGGATGGGAACTGGGCACGAGTATTTCGGGATAGGACATTTGGGGTGGTTGTTCACAGGATTGGGATCTAGCATGGGTAAATATTTGTTGGTTACGTTAGGTAAGGATTTGGTGGTTACGGGATTGGTGTTGGGTAGTGATATTGCTATGATTTGAATTTTGGTTTATGACATGTGATTGCCGAGATTGAGGGGTGGCACTTATGGGTTGGTTGTTTTGAATTTGAATTAATGGGATTGGAAGAGTTTGTTCAGTGGAATGATGCGCTAATGATGGGAGGTTGGATAAGCTATTTTGGTGGGAGATATTTGTGGAATTGGATAAGGTGGGGACGTTGAATTCGGTGGAATAAGGAAATATGGTTTCGACAAATTGAACATGCCTAGAAGTGTAGACTTTGTTCGAAGGGGGGTGAAGACAGAGATAAGTGCTTTGTGTGTTACTATAGCCAATAAAGACACATGGTTGAGACTTTGACTTAAGTTTATTGGATGTGTATGGTGCAAGCCATGGGAAACAAAGACAACCGAAGACACGTAATTTTGAGTAATTTGGTGGACACTTGAATAGGATTTCAAGGGGAGATTTCATTTTAAGGACTGGTGTAGGCATGCGGTTAATTAAGTATGCGGCGGTTTGTAGTGAGTAGGACCAAAGAGACAAAGGGAGTGATGCATGGTGAAGGAGGGCTCGTGCGGTTTCAACTAAGTGTCGATGTTTACGTTCAGATAAACCATTTTGTTGGGGAGTGTATGGGGTGGTGGTTAAGTGAGAGATTCCATGTTTTTAAAGGAATGGTCGAAGTTTGATAAATTCTCCGCCATTGTCACTATATAGTGTTTTGATTTGGCGATCGAAATGTATTCGCATAGTGTTTTGATTTGACACGAGTGCGAGATCTATTCGCATAGTGCTTGTTTAGCCTCATCCATGCAATAGCAGAAGAGGTGGCAGAGGTCATCACAATTTGAGCCTCAAGGCCGCGGGAACCAAGAAGGGCGAGGAACACATAGTGATCCTGGCATTTCCAATTAGTGTAAGCCGGATTGGCAATGGCCGCATCTCCTTCACCAATGGTTTTAGGGGGACAAGGTCACCAGTGACGTACCCATAGAGATCATGGGCTTGGAGAAGATGAGTGATTTGCGTGTGCCATGTGTGGTGATTGTTAGAGGTGAGTTTGATGGTAAGGGTGGATGCGGTGGAGAGTTCCACAAGTGAGGTGGTTACGGAAGCCATAAGTAGGATGGAGAGAAGGCTGTGAAGCTATTGGCTAATCTGATACCATATAGAGAATGGAGGAAAATAATGTTTTTTTTTTAAATTGTGGTACAACTGATATATATACAAGAGTGTGAGATAAATATCTAAAAAGATAAAATACGAGATTAGTTACATATATTTGAATTATTTGAATTACAAAATCCTATCCTAACTAATCACGCCAACAAAAAGTGTGTGATAGGAAAAAAAATTGCCCTGTAAATGAAAAAAGCCTCCCACCCCTACACACACTGACTCATTTAATATATTTTTTAGACTTAAATATGTTTCAGGTCTATGATATATTAGTGAATTTTACATTGGGTCCCTATTAAATTTTTGGTTAGTGTTGGGTCCCCAATAAATTTTTTATTTTGTTTTTGGTCCCTAAAGCGCTTTAGATAGTGCTTTAAATTGCTTTAAAAGGTGGTTTAGATAGCGCTTTAGGGACCAAAAACAAAATAAAAAATTTATTGGGGACCCAACACAAAGCAAAAATTTAATAAGGACCTAATGCAAAATTTGCTAATATATTAGGAACCAAAAACATATTTAAGTCTATTTTTAATTTGTTGTTAAAAAATGTTTGTTTAATTATTGATGGATTACTCTGTTTAATATTTTTTACCCTTACCCTTGGTGATTTATTTGTCTTATAATACATTAATTGAACAGTGTTGCGCTTAGTGATTTACTTGAAGAGGTTACTAGATTCCTTTTTTTCTTTTTTATCAACAAAGCAAAAATATATATTAACATTTGGTACCATCCCAATTACAGCAAAGTTGCCAGATTTTCTTCCAATATGCATCAATATACATGTAGTTGTTATTTAGTAAACTACCCCAACACTTTACAATGCTCAGTCAAAAAACCGAACTGTGTCTGTTTACATTAGAGCAAAAGATCACGGTCCCATTCAGCATTACCTAAATCCAAAAAATCTCAAACCCCCACACCTGCATAATTGTGAACTGATAGGAATAAATGACAGAAAATGAACTGCAAAAGAATTAAGACCTATAACCTTTCAGACAATCAAAGGGTAATATATTCCAATCATAAAAAGAAAAGTTAAACCCCTTCATCCTACAATATAGCCATCTCTAGGACCAAACTTTGAACATATCCACTACCATATCAGAATTAAAGGTGGTGTTTCTAAAAGCCACATTGTTCCTCTGCATCCATATTGATTGCTGCACTCCACACACTATCTTCCATGCTAATAATTTTTTCCTCCCCCAAAATAGATAGTCATGTTGCAGAAAGTGGCTTTTGGGATCTTTGTGTTGCACCATATATATGTATGACTAACCATTGATAACATTTATTCAAGATAGAAACAACAAACCTGCACGTGAAGATTAAATGGGATGTAGATTCTTCTTCATCTTTGCAAAACAAACAAGAGAAGTCTTGTTGCTCCACTTGGATGTTCCTTTTCCTTAAATGACCTTTTGTTTGTAGTTTATCTAACCTCATTCTCCAAACAAAAGCTAAGATACTGGATGGTGCTAGAACTCTCCAAAGGTGCTTGAAAAAATTATCATAACATGAAGTTGTGCTTGGCTGCATCAAACAGTAAGCATTTTTGACCTTATACTCCTCCTCATTTGTGCCTTTTCATCACCTTTTATCCATACTTTGTTTTTCCAGCTACATCTTGTTTATCTCCTCCAAAAAATTTTCCACCATAGGCTTTTCCCACTCAAACCACTCTCTCCTCCATTTAAAATCCCACTTTTGTTCACTTTCCCCTTTTAACCACCTCCCTATATCCCCTATACAAGAAGATTGTTGCTTTGAGTTTAAAAACATTCTATTAAACTAATTAGATAATGTTGGAGTACAAGTGTGAAGGTGAAGTCCCACATGGTGCTGCGCGCAACGAAACCTACTAGCATGGAGGATGTGGATTGGGAGGAGTTGAAGGAGAGGGTTGTGGCAACCATATGATTGTCTTTGGTAGACGAGGTCATGTACCACGTTATGAACTTAGACATCTCTGAGGGAAGTATGAATGAAATTGGAGAGTCAGTATATGTCCAAGTCACTGACGAACAAGCTGTACATGAAATAGAAATTGTACGAGTTGAAGATGTAGGAGGGTTCTTATTTGCAACAGCATATCAATGTGATAAAGTAGCATCTCCCCTCCACTTATCATGCCAAAATTTGACTCTCCTACCATCTCCCATCATCCAATAGATTTTTTTTTAAACCAATGATCCTTATGCCCTTGTTGAACACTTCCCCTCTCCCAACCTCATTCGCCCCTTCATACTTTGACCTCAAAACTCTCCACCACAAACTATCATGTTCAACTAATTATCTCCATCTCCATTTCCCCATTAATGCTTCATTAAACCTTTTTAAATCTCTTATACCTAATCCCTCGTCTCCTTTGGACTACACACCTTGTCCCACTTAACCCATGAAATCTTCCTTTGATCCTCTCCACCTCCCCACAAAAAAGTCCTTTGAATGCTCTTAATTTTCGTAGCCACTTTTTGTGGGAGTTTAAAAAAAGAAAAATAAAACAAAGGCAAAGAAGATAGAATAGAATTGATCAAACATATTCTTCCTCCAAATGAAAGGTGTTTATACTTCCATCCTGACAATTTTCTTCTGAACTTTTGAATAACAAGATCCCATGTAACTTCCTTCCTTGGATTTTTCCCAGTTGGGATACCCAAGTATATAAATGGAATTTCCATCAGTCTACAATTCAAACAGATGCAAAATCTCTTAATATCGTTATCCTCCACCACAATTCCCACTAACTTGCTCTTGTGAAAGTTAACTTTAAGTTCAAAAGCCAACTCAAAACACCTCAATACACTTTTTATGGTCATAACATTCTTCATCAATGGTTATACCAAAAAAAATATATCATCTATAAATTGTAACAACGTGATGTCCAACTTCATAACCCACTTTATATATTGAAAAAAGTCCTAAGCTAACAACTTTCCTCATCAATCTGCTTAAGCCTTCTGCAACCATCAAAAAGAGGAATGGTGTCATTGGATCCCCTTGCCTCAGCCCCTTTTGTGGTTTAAACTCTTCCATCGGACTTCTGTTCACCAAAATAGACATTGTTGCTGATTCCATACAACTATTCACCTAAGAAACCTACTTGCTACAAAATTCCATCCTCCTCATCATATAATAGAAAAACTTTCAACATACTGAATTGTAAGTCTTTTCATAGTCAACTTTAAATATCAAGCATGACTTATTCTCTCTTTTCGCCTCATCCACAACCTCATTCGCAACAAGAACCCCATCTAACATGTTCCTTCCTCTAATAAATGCTCCCTGTCTCTCATCAACAACTTTCCCCATGACCCTCCTTAACCTATTAGATATGACTTTTGTGATAACCTTATACATGCATCTAATGAGTGATATGGGTCTAACATCATTCAAGTCTTGTGGGTTCTCCATTTTGGGAATTAAGGTGATAAAAAAAGTATTTCCTCCTCTAGGTAAAACTCCATGAACATGAAATTCCTCCATCACCTTGCAAATATCAGACTTTAACAAATGACAAAACAACTTAATGAATTTAAAGTTATATCCATTTGGCCACAGACTTTTGTTTCCATCACAATCCCATACCGCCTCTTTTATTTCACTTTCCTTAAATTTTGCAGTTAGCATCCTATTATCTTCCACCCTAATTGCTTCAAAAGGAACTCCATCCAACACCAACCTTTCCCACACTCTTTCACTGAGTCTTCGAAAAATTGTTTCATCCTAGTTTGACTTTGGCCAAATCCTCCTCCATCTACCTTCCATATGGATACCCCTCACTGCATTATTTCTCCTTCTGCCATGAACAACCGCATGAAAGAACTTGTGCTAAGTTTGGTTGAGGGGAGGAGAAGAGAAATAGAAGAGAATTTGTGTAGGTCCCATATGGGTTTTACACCTTCTATACTCTACTTTAATTCAAATATCTCTCCTATTTCCATCTTGTCTAATTCCATCATCTCAACCAAACACAACATTAGTGTTGCTATCCCCTCCCTTGATCCATCTATTCCTAGACTTCTGGTGCATCAAAGACTCAAGTGTAGTGGACATCCTCCAAAACTCACCCACCAAATCCCTTTGCTGAATTTCTTCTGCACTAATATTCCCTATACCTTAGGTTACTAGATCCCTTGTTACAAGTGAAACAATCCAAGCTCAATGCAGCAACATGTGGGGAGAGGACAACATTATCCAATCAAAAGAGCTCTTTGGGAGCTCATTTTCAGACACATAATTTTGCATAGCACGCAAAGAAACAAGAACATCCACATCGTGGCTGCCCTTGGAAACTGAATGATCATTGTGGTTGCACTTTGCTTCTCTGCCATTTCCATTCATAATATGCTTTTTACCCTTTTTTTTTTTACAATTTTTAAACATGCTTACTACATTAACACTGTGCATAAATAAAAAAATCATTTTAATAAATAATAGAATTTTCAGGATCACTGTCACAATTCAGTACAACAGAGTTATAATCCCGTTGGTGGCCTTAGGTAAAGCCGATAATCTTTAGATGTTAATTGTTGGAGATGGGCAAAGTCATAAACTCCAACTACAATCAAGAGTTATGTTGAAGACTTGAAGCTTGAAGAATAGGTAAAATTATTGGTAAACAAACAGAACAAATATAACTTACAACACACGTTTTTTTTTTGGTAATGTTGTCAGTGCATAAAACAATACAGTCAATTCTTAGTGATACAGTTCATCACTTCATCTTTGTTCTTCATGATCGTTTATCACTTATAATTACACACATTACATAAAAAAAATAGAATAGGACAATGTATTTCACCACCTACTGGGTTTATCACTTATAATCACACACATTACATAATAAATAGAATAGAACAATATATTTCACCACTAACTAGGTAGACAACACGCACAATTCTTTTTTTTTTTTTTTCCACACGCAAACAGACGTAGTAAAACTGGATCACTCCATCATCTTCATCAATTCTCTTTGCCATCAATCTCCTCTAACTGCAATATTGGAGTCTTTGCCTAGACAATTTATAAAAACTATGTTAGCTTACTACAGAACAACAATTAATCTTTCCACTTAACATACTAGTAAAAACTAGATTCAATGATTTTTTTAACTTGTACAGAAATAAACTTAAAAATAATTTAACATGGTCTCAAATTGGGAGTTATTTAGAAGGCCTTTCCAGAAATGACCTTTCCTCATTAAAAAATTATATTTCCATCCAAATTATTGACTTACTGTTACTGACACGGTGTATTATAACAATTATAATAATGTTGAATAAAAAAAAATTGAACACATACCCTTGCCAGGAATGCCTATCGGTTCTGCATCGCAGAGTTGAGATCATTTTCCAATGGGATAGCATTTCTGAACCTGTAGAATTTAACTCCTAACAACTTGTTTGCCTTTACGGTACCTGAACAGAAAGTTTTCATCCTGTCGCAATGGATTGCTGACAATTCCTCTAAGGATGGGAAACTTAAACTCCCTTTGTAGAAGCTTTTGAGCTTTGGTAAAGCTTCAAGATTCAAACAATTGAGCTGCGGAAATATTATCTCATTCTCATGTGATTCATTTTCCTCCTTAGACACTATCTCTTCAATCGAATTACACAATTTTATGTCCATTGTTTTGAGTTGACCTAAACTTTTGCTTGTTGAGGATGTGAACAAACATAGCAGACTATTGCATCTTTCTATTTCCAAACATGTCAGATTGGAGAAAGACACTGTGCATGGTACCAAGTTTATTGAACTAAAACAGCTGATTACTTCCAACATTTCTAGATTTCTGAGAAAGGGCATGATCCAAGAGTTCTCTGACCCAATGGAAACAAGCTCTGGAAGGCAGTCCATGCATAACACTTTCAGCTGTGATAGCAGTTCAGCCTCATCCACATTAAGACTATGAAAGCAAAAAATCTCCTTGAAGGAACCATCACACACCACAAGCTTCTCTATATTGGGCACCTGTTGTAGAAATACATCGGACTCAATATGAAAGAACAGACCAAGAACTTTTAACTTGTGTAAGTGGTTCCCCTGAAATTCTCCACGCAAAATCATCTTCAGTTCATTTTCACCGAGTGTCAGGTGCTCTAAGTTGGGTGAAAGCTACGAAGAGAAACCAATAACCAAGCAAAAGCAGGTTATTAGGGCAATTATAGATCCAGCTCTTTTATATATAATTGAAATAATGAACTTTCATGCTAAAAGAAGTCTGATAATTAATGAAAAATTAACTAATTCAATTATATAGGTGCAAACACAAGTCAATTTAAACGAAACAGTTTACTTAAAAACCAAAAAAGAAAAAAAGATGAACTAGGCTAGCAAGGTGGAAAGGATTTTGATACCGATTGTGCCTAAACAAATTTATTTTGAGTTTAATATTTTAAGATGGAAAAAGTGAAAAATGATATCATTAGGATGGTTGTAGTGGTTCCTAGGGAGAAGAAAATAATGAAAAATCCTTTATAAGATGGTTGGTAGGAGATCGTTTATCAAGATTTGAGCACCATTAAATATAAATACGTGATATATGAAGTACACTGGGTACGTGTGTAAGAATGTATAAAATTGACTGTATTAATGAGAATAAAGACCAAACCTCAATTGCTGCATCATGAATGCAATATGTACCATTATAAATGCATCATGATCAATATTGAAGAGCAAGTGTATTATTTGACTTGTGTAGATAAAACATAAAAAAATGGAAGTTAATATGCATAGAAGATAGAACACAGCATAACTGTATAAGCGAAATGTTCACAACTTTTTAATTTTAACAGCATGTACCATTCAAATTGAGCAACGATAAAGTAGTAAACAAACTAATGATGGCAATTCAGTTCATATAGAAGTAGTAAAGCAATTAAGTTCATTTTGCAGGCACCGGTCCAGATCCTGCGGTAAAGAAATGGTACCTTTTCAATACAGACTTGATTTTCAGTATGTGGTTCCTTCAACATGTCACACTGCAAAGCATACTTTAACTTTGGCAAATCACATAGTGCCAGTGACTTCACACGGGGGAACGTAAGGTCAAGATTTGTTCCTTTTGGATCTGCATTCCAAACATTCTCCAGATTTGGCAGCCGCTCTAAAATCAATTTCTTGAGGGCAAAAGGGAGGGGGATGCGGGCTGGTCCCATAGTTGTCGTTCCTATGTCTTGTGTTAGACATTTCACATCAAATATGGTTTTCACAGAATCACAGTCTCGTACTACCAATGTTTCCAATTTAGTTAAGAAAGGAAGTAAATTGAAGGGTAGCACTGCATCTGATAAAAATTGGCACCCTTCCACAATCAAGGAGTGCAACTTTCTGAAGCACGAGTCTGGGATCGGCAGTGATCCATGCCATATCTCTTGTAGGACTGGGCTATCTATGAGAGTAAGATCTGCAGCCTCTGAAAACTGCACATGCAAAGGAATAAATATAAATATGAATTTAGATTTAGAATTTTATTTAATTTTTGTAACATCGAAATTTGTTTCAACTGTTAACTTTCATTAAAAAATTATAATTTGGTGGGTTAAAGAATCTCAGTTCTAGTATTGATCATAACAAACGTACGTGCAATCCAATGATGAAGTTGCCTTATATTATTGAAACTGTTTTGTAATAATTCCACCAGGCCATTACATTTCTTTGCTTTTGGTATCTCAATTATTATGATTTAGGTTTCTTCATTCTATGAGAATGCTTGAAATTTGAATGAGACTAATTAAAAGGACAAGGATGTAAATTTCATCTTCACTTAAATTTAATTGTTTTTTATTATTGGGGCCCCCAAAAAAATTTGTTTTTTATTATCACAGTGAATGCTTTTTTTTTTTTTTTTTTTTTTTTTTTTTTTTTTAATATTTGCATCACAATGAATGCCTAAATAATAAATATATAGGCACTTTTCCACTGCCTAAGATAGCGGTTATCAACTACAACTAGTTGATTCTAGAACAATATTCATTCTAGATTTATCATGAATACACACACAATGAAAGTTCTTTCTTGGATATTCTTCTATATGCCTTTGTTGCACTTTATCAAGAAATTTCTAAAAATTTGTATCAGAAGCAGTAAACTGTTTCAAACTTAAAGATTGACTTACTGACACGATCTATTATAACAACAATAAAAATGTTAAAAAAAAAAATACTACACGTACTCTTGCCAGAAATTCTTTCCGCATGCTAGACTTAAGATCAATTTCCAATGGGATAGCATCTGGGTACCACTGAAATTTTTGTGTGTGGTAAATACTGTTTTTTTTTGGTAAATGGTACCGCTGAAATTTAACTTCAAACAACTTGTCTGCTTTTACGGTACCTTGACATAAAGTTTGCATCCAGACGCAATGGATCACTGACAATTGGTTCAAGGATGGGAAACTTAAACTCCCTCTGTAGAAGCTTTTGAGGTTTGGTAAATTTTCAAGATTCAAACAATTGAGCTGCGGAAATGTTATCTCATCCTCATATGATTCATCCCCGTCCTTAGACACTATCTCTTCAATTGAATCACACCATTTTATCTCCATTTTTTTGAGTTGACTCAAACTTTTGGCTGTTGAGGATGTGAACAAATATTGCAGGCTATTGCACCTACTAACTTCCAAGGTATCTAGATTTCTGAGAAAGGGCTCAATCCAAGAGTTCTCTAACCCAATGGAAACGAGCTCAGGAAGCGACTCCAAGCGTAATACTTTCAGCTGTGATAGGAATCCAGTATCATCCACAATAGGACTTTGAAGGCAGAAAATCTCCTTGAAGGAACCACTACACACCACAAGCTTCTCTATATTGGGAACCTGTTGTAGAAATCCATATGGAAATAAATCGCACTCAATACGAAAGCGCAGAGTTAGAACTTTTAACTTTTTAAAGTAGTTTCCCTGAAATTCTCCATCCAAAATCATCTTCAGTTCATTTTCACCCAGTGTCAGATGCTTTAAGTTGGGTGTAAGCTACAAAGAGAAACCAATATCGAAGCAAAAGCAGGTTAGGGCAGTTATAGATCCAGCTCTTTTAATTGAAATGGTGAACTTTCATGCTAAAATAAGCCTGATAGTATTGACAAATTAAATATTTCAATAAAATAGGGGTAAACAAGTCAATTTAAAAGAAAAAACTCTACTTAAGAATAAAAAAAAAGATGGAATATTTGATAAATGAAATCAGTGGGGAGGTTTTGTAGTGGTTCCTACCGAGAAGAAAATAATGAAAAATCTTTTCCATGGTTGGTATGGAGATTGTTTATCAAGGTTTAAGCACCTTTAACACATGATATATGATAGAGTACAGTGGCGTGTGTAAGAATCTATGTAATTGACTGTATTAATTAGAATTATAAAGCCCAAACCTCAAATGTTGTTGCATCATGAATGAAACATATACTATTATACTTGAACTTCGGCAAATCCCATAGCGTCAATGACGTCACACTGGGGAACGCAAGCTCTAGATTTGTTCCTTCTGGATCTGCATTATCCTCTGCAACAATTGCCGTCAATCCCTCACAGTCCTTCAGAGATAGATTTTTAAGATTCTTCTCAAGATCTTTGGCTACTGATGCCGGAAACACACTTGTTAGGCATTTACAATTCTCAACTTCTACTTCTTCTAGAAGCTGCATGCTTAGAATTCCATGAGGATCTTCATTCCAAACATTCTCCAGATTTGGCAGCTTCGATAAAGTCAATTTCTTCAGGGGAGAAGTTATCATTCTGTCTTGTGTTAAACGTTTCACATCAAATATGGTTTTCACCGAATAACAGTTTCTAACTTGCAATGTTTCCAATTTAGTTAAGAAAGGAAGTAAATTGAAGGGTAGCACTGCATCTGATAAAAGTTGGCACCCGTCTACAATCAAGGAGCCCAAGTTACTGAAGCATGAGAATGGGATCCGCTGTGATCCATGCCATATCTCTTGTAGTAGGCTATCTTTGAGAATAAGATATGATTCACTTCGCGCAGACTTTGAAAACTGCACGTGCAAAGGAATAAATAAAAATATGAAATTAATTATCTACAAGGGACAGTCCGATTTCCTGCTGGTATAACGAACCTTTGTCTTGTCTCAAAGCAAGCTAACAATATGCACTGGTTTACTCGGGTTATAAAGTACTATTGTATGAATATGGCTACTGGTTTTATTAGTAGCAGAATCAGAATTGTGGAGTTAATATTTCTCGATGCTGTCAAAGTCTGGGATAACTTTTATTTGGGTGTGGGGTTGCTTATTGTGAAAATTAGGATTTGGTTTATGGGAGGTTTTAACTAAGCTGGGCTTAACTTTGTACTCCCCCTGTTCTAAATTATATGACGTTTTAGAGAAAAAAATTTGTTCTAAAATATATGACGTTTTACAAATCCAATGCGGCGTTAAATATCTTTTTGGCTTAATTGCAGATTTTACCATCCAACTTTCATAATTTTACAAATTTTACCATCCAAGTTTTTTTTTTGCGAATTTTACCACTCAACTTTCATAATTTTGTGAATTTTACCGCCCAAGTTTTTTTTTTACGAATTTTACCACCCAACTTTCATCATTTTGCGAATTTTACCACCTAAGTTTTCAATTTTTGCGCATTTTACCACCATGATGTTTCACAAATTTTTTTTTTGAATTCTTTAACTTTTTTTTTGGTAAAATATCAGAGTGGTAAAATGTGCAAAAATTGAAAACTTGGGTGGTAAAATTTGTAAAATTAAAGCTTGGATGGTAAAATTCGCAAAATTATGAAAGTTGGGTGGTAAAATTTGCAATTAAGCCAATCTTTTTTCAAGATTACCCTTCATAAATACTTAGTGGGAGTAGTATATAATGAGTAATTAATTAGAGAGATAAAGGGTATATTAGGAAGTTACCTAATATTTTTTAGGAAATTTAACAAATTAATTGCATTCTTTAATACCTGTGCCAAAACCTTAAACGTCATATAAATTGGAACGGAGGGAGTACTGCCTTCCTTAACTCTGGATGTTTAGAGTTAATGTACACAGTTTAAGAAACATTTAATATTATAACTTATAAACAAGGTAAATGCTAACCAGTGCCCCTAGGGACACTGGTTAAGGAATTAAAAGGAGAATTTTTTTTATTGGAAGGCAAAAAATTACACTGTACATATTTTTTTGTGCTCTCCTATGAATTCTATAATAAATATTTTTTCTTTTTAATTCCTTAACCAGTTAGCAAGACCTTATAAAGAATACATTTAGTTTAAAATATTTCCATTTAATATTTATGATGAAAGAAGCTGTGAAAATCTAGGTCATGTTAAATAAGGGTACATGTGAAAAAAATAATTAATGAGACTTGAAATATATAAAACATCAAAAGTTTTGGAAAAAAAAAAAAGAAACTAAAACATCAAGAGTTAAGGAACGGATGTAATATACGATAGTGTTTGTATTTGTTGTTCTAATCCTCTTTAACACATTATTATTTTTTTTTTTGGAAGAAATCCTCTTTGATAAATCTTGTGTTAAAGAACAGCTTTTTAATACGAATGCACAGTTTAGCTATAAAAAAAAATCTAAGAGGGACAGTAATAATAGAGTTAGAAATTTATATAATTTTGGGTTTATTATTTTTTCCCTAAATTTGTTAGGATTCCTATTTTTATTTAGTTGCTGAAATTTTTTTGACTGATTTTATTCTTTTAACTTTTTATTTCTTATTTTTAGTTTATATGAAAAATAGATAAGGAATGTAGACTAGTAAAAAAAAAAGTTCAGAACTAAAAAAATACTAAATTCTAAAAAATTTAGGGACTAAAAAAATAATAAACCTTTTAATTTTCGTAACATGAAGATTTGTTTCAACTGTTAACTTTTTATTGATATTTCTAAACTATGAATGTTACTTCTTATTAGGGATGTCATTGGATGACTTGTTTAAGTACATTTGTTTACTTATATAAAGTTTGAGGAATGTTTGCTTTATTTTTTTTTCTTTTTGGAAAATTTATTTAACTTATGCATTTTTAGACACAAACACGTAAAGTTTCACTTAATTGGAACACAAAAATTCTCAAAGGCAACTTCAATAATCATTAAAATATTATGCACAGGTAGAAAAATATTAGGCGAATCATAAAACATAAGATTTTTTATAATCGATAATAATGGGAGTTAAGTTCCAGGGGTTTGAAATCATAGGTACTGACTATTACATTAATGTTGGTTAAAAATCCTCGGTAAGGCTCAAGGGATATATATAATTACAATGGCATTAACAGGGGTTCTTAACCGCAGGTAAACCAATGTGTTTCCGAGGGTTAGCAAAAACCACTGGTAAACCGTTTGTGACAAATGTTTTACCCACGGAAAGAGCAACTGTAAGAAATGCATTTTGCCTGGGGTTAAAACCGCGGGTAAGTCCAAAAAATAAGCTCTGGTAAGTCCATATTTTTTTGTATTGGTAATTCGGTGGGTTTAGAGAATCTCATTTCTATTATTGATCACAATGCCATACTCATTATTTTTTTTTCACTTTTTGGGTTTTCAAATAGGTATCACCATTATGTAGAATAGTAAAAAAAAAAAAAGTTTAGAACTAAAAAAATATTAAATCCTGAAAAATTTAGGGATTAAAAAGATAATAAGCCTTGTAATTTTCGTAACATGAAAATTTGTTTCAGTTGTTAACTTTCATTAAACTAATTATAATTCGGTGGGTTTAGAGAATCTCATTTCTATTATTGATCACAATGCCATACTCATTATTTTATTTTTTTTTTCCACTTTTTGGTTTGTCAAATAGGTATCACCATTATGTATATCTTATTTTTAATTTTTTATAATTTAAATAAATCTTCTCTCTAACTCGACATATATTTTTTATTTAATTTTTTACATATCTTAAATAGGTCTCACCATTATATATCACTTTTTTTTTATTCCATGAATGTATCTTCTTTTTTACTTTTATTTTATTATATAAATGTTTATTATTAAAGGTTATTTGCTAGGCATACTAAGTGTTAAGCACTGATAATTAAAAAAGCATTGGTTCTTAACAAATTGGGGTGAAAATAGGTTAGGTTAGACTAGGCTTTGTTAGATCTGAGTCTGGTCTTGATTAAAATTATATGACTTGAATCTAGTCTATTTACCTATTAAAGATTTTTTTTAAAGGCCTAACCTGACTTACATAAAAGTCAGGTCTGACTTACAAGCCTTTTTAAAGGCCTACTTTGTAATAATTTAATACCAAGTTAAACATGAAAATAGGTGTATTATGTTTTATAAGAGTTAAAAGTCTATCTTATTTATATGATATGATTATATTTTTAAGGTATTTTTTTATCCATAAGAATTAAACACAGGTACTAGAGAGTTTATAACAACTCATGTACCTTGTTCAACCAACTGAACTAGACTCCCTTGGTCTAGATAACTAATATGATATTCATGATAACTAATATGACATAAATTTAATTTTCAATGAACATATAAACATAAACTTGACTTTTTATGTAGGTTAACATGCTTAACATAAAAAAGATAAATAAATGTAAGATTTTAATACATTATAACAAATTTAATATAATAATAATAACAACAACAACAAATATTTATTTAAATAGGCTAGCCTATTAGGCTTAAAAGGGTTTTTGAATGACCTAGAGTTTGGCCTTTTTAACTAAATATGCTTTAATAAAAGCCTTAACCTGTCGTGAGCCTAACGTTGTTGGCTAGGTCATAAGCCCCTATTGAATGACTGACCTTTTTAACTAAGTATGCTTTAATAAAAGCCTTGTGTGCATCAGCTTGACAATCAATTGTTATTATTGATAATCGATTATATATATTTTTTGCATCACTGTATTCAAATATAGGGGTAAAAAGGTATTTTTATTTTTAATCTAATTTCTCTTCTCTTCCTCCATCTTAAACCAAATAAATTCAATATTATTTCTTTTCAATTTCACATTTATTTCTCTCAAACCAAACAACCAAAAATTTGACCATATTTCCTAACTATTTCTCTCTTTTCTATTTTCTTTTTACTTATTTCCATCTATCTTATTCTTTCCTGGGTGTCAAACAAAGGGCCAATTTTACATGAAAGGGCAATTTTTTAAAAAATTACAAAAATGAGGAGGTTTTAAAAATTTACAAATATGGATGGATAAGTCATGTTTTGAAACACAACTTTGTATTGAGAAGTTGTGTTTCAAAACATGACTTTTAATATATATACACACGCGACTTTTATTTTATTTTATTAAAGTTGTGATTTGAATCACAACTTGCACTGTGATTTGGTTTTTTATTTTTTATTTTTTTTAAAAACCAAGACTTTTGTAGTTTAAATTAAAAAAGAATATATATGTGTATAATAAGTTGTATTTTGTAACACGACTTCTCAATTCAAACTTGTGTTTTAAAACACGATTTATTTATATTTATATATTTTTAAAACTTATCCATTCGTAAATTTTTTTAAAAATGACCTCTTTCATGTAAAAAAAACACAAAGCATTAGCTTGTTCATGCTGTGAAAAATACTTGGCTTTTGAATGAGACTAAATTAAAAGGACAATGATGTACATTTCATCTTCAAATTTAATTTGATTTGTTTTTTTTTATCGCAGCAAAGTCCTAAATATAGGTAATAGGTACTTTTTCACCGCCTGAAGACAGCTGTTATCAACTAGTTGATTCTAGAACATTCATTCTAGATTTAACATGAATACATACAATTAAAGTTTTTTCTAGTATATTTTTCTATATGCCTTTGTTGCACTTCATAAATAAATTTCTAGATGTTTGTATCCGAAACAGCAAACTCTTTTTCAAAACTAAAATTAATCTTTCCACGAAACATACGCATTAATCATAGCTAGAGTTAGTATTTTTTTTTTAACTTAGTGTTTAAAAAAAAATAATTTAACTGTCTGAATTTGGGAGGAGTTATTTACAAGGCAAACTCTAAATTCAATTACCTTTTCTTATCAAAAAGTTATAGTTATATATGCGGTGATTGCTAACAAATACAATGCACTTAACGTTGAAAAAGAAGAAGAAAAAAAATTGAACACATACCCTTGCCAGAAATGTCTTCCGCATAGTAGAGTTGAGATCAATTTCCAGTGGGATAGCATTTGAGTACCTCTCGAATTGAACTCCTAACAACTTGTCTGCTTTTATGGTACCTGGACATAAAGTTTCCATCCAGTCGCAATTAGTTACTGACAATTCCTCCAAGGATGGGAAACTTAAACTCCCTTTGTAGAAGCTTCTGAGCTCTCGTAAATATTTAAGATTCAAACAATTGAGCTGTGGAAATATTATCTCATCCTCATTTGATTCATTCCCCTCCTTAGACACTATTTCTTCAATTGAATGACACCATTTTATCTCCATTCTTTTGAGTTGAGCCAAACTTTTGGCTGTTGAGCATGTGAACAAATATAGCAGGCTTCGGCACCTTTTTACTTTCAAATATGTCAGCTTGGAGAGAGACATTGTGCATGGTACCAAGTTTTTTAAACTATCACAGTTGTTTACTTGCAAGGTTTCTAGATTTCTGAGAAAGGGCTCAATCCAAGAGCTCTCTAATGCAATGGAAATGAGCTTTCGAAGGGACTCCAAACGTAACACTTTCAGCTGTGGTAGGAGTCCAGTATCACCCTCCTTAGGACTTCGGGAGCAGAAAATCTCCTTGAAGTAACCATCACACACCACAAGCTTCTCTATATTGGGAACCTGTTGTAGAATTTCATATGGAAATGTTGGAATGAAATTTTAGTAGTGAAGGAAATATGAGAATGAAGAGACTAGAAATTTTGAAGGAAGAGGCTACTTGTATAATTGATCATTTCTTGTATTTTTGGCTTGATACAAACTCTAGGACATCACACCTATTTATACTAGTGGCTCCTCCTAAACCAATGGTTAGGATTTTACCAACACAAATTTAATCTAATGGCTACAAATGACTTTCTAGAATTTTCTACATAAATACAAACCTACTCATACATTCTAGATAATTCTATATGCTACTCTAGAATTATCTTCTAAAGAGTTTCTTCTAGAACATGCTTCTAGAATTTTAGCTTAGGATGTTTCTAGAAATTGGGCTTTTATTTAGACAAATAAGGCCCAAAATCAAGTTTATATTTCAACACCCCCTCTTAAACTTGATTTTGTTACTCCGATCAAACTTCTCAACCTGGTGAAGTCTTCTTTCTTAAGTGGCTTGGTGAATATATCAACTACTTGATCATGAGTCTTCACGTACTCCAAATGCACATCCTTTCTCGTGATGCACTCTCTAATGTAGTGGTAGCGTGTATCAATGTGCTTACTTCGGTCATGGAAAACTGGGTTCTTAGCCAAAGCTATTGCTGACTTGTTGTCCACGAAAATCTTAGTCGGCTTTTCTTGTGACAAACCCAACTCCTTTAGTAGATTCCATAACCAAATTGCATGGCAAACACATGAGGTAGCAGCTACATACTCTGCTTCACATGTAGAAAGAGTAACAATCGATTGCTTCTTTGACATCCATGTGAAGGCAGTGTCTCCCATGTAGAACACAAACCCAGTTGTGCTCTTGCGGTCATCCACATCTCTACTCCAATCACTATCACTATATGCAACAAGCTTGTAATCATCAGAAACATGATAGTACAAGCCAAAATTTGTTGTACCTTTTATGTATCGAAGAATTCTCTTTGCCGCCTTCAAATGAGTGGTTGTTGGATTCTCCATGTAGCGACTAACAACTCCAACCGCATAAAGAATATCAGGCCTTGTGCATGTTAAATACCGTAAACTTCCAACCAAGCTTTTAAAGAGTGTTGGATCCACTTTTTCTCCTTCCTCATGCTTTGATAGCTTGATTCCACATTCCATTGGTGTGTTGACCGGATTAGAGTCATCCATCTTGAACTTCTTAATCACCTCCATAGCATAGCCTTCTTGAGTGATGAAGATGCCTTTGTCTTCTTGCTTTACTTCAATGCCGAGGTAGTAAGACATGAGACCAATGTCGGTCATCTCGAACTCTTTTGTCATCTCTTTCTTAAACTCATCGAACATGCTTGGATTGCTACCTGTAAAGATCAAGTCATCTACATACAAGCACACAATCAAAACATCATTATTTTGGGATTTGATGTAAAGTGCATGCTCATATGGACACTTGATGAAGTTTCTCTCATGTAGGTACTTGTCTATTCGAGCATTCCAAGCTCTTGGAGCTTGCTTCAACCCATAAAGCGCCTTTTTTAACTTTAAAACCATGTCTTCTTTTCCTTTGACTTCATAGCCTTGAGGTTGTTCAATATAGACTTCTTCTTCAAGGACTCCATTAAGGAAGGCAGATTTCACGTCCATTTGATGTATCCTTCAATTATTTTGAGCTGCTAATGAAATGATTAGTCTAACAGTTTCTAGTCGAGCAACGGGAGCAAATACCTCGTCATAGTCGATGCCAGCCCTTTGACTATAGCCTTTTGCCACCAATCTTGCCTTATATCTTTCAATTTCTCCTTTAGCATTCTTTTTGGCTTTGTACACCCACTTCACACCAATTGCCTTGTTCCCTTTTGGAAGTGAAACTAGCTCCCATGTGTCGTTCTTCTTGATCGCTTTGATTTCTTCATCCATAGCATTTTTCCAATTCTTGTTTTCTACAGCTTCTTGGAAGTTCATGGGCTCACAATCAGCAAATAGACAAAAGAGAGTAAGATTATCTTGATTTTCAGTTACCTCATAAAGTTCTTGTATGCTCTTGAAGCGTGGAACTCTTTCACTTGAGCTTTCGTCTTCTTGACTATTTGCAGTTGGTGGAGGTAGTAGGCTCCTCTCTTACTTGGTCTATCCTTGAATGCTCTATGCTATCTTCTTCAAAACACGGAAAGAAGTTGTAGTCTTCATCATGTGGTCCCCAATCCCATTCTCCTTCTTCATTGAAAATGACGTCTCGACTAATGATTGTCTTCCTCGTATTTGGATTGTGGAGCTTATAGCCTTTGGAATTGGAGTCATAACCGATGAAGATATGTTTCTCGCTTTTGTCATCCAACTTGCTTCTTTTCTCATCTGGTATGTGCACATGAGCAATGCTTCCAAAGACTCTTAGATGGGAAATGCCGGGCTTCCTTCCACTCCATGCTTCTTGTGGTGTTTTTCCCCATACACTTCTTGTTGGAGACCGGTTGGAAAGTTAAACTGCACAAGCCACTGCTTCTGCCCAAAACTCCTTTGGGAGTTTCTTGCTCTTAAGCATGCTCCTCGCCATGTCTAGGATTGTTCTATTCTTCCTTTCTGCCACTCCATTTTGTTGAGGGGATCTCGGCACTGTTAATGGTCGTCAAATTCCATGAGCTTGACAATACTTTTGGAATTCACTTGATGTGAACTCTCCTCCACGATCGGATCTCATGGCTTTGATCTCAAGACCACTTTCCTTTTCAACAAAGGCTTTGAACTTCTTGAAATTCTCGAACACCTCTGATTTATGCTTCAAAAAATACACCCATGTTTTTCTTGAAAAATCATCAATGAAGAGAAGGAAATAATGACTCTTACCAAGTGAGCTTGGCTTGATCGGACCACACACATCTGTATGTATGAGTTCCAACGGCTTTTTGGCTCTTGAGTTAGACTCCTTTGGAAAGCTTTTCTTGAATTGCTTTCCAAGTAGACATCCTTCGCACACTTGATTGGGATGACTAATGCAGGGTAATCCTCTCACCATTTCCTTCTTGGAGAGCAACTCTAATCCTCCAAAATTGAGATGCCCAAATCGAAGATGCCAAAGCCAAGATGCATCCTTGTAGCACATCTTGAGACATTTCGCAACATCATTTTGAATGTTGAGCACGAACATTCTATTTCTTGACATTGGCACCTTAGCAATCAAGTTACTTGCAGTGTCTCTTATAGAAAGGTTATTGTCTTTTAAGCGAATATCATAACCTTTCTCTAGGAGTTGCCCCAGGCTCAAGATATTACTTTTCATATTCGGCACATAATAAACATTTGAGATGAATTGATGCTCACTATTCTTCAAACGGATGAGAATATTACCTTTTCTTTTCACTTCTACCTTGGATTCATCTCCAAAGGCTACATTGCCGCTCACCGATTCATCAAGCTCCACGAACATGCTCCTTTTTCCGCACATATGATTGCTTGTGCCAGTGTCTAGGTACCATCTATTGTCTTCACTTCTTACATTATCCATGCAAGCCATTAGTAAGGTGCCACCTTCTTTACTTCTTTCTTCAACATAATTTGCCTTCTCTTCAACTCTATTTTTGCTAGGAGCTCTACATTCAGAAGCATAATGATCGAACTTCTCACAATTGTAACATTTCACATTTGACTTGTCATACCTTGATCTTGAGTTGCCTTGCCCACGGCCTCTTGTTGAGCTTCCTCCTCTTTGAAAGTTGTTGTTGTCGTCACAGGGCCTCCAACCTCGTCCTTGTCCACGGCCTCGTCCTCTTCCTCGATCTCCACCATGACCTCGTCCTCGTTGGCTTCTATTACTGTGACTACTTTCTTCATTGGTTGAATCAACTTGCGTCTTAAGTAGTTGCTCCATGATCCCTTCCTTTTTCTTTTTCTTTTCTTCATAAGCTTGTAACGAACCCAAAAGTTGCTCAATGGTCATAGCCTCCAAGTCTTTTGTTTCTTCAATGATGTCGACAATATGTTCAAACTTTGGATCTAACGATCTAAGAATTTTCTCCATAATTTTTACATCGTCAAGTTTTTCACCATTTCTCTTAAGTTGATTAGTGACTGTTAAGACTCTAGAGAAATAGTTGGAGATAACTTCGCCTTCTTTTATATGCAAAGTTTCAAACTCAACTCTTAAAGTTTGAAGACGTACCTTCTTGACCGGATTCGCTCCTTTGTACGAGGTTTGAAGCTTCTCCCATGCTTCTTTCGCTGACTTTGCTTCTGAAATCTTCTCAAAAGCATCATCATCTAATCCTTGATAGATTAGATAGAGAGTCTTCTTGTCTCTCTTTCTTGAGTCTCTCAAACTATCTCTTTGAGTTTGAGAAAGACTACCCTCATTCTCCGGCTCGTTGTGACCTTTCTCTACTATCTCCCATACATCTTACGCGCCAAGGAGAGCCTTCATCTTGATGCTCCAATTGTCATAGTTGCTCTTGTTGAGCATTGGGACTTGGAATGGAACCATGCCGCTACTCGCCATCTCTTTAGAAAGGATCTTCAAGCTCTGATACCAATTTGTTGGAATGAAATTTTAGTAGTGAAGGAAATATGAGAATGAAGAGACTAGAAATTTTGAAGGAAGAGGCTACTTGTATAATTGATCACTTCTTGTATTTTTGGCTTGATACAAACTCTAGGACATCACACCTATTTATACTAGTGGCTCCTCCTAAACCAATGGTTAGGATTTTGCCAACACAAATTTAATCTAATGGCTACAAATGACTTTCTAGAATTTTCTACATAAATACAAACCTACTCACACATTCTAAATAATTCTATATGCTACTCTAGAATTATCTTCTAAAGAGTTTCTTCTAGAACATGCTTCTAGAATTTTAGCTTAGGATGTTTCTAGAAATTGGGCTTTTATTTAGACAAATAAGGCCCAAAATCAAGTTTATATTTCAACAGGAAATACATCGGACTCAGTATGAAATAACAGAGTAAGAACTTTTAACTTGTGTAAGAGGTCTCTCGGAAATTCTCCACCCAAAATCATCTCTAGTCCATTTTCACCAAGTGCAAGGCAATGTAATAACCAAGAAAAAACACAAGCAAAAGCAGGTTAGGGCATTGTAGAAACATGCATACTGCCAAGATGTTAGCTAGATGTTTTCTCTTGTATGGGATATTACCAGCATTCTGTTTGGTGGGTCTGTTAGTTTTTAGGGATATTACATTGGATTTAGTATAAGGGCTGCTGGTAGGCATCTGTGAGTTGCCTCTGGTTTGTATCTTTACTTTCATGTGTAAACCTTTCTAGTTGAGTATCTCTTGTACTCAACTATTCAATATATTCTTTTTTCATTATAAAAAAAAGCAGGTTAGGGCAGTTAAAGACCCAGTTCTTTTGTATCCAATGAAATAACAACCTTTGATGCTAAAAGATGCCTTATAATTACTGACAGATTAACTATTTCAATAAAATAGGTGCAAACAGATCAATTTTTTTAAATAAAAAAAAAACAGTATACTTTAAAACCAAACCAAAAAAGGAAAATAAGATGAACCAGGCTACCTATTAATAAGGTGGAAGGGATTTTTTTTTTTGGGTACATAAGGTGGAAGGGATTTTGATACCGTTTGTGCCTAAAGAATTTATTTAGGGTTTAAAATTTTAAGATGGAGAAAGTGATAAATGAGACCGTTAGGAAGGTTGTAGTGGTTCCTATGGAGAAGAAAATGATAAAACTAAAAATCCTTCAGATGGTAGGAGATTGTTTATAAAGATTTGAGCACCATTAATAAATGATAGTATATGATAAAGTACAACAGCATGTGTGAGAATCAATTCAATTGACTGTATTAAAGAGAATAAAGCTCAAACCTCAAATATTATTGTTGCATCATGAATGCAACATGTACCATTAAGTGTATTCTTTTACTTATTTATATAAAACATACAAAAATGGGAGTTAATAGGCATAGAAGATAGAACACAGCATAGCTGTATAAGTGAAATTTTCACAACATTTTAGTTTTAACAGCATGTTAATTCGTACCATTCATATTCAACAATCATAAACAAGTAAAGAAACTAATGATATCACTTCAATTCTTATAAAAGTAATGCAATTATATTCAATTTGCAGGTACCGATCCAGATTCAAGGATGAAGTGGTAAAACAATAGTACCTTTTCAATACAGACGTGATCCATAGTATGTGGTTCTTGATCTGTCTTCAACAAGTCACACTGCTGTGAGCAACAGTAAAAATACTTTAACTTCGGCAAACCCTGTAGTTTCAATGACCTCACACAGGGACCCGGGAAAGTAAGCTCTAGATTTGTTCCTCTTGGATATGCATTATCCTCTGCAGCAATTTCCATCAATCCTTCACAGTCTTCCACAACTAGACTTTCAAATTTCACAAGATCTTTGGTTACTGATGCGGGAAACACACTTGTAAGGCATTTACAATTCTTAACAGATACTTTTTGTAGAAGCTTCATCCTTAGAATTCCATGAGGATCTTCATTCCAAACATTCTCCAGATTTGGCAGCTTCGATAAAGTCAAATTCTTCAGGGGAAAAGTCATTATTCTGTCTTGTGTTATACATTTCACATCAAATATGGTTTTCACAGAATCACAGTTTCCAACTTCCAGTGTTTCCAATATAGGTAATAAAGGAAGTAAATTGGACGGTAGCACTGCATCTGATAAAAATTGGCAATCGCTTACATTCAAAGAGCCCAAGCTACTGAAGCACAACTGTGGGATCGGCCAGGAGCCAAGCCATATCTCTTGTAGTGGGTTATCTCTGAGACTAAGATCTAATACGCCACTACGTGCAGACTCCAAAAACTGCACATGCAAAAGAAATAATAAAAATACGAAATTAGGAAAAAAAAAAAAGAGAAGGAAATCATAATAAAATAAAAGAAAGATGAGGACATACTAAGTTAAGATTATAGATAGTAACGAAATATAGAATGAAGAATCATGAAACTTGTCAATTAATTAATAGGTTTAATCACATTATTATTAAAAGAAATTAAAGAAATAATTTCATTATAAGAAGATGAGATGATAAGAATTGCGTGAGAAGTTAAAGAGGTTTAAAATGGGTGTATACTGTATAGCATAATTGCAGAGTACTTGACTACATGCTAACATGTCGAAGTTTCATAGCTCACACTTATATTATACTTCCTGCATGTGTTTTTTTGTTTTAATTTTCGGATTTTTGAAAAAAAATTATTTCTATTTATTTATCGTTTACAAAGTTTAAGATCACTTTAATTATTATTTTTATCAATTATACTCTTACTTTTCACCATATGCATCTATTATGGAATACAAATGAAAAATGATAAAATAGAAAAAACTTCACAAATATTTTATTAAAATAAAAAAAAAGTTATTGAATTTCTTGATTTCTACATAGAAATCTTTAAAAACAGATAAAAAGGAACTAAGGCAGTAATGGACAAATAGATTAGTCATAAATCATAAATGGGTTATACTAGTACTGGATTCAGTTAATAAAAAGATAAAGAAATGAAGACGAACTTGATACTAGACATATAAGAGGTGCATGAAGTGGCTATGTCATGGGGTGGGTGCAAAAATTGCAAAATGTAAGTCTTACATCAATGTTGATCTTATTTCCTCTCACTATTTTAGCAATTTTAAAAAATGAAGTTTAAAAAAAAAATTAATTAACAAAGAAAGCTATGCATTTTTTTTTGTCATGTGTCAAAGACCACGGATTCTTCCGCTAAATAAATCGTTTGCCCACATGTTAACGCAACGGGGCCTTGCACTACTGTGCCAACCTATGGGTTTAGAAAGCTATGCATTTAATTTTTTTAATTTAGATTATTAGGTGATAAATTTTATTTTATTTTTTTGGATAATTAATTAGAAAGATTATACTCCCTTCGTTTTTTTTAAGTGTCGGATTTTTGAAAAAAAATTGTTTCTATTTATCTGTCATTTGCCAAGTTCAAGATCACATTAATTACTCTTTTATCAATTATACCCTTGCTTCTCTCCTAATCTTTAATGAATTTACAATGCATTTATTATAGAGTAGAAATGAAAAGAGAGTAAAATAGGAAATCCTATAATTACTTTATTAGAATCAAGAAAATTTAATGCATTCATTGATTTTTACAAATAAACCTTAAACGACAGATAAAAAGAAAAGAAACGGAGGGAGTACAATTTAAGTGTGTGTGTACACATTAAATCAATTTATTTTCTTTCTAATGAGAGATTAATTGAACAATTATTGAAATATGAAATAACTTTTGGCCTTATTTAATTTGAATCCCAACAATTGGAAAATTTCAAAGAGAATTAATTGAAAAAATATTACTTCCTCTGTTTCTTTTTATATGTCGTTTAAGGATTGTTATGTAGAAGCCAAGAAATGCAATAATTTTTCTTAATTCCAATAAAATAATTGTGCGGTTTCCAATTTTATCCCTTTTCCTTTCCACTCCACAATAAATGTGTATAATAATTAAAGATTAGGAGACAAATAAAGGTATAATTGATAAAAGAGTAATTAATGTGATCTTGGATTTTACAAACGACAAATAAATAGAAATTTTTTTTAAAAAAAATCTGACATTTAAAAAGAAACGGAGGGAGTATATTAATCTTGAAATTTTTTTGGGTTTTAGTGAGCATTAATTTGAAATTGATGGACTTAATTTTTCCCCCCAAAACTATAGGTACTAAAATAAATCCAAACAAAAGAAATTAATTTTCTAATAAAAATATTAAATTATATTAAAAGATTGATTATTTTCAATTTTTTATAGAAATGAATATATCAACAAAATTTCATAAATTAGTATGATCCTTGAAATAAAAACATTTTGATGAAAATGATAGTTATGAAATCATACATTCAAACTTCAGCAAAAAAAAAAAAGTCATACATTCGATTAAACCTTAATTCTTTTAGTTTTTACTAAACAAAATAATTCTGTTGGTTTTAATTAGTTTGTATACATATTTAATTTATTTATTTATTTTTAATGGGATTTTATTTGAACAATTTTTTAAATATAAACTCACTTTTTGTCTTTTTATATATTTGAATCCTATCAATTGGAATTTCATAACAGAATAAATTGAAAATATATTGTATTAATCTTGAAACAATTTTGAGATTTAGTGAACATTAATTTGATATTGATGGACTCTATTTTATTTCCAAAATTATAAGATCTAAAAGAAATCCAAACAATAGAAATTACTTCCCTGTTAGAAACATTAAATTATGTTAAAAGATTGATTATTTTTATATATTTGTAGAATATTTTATTTCCAAAATTATAAGAACTAAAAGAAATCCAAACAATAGAAATTAATTCCCTATTAGAAATATAAAATTGTGTTAAAAGATTGATTTATAGAATATTATTAATAATTAACAATACTTGCAATTATTGTTATAATTAAAAGAAGTTTTCCAAAATTAATTTTTTAGATTCTATTTAGTATCAAGTATGTGAGATGTTGAAATTAATTATAAAAATTAATAATTTTACAATTCATAAACTTAGAAGAATAAATATTACTGGTATTAATTATTTTTTATATTTTATATCTCTTCTATTTATATTGAACTATATATGTTTCAATAAAACATTGAAAATAATTTAGTTATATTTAAAAACTTTATGTTTTGCTTATAAAAGAAAACTTTATAATTTGTACACTTGATTACACCCGTGTACGGATCTATACCTAGTTTATATAAAAGCTTAAATATGTTTTAGGTCCCTAATAAATGATCGATTTTTGTTTTAGGTCCCTAATAAATTTTTTCGTTGCGTTGGATTTTGATATATTAAAACTTTTGTTTTGAGTCCCTAACGTTGATTAAGTAATGATGTGACACGATCTTAACTGCTGATATATATATATATATATATATATATATATATATATATATATATATATATATATATATATATATTGGGAATATCTATTCACAGGGCGTTACGTCATCACTTAACTGATTGTAAAGACTCAAAACAAAAATTTTAATATATTAGGAATATAATGCAACAAAAAAATTTATTAGGAACTTAAAATAAAAATCATTCATTTATCAAGGACGTAAAATATATTTAAGCCTTATATAAATAATAATGTCTGTCTTACTTCTTACACTCCGTTTACATAACCAGTGCAAAGAGGCAATTTGTAATGCGTGCAAAGGGGGAGGTAAAAAAAAGGTAATGAGATAAGATTAAAAGGGAAATGTTAATAAGTATGAAACCCGTCTTTGTAAAACTTGCACCAACGTGACGTGATTTCCTTTAAATGCCTATTTCATTTTTTAAAATTAATATTTATTTTTAAAAAAGGCACTGATCCACATAAGCAATTTCGTAATTCAGTCAAGATTCTTACCACCTTTTCAATCCTGGCGGATTATTTCATTTTTTTCTTAATTAATTTAATTAAAATAAATTGACAATTTTATGTTAGTATATTTATTTGAAATTTTAATACTAATATATTTCTATCATTAAGCAAAAAGTGTAATATGCTAATGATCCGATGCGTACCTTTTCCTCAAACCTCCTGCTCACAGCAGAATTAAGATCACCTTGCTGTTGGGGTGTCGCATCTTCTGCAGAAAACCACTCGATCTATTATGTTGACTGGACTGAAAGTTTTCATCAAGCTGCAGTCGATTACGTGCACTTGCTACAAGGATGGAAAACATAAAGCAAAATTCCCAAGGTAAAAGCACCTTAGCTGATCTAACTCTAGAAGATACAAAACCTGGAGCTGTACAAATATTATTTGTTTATTCTCACGTTTTTCATCCCCCTCTCTGGACACTATCTCTTTCAATGATCTACACTCCTTTATCTCCATCTTCTTGAGTTGAACCAAACTTTTTGCTGTTGAGGATGTAAACAAATAGAGCAGTTCTTCGCAATTAAAGACTTCCAAATATGTCAGATTGAAAAAGGATATTGTGTATGTTACCAATTTTTTTAAACTCCGGCAGCATTTTACTTGTAATGTTTGGAGATTTTCAGGAAAGGGTTGTAGCCAAGAGTGTTCTAAACCAATGGACTTAAGACCATACATATTACGTAACTCTAATCCTTTGAGGTGCAAAAGGAATCTAGTGTAATCAGCATTTGGTCTTTCAGTGGAGAAGATCTCTTCAAACCAACACCTATCAAATGCAACCTTTTCTATTGTGGGTAACATGTCAAGAGCACTATCTAACTCTTCTGGAAAGCGTTTCAGTTTATCAAACTGCAATTGCCGTGCAGACTCTCGATCCCATGTAACCGGGGTGTCTCCAATACCGAATGACAGTTTCTTCAAGCTGGGGATTTGGTCCATTAGGATAACCTAGGAAGAAAAACAAATAATCATATTAAATAGGCAAACAGAAATTAAAATCAGAATCAATTTATTTTTCTACAAATAAATATTTTAAGTCTTACTACTTCCGTTCCTTTTTATCTATCTTTTAAGATTACTATGTAGAAACCAAAAGATGTAATATTTTTTTTTTATTCTAATAAAATAGTTGTGAAATTTTTTATTTTTTCCCTTTTCCTTTTCTTTTCACAAAATATGCATGTTTAAATTCATTAAAAATTAGAAGACAGGTAAAGGTATAATTGATAAAAAAAGTGATTAGTATGATCTTGAACTTTACAAATGATAAATAAATAGAAATAATTTTTTTTTTTCAAAAATTTGACACTTAAAAAGAAACGGAGGAAGTAATTGTTAATAGACACCATGGTGAGAAGCTTGCATCATGATCATCCTATATTTTACTCTTGGTACTCTCGTGCATCGTAAAATGCTGAATGTTTTCCTCTTTAAGTTACTCCTATTGTAATTGTTGCATTTAATATCCCTTAAATTCTTAGAGGGGAATAGTTTACAAATTTAATTTCTATGTACATGCAGAAAGATTTACATGCGGTCAATAAATCAAAAATCATTCCGATATGATTTTTAAAATAATTATTATAAATTTTTTTATATTATCATTACATAGACTATTTTCTCATAATTTAATAATTTATTCCTCTAATTTTTTATAAGACAAAATTTAGATACAATATCTATGGTATTGTTAGTGTTGTTTTCCAATCAAATTTGGAGTTTCACATTAATAATATATGAAACAAAGGAATCTATTAAATGTCATAATGTATTATCGAGGTAAAATTCCAAATTTGATTAGAGAATAACACCAACATTACCTATAGTATTGTATACCTATAGTATTGTATACTATAAGTTTTTTCCTTTTTTATATCCAATAAACATTAGTCCTTTATATAACTACTTTTACGGTGTGCTTATTTGAGTGTTTTTAAGAGGGAAAGAAATAAGAGAAAAGAAAATAAGGAGATATTACTATAATACTATTTCTATCTTTGGATGAGAGTAAATATGAAGAAAGGGAAGTTTTGGAGTAGAATCCAGAAAAAAAAAAATCCCCACTTTAGCTGTGAAATGAGATATTTGAAGTGGTAGTGGATTTCTTTTTCTTTTAAATAAATGTTCTTAAGAAACTATAGATCATATGTACAAGCTGATGACTTGATCCAAACTTGATCAAGTTGCTTTTAAATGTCCATTACTGGATGAGAGAAAGCATTAAAGAATTGGATACTGACAAGCATCTGAATTCCTGAATGTAATTAAACCGAGGCATCAATACAATGAACTAGCTACTTGACTGTAATATTATTGAGAACGTGCAAGCACAAAATATGGGTGTATTTATTGTCACTCCTATGTATCTAATGACGCTGTTATTAAATAATTTTTATCTAAGAAACTTTTTTTCATCGTTAATCAAACTAATATTTTTGAAAAAAATTATAAAATTTAAATAAATAAGAGTAACAATAGACATTCTCATAAATATATATTCAAAGTGCACAAAATAAAAAAAATAAAAAAACAGTACGTGTAAACAACCACTAAAAGCAAATTTTATTAAAAATAAATACTCCATCCGGTCCTTTTTATAAGACACTTTGGACAAAATCACACAGACTAATAAATTAGTTAATTTAGTTGATTTTCTTGATTTTTTTAAAAAGTGTTGCTAATGAACCAATTTTACCCTTATTAATAATCATTAATTTGTTATGGATGATGTGAAAACATTAAAGTTTAATAGTATTATGCACTACTATAAATAAAAAGCACAAATACTTAGAGTATTTAATGAGAACAGCTAGTGGAAAAAAATAAATGCTTTATAGAAATTGTAAAATGCCTTATAAAAAAGACCATCAATTCCTTCTAAGTGTCTTATAAAAAGGACTAGAGGGAGTATTATTTTTTAAAAATTACTATCTCTATTCCTATTTATAAAACCAAAATTAAAAGTGGTATTTATTCCTTTTTATAAGACATAATCCATAGTCTCCTGCATTAATTTTTTTTAAACTAAAATACTCCTAATTAAAAAAAAAAAAGATTGTATTGACAAACATTTAGAGGAGAGGAATGAACATTACTAACAATGGTAGTTTTAAAAAAATATATAAATTTAAGACAGACTTATTGTTATCAACTAAATCACTTCCCTTAATATGATGAATTAGGGGTAATTGAGTCTTATAAATAAGGACAGGAATAATATCTTTTAATTTATTTTTTACAAAATATGAAAATTATAAAACTAATTATATTTTTAAGTAAATAATACAATATTATATTTTATCTATGCACTTTTATTAAATTATAAAAAATTGTATATGATTTTTAAAATCATACTTATTAATTAATATTTTTCTTTTATAAAAATATTTAAATAATAATTATTTAATTTTAAATATTCTAATTAATAATATAATTTAAATTTATGGGTCAAAATTATTATTATTATTATATATATATATATATATATAATGCAATATATATAATATAGTATAATTACATAGTAATTTAATGATATATAATAATTATGATAATATTCAATGTATTACGTATAATATATATATAGAAAGAGAAAGAAAGATGCATTTTATCATGTTACGGGGCATTTTCTAACCAATTGCTCTTTTAAGATATGAAATAGACTAAATTAATTAATAGAATAAGATAAGGGATATGATAACATTATCATATCCTATTGGTACAATAAACAATATAATACAAATAAGATGGACTTGAATCACCTGTAGTGCAGTTTTATAATTCACCACACACCTTTTATAATTAATTAAATAAAATATTAACAAAAAAATAAAACAAACAAACATATGTGATGCAATATTTAACTGTATTCTTTGCAGTGATTTTTTCACTGCAGGGATCCGATCCCCAAATAAGATACGATAGTTATTTTATCATATTCTAACCATGGACCTTAACATTTATAGAGTGTTTGGTAGAGTGAAATGAAATGGAATGAAAGTGAATTGAGATGGAAGTTTTGAATTAAAGTAGAATGTAAAAATGTGTGTCCCACCTCATTTTACTTCTTTTTTATTCTCTTTCATTGCAACCAAAGGGAGGGTTAAGTTAGAAAGTATATATATTATTTAAATCTCAAGTAAAAAAGAAATTTAAGAACAGATCAGTGATAGATACGTTATCTGGAGCTTAGGCCTTAGGTTCGTCAACCTAATAATACTACGCGTATGTACAAGTGAATTAATTAAATGCTTAATTACCAATTTAGTCTTTAAATTATTTAAAATGACTCAATTTAATCCCTAAATTTTTGAATGCTCCAATTAAGTTCTCTATTTTTTAAAAATGCCTTAATTAGGTCCTTTCCGTTAATTGACGTAGTTAAGATTTTAAATTTCAACTATTTTTGTTAACAAGTAACGACAGTTTTTAATCGCCACTATATTTATTATTATTTTAAAATTTTAAATTTATATATAATTTTTAAAAAGACTACTTCTAGGTGCAGCCAGATCTGGAAAATGCAACCCCTTCCATCCAAATCCTTCAACCCTCGCAGCCACGCTCCCTTGATCCGTGAGCACATTGAGAATGAAGGTCTGATGGTTATCAAGGTCGATCAGCTCGAATTCAGTGCCACCGCCTTCATCATTGTTGTTCCGATCCGCACGACTTCTATCATCTCTTAACTTAACGCTACGACCTTGATTCCGGTTACCTTGTCGGTGCATCTGCAGTTCTCGCTGTTCATCAGCATCTACAAATGATGTCTTTGACCGCGCGTTGCTACCATGGAGTTCGGCCGAGAGTCTGAGGTCGTCATCAGTTTGCATGTCTCAGTCGCAGTTTAATTCGCCCAACGATGACATGTTTATTGCTTTGATTCGATTCTGTATGCATTTGGGTGTTGGGGATTCTTCTCTCTAGTATTCTGATTGGTTTCTTATATTTCTGGCAGCATTGGGAAAAAAAGAGACAAAACGTCAAATGGCTAAAAAGCCCTATTTATGTATGTGGAAAGTCTATACTTTACACACTCAATTGGAAGCTGAATCCTCAGAAGCTTTGAAACCCTTTTACTACACCACACCTGCTACCCATTTTCTTTGTTATTGGTTAAAAAAGCCTAAACATGAGTGTCGTCAATGCAAGTTTAGTGTGTGAAATCTGGGTTTGTGCAAGTTAGCAGTAAATTGGTAAATGAATCTCAAGTGCCTTAGTGTGTAATCTGGGTTTGTGAAATCTGGGCTTGTAATTCACAAGATGAATCTCAAGTGCCTTAGACATTTGAGAGAAAGGAAGAGGATAAATCTTTAAAATAATTATAAATGTAGACGCGGTTAAATTGACAGAAATGATTTAATTGAGACATTTTTAAATATTAGAGAAATTGATTGGAGTGTTTAAAAATTTAAGGACTAAATTAAGTTATTTTAAATAATTTAGAGACCAAATTGATAATTAAGCCTTAATTAAACTATTTTTCAATGGTCTTATAGACAAAGTTGTAAGAATTACCTTTTCAATTTGAATAGGATGATCTTGTTGACATTTGAGTTTCACCCGCTCACATTGAAATGCATGTAGTTCTTCTAGCACAGGCCATTCTAGCGTGTGTATTCCGGGATAGAAGTATTTGAGCCCTGGCAATTCTTTCAGCGTCAATGAGGTCAGAGAACTAAACACAAACTTTTTTGTTGCTCCTTCTTCAGCCTTTCCATCCTTCGAAAATATTTCTACCAACTCCCTACACTTTGTTACCGTAAGCACTTCAAGTCTGGTAAGATCTTTAGCCACCGATGCTGGAAACAAACTTTTAAGACAATCACAATTTTCAACACGCATATTCTGTAGCATCTGAAGACCAATAATTCCCTCAGGATCCTTGTCCCATACATGCTCTAGTTTTGGGAGACCAGTTAAAGACAATATTTTCAAACGGATTATTCCCAAAGCTTTTGTCACCCTGGTCTCATCATTTATATTAAATATGACCTGTACTGCACTGCAATCTCGCACTTGTAACTCTTCCAAATTCTCAAAGCAAGGAAGTAAATGAGATGGAATTACATGCACTAGACTATTACATCCGTATGCATTCAACCTTTTCAAATTGCGAAAGTTGTTTTGTTGCACCAACAAATGGTTGCAATGCCATAGTTGCTCTATTATTAAATCAGAATAACTGGAAAGATTCAGATACTTCGTGTATGTGAAAGTAACCTGTAAAATCAGATTGACAAAATAAAATATAAATTATTACCCGACATTAGATATTAACGATGGGAAAATGAAAGTGTTGTGAGCTACTCAAGACTCATATATTCAACCGAAGTAAATCTATTATTCCTTCCTGTTCTTTTTCTTTAAGACTCAATTAATTAATTCACTAATGTTAATAAAATTAATTTAGAAGTAACAATAAATTTATCTTAAATTTATATATTTTTCTAATATTACCTCTAATATTAATAAAATGATAATATAAAATAGTTTTACACTGTCATTCAATCTCAAACTATCATATATAATAAGCCTGATGACTTCCACAATAACTACTCCCTCCATTTCTTCCTAAAAGTTGGCTTTTTAGGGGAAAAAAATTGTTTCTAATTATTTATCATTTTGAAAGTTTAAGATATTATTACTTCTCACCTAATTTTTAATTAATTTACATATTTATAACTAATATGTATTTATTGTGAAATAAAAATTTTAAAAAAGATAAATAGGAATCTTCAAACTATTTTAAGAAAAATAAGAAAATTTATTGTATTTTTTAGTTTGTGTATAAAAATCTTAAAAGATATTTAAAAAACAACGAAAATAATATATATATATATATGAAGAGGGATCAGATCACACCAGTATAACTCTAAAAGAATTACACCAAATCTCAGCCGTTCATTTTACTGTAATCCGACGCTTCTGATAAAATCACTAAACTCATTCACGTGACCTACCTTCACTTCAATTTGATCACTCTAATGTGAATTTTCTAAACGCGTCTATACCACATCTGCAACCACAACCTCGTTTCCCAGTTCTCAATTTTCTAATTTGATTATCGTGCAATATATCATGCATTATGCGGTCTACACTTCATTATTTCACCTTTATGATTCTCACATATGGTACCATATTAAAATAGACCTTGACATAATTTCACTAATCTAAAAATATAGTTAGATTAAAAAGTCAGTATTATAACTGAAGCTATTTCACCTTAAAGAATTTATTACTAGAAGCTATTTCTTCATGTTGAGAAACTCAAGGCGATGGGTATACGGTATACCAATGGTACGCATCATCAAGGAGTGCAGATTGCTCATTCCTCCTAATTCCTAAATTCTTATAGAATTGAGATTATAATCAAACTGGAAAGTAGAAATATGGAGAACAGCGTATAGGGATCAAATAGCAATAGAGAGGTGGAGAACGAGATAGGGACCTATAGAATTGAGATTGAAATCAAATTGAAAAATAGAAAATTGGGGAACATGGTTATTGCATGTAGGGATGGAGTTGGACAAGAGAGACGTGGAGAACGATGGAATTAGAATCAAATTAGAAAATAGAGAATTGGGGAAGGAGGTTGCAGTTTCAGAGATGATGGATTAGCAGCTAATAGAAAATTCATAATGGAGCAATCGGAGTGAAGGTAGGTCACGTGAGTCAGGTTAGTGATTTTATCACAAGCGTTGAATTAAACTGTTGATCCCTATATATATATATATATATATATTTGAGAAGCCGAAAATAAGTACTCCTTCTGGTCCTTTATATAAGAAACAAATAACTAAATCATCAAGACCAATAAAAATAGTTAAGTTAGTTAGTTATAATTAATAATGTCATAAATTTTAATTTTATTCCAAAAGTACCCCATAAATTAATTGGTTTAAGTAGTGGTTACATTAATGACACTGCATCTCTACCAATAAATGTAACTTCTATTGTTAATAGACCAATAAATGCATGAGAAATGAGTAGGTGTCTCATTAATGGATTTTACAAGATGAAGGATAAAAAAGAAAACTAGCAATTAATACATCTTAAAGTGGGTCTATGTTTCTTATAATTAGGACAAAAAAAGAACACTTTTTTGTTTCTTTTAAAAAAGACCGGAGGGAGTATATAGTAAAACAATGTCCTGGAACACTTGTTAACCGCTCAAAGCTTTGATTTGCTACTCAAAATTCTCGGACCTTTTTCGGAACTGCGTTTTTCCCATGCTTTCTAAATTCTAACCTTCATCCACACCCACTCATACATCTCACATGTCACGCTCTCACACCAAAAGTCTCTCTCCTGCACCACTCTACAAAGCAACGCTCACTCATGTTGTCTTACCCTCTCAAACTGATGCGCCTACAAGGAAATCATCATTTTACTCACCAGTTTTTTTTTTTTTTTATTAATTACTTTTTAATCTCACTATTTATTTATTTTATTCAATTTCATCGTCCTATTAATTTAAAATTCAATTACGTCCCATAATTTTTAAAACCAAATCTCTCTCCAAAAAAAAAAAATCAATAATATCCTTTGTTACTTCAATTAGGTCCAATAATATTGACTCAGTTTTAAAAATTATGGGACCTAATTGAAATAATAAAAGGTAATATTTACTTTATTTTGAAAATTATGGAACCCTAAATTAAAAGCTAGTGAGACGAAATTGAATAAAATAAATAAATAGTGACACTAAAAAAAGTAATTAAACTTACTTTCTATTTTAAATAAAAAAACACAATAAAGGATAAATTATTTTTGTGGGGACTTTGTTTTATTACATAGATAATTAGATTGTGACAATTTTATATTGATGAATTTGTTAACTTAATATTATGTTTATATGCTATTTTAATACATATGTAAAGACAAACCCAATTCATACAACTGCATGGGACAAAATGCTAGTTATTTATAAATCAAAGCATGATTAATTATAATGTTTGGAATAGGATTTAAACAATATGAATTGAAGTTTATTTTGATTACAAAGAAAAGTTTTAGGATGAGGGGTGGTCCTCTTTACGACTAGATTGGTTACATGAAGCAGTTAAATTCATATTATGTTAAATTTTATGAATGAAAATTTTCAAACAACATGAATAATAGATTTATATAAATGCTTCTTTTTTTTTTTTTGTGTCAACATATTTATATTAAAAATATTCAACATACTATTGAAACCTTTTTATGCCAAACATAAGGATTTATAATTTCTGAACAAGACAAGTAGTATTTTATTTTATTTTTATTTCTATCTCTTGAAAAAAGAAAAGTTCATAAAAGTAGGAGCATTTGTAATAAATAAAGGTTAAATTAATTTTTTAGTTCTTAATTTTTTTTTATTTTTAAAAGGTTTAATTAAGTCTCTTATTTTTTTTTAAATGAGTTCAATTTGGTTCAAATTTCCTTCTGTCAACTTCGAATTTTTTTTAAATGGGACAAAATGTACGCAAATGCACTGACCAACTTAACTTGTGATTTGGAGTTGGATTTTTTTATTTATTTATGAGCAACTACGACTGTCTTAAAGTCAGTTGTTTCTTGCTGATATATAGGGGTTCTATCCCTCGGATTATTTCATTGTAGTTCCTTTGAGTTTCGGCTCCGTTTATTTAAAAAAACAAAACCAAATCTGGTTTAAAATGAAATGAAGTTGAATTTATTTTTAAAAAATAAAAAATCTAATTGAAATTTTAAAAAATAAAAGGATTAACTTGAACCTAATAAATTAATGAATAAGTACCTTATCATTGAAAACTTTTTGTATGGTGGCATTCAAGTCACCTTCCCACTGCCATTTCGCTTCGTCTTCTCCTTTAACAGCAAGTATATTTTGTAAATTTGGTGCTCTTGCGCGACTCTCGGTAAATGTTTGCATCATGGGGCATTCACTCACAATCAATATTTCCAATGATGGGAATTTGAATTCACAGTTCTTGTAACTGCAAAAACTTTTGAGGTTTTCTAGGGACACAAGTTCTATAGTAATCAATTTGCCAAACACAATTTCGATCTCTATGTCTTTTTCATTTCCCTCATTGGTTACTATTTGCTCTATTTTATCACATCGGCTTACCTTCATGGACTTAAGTTGAACCAAGCTTTTGGCCGTTGAGGATGCCATTAAATTCCTTAATCCACTACAATACTCTACTACCAAATTTGTCAAGTAAGCCGATGATACCGAGGGAGGAGCCAAATTCTTCAATTTGTTGCACCAATATAAGCTCTAGTCTCTGTAGAACTGGTTCTCGTTCAAATCCTAGATCCTTTATCTTTGTAAACCACAAAACCAATTCCTTCAGCTGTAATACGGTTCCCAATCTTTCTTGAGGTGCAATGTTTGCACTTGGCACTAACTCTTCAAGCTCCCATCCAGAAGAAATCGATAACTTTTCTAGATTTGACATTCTGTACAGAAACTTGTAGAGAAGATCAGCACTTTTGACTGAGCTCAAGCTAAGCTCTTTTAAACGGTGCATTTGGTACTTCTCAGTGTTGATTGATAACCACTTCTGTGCTTCGTCCAAGTCAATTTCCACATACTCCAAGTTGGGGATTACCTAGAGACAAATGAAATAAAAGTAAATAGCATGAAGAAGGAAATAGTTACTTTACTATATTCTAAGCTTATCCCTGATCAAGCACCCCTTTCCATTTACTTGATGTTAGATTTTTGGAAAATGCTTATTTGTACGAAATGCTTTTCGTAAAGATGCACGAATTCTTTGTATTGCGTCAAACTGAGTTTTACAGTTTTTTTTTAATTTTTAATTAAAAATTATTTTAAAAAAGGATATTGCTCCACATATGAATTCGTGTGTTTCATACTGTGTTTTTTTCGTAACAAATAGCATTGCTCTAGATTTTTTGGTTTGGTTTTTGTAGTTTGTATTGGATTGCAACTGCTTATGAACAATACTGTGATTTTTGTATTTGTTTTTTGTTCTTTGGCCTGAACATGTGAATAAGCATTAATTACTATAAGACAAGCATCTCAATTACAATACAGTTAATTAAGACTATTAGGTAACAGACAAATAAGCAAAATGACAGTCTAGACCAACAATGCTAATTCAGGACTGGTGATGTCAGGATAGAATATATAGAACTTCTCAGACCTGGTTCCGACAAAAATGAAAAAGAACAATATAATCTAGGCAATTCCAGAGTGCCCTCTCTATTCAGAAACCATGCCACTACCCCTCTCACACTCCTTACGCCTTCCCAACTCATCAGTTACATAGCAAAAGATAATCTAGGCATTTCCTCTCTCTTGTTCGATTCGCTATGATTCCCTATGTCCCACCTTTTTAATCCTTAGTTCTTACATGCTCTCAAGTTAATCTCGGGGTCCTATCAAGACAGAAATGCTCTTAACAGTACTTTAAAAAACACTATAATTTAAATTATAATTAATCAAATGTTGCTTTAAATTCTAAATAAAATTGTAAAAATTTGTAATACACAATAAAGAGTTTAGATTTAGATGGTTTAAACAAGGAGCTAGGGGTGGGGCGATGCCTAATTAATCAACAATTCAAAAAGTTCTATCATTATTATATTAGTGGGGAAAAAAGTTTAGCAGGTCGTGCTTTCATGATATATTGTTGTAAGTATTTCCTTTCCCTGTTTATTTGTATGCAAGACATCCTGCAAGAAGACTGATCATTTTGTTTTTCCTTGAGGTCTATGACAGTTACGGAATATTCCTTACCTCAGCTGAAAAAACTGAGTTTTCTTCATTTGTGCTTTGACTTGTTTCTGTTGGGAATGTTTTAAGCTTCTTGCAACGTTCCACTTGCAATCGCTTCAATTTTTTACACTCTATAGTACGCCTCCCTGTGTAGAAACGTTTCATGTTTGATAGGTTATATAATTTCATGTAGGTTAATTCAGGAAACACCAATCGTTCATTGTTTGTTTCTGATCCATCTTCACAAGCAACAATTTCCACCATTTGTTCACAATACCTTACTGACATGTATTCAAGCTTTCAATATCTTTGGCCACAGAAGCTGGAAAGACATTCCTCAGTTTATGACAAGAATAAACCTCTACACTATGAAGTTTTTTGAAGTTAAGAATTCCTCCTGGATTCCTGCTCCACACTTGCTTCAAGTTTGGGAGTCCCCATACATAAATAAGCTGCAAATTTGTGTCTATCCCACCAGATGCATCTACTTGCTGAGAATCTTTGATTTCAAAAACCACTTCCACTGACTCGCAATTAGAAACCTTCAAGCTGTTCAAACTTGCAAACCATCCTTTCACGTGACTCAGAAAAATCTTATCTATTTTTTTGCACCGATAAATGTGCACAGAAATGAGACTAGAAAAGGAGTCCGCACTCACTTCGTGCCATATGTCTGTTAACGTATTCATTTCGCCAAGCTGGATTTCTTCCAACTTAGGAAAGACACAGACCTGCACTTTGATGCAAACAAGTCATTAGTTGGTAATGAAACTTAACAGAAATGCACATGGAAGAGTGTGATCAAGAACTGTATACATAACATTCAGTCAACTATAAAAGTTTACTTATTTACACCTATACATACCTTGTCTGCACTATTTCTTTCAGTCTCAAAAATCTTCTCCATCAACAGACACTCACTTACGAAGAGCCCTTTCAGTTTCTTCAAACCACTAGCCACAGACAATGAACATAAATATCTCAAATTATCACAACCTTTCACAACTAATTTTACCAAGTTTTGAAAGCAGAAACTTGACGGTGGTTGGTCACTCCATATCTTATGGATTCTGACTGAGGATAAATTCAAGTTCTCTAAGTTTGGAATTTCAACCTGCAAGCAAGCACGAACACAATTAATATAATTACAACTGAAAAAAAAAAAAAAACTGATGACAAATTAATTAAAATTAAAGGAAAAGTATGCAATATCATACCAGTTCACCAAAGAGAGGGGGAGCCATGTCACTACGTTCATCTTGTGCAATAGTAATCTCTTTGTCATCCCTATCTGTTATTTGTGCTTCTGTAGGTTGAGATTCAGAAGGCCCCTCTACTCTGTTATAAAAACTAGTAAATGATGACAACAATTGCAGTGTCAACGAATGCAACTTAAGAAACTCAACCTTGTCAAGATTTACTAGAATTTCAACAATCTCCTTTAAAGAACCACATTCAGAAACATCAATTGTTTCAAGACTAGCAACAAATTTATCCTTGTAAAAGGAGAAGAGATTCTTCAAACGGGTACAGCCCTTCACCTTGATGGTTTTTAATTTGGCAAATGAGGCAATTGTAACTGGACTGCAACATGTCTTTTCTATGCTCCTCAGTTTGTAGAGACATAAACATTCCGAATTGGGAAAAACATCCCGAGAATGAGACAAATCCATTGAGTTGATATATTTGATGCCATCGTTATTTGTGATAGATAAGTGTTTCAGATCTTGAAATCCATCCAAATTCAACTCATAAATAACATTTTGAACATCATTTAACTCTCCCAACAGCAAATTTTCAACTCCTTTAACCAACAATTTTATCACTTTCTGGGAGTGAATGTTGGTGTCATCCTTCAGCTGCAATGCCAAAGATCTGAATGTTTCATACTTATTGGGCATCCTGAAATCTCCAACTGAAAGCATCTTGAAGTCTCCAATCACAATCTTGTAATCATTTAACTTGTCAAAGAACAAGTCCTTCGGCAAAACTGCAGCACATGGGATGCATAAGTCTACCACTTTCAATTGATGCAAATGCTTTAGCTCAGGAAGAAATGAAAATCGACTTTGGTTTGTCTCTCCTTCTGTCAACATTTTGATCAAGCTCTTTCTTATATACAACTCTTCTAAAGAAGTTAACCTTGATATAAGATTAGTCGGAACGGTCTCCTTTATGGTACAATTGCTGATGTCTAGTAATTGTAGCTTAGTTAAGAACCCTAACTCATCTGGCAAATTTTCCAGTTGAGATCCAGAAAAGCTGAGAATTCTTAACTTTTTCAGCTCTCCTATGATGGATAAGTTGGCATCTAAAGTGCATCGTTCCAAACAAAGCATTCTGAGATTTGATAGGCATTTAATTGAAGGTGGTAAGCTTTCTAGATGAATACCAGTCAATATTAATACTCTAAGTTTTTTCATTTCATTAAAAAAGTTCTAGGTATTTTTAAAGACGAATCATCGCTGTTAATTTGGAAAAATTTAAGTTGAGGACAATTTATAACATCAGGAAACTCATCAATGATATCACTGTTGCATATAGAAATAGAAGTGCACTTCTCCAGTTCAGTCCAATCATCAAGTTTCCCATTTCTCAAAGTAAAAACATTTTGCTTCTTGTGTGCTATAGATAAAGCAGCATCTCGAACCATATCATGCATATTGAAATGAATACTAGAAATTCCGTCCCACGCCACCAAACCTGAGTTTTTTAGCTTTTGAATTGAAGTACGTATTCGTTCCCAAGCTTCCCCAAGCGAGTAGACCCCTTCAAGTATACCCAAACCAAAGCAATACTTCACCATGTCCATAACTAGTGGTTGATGATCCATTTGAGCACAAAGTAAGAAAATGGACTTGAGCTCCTCATTTTCTAGACGGTCATAACTCATCTTTAAGGAAATCTCCATAGAGTTCTGCGCTCCCACCAGTTCTTGCTTTTTAAGTTTTTCTAGCGTAGCTTCCCACACTGACTCGCTCTTGTCTCTTAGTGCCCTTGCAACTGTAACTATTGCCATGGGTAACCCTGCACAGTACATCTTAACAATTTCTTGCTTAGAGTGGGACATTTCACCAGGTATTCCAGTCACCTTCTGTAACAACATCAGTGCATCCGTGTCATCTAATTCCTTTACACAGAAAATTGACTTAACAGCCATCCTCTCAGACAATACAGTTTTATCCCTTGAAGTTAGCAGAATTTTGCACCCCTTATAATCACCAAGAGATTTTTCTTTTTTCAACACTTCGCCCTTATGACCATTGTTATCTTGCTTCTCAAAATTTTCTCTATCAACCTCGGACATTTCGTCAACTATTCTAGCCACCTTCATCAGACCATCCATGTCATCATCAAGTGGAATCCCTAACTTATTCAAGTCTAATCTGTCCCAAAGGTCATCCAAGATTATAAGGGTGTTCTCCTTCTCATTCTTTAATCTCCTCCGTAGACAATCAGCTCTTACATTCTAACCTTCACCTTCCAATTTCAATCCTAGCACGTAAGCAATATCTTCCTGGATTTTATTTAGATTGGGATTGGCTGTTATTTCTGATATAGCCACCACATCAAACAACTTCTTGTCCCGAGCATTGCTAGCAATTGCTTTGATTAAAGTGCTCTTACCCACCCCACCTGGCCCATGCAGTCCAATCATTCTCACAGTGGGATCTTCAAGTTTTGCCATTATGTCTTCCATTATGGATTCTCTAGAACTAAATTCCATAAGGTCAGGGTCAGTATTAGACAAAATGGCATCATTAGATGTTACGTTTTTCCAATAGGCAATTTCACCAGACTTGGGGCAATCATCGATTAGCTTTTTACCCTCCACTGCCATCTTCTTTGCTAGTCTACCTAGTCTATGCCTAAAGTAAGGAAATAAACAATTGGACAACCGTATCTTACTGTGGCCTTCATCGTTTGTATACTTCTCGACTTCAGTCTTAAATTCGCTCACTTTCCGTAACCATTCTGTAGCCTTACCTTCAATGTTGTGTCCATTTTTGACAGCTTCATCACATTGATGATCTATCTTCTCTTTTTCAAGTTCAAGCTTCTTAGCACAATCATTTAGTTCATCAACGTTTTGCCTGTAACGGATATAATCCACATGCTTTTTACCAGTTCCCACACAGAATTAGTTACTGGCTGTGCTAGTGCGGACGACACAACCTCCATACTTTGAGCTTGATTTTCTTGTACTAAGTACAACTACATCTCTTTTCCAACAAAATGAAGGGTGGAAACAGATCAGTCAAGAGCTAAATAGGTAAAGTAAATTATATTTGATCAACCAAAAATCAAAGTACATTTACTAAAATCAAACCAAGCAATGATGTGTTAAAAATTATAAAGGCGTGTTAAATTTTAAAAAAGATAATAAGTTTGAATGTATATTTTTGTCCCTAGTAAGAATTTTGCTTTTATTCCCACGAATACCAACAAAATAGTGAATTCTAACGAAAAGTAGGATGAGTAGAGAAGTTTTGATTTAATGTATAGAAACGGAAAGGAAAGGCCGTTGCTTCCTATCCCCAAAAATTGCTTCATGCACTTTTCCATAATGGTTTTTTTAGGATTAAATATGTTTTTGGGCCCTATATTTTTAATTAAAATTTGATTTTAGTCCTTGTACTTTTAAATCGATCATTTTGGTCCTCGTACCTTAAAAAACAAGTGAATTTAGTTCCTTAACAATACTAACATAGATAAAGGAAATGGACCAAATCCACATATTTTTTAAAGTTTGAGGAACAAAATAGTTGACTTGAAAGTATAAGGACTAAAACCAATTTTGAATGAAAGTATAGGACCAAAACATATTTTACCCATTTTTTTACCTTCTAGATTGGTCGAAAGCCAAAAAAGGGGTGCAAGAAGGAATATTTAGGTACAGGAAGCCATAGCCGAAGGAAAGATGTAACTAGGGATCTCCAGAATCTAACGTGGCCCATTCTGAAAGATCCAACCCAAACTCATGGCTTTGGGTTGAATAAAAGTTTTTGTGTATTTATTGAAACTTGTTTATTATGTATAAATGGATGAATTATATTTTTTATTTCTATATTATTGTCAAAATTCAAATTTGGCCTCCCTATATTTTTTTATGAATTTCATCCCACTATTTTATCTGTGCAATTTTGGTCTACTATTAGCTTAACATTCAACGATTAACGACAATATTATTGTGAAACTCAATTGGATTGTTACATCAACATTTTGATTATATATATATATATATACTTTTTTTTATATAAGCTTGAGAGAATTAAATCTGAATCATATAATTATATATGATAAAATAATAAAAATATTTAATTTTTCACTTCTATCTTTTCATAATTTAATGATCACATTAAGATTTCGATTTCCTTGTATTTCAGGTTAACTTAATATTGTCTTAGGTAGGTTCGTCTGAATTTTATTAGTTGATTATCAAGTTTAGGGATTGGTTAAGATTTAAAAGAGGAATGTTAGCAACACTCTAACATTCTTTCTCACACTTTTTATTATTGGCAAAAAATTATTATAAATTACAAACTTTTTGTAGATCTTACTACTTATATAATGAGTCTTTCTTTTGATTTAAATTCAATGTATAAAAGTAAATTTTTATGGGCCAATATCTACCATCATTTAGACATTTTATGATTTTAACTTTTAAGCTGTATATTGACTAAGTGGTCACATATTTGTTTTTTTCTCAACTTGCAATTCAAAGTTTGCAAGATTACTTACTCAATTGATTTGACTAAAAGCATATAAATACACCTTGATAATTGCTAGTAATTTTACATGAACATCTTGTAAAACATGCTCATATAATTCTATTTTATTTTTGAACATGCAATTTTGCATGTTGTGGCATTGATTCACAGTAAGCCAATTGGTATCTCATCTAATAAATAGGCTTAAATATAACTTTTGTAATCCTATTTTGTCAATTCTTTCAGCGTCAATGAGGTCAGACAACTAAACACAAACTTTTTTGTTGCTCCTTCTTCAGCCTTTTCATCCTTTGAAAATATTTCTACCAACTCCCTACACTCTGTTACCTCAAGCTCTTCAAGTCTGGTTAGATCTTTAGCCACCGATGCTGGAAACAAACTTTTAAGACAATCACAATTTTCAACACGCATATCCTGTAGCCCTTGAAGACCAATAATTCCATCAGGATCCTTGTCCCATACATGCTCTAGTTTTGGGAGACCAGTTAAAGACAATTTTTTCAAACGGATTATTCCTAAATCTTTTGTCTCACTGATCTCATTTATATTAAATATGACCTGTACTGCACTGCAATCCCGTACTAGTAACTCTTCCAAATTCTCAAAGCAAGGAAGCAGGGTTTTAAATAGCGGCCCGCATCACGTATTGCAGCCGCAATATTGCGGTTGCGGGCCGCTCCGAAACCGCATCAGGCCGCTATTGCGGTGTGATTTGAAATCACGTGTTTTGCCGCAACGCAACGCCGTTACGTCCGCGACACCTCCGTTATGTATCCGCAACGGGACGCAACTCAAACAAAATTCCGTTCCGTTTCATTTTTCTCAAGATTCTCAAGAAAGAAAGACAAAAAAATCAAATCAATCTCAGAAATGTAGAGTAGAGTAGGCTTCAGTTCAATCAGAAACTTTTTGACCACAAAACCCAATCAAAAAAGCTTACGATTAAAGGATAGATTCACTCACACTTACGGACTCGTCTGTGCGGTGTGCGCTTTTGCTCCCGTGACTCATCTTTTTGCTTCTCCAGAGTCCAGATTCAAAAACGTGCAACCAGCAACAACACCCATCCTCCACTCCAGGTAGATCGACTGATTCAACTCCAATCTTGGAAGCCATCTCTGATTTGGTAAGTTCCTCCCTCTGTCTTTCTGTTCTTCGTTGATCTGTTGTTGTGCGAAAGTGATTCACGATTATTTTTCTTCTATTGATGGGGAAGGGATGCTCACGAACTCACGATGGTGGGAAAGGGGAAAGGGGAAAACTGGGATCGTGGGATCTTCGATCCCGTCCGAGTTCTGTGGGTCGTCACCGCCGCGCCATGTTTAGGTCGCAGCCGCACCGACACCGCTGTCGCCGCAGCGCCGGCGCGTTGGGGTCGCCGCGTTTGCCGCACGGCTGGCTCGTCGCGTCTGGGACTCTGGGTTCCTCCCTCTCTGCGACTCTTGTTCCTTTGCTCCATTTGTGTTTACGGTGGGAGTTGAAACCGTGAGAGAGAGATTAGAAAAAAAAATTGAATATAGGCACTGGTGAGTGTGTGTTGCGGGCCTGGGCCATTTGGGGTCACTGATATGACATGTTCATATTTTGCGGTTCAGTGAAGGAAAAATGGTAACAAAATGATATTGTGTCATATTTAAAAATGGTAGAGTAAGCATAAATTAGGAAAGGTCAGTGACAAAATGTTTCATATTTTGCGGGCCTGGGCCATTTGGGGTCACTGATATGACATGTTTCATAAATTAGGAAATGTTTCAATAATAGATTCATATAGGCACTGGTGAGTGTGTGTTGTGAGCCTGGGCCATTCTTCAAGTAAAAGTCAGTTTCATGTGTAAAGAGAAAAACAAAATATTTAAAAAGGATATGACACAATAAGAAAAACAGAAAATATCTATTATTTAAATATGAATCGGGTAACAAAATGTTTCATATTTTTTATTTTAAAAAAACAAATGTATTAATAGTTATTAAGGTTGTTTTTTGTGAATAATTATTATTTCTTTTGACAAATTTGTAAATAATTATTAAGGCATTTTAGCTTCTACAATTAATAGAGTCACGTGTTCTCTCAACATGTAATTACTAAATAAGTTGTTGTATAATAAGTATATATAGTTTTTTTAATAGGAAAATTATTTGATAAAATAATTATATGATAGGAAAATTATTTGATAAAATATAAATAAATATTGGGTGACAAAATTGATTGTGATTAAGTAGAAATTTGCTAAATTAGAAAGAATTAATTATAATTAATTGATAAATTAAGAATCGTAGTTTTATTTATAGTTTGTATTAATATTAATAATTTTCTTGTTTATATTTAGTTTTTTTTCATATCTATAAATAATTGTTTTTAAGTTTGAAATTTAATTTAATTACTAATTGATATTTCATAAATTCTAAATAGGTATATATACAATGCCATCAAGTGAAGAAAATTTTCCTGAAGGGAGACTAGAAGGTGCTCCAAGCAATGATATTGGATGGCATTTTGGAGTACCTGTAGTAGGAAGTAGAAACCATGTCCAGTGTAAACTTTGTCGCAAAATAGTAAAAGGGGGCATTACTAGATTGAAGGAACATATAGCACATAAAAAAGGTCAAGTAACAAGTTGTCCCAGAGTCAAGACATTTGTTAGGGAGAGTATGATGAAACTCCTCAAAGATAACAAAGAAAAGAAAAATGACTCTAGAAAAAGAAAAGAAGAATTTGAAGCAAGATTGAGAGGGGATGATGAAGAGGATAGTGATGACCAAATAAGGGCAGCAACACAAGAAAGCATTATTAGATCACAACATGAATGGGAAGATAGGCAACGATTCAGACAACAAACAGGGGGATTTAATAATGCCTACGAATCAGGTGGAAGCTCTCGTCCGAGTGTTAATGAAGCTACAAGAGCTGCAAGGACAGAAGATGCTACTTTTGGTTTGAGATCTACAAATGTGGATCTTATGAGGAGTAAAAGCATGAAACAACCAAAAATTGGTGGAGGTTTTATGAAAACATTAAGGAAGAAGCTCGGAGAAGCAGTAAGCAAGTTTATAATTTTTGAGCGCTTACCTATCAATTTAGCTAATTCTCCTTGGTTACATAATTTGATTGTTGCAGCTGCTGAGGTTGGTCCATCAGTTAAGGGCCCTACATCTTATGAAGTTTCTGATGTGTATTTGGAGGCTGAATATAAAAGCATGCATGAATGGATACAAAAGTTGAAAAAGGATTGGAAGGAAAAAGGAGTAACAATAATGTGTGATGGTTGGACAGATAGTATAAATCATACACATATTATGAATTTTTTGGTGTATTGCAGTAAAGGGACAATTTTCTTGAAATCTGTTGATGCTTCTAATGTTGCTACTAGAAACACTGATTATTACTATCAGTTATTGGATAAGGTTGTGGATGAAGTGGGGGAAGAATATGTTGTTCAAATTGTTACAGATAATGAAAAAGCACTTAAAGCAGCTGGTCAAAAGCTAATGGAAAAGAGGAAACATTTGTATTGGACTGCATGTTCAGCACATTGTTTAGATCTCTGTTTGGAGGATATAGGAAAAAAGAAAAATGTGCAAAAGTTGTTAAGTGATGCAAAAGTAGTAACAACTTTTATCTACAACCACATATGGGTTGTAAATCTCATGAAAAAATACACAGGAGGTAGAGAAATTGTCCGACCAGGTGTTACTCGATTTGCAACACAATTCTTACAAATTCAAGCACTTATGCAGCAAAAGCAAGCTTTGAGAAACATGTTCAATTCTGAAGAATTTAGGCGATCTAAATTTGGGAGAGACAGAAATGGATTAGCATTTGAAGCAAGACAAATTGTTATTGCCAATGATTTTTGGAGTAAGGCTAATGACATACTAAAGGTATTTGAGCCTTTAGTAAAAGTTCTAAGGCTAGTTGATGGTGATGAGAAGCCAACAATGGGTTTTTTATATGAAGCAATTGATCGAGCAAAACAATCAATTCAACAAAATTCCCGTTATTATTCTCAATATAAGGAAATAATAGACAAGCGTTGGAGATTCATGCATTCTGATCTTCATTCTGCTGGTATGTCGTCCTAACTTTACTTTTGTTATAAAATCTGTCATTCATAAATGTATCCATAAATATTGATTAACTATTTTTTTAGGTTATTTTCTTAATCCACAATTTCAATATGGAGTTGAACATGGAACTGATGTATACCAAGAGACATTTGAAGGAACCAATAAGGTCATTATGAAATTAGAGAGAGATATTGATGTTCAAATTATAGCCTTGAGGCAGGTTAGTAATGAATAACTATATTTTTATCTTATAATTTATTTTGATCTAAATTTTGATCTTATACATTGATCTTAATGAATATCTATGTATTGACATATTATATAATGTTTATAGTTGATATTTTTTAAAGATAAGAGTGAGACATTTGGTACACCTCAAGCTCAAAAAGCTTGGTCTAAAATGAATCCAGGTAAATACATATTTTTTTTATGAATGCATCTACTTTATTTTTTGTATAATTAATAATTTATTTATTTTGCTTGTTCATTTAAAAAGATGAATGGTGGTTGGTGTTTGGTGGATGCACTCCTGAGCTTCAACGTTTAGCTTTTAAAGTTTTAAGTCAAACAACTTCAGCCACAAATTGTGAGAGAAACTGGAGCACATTTAGCTACATTCATTCAAAGACAAGGAACAGGCTCAAGTATAGAAAGTTGCAAAAACTTGTCTTCACATATTATAATATGAAGTTGAAAATGAGACATCAAATGAGAAGAAGTCAAGAAGAAATTGAAGCAAGTTTCAATCCAATTAATCTTGACTACATATTTCAAGAAGATGATCCATTGTCTCCATGGATTGAAGAAAGAGAAAATCCACTTCTAGATGGAGTACAAAATTCAGAATGGTTGCCTCGAATTGATAGTGATGATGAAGATGTGGAAGTTGGCAATAATGGTGATGATGGTGATGATTTAAGTCCTCCAAGTAACAGTAGTGGTCATGATGGCGGTGGTATAGAAGTTGAAGAAAATGATGGTGAAGATGATGAGGATGAACAAAGACAAAATGATCCATATCAGGAGATTCCATATAATATGCGTGACACAGATCTGGTAATTGATTTTACTTATAGACCAAATTTTCGTTCTTCTGATCATTCATTTCCAGGAGATACAAGAGGCAATTCACAATTTGGGAGGAGAGGAAAAAGGAAAAATGCACCATTTGAAGGTTCTTCTTCTTCTTCTTCTCATATTGAACAAAGTTTTAGTAACTTCAGTCTTGATGAATCTTCTCAAAGTAGTCAAGGGTACTATCCACCATCAGTTTATCAATATCCTTATTTCAATGCAAACAATCAATATACAAGTGACCAACCTCCCCAATACCACCAACCATCAATGAATTATCATGATCCTTACTATCAACAGCAAGGTGGTGGAATTTTTGATTATGTCTTTGGACAAGGAGCTGCACAAGGTGATAGCCAAAGTGAAAGTGGAGGTTATGATCTTCCTCGCCACTCTACCATGTGGTAACAAGTATCATGTCAGTTATACTTCTATTATCTTTATCTGATTGATTTTACTGAACTATTTTAAAACATTTAAATTACATATAGTGCTTTATTTGTGAAAAATAAACATTGATGCTCATATAGTTTCATGATATTAATTATGGGTTTTTTATCATGTTTTTCTTTGTAGGGATAATGTATCTCTGAAGGATGGCATTGCTTTTTGGATGATTAATGACAATCAAACTTGAAGGCAATTATGTTCCTTTGACAGACATTTCCCTTTTATTATATCTATTTGAGATTTGATTAGATTTATGTACCTTTTAATTTCTTACTTTTCTATTTGAGACAATTTATCCTAAATTAAATATCTGTCAGACCAATTAGTTTTTGTGTTCCTATTGCTTTCTAAATTTGTTTAGATTTATATACATCTATTTCCGTTATAGATGTATTCTAAATCATTCATTAAAATGATACCAAAATTTAAAAAATGAATGAAAATCTATATAATCTTATAAATAAAACATATATAATTAATTATAGAACTTTTTCTTTGTTTGGTGCAAATATATTTTAATTTCACGTCGCAATGGCCGCAATCCGCATCGCAGTAGCCGCAATGACCGCAACCGCAATGGCCGCAACCGCGACCGCAACCGCGACCGCGACCGCTATTTAAAACCATGCAAGGAAGTAAATGAGATGGAATTACATGCACTAGACTATTACATCAGTATGCAGTCAACCATTTCAAATTGCGAAAGTAGTTTTGTTGCACCAAATGATTGTCATGCCATAGTTGCTCTATTAAATCAGGATAATCATCGTTGAAAAGATACAGATACTTCGTGTATGTGAAAGAAACCTGGAAAATCAGATAAAAAATAAATAAAATATAAATTATTACCCGCGGCATTAGATATTGACGATTGGAAAATGAAGGTGTTGTGACATAAGACTCATATTCAACCAAAGTAAACTATTTATAAATCAAAGCACAACTATAATGCTTAGAATACGATTCTAACAACTTTGAAGTTTATATTATTTTGATCAAAAGAAAAGTTTAAACATGAGGGGAGGTTCTCTTTATGTTAAACTAGACTCACTGCATGAAGCAGCTGAATTCCTGTTATGTTAAACTAGCATTTGCACCCGTGCTATGGACAGGCTTTCCATGTTGGGAGAAGAAGAATATACAGTAATACTTATTTAAATTATCATTTATAGAAAAATATTTGGTGGACACCCACAATGCTATGGAACACCTAGTGAGAGAGAGGAAAAGAAAAGAAAAATATAGGTATGATAGGGTTTATGATGTGATAGGAAGAGAGAGATGGAGATTAATGAGATGTGTTGTTGGGGTGTTTAAAATAATGGGGGTGTACATGTATCATCACTCTAATTTATATCATTTGTAAATTAATATTTTTAAAATGATTTTTGTAATTATATATTTTTATGAGAGTTAAATAAATAATTTCTTACATTTCTATAAACAAATAATTATTTAATTTCAATAATTTAATAAAGTAAAATATGTTTCTCTTTTTTTTTTTCAAATATGTTTTAATGTAAATTCTCCTACTTGCTTTCATAAAAAGAAATTCATCCACATTGGTTATGTTTGACATATAATTTCTATATTAATAAATTTACATATACATATCAATATACAAAATAAAATTATTTAGGTGAAAAAAATATATTCATATTGAAACTATTAAAATAACTAATTATAGAAGGATACTAAAATCATAAAGATTTATAGTAACTTTTATAGTGGTTGATATGTTAGTGTGCTTTTGTACAAAATATTCATTTATGTGTGTCATATTTTATCCATGCCTTTTTTTATATATTAATCAATTTAGATGCTACAAGAAAAAGGCTAATTACCAACAGATTTTTACCAACGGATATAAATCGGTCGGTAATTTAACAATACGGATGGATATTTACCGACGAACTCTAAATCCGTAGGTAAGTTGAAATTACCAACGGATATTTATCGACAAATTTAAATCCGTAGGTAACATACATCAATCCATGGGTAACATATGCAAAGTTTAAATATATGTTAAATATGGAGTGATTTTTTAAAATAGAAAAAATTATATATATATATATATGTGTGTTATATAAAAATATATTTTAATCTTAATTAATTCACATAATAGAGCAATTTAATTTCTAAAATACTCTCTAAATAAGCTAGAAATTTATTGTTGTAGCAACCCTTCGTTCATATATATAGAGATAATGATATTTGATTTATGAGGAATGCTAGCAACACTATCTGACACTCTTTTTTATACTCTCTATGTTATTGGTTGAAATTTATTAAAAAATACCAATTTTGGTGGGTCCCACAGTTAAATCAGGATAGAATCATTAAATGATATGTGGGACCCACCAAAATTGGTAATTTCCAATAAATCTCAACCAATCACATGGAGAGTATCTAGAAGAGAATATAGTGTCAAAAAGAGTGTCACTGGCATTTCTCTTGAATTAAATTTTATTCAATTGCATTTATACCGATCACTAATTAATATATTTCAAATATCTTTTTAATACCTTTGTAAATAATAATATATTACTAGTTATTAATGTAGTACTAATAATTAGTATATAATTATTAATATAATACTAATATATTTCTTGAACATAATTAGTGATTCATAATATATTAATAATTATTAATATATTTCTTGAGTACTATATTACTAATATATTATTAATAATTCGACACTATTTAATATATTACTAATATATTAGTATATAAAGACTAAATGGATGACTAGTTTCAATTTTAAATAAAAGAATAATTTTCATAAATAATTTAATATGATATTTATTTATAGAAACAATTTAAAAGGGACTTTATATAAATGGTAGTGAAATAAGGGATGAGGTAATATATAAATAAATGGTATTGACTAGTGCGAGAGGCAAGAAAAATGGAGGTAAAAAATTATACCAAAAATACGAAAATATAAAAATTTCTTTGTTTCCAACATTTAATTATTGTTAAAATTAGTAATATAATCAATTATTAGTATATATAATAAAATATAAAAAATTTCTTTCTATTTTAAAAATAATCAATATCAATATATCATACAAGTTATCAAAATATTTAAAATATTATTTTAAAATTTGGATATTAAAGTCTGGAAGGAAAAATATAAATCTATTAAATGTTTTATATATAAAAAATTGTGATTGTGCTAATAATAATTCATAATAATAATTAATGGTAGTAAAATAAGGGTTGAGAAAAAAGAGAGAAAAAATTTATCTAAATAAATCTATCTTTTAATTTCCAGTATTAATTATAAAAAAAATGTTGGTGGGACTATTATTTTTTAAAAAAACCAATTCTATTCAAGTAAAAAATGAATTTTGTAGTCTAGTTGGTAATTATTGGTGGAAATGTCCGTCTGTAACCTAATTGGTAATTATCGACGGGTAAATCTGTTGGTAATTACTGACGAATTTGGCCATAGATAATTACCGACAGATTTATCATTCGGTAATTACCTACGGATAAAATCCGTCGGTAATTACCGATAGAATTATCCACAGAGAGTTATGTCAATAATTACCAATGGATTATCAGTATCTGTCGGTAATTTTTTTCCGACAACGATATTACCGACGGATTTTTGTCAATCGATAATCCATTGGAATTTCTGAATTACCGATGGATTTTGATAATTACCGACTGATATTGACCATCGCTAATAACAACATTTCTTGTAGTAGACATTAACATGTAAAAATAAGAAAATTAAAGTATAATGATTTGCCTACCATTTTTTAGATTTTAAATTTTTAAATGTTATATGAAAGATTAAAACAAATAATTCAAATAAACTTGACTTTCTATAATCTTATTAAATATAAAATAATTATTTTAAAGAGAATTCAATTTTGATTAGATAAAAATCAATAAATTAATTAAGAACATATTAAGGAATTAAAATTACATTATATTAAAATTATTATAAAATGAATTTAAAATGTTTAAAAATTAGAGTACATTATACTTTCTTTACGGATGTTAACAAGAATATCAGTAAATTCTTAATTTCGTGAGTGAAGTGTTCATTCTTATTTATTATATTTTATGCATATCTTAAAACATAATGGCCAAACAAATAATTAAAATGAAAAGTTGGAATACATAAAAAAAGACTCAATAATTTAATCATTTAGATTTTTGTAAGTTCATATGCCTGAGAAGCAAACTATTCATTTCGATAATTTGTTTCTTTAGTTTAATTTAGATATTTTAAAATATTAAAACAAAATAAAGAAAATAAAATGCTTAATATAATAATTTACATATAGATAATTAGATATAAAACAAAAATCAGCAAGATAAAAAAAAAAATCATTCATACATATAAACCTATGCTATGGATAAATTGACAAAAAGCCCCCTTTTTTATGCTTGGAAAGATTTTGCTATGGTAAAAAAAAACCTTAGACTTATCTACTTTTTATATTGTAAGATTTAATGAATGAAGTTTATCAAACAACATGAATAATAAATTTATATAAATGCTGCTTTTTTGTGTCAACATATTCATATTAAAAAAAAAATCAACATACTCCCTCCATTCCATAATAATTACTAGTATCTTCTTAGAATTTTTTTATACAGACAAAGAAAAACTAATAAATACCATATGAAAAAGAGTAGTAATTTTGTGAAACTAACCTTATTATTAATATTATATTGAAAAGTTAAAATGACATTTTTTAAGAATATTAATGAAAAAAAAGTACTCCCTCCGTTTCTTTTTAAGTGTCGTTTAAGGTTGTTACTTAGAAACCAAGAAATGAAATCAATTTTCTTGGTTCTAATAAAATAGTTGTAGAGTTTCCTATTTTACCCCTTTTCTTTTCCATTCCATAATAAATGCATGTGTAAATTAATTAAAGATTATGAAATAAATAAGGGTATAATTAATAAAAGTGTAATTAATGTGATCTTGAACTTTGCAAATAACAAATAAATAGAAACAAAAAATTTTCAAAAATCCAACACTTAAAAAGGAACGGATGGAGAAATTAATAATACATTGAAAAGCTAAAATGACACTTATTTTAAGACTTATTTTTTCTTCTTACACAACTCTTATATGGGATGGAAATTTAGAGTGCTTTATGCGAAAAATCAAGATTTGTAATTTTTTTTCTTTGGATGAACCCAAGTATCCCTCAACCAAGAGTCAAAGACTAATCCATCGGGATACTGAGATCCATATAAGGGGTTGACCTCTCCCAACAAATGTTTTTTCATACACGCGGATCAAGAAACGAATTCCTAATTACATGCCTATGGGACAAGGTTATCCATCAATCATGTGACACCATGTTGGTAGGATTTGTAATTTTAAAATCATGACAAGTGTTTTTTATTTTTCTATCTCTTGAAAGAAGAAAAGTTCATAAAACTAGGAGAATTTGAATTAAATAAATGACCAAATACCTTATCCATGAAAACTTTTCTTATGGTGGCATTCAAGCCACCTTCCCACTGCCATGTCGCTTCCTCTTCTCCTTTAACAACAATTCTTTCTCGTAACTCCAGTGCTCTTGTAACACCCTCATTTTTATTTTACTATTTGTAAATGTTTTTCTATAAATATTATGAGAAATTATGTACTGTATTTTATAAAAACTTTATGTACATATTTTCATAATAAAATTTATACAGTTCTATTCAGAAAAATTTCCTAAGTCATTTGATATTTTTGTTTTTGCTTTAAATTGCTTGTTGACCGGACAGTTGTGTCAGACAGTTGTCCAGGATAAATTTTCCAATACAACATTTTGGAGTAATCTGTAACTTAATAAAAAGATAATTGAATGTAGATTAAGAAAATATACAGTTGAGAAATTAAAATGCTAATTTTAAATTGTTAGAATTTTCTGAGAGTTAAAAATTCTAAGAAATTATTACGATAAAATTCTAAGATAGAAAATTAAGATAAAATTTGTATGACATCTATGGAATTATCTATTAATTGTAACATACTTAGAATAATTATTAACATTGTTTAACTAAGAAAAAGAAAATTAAAAGTATTAGCCAATCAAAATTTGACAACTCAAAGTTTCTAATGTCACTAAATTAAGCTAATTAGACTTGGATTAAGAGATAAGTAAGACACTACCCCAAGGTTTTTGATAGTGAGGAATTGAATGGTGGTGTTAGTTTCTTCAAATTCAAATTAGTTTGTAAGATAATTAAAAAGTTCTACAACATTCTAGAAAAGTCTACATTTTTTACTTTTGACACAAATTGCAAAGTCACCTAAGGAACTAATCTTGAACGTACAAGTGGGCTGGAAAAAGCTTGATCAAATGAACTTCCCTTGTGCCAAGGCAGCAGCAGCTGGACGTGTGAGTGAAATTAAATTTGGTAAAGAAAAAAATTTTAAAGTATAAGAAACCAAGTTAAAGAAGGAAAAAAAAAAAAACACAACAACTTAGCTCCTCACCACCCCAAAACCGTGAGTTCCAACAGCTGCAGCCCTTCACTTTCATTTCATATTAACTTCTAAAATTAAGGAAGAAACCAACAAGAAAACTCATCCACCTTAGTAGATATTCGGTCAAAAGAAGGAAAATTGAAGAAATACCTTAAGATTTCAAGAAGCCAAAGGAAAAGGAGAGAAGAGGATTCAAGAATTTCTTCTTCAAATTAAGGATCCAAGGTAAGGATCTTGGCATTTAATTTCAATTTAAACAAATTGGAAGTAGGAGAAACATGTCCTTAGGTTTAATTTCAAGATTGGATCAAGAAACATTAAAAGATGAAATTAATTTAGGGCTTTTATATAATTGATGATTGAAGTTTGAAATTTGTGATTGAATCCATGTTGTATTGATTTCTTGATGTGTTTAATGGATTGAAATCTTGATTGATTTGTTTTTGGATTGGAATTTGTTTGAGTGGCTTGTTCTTGATTGAATTGAACTTTGATTGGCTTGTTATTGATTGAAATTGCTTGGTTGATCTTTAGCAAATTTTGGAGAATTTGAGAAAACAACTCACGGCCATGGCAATGTTAAAAGGGTACCATGTGGAAATTTATTCAAAGACCAAGGGTAAAATAGTCATTTCACATGTAGGGACATATTGGTAATTTTATAAAAAGATCAAGGCAATTTTGGAAATAATAGAAAAGTCCAAGGGTAAAATGGTAATTTCATAGGTTCTAGAAAGTTTAGGGGTAAATTCGGAATTTTATAAAAAGATCAAGGGCAAAATTGGAATTTTTATAAAATAGTAAGGGTAAATTGGTAATTTCACCCTTTGAGGGCAAAATTGGAATTTTAGAAAAAGATAGGGGTATTTTAGTAATTTTCCATAGTAAAGACCTAATCGGTATTTTAGTAAAAGTTTAGAAATTTTACCTGGTAAAGGACTAGTTAGTATTTTATTAAAGTGTTGATGTTATAATGTTAATTAGTGAATTCTTAAAATTTTATGTGATTGTGTAATATTAATTATTTGCTTATTAGTATCATTATCATATTGCATAAGCATGAGTTCTTGGAAAATACAAAGATTTTAAATGAAAAAGAATTTTGTTGACTAACTGGGACTGAGATAGTCATGAGAAATGAGTTTTTAAATGAGAAATGATTTTGTTGACTAACCGAGACTGTGGTAGTCATGAAAAATGAGTATTTTTGGGGGAATTGATTTCCAGGACTGTGTTGACTAACTGGGACTACGGTAGTCATGTATTTGAAAAGATGATTGAGATTATGAACAAAGAATTTGATAGTCCTGTGAAATGGGTGAGCAGAATAAGTTAGACAGGACTGTATAGTCTGTAATTATATAGTCTGTGGGGTGAAGGGTATTGGCAATTCCACATGTGACCGTAATCTGGACAGAGATGCTGCCGTGGTGGCCTTCCGGGTATCCTGATCTCCTAATTCTGCTAGCTTATTCGCGTTTAGTAGGGGCTGATAGCTGAATTGCAGTGCGTAATGGTAGGCCAGTTACTTACTAAACACTCAAAGGGGAAGTCTCCATGGAGCAGGGTCAAAATGATTTTGAGTCAAAAGGATTTTGAGTCAAAACTGCATCTGCTTTATAAACTTGCATTTTCATAAAGCATTCTGCATTTGCATTATTTATGTGAATTCTTAGTTATGAAATGAAATGTCATTAATTGTGATTGTTTTTCTATGTATTAGAAATTAAATGCCTGATTCGGTAAATTTTGTCCCTAGATTCTAGGAAAGTTTAAATTTCGGGTGAATGAGAACAGTTAGAAGAAAGAAGATGCAGATAATTCCAGAGTTGTGGGATGAGATATTTTGGGCAGGAAATTTTTTTTAGTAGTATTTTGTATAAATTTCAGTAATATAATTTGAGAATACTTTTGATTTTTAATACAATGTATTATTATTTATGCATATGTATATAATATAAATTAAATTAGAAAAATATGTTTTAATTTGAAAGGGGGGTTACAGCTCTTGGGTGACTCTTAGTAATGGGAGACAGCTGTGCAACAGTTACATGTAGCTACAATAGTAGCATGATAGCCACGTGTATAGTTAGTACTTAGTAGTTATAACAACCACCCATCTTATTTTCAAAAAAAAAAAAAAAAAAAAAACCACCCATCTTATTATGAATTCAGTTCTTCAGTGACATATGGATTGTTGTTTATATACACTGTTGTAGTTAATTATGGGTAATCAGATTATATCAATTTCTTCATGAACTACTCTCTAAAACTCACTGATTTGCCAATATATCATTGGTGAATGTAAACATCATGGGGGAATTCTCTCACAATCAATATTTTCTGACATTTGATATTGATGATGGGAAAATGAAGGTGGTGTGAGTTAAGAACTATATATTCAACCAAAGTAAATTATTCATAAATCAAAGCATGACTATTTTTTTTTTTTGTTTTTTTTTATGCATAATCAAAGCATGACTATAATGTTTAGAATATGAATCTAACAATATAAATTGAAGTTTATATTATTTTGATTAAAAGAAAAGATTTAAAATGAGGGAGTTTAATTTCTTTATGACAAGACTGACTACATGAAGCATGCAGTTAAACTCATATTTTGTTAAATTTTAATTATGAATGAAGTTTTCAAACAACATGAATAATAAATTTATACAAATGCTGCTTTTTTGTGTCAAGATATTTACATTAAAAAAAATTCAACATACTATTTAAAGCTTTTTATGCCAAAAACAAGGATTTATAATTTCCAATCATAATAAGTATTATTTTTTTTACTATCTTGAAAGAAGGAAAGGTCATAAAACAAGGAGAAATTAAATTTATTTGATAAATGAATAAGTACCTCATCTTTCATATATTTTTGTAGAATGGCATTCAAGTCATCTTCCCCTTTCCCCTGCCATATCGCTTCAACGGAAAATATATTTTGTAACTCCAGTAGTGCTCTTGGGTGACTCTTAGTTATTGGAGATGGCTGTACAACAGTTACAGGTAGCAACAATAGTGGCATGTCAGCCAAGTGTATAGTCAGTGGTTAGTAGTTATAACTACCATCCATCTTATTATGAATTCAGTTCTTCAGTGACATATACATTGTTGTACATATGTACTGTTGTAGTTATATGTAAATCAGATTATCAAGTTCTTCATGAACTACTCTCTAAAAATCTAACTGTTTAGCCATTACTCCCTCCATCCCAAAATGATCGAGTGTCATATTTGGAAAAAAAATTGTCCCAAAATGAGTGTCGCATTTGATTTTTCAATGTAATATTAATTATTTTTTTTCACTAATACCCCTAATAAGTGTCACTTTAGTTTTTCAATGCAATATTAATAATAAGGTTAGATTTGTAAAATTACTTCTCTCTTTCATCTATTTAATAGCTTTTCTTGGTCTATGTAAAATAACCTAAGACGACACTCATTTTGGGATGAAGGGAGTATATCTTTAGTGATTGTAAACATCATGGGGCATTCTCATGCAATCAATATTTCCTGTCATTTGATATTGACATGGGAAAATGGTATTGTGAGTTAAGACCTTTATATATTCAACCAAAGTAAATTATTCATCAACCAAAGCATGACTATAATGTTTGGAATATGATTCTACCAAGATGAATTGAAGTTTATATTATTTTGATTAAAAGAAAATATTTAAAATGGGGGAGTTTAATTTCTTTATGACAAGATTGACTACATGAAGCATGCAGTTAAATTCATATTTTGTTAAATTTTAATAATGAATGAAGTTTTTCAAACAACATGAATAATAAATTTATACAAATGCTGCTTTTTTGTGTCAAGATATTTATATTTAAAAAAATTCAAAATACTATTTAAAGCTTTTTATGCCAAAAACAAGGATTTATAATTTCCAATCATAATAAGTTTTTTTTTTTTTACTATCTTGAAAGAAGGAAAGGTCATAAAACCAAGAGAAATTAAATTTATTTGATAAATGAATAAGTACCTCATCTTTGATATATTTTTGTAGAATGGCATTCAAGACATCTTCCCCTTTCCCCTTGCATTTGGCTTCAACAGCAAATATATTTTGTAACTCCAGTAGTGCTCTTGGGTGACTCTTAGTTATTGGAGACGGCTGTACAACAGGTACAGGGAGCAACAATAGTGGCATGTCAGCCAAGTGTACAGTTAGTAGTTTAACTACCATACACCTTGTTATGAAATTCAGTTCTTCAGTAACATATACGTTGTTGTAGTTATGTGTAAATCAGATTATAAAGATCTTCATGAACTACTTTCTAAAATTGTAACTGTTTAGCCATTATATCTTTAGTGATTGTAAACATCATGGGGCATTCTCTTGCAATCAATATTTCCAGACATTTGATATTGACGATCGGAAAATGATGGAGTTAAGACCTATATATATTCAATCAAATTAAATTATTCATAAACCAAAGCATGACTATAATGTTTAGAATATGATTTTTTTTTATTCATAAGATTTGAACTCAGGTATCTGACGTTTAGAATATGATTCTAACAATATGAATTGAAGTTAATATTATTTTGATTAAAAGAAAAGATTTAAAATGGAGGGCTCAGGGAGGTTAACTTCTTTATGACAAGGCTGAGTATGTGAAGCAGTTAAAATCGTATTATGTTAAATTTTATGAACGAAGTTTTTCAAACAATATGAATAATAATAATAATGAATTTATACAAACTAATGCTGCTTTTGTGTGTGTGTGTGTCAAAATATTTATATTTAAAAAAACTCAACATACTATTTAAAGCTTTGTAGTTTGTATACCAAAAAGGATTTATAATTTCCAATCATAACAAGTTTTTTTTTATTTCTATCTCTTGAAAGAAGAAAAGGTCATAAAACTAGGAGAAATTTTATTTAATAAATGAATATGTACCTCATCTTTGAAATTTTTTCTTAAAATGGCATTCAAGTCATCTTCCCCTTCCTCCTGCCATTTCGCTTCAACAGCAAGTATATTTTGTAACTTTGGTGCTTTTGTGAGACCCTCGGTGAATGTTTCCATCATGGGGCAATCTCTGACAATCAGTATTTCCAATGATAGGAATAGAAAATTACAGTTCTCGTAACTGCAAAAACTAGTGAGGTAATTTAGCCCCGCAAGTTCTATAGTAATCAATTTGCTAAATACAATTTTGATGTCGTCTTCTTCATTTCCCTTATTGGTTACTATTTGCTCTACTTTATCATATTGGATTACCTTCATGGACTTAAGCTGAACCAAACTTTTGGCCGTTGACGATGCCATTAAATTCCTTAATTCACTACAAAACTTTACTTCCAAATATGTCAAGTAAGTCAATGATACTCAGCGAGGAGCTAAACTACTCAATTCGCTGCACCAATTTAAGCTCAAAAGCTCTAGTGTCTGTAGAACTGGTTCTCGTTCAAATCCTAGATCCTTCATCTTTGAATATGACAAAACCAATACCTTCAGCTGTAATATGGCACCCAATCTTTCTTGAGGTGCAATGTTTGCACTTGGCACTAACTCTTCAAACTGACATCCTCCAGAAAAAATAGATAACTTTTCTAGATTTGGCATTCTGTACAGCAACCAGTAGAGAAGATCAGCACTTTCCACTGAGCACAAGCTAAGCTCTTTTTAACGGTGCATTTGGTACTTCTCAGAGTTGATCCGTAACCACTTCTGTGCTTCGTCCAAGTGAATTCTCATATACTCCAACTGGGGGAATACCTAGAGAAAAATGAAATAGAAGTAAATACTATAGACAAGGAAGTTACTTTGTTCAGCGATGCTATTTCGTACTAAAGTTATATGAGGCAATTTTCTCTTTCAAAAATAAATATTAATTAAAATGGTCTTAAATAAAAGATAATTTGTTGATACAAATACACGGTCGTACAGATTTTACGAAAAAAATTTCCGTACTAACAAGCATTTCCCTACTTTGTTATGTATATTGTAAGCTTATCCATTATCGAGCACCCCTTTCCATTTGTTTGATTTTAGGCTTTTGGTTTGGTTTTTGTAATTTGTATTGGAGTGCAACAGTTTATGAACAATGATGTGATTTGTGTTTCGTTTTTAGTTCTTTGACCTGAATGTGGAAATAGTCATTAATTACTATAAGACAAGCACCTCAATTACAAAACAGTTAAGAAGCCCTATATAGTACCCTGATAACACAAGGCATGCAATTAGCATTTTTTTGCCTAGACAAATAAGCAAAAATGACTGTCTAGACAAAAAAATGCTAATTGCAGACATGGTGTTATCAGGGTACTATATAGGGCTTCTTAAGCCTGGTTCTGGAAAAATGAAAAGAACAAGACAGTCTAGGCAATTTGACAGTGCCCGCTCTATTCCGAAACCATGCCACTACCCCTCTCACACTCCTCACGAGTTCCCAACTGGGAACTCATCAGTTAGTTACATAGCAAAAGATAGTCTAGGCATTTTCCTCTCTTGTTCGCTATGATTCCTATCGTCCCACCTTTTACTTCTTTGTTCTTACATACACATTAGTTACTCTCCGGATCTGATCAAGGCAAAGAAATGCTATTAACAGTAATTTAAACCACTATAAATTGAATTGTGATTAATCAAATATTGCTTTAAATTCTAAATAAACTTGTAAAATCTTGTAAGCCACAACTAGTGAATTAAGTATTTCCTTTCCCTGTTGATTTGTATGCAAGACATCTTGCAAGATGATTGAGCATTTTGTTTTTCCTTGAGGTCTATGACAGTGATGAAATATTCCTTACCTTTTCAGCTGAGAAAACTGTTTTTTCTTCTTCATTTGTGCTTTCACTGGTTTCCGCCGATCGGAATGCATTCAGCTTCTCACAACTGTCAACCACTTCAATTCTGGACTACTACTACTACTACTACTACTAAAAAGTCACTGTAGCAATTCACTGTTCATCTCTTTAAATTTCCTTACTTAGTTTCCTTGATAATCCTGTTATTTTGATCTTCTAAAGTGTCTACTGTAGCACTGAGAAGTGTTTAGACGTTGGTCAGCTTCTAAGTCTAGTGGTCCCGGCAGCAAACCCTGAGAGAGGTAGTGCGACCGTTGGTCAGCTAGATACTGAGTTAGAGGTGGTCCCGTCACATAAAACACGTTAGAAGATAAAAATGGCTAGATTATTAAGAACTCTTAGTAATTTAAATTTAAGAGATAAACATAGACAAATAGTTGTTAGAACTCCTCAGGAAGGACCTTCTAATTCTAATAATGAAAACAATAAAGATAAAGAATTACAAATAGCTGAAATAGAAAACTCTTTACATAACTGGTCAATTCCTACAGTCAACAAGAAAGAAGTATACAAACAACATAGAGTATGGACAACATCTCAAGACGAAATACATGTTTTAGAATACAGTTACCCAGGTACTAAAAATAATAAAGTAATTAATCTTTTAGAACAATCAATACTAGATGAACATATAAAACAAGGATATAATTTTATTCATTTAGGATTAATACAAGTAGCTGCAAAACCTAATTACAGACTAGGAGTAAATAGGCCAATATTAATGTTATTACGAGATGTAAGACTTAAAAAATTTAATGATTCAATAATTGCAATATTAGAAAGTAATTTACATGATGGACCAGCGTTTTTTAATTGTTATCCAAATTTCTCCATGAATATTAGAAATGAAAAAACTAGTAATGCCATAAAATTATATGTAAAAATTCCAGATGAAATAGTAGATGAAGTATCAGGACCAATACAAATAATTTACAGAATTTATTATAAAATAACAAAAATTGATTATAATTATAGAGCCCTTAGATCATCCCCAAAAGATGAAACTATATTAGTAGAAGCAAATCTAAGAAAATCCTCAGTACAAGTACCAAAGAAATTAAGTCATAATGAAATTATTAGTAAAATTCCAGAAGATTGGATATTAGAAGATATAGTTCCAGAATCAAAAATTTATAATACTCAAACGAGAGAAATAATTCAAGAAGGGACAAATATTAGATTAAGAATAAATAGATCATCATCTTTAAAAATTCATGAACCTCAATTAATACATAAAGGACAAACCTCAAGACACTCAGTAGATGGTTCTACCATAAACTTAGATTTAAGAGGATTAGATAATAATAACCCAATAATTTCTAAACCCATCTATCAAGAATCTAAAAAATCAGAATCTCCCCAATATTCTCCTACGGCCTCTCAAATATTAAATACTCTATATAGAGATACACCTTTTCAAATAGATAAAAATTGGATTAGGCAAGATTTTGAAGCACCTTATAATAAAGATAAAAGAAAATGGTATTTTTCAACGTTTACAGAAAATCAAACCATAGAGTTTAGAAAAATTTATTACAATTACATGGAAAGAAATGAAATAAATTTATATTTCTTTGATTGGTTCACTAAATATAGTAAAGAAAATAAAATAAATTATCCTTTTAGAGAAATAAAACAATTAAACCCTTTAAGAAAATCAACAACAAGCTGGAAAACTATTAATAATCAAATAATAGAATCAGAATATCCACCTCAGCAAGGAATAACAATTCAAATCTCAAAAGATTTAGAAATAGAAGCAAGTCCATATAAAGATACAAAAGAAGAAGAAAAGGTAATAGACAAAAAGGACATTAAAAAATTACATTCTCAATTAAATTATTCAAACATTATGTTAGAAACGATGACAAAACAATTAACTAGAATAGAAAACCAAAAACAACAAGATAAAATAGCCAGCACTCAATTAAAATATCCTGTTAAACCTATTTATAAATTAATAAATGTTCCTCAAAAAGAATTAGAAGCAATAAAACTTGAAAGTCCTACAGATATAAAAATAGAAGAAATTAGAAAAAGTCTAGAAAAATTAAGTATAGATAAATTTTCAATCAATACTATTGAAAAAGAAGATTTAACTATAAATAAATTAAGAAATTATCCAAAACTAAGAAACTATTATTCAAGACCTTCACCTGCCGATGTTCAATTTGAAGAACGGGGTGAATTAGTTCAAAATGCATTTACAGGAAGTGGTATAATAGAATGGAATCTAGATGGATTAAGTGAACAAGCTATATTAGATTTAACTTGTCAAATGACAATGGCAGCAACTGCTTATAAAACTAAAGGATGCCCAGATAAAAGTGCTGCAATAGCTATAGTTCAGGGATTTACAGGACAATTAAAAGGATGGTGGGATAATTTATGTACAGAAAATGATAGAGTTTCAATAATAAATAGTGTAAAAGCTGAGAATCAAGAGCAAGATGCAGTATCGACACTTATATATACAATAATTCAAAACTTTATAGGAGATCCTAATATATTTAAAGAAAGAGCAGCTAGTCAATTAGCAAACCTATATTGCCCAATAATGTCAGATTATAGATGGTATAAAGATACATTTTTATCAAAAATAACTTTAAGAGAAGATGGATTTGCAGGATATTGGAAAGAAAGATTTATAGCAGGACTCCCTAAATTATTTTCAGAAAAGGTAAAAATGAATTTAGAAAAACATTATGGAAAACCAATAATGTATGACAGTCTAACTTATGGACAGATACATAACATAATAGTAGATACAGGAATACAAGTGTGTACTGACTTTAAATTACAAAATAAAATGCGTAAAGAAAGTATGACTAACAGAAGAGAAATAGGAACTTTTTGTCATCAATATGGTATAGAAGTTATTAGAGCACCAAGTGCTCAAGTAAGGAAGAGAAATAAAAAACCATCAACTAATTACAAAAAACCATATAAGAAAAAATACAACAAAAATACTTTTCAAACTCAAAACAAAGAACAAAATCAAAAACCAAAAAGAAAACCTAAATATAAGAAACTTCCTAAAAAAGATAATGCTTGTTGGAAATGTGGTAGAATAGGACATTATGCTAGTACCTGTAAAGTACAACAAAAAATAAATGAATTAGAAATAGATGAAAAATTAAAACAAAGTCTTATTAATATATTAATAAATTCAGAACCTGAAGAATCTTCATCTGAAAATGAAGAATATGAAGATGATATAATAAACCAACTAGAAAATGAAACTTCTGAAAATTCTGAAACCTCTGATGAAGAATACTGTTTAGGACCAGAATTATGTACCTGCAAAAATTGTAAAACAATAAATATGTTAACCAAAGATCAAACTACAACTTTAATATCAATAATAGATAAATTAGAAGAATCCCCATTAAAAAATGAATTTTTACAACAATTAAATAATCTAATACAAAGAGATGAAAATAATAGAGCAGAAATAAAAGCAATAGATATAAAGGAAATTTACAATAGATTTAAAAAACCAAATAATCAAGTATCCATAAAAGACTTACAAGATGAAATAAAAAATCTTAAGCAAGAAATACAACTTTTAAAACAAAATGATATCTCCCTAGAATATAGACTATTAGAATTAGAAGGAAAAGAAGTATTAAAGTCACAAGAAAATAATCAATATGAGGAAGAAACATCAAATCAAAATTATATTAATTTATTAAGTATAATTACTACACATAAATGGCATTGTGAAGTAACTTTAATAATTAAAGAAGAAAAGTTTAACATGATAGCTCTTATAGATTCAGGAGCAGATATTAATTGTATACAAGAAGGATTAATACCTAGTAAATATTATGAAAAGACTTTAGAAGGGGTTACCAGTGCAAATGGATCAAAAATGAATATTCAATACAAATTATCAAATGTAAAAATATGCAAAAACAAAATTTGTTATAATACTTCTTTTGTGTTAGTAAAAAATATGAACACTTCATTAATATTAGGAACTCCATTTCTAACCTTATTATATCCTTTTCAAGTTACTACAAACGGATTAATAACTACAACATTAGGTAAAGAAATATGTTTTGACTTTATAAAACCCCCAAGATCAAGAGAATTAAATTTACTAAAAGATTCATCAATAAGTCAAATAAATTTAATAGAAAGGAAAAAGAAACATATAAATATGTTAAATAAAGAAATTCAATATAAAAGAATAGATGAACAACTTAAGAATTCAAATATTCAAAATATTATAAAAAAATTTCAGGATAAAATAGAAAAAGAAATTTGTGAAAATAATCCAATAGCGTTTTGGCATAGAAAAAAGTATGAAATATCATTACCATACATAGACGGATTTAATGAAAAAGATATTCCAACTAAAGCCAGACCCATACAAATGAATCAACAATACCTAGAATACTGTAAAAAAGAATTACAAGAATATTTAGATAAAGGATTAATTAGACCATCAAAATCTCCATGGAGTTGTTCAGGCTTTTATGTTATGAACGCTTCAGAACTAGAAAGAGGTGCGCCAAGATTAGTAATCAATTATAAACCTCTTAATAAAGTATTAAAATGGATAAGATATCCTTTACCTAATAAGGGTGATTTAATTAAAAGACTTAATAATGCAACAATCTTTTCAAAATTTGATATGAAATCAGGTTACTATCAAATTTCGGTGGGGGAGAAAGATAAGTATAAAACTGCTTTTGTAGTACCTTTTGGTCATTATGAATGGAATGTAATGCCCCAAGGATTAAAAAATGCTCCAAGTGAATTTCAAAATATAATGAATGATATATTTTACTCATATATGGAATTTGCTATAGTATATTTAGATGACGTCTTAATCTTTTCAAAAAATATTAATCAACATATAGAACATTTAAATAAATTTGTAGAAATTATTAAAGAAAATGGATTGGTAGTATCAGCAAAAAAGATGAAAATATTTCAAACCAAGACAAGATTTCTAGGATATGAAATACATCAAGGAACAATTACTCCAATACAACGATCAATAGAATTTGCTGACAAATTTCCAAATGAAATAAAAGATAAAAACCAATTACAAAGATTTTTAGGATGTGTCAATTACGTAGCAGACTTTATCCCTAATATTAGAATTTTGTGTTCTCCATTATATAAAAGATTATGAAAAAATCCACCTGCTTGGTCAGAAGAAATGTCTCAAGTAGTAGAACAGATAAAGAAGATAGTAAAAAGATTACCCTGTTTAGGAATACCAGACCTAGATGCCTTTCTTATAGTAGAAACAGATGCATCAGAATTAGGTTATGGTGGGATTCTTAAACAAGTATCTCAACACTCTTCTAAAGAACAGGTAGTCAGATATCATTCGGGTATTTGGCATCCAGCTCAGCAAAAATACTCCACTGTTAAACAAGAAATTCTTTCAATAGTCTTATGTCTCCAAAAATTTCAAGATGATTTATTCAATAAAAGATTTTTAGTCCGCACTGATTGTAAAGCTGCTCCTAGTGTTTTACAAAAAGATGTTCAAAATCTGGTTTCAAAACATATATTTGCTAGATGGCAATCTTTACTTTCTTGTTTTGATTTTGATATTGAACATATAAAAGGAAAAAATAATTCTTTACCAGATTTTTTAACAAGAGAGTTTTTACAGGGCTCAAAATGAATACAAAGCCCAACAGCAAAGATCAATACGGTCCCCCACTGGGTACCCCTAAAGTTACAAGTTCAATACGGCTTCCCGCCCCTATTACTCCTACCATGACTCCCAGAATAAGAAAAGAAATAGTAAGACCCACTATTGCCAGTATAGTTAAAAATGCACCTTCAAAATTAGTACAATCACCAGGCCCTTCAAATCCTTTAGCCAACTATTCCAACAGATTTACCCCTCTTCAATACCAAAATACTCTTGTAGGCCCCAGAGATTTTATTACTCAGCCCTCTAATGAAGAAGAGAACTATATAGATAAAGATGAAGATCTTCCAATAATGGTACTAGAAAAATCCTGGACTCAAGCCACCAACCCAAGACAGTTAGCCTCAAGCCTTTTCCCTCAAGACTTTCATTACCCTCCAATAAATTTAGCAAAAACCAGAACTTTTTATGAATTTATACTAGTAGATACCGACTCAATAGAATTATGGCATAACAAAGACCAATCGGGACATATCCAGTTTTCTAAATTTAAAATCCTAAAAGTTTTAACCCCTCAAGATTGGAACCAACCCTTGTATTCTTCAAAACCATTCTCAAGATCCTTTAATCCCCAAACCTTTACTTATTATGATTACATGGATGCATGGAGCCATATGTTATACCTAAGTCCAGATCAACACTCGTGGTTTATCTGGTTTAGAAGAGGAATACCATTAAAATTTCCCAAATGGTTTATTAAATGGTTTCTCGACTTTGGTCCAATACCAGCACTACTTCCTGACCCAGTTGAAGAAATTTATAATTATTTTAAAGAACATTCAACCTTTGTGCCGGGATATCGATTCATATCATTTATAGCTTCTCAAGGAATTACTTGGATAATGGCATGGGATTATATTTACACTCGACTTTATGACAATGTTGACATCAGAATGTTGACAAGACAAATAAAGGTAAAATGGTGGAAGAAGTTTAATATTGAATTACTCAATAAAGCAAGAATCAACGAATGGTTAAAACTTCATCAAGAACCAAAATCACAGTTAGAAAAAGATTATGAACAAGAAGCATTATTTTTAGCGGAAAAACAAAAAATTATGGCAGAATTAGCATCAGCCAGTTCACAAGAAGAATTTGAAGACCGGCTGAAAAAAGTAAGATCGGTACAAGACAAGAATGCAGAAGAAGGATCCGGAGAAAGCACCTCCCAGTCAAATCCATATCTTCGCAACGAAGATATGTTTGATTAATCGGTCCAATAAAAAGTGTCGGCAGAAGAGGACAACAATAAAGTTAAAAATCTTTTGCGCTGGCAAGTCACTTGACCCCAGCTGTAAATTACTTTAGTCTTTTCTACTTTAGAGTGTCGGCCATCTTATCTGTCCGATAGGTGTGCCAGTTGTAAATTTATACTTTCCCCTTTTATCCCTAATAATGAGGGATCCTATGTACCCCTGAATGTAAATTATACTTAGTATCCTCCGCTATATAAGGTTTCATTCTGAGCCTTGGAAGGCAGAGGTTTTTTCTTAATAAACTTCATCTTAAAACATTTCTCAAATCTCTTTACGATTTCGGCCCTGCCTTCTACTTTAAAGCTTTCATTTGTAAGTTCTATCTTTCTTAATTTTCCAATTCAAGTTTTGTTACTCTGATATTATATCTTCCATTACTCTTCAATTATGCTTATTTATTTCATCATGAATGTGAGAAAGCGTGTGGAGAGTGGAGCAATGAGAGTATATGTAGACTTATATTATTATATATACTAGATTTTGATCTGTGTGATGCACGAGATATATAGTGTGTGAGATTTATAAGGAGATGATATATAAATAAAAAATATAAATAAATATTTTGGTCATCTATTAGTTTACACAAAAAAATTATTTTATTCATTAATAAATTAGGACTTAAAATATGTATCTATAAAATCTAAATAATTAAAATGGTTATGATCAGTTAAAGTGAAGGTTAGTAATTAATAGTTTATATTACACTAAAATAATTCTTTGATTCTATAAAAATTTTAGACTTAAAGTTTCATAAGTTGCACTATAATTATTTTGTCATCTAGTAAAAAAAATAAATTTCATTACCCTTAAAATTATAAAATTCAATTGATTGAATTAGTAAAAAAAATTATTTTAGCTATTATATAGTCATCAATTATTTTACACTAATAATTAATTTAATAATTTTGAACTTAAAGTTTATTAAACAAAAAATTAAAGATTATTTTAAACATTGATTTACTATTTTATTTACCACAACTTTTTATATACCATACAATAATCTTGGGACATTTTTTAAATTAAAATATTTAAACTACATAATTTACAATCGCTAGCCAGTGTTGAATTATATCTGTCTAGACTGGTATTTAGTCATGGTCAATTATACGTGACACTTTCTAGAGTTCATAGCAAGAGGGTTGAAAATCTTAATACATGATAAAGAATGATAGCTTTAATCATCACCACTAATGTTGTCTTCAAAAAGTTCTTTCATAACCTATATAGTAAGTAAAAGTCTCGAAATTTCTCTATTCCACTCATGTTGTTACATTTTAACAATGATTTTAAATGAATTATTCATCAGGGCAATTGCTCTATTTTTTAGATAAATATTAAATATATGTGTTTTAGTGTTTGTGCAAATCTTATAGACACTTTTTTTCATTTTTTTATTACCTTATGAGTCAATGAAAAAATAGTACAAATATTTCACATGCCAACTAACTAAACTTGATAAAGAGTGACTAAGATATTATAAAAAGAAATATTTATGTAAATTTATGATTAAATAGGTCTTCATGTCCCTGCATAGTCCATATATGTTGATTTTGATTTTATTTTTCTTTCTTAATAAAGGGGATCTCGCGGCATATGATGGATAGCTCCTTTGGTGCTGACCTAGTTAGGATCTTAAGGGCTATCCTGATGTTTAGCATGTTCTCACTTTACATAAAAAAAATAATGATTAAATAACAAAAAAAACAATATATGATAAGTTCAAGTCCAAATTGGGACATGTGTTAATCTTTCATAGCATTTGGTCTAATTTTATTTTTTGTTGCTCTACCATTGATTTTCTTGTCACATATATATAGGGAAGGAAATGTATGTGCAAATAGACTTGCTAACATTGGTCTCTCAATTCAGAATTTTGTTTCATGGGACTATCCCCCAGCTGTATCAAGGAGGATTTCCTTTGCAACCGAATAAGTCTACCTAATTTTTTATTCTGTTGATGTTTTTCATGGACTCATACTCTCTTCCGTTGTAGCTTTTCCCACACATTCTTACTTACTTTTCCCTCCTTTTGCTCTTTTTTTTCTTCTTATGCATTCCCTCCTCACTCTCTCTTCTTATGCAACATCTTCCTATATTAAATGCATACATTACCACTAATCTATAGACCTCTCATTCCCTACTTACTCTCTCTCTCTCTCTCTCTCTAACACTCTTTCTCCCTTGCCCTAGAGTTGTCAAAACGGGCCAGTTTGACCCACTGGGCCTGGCCCACCATGACTCGCCTATTAAGTGGGCCAACCCAACCCGACTTACTTCTTGGTGAGTCTATAAAATGCCAGCCTGGGCCAGGCCACCACATGTTGGTGGGTTAAACGAGTTGGACCACCTAAAATAAAAAATAAAGTAAAAACATTTTTAAAAAAAAATAAAATTCTAGGACATTTATCTCTCTTTTGTTATTTTTTGAAAATGCATATTAATATATTCTCAAGGGAACTAAAACAATGTAAAATTTCACAAGTAAAGAACCCAAAAGGTGAGTGAGGGACTAAGGGCAAGAGAAGTGGGTTTCTTATTTTTTAGTTCTTAGGAAAACTTGTGGGCCAACCCGGCCCAGCAGGGGTTCAACTCAGTGGGCTGGGTCATAGGTGGACTGGGCTAATTTTTTGCTATTACTGGAAAAGACTATTTTTTTTTCAACCCACCCCGACCTAAACCTATGGTGGGCAGGTTGGTTCACGGATTTCAATCCATTTTGACAATTCTACCTTGCCCCCGAGCATTAACCACATTTTCTTTAATACATAAATATAATAAAATTATAGAGACTAAAGCTTAAACAAAATAAAATTGTAAAGTTTAAAAATTAATATTTTAAAATATAAAAATAAAGGATTTAATTATAATATAGGGACGCTTTGAAGCTTTTTTATATCATCATTAAATCATAAACTGTCATATAATTAAAAATTATTTATTTTTGTAATAACAATTTTAAATATTATATCTAGGGTGGTCTTTAATTAATTAATAGTGCTTTATACTAACAATATATCAAGGTTAAATTCAATATTAAAGCTAACTAAAATAAAAAAAAATTATAAAATTTAAGATAAATTTTAGCTTTATTTCTATTATAATATTTATAAGCGACAAGAGCATGAAATTACTTTCATTCAATGCTTCTAATAACAATCTTTTAATAAATAAAATGTTATTTATTTAGGATAGATTTAGATAAATTTGTCTATAAACATTTATAGGAGAAAAAAATAAGAATAAATTTTTTTTGTTATCAAAAGACGGTATGCAAAGCGATTGAAGCAAAAGATATCCCAACGAGGTTGGCACACCAAGAGCAATCAATCACAAATAGCACACCCAGGATATATTAAAAAAAGAAGAAGGAACAAGAAAGCGGGGGGACACAAACCAAAACCCGCCAAAAACAGGATCATCTAAACCTATAAGAAGGCATCGAAATTCTGTTCCTATAGAACTCACGAGCTATGAAGATGGGGATAGTATCCCACCAACAAGTATCTTGTATAGAGGTTCCGTGCAAGGCTAGCCTATCTGCACAAGTATTACCTTCACGAAAAATATGACCCACTACAAAAGTCATGTTAGAAAGAAAGAGTTTGCAGTTTGCCCATCTGTTTCTAAGGCGCCAAGGAATGAAATTGTCATTGTTAAAAGCCTGAACCACTAACATAGAATCCGTTTCTAGCCAGAGTTTATGCCAACCTCGGCTATGAGCAATCTCAATTGCAGTCATTGCACCCGATAATTCTGCAAAAAGGGCTGACTGAATACCAACGTAAGAAGCAAAGCACCCAAGAGCAGCTATCCCTAAAAATACCACCACAACCTGCAACACCAGGACAACCTTTGGCAGCACCATCGGTATTACACTTTACCCAACCACAATTAGGAGGGAACCAATCAACTTGCTTGACAGAAGGGGCTTTTGGAGGGTGACAATTTACAGAAAAAGCTTTGACAACATTGAAATCATTAATAGAGGAAGACATGGTTCCTGATGAAAAGTTACCAGAAAGACGCACTTTGGAATCAATGCGGGAGAAGATTGCTTGCTGGGACAGTTTGGTGTTATCAAAACGCAGCTTGTTTCTTTGGAACCAGATTGCATTGATGGAGAAAGTAATAGCAGCCAGCATAATGTCATGCACTTGAGAGGAGTTGGCTTTTGAGCAAGAATCAAGAATAGATAATATGGAGGCTGTATTGATTAGACATTTAAATTTAGCTTGTAGCCAGTTCCAGATTTTGGTAGCAAATGAGCAATGAAGAAAAAGGTGAGTGGAAGTCTCATAATTTGCTTCACATAAACTGCACATAGACACTACATGGCAACCTTTGCTCACTAGATTATCATCAGTTGGTAATTTGTTTAGGATTAACCGCCAAAGAAGGAATGTTTTTTAGGGAGGAATACATGTAGCCCAAATTAGCTTGCCCCAAATGACATTGTTTTGAGATGGGCATAAATGCAAAAATGCCTGCTTGAAGGAAAGATTTCCAGTATCAGTGCCACTCCACATAAGGGTATCCTTTGTAGGCTATATCGGAATGATCACATTGTGAATATCATTCACAATATCAGGGGAGTGATTTACCAACTCAGGAGGAATGATCCAGTTACCATGAGAGATAAAGTCACTAACTATAGCTGAAAGCGAAGGTTGTAAAGCTTGAGGCACTCCCAAACGGTTGGATAAATTATAAGATAGCCATTTATCATGCCAGAAGCTTATAGTGGTACCATCACCAACACACCAAACTGAATTTTCCATGACATTATTGAAATTCTGCTTTATACCAAGCCAAATGGAAGATGCAGAATAGTAAGACACCATTATACTATTTTTAATGAATCTAGCTTTCATAAGCCGAGCCCAATGAAGATCAGAGGTTATCATTTCCCATGTGAGTTTCAGCACAGCTGCCTTGTTGATAGCCTTGATAGAACGTAGGCCCAACCCCCCCCCCCCCCCCCCTCAGTTGTTGGCTTACAAACCTTTCCCCAAGCAACAGTGACAATCTTTCTTTTAAGAATATCTCCAGACCAAACGAAGTTTTTAATCCAACGATCCACATCATTTAAAAGCCCCACAGGCCAAGCATATACCAAAAAACTATACAGCAACATTCCATGAATTATAGATTTCACAATTTGCACTCTTCCCATTATGGATAGAATTGCTCCCTTCCAAGCAGCCAATTTGATTTTGATCCTGTCAGCAATGGCTTGAAGATGGGATTTCTTCGGTTTTCCTTTGAAAATAGGAACACCAAGATAGTTAAAAGGAAGAGATCCCATAGAAAACCCAAGGATAGCAACTAAGTCTTCAGTTCTAGCATGACTAATACCTCCACAGAAAAATCTGGATTTATCAAGACTAATAACTTGACCATATATTTGTTCATAATCTCTGAATAAATGGCATAAGTTTTTCAAGTTGCTTTTTGTACCTCTGCAAAAGATGAGAATGTCATCAGCATAGAAAACATGGGTTGTGTTTTGGATGGACGATGGACTAGACATGGGAGTGAGGAGACCATCATTCAGCAGCTTGGTAATACCTCTACTTAAGACATCTTCAGCCAGGCAAAAGAGGAGAGGGGACAGAGGGTCACCCTGTCTGACCCCTCTTTTGCAAGAGAAAAACCCCACTAATTGGCCATTAATGGAGATAGATAACTTTGCAGAGAGTAGAATTGTTTCAATCCAACCACAGAAGACATTATTGAAACCAAATTGATGCAAAACTTTAATGATGAAATCCCAATCCATAGTGTCAAATGCTTTTCTGATATCAATTTTCAGAGCCACGTTGCCTCCAAACACCATCCTATCCAACATATTAATGGACTCTGAGGCCACACACAAACAATCTTGAATATGACGCCCTTTAATGAAACCTCTCTGGTTTTCAGAGACCACTTTGGAAGCCACAGAAGATAATCTATCAGCAAGAACCTTGGTGATAATCTTGAAACTGAAGTTGGCCATGACTATTGGTCTATAATGGTCTATTCTATCTGCATTAGGAGATTTAGGAATGAGGGCTACCGTGTTTGAATTGAGGTTTGGAAGGAGCCAACCTTGAGAGAAAAATTGCTGAGTAGCCTTCACTACATCGTGCCCGACTATATTCCAATAATACTGATAGAAGTACCCTCCGAATCCATCTGGACCAGGGGCACCATTGGCATTCATGGAGAAAACAGCCTGTTTTACTTCATCATTTGAAGGCAAATTGGTCAACATGTTGTTGTCTTCTGCAGTAACAAGCTTTGGAATGACCTGCTCAATCAACAAATTATGGGATGTTTGATTTTCAAAGGCAAACAAATCAGTAAAATAATTGAGAGCATGTTGTTGTATTTCTTCTCTTTTTTCAAGAATGAGATCATCTTTCTTAAGTAAATTAACACAATTCTTTGCTTGACGAATTTTGGTAACCTTGTGAAAGAAGGAAGTGTTTCTATCTCCCATCATATGCCAGTTCAGAGATGATTTTTCCTACCAGAAAAGCTCTTGGAAATTCAGAGCTGTTTCCAGCTCTGTTTGGGCTTCTTTTTCCTGATCTATAAGGGAGTCGGAGTATCCCATCAGGTTTATCTCAGATTGGATTCGGTCAGTTTTCAGCATGGCCTCTTCCACTCTTTTGTGAACATTACCAAAATCATCTATGTTCCAAACACGGAGCCTGTTCTTGAGTAATTTCAATTTCTGAGCTAGAATGTACATAGGACATCCCAGAATAGGAGTTCCCCAAACTTCAGAAATTAGTCTAGCGTAATCATGGTGATTGGACCACATCTTCATGAATTTGAACTGAGGCTTGAAAACACCCTCATCCTTCAAAAGGGATAAAAGGAGGGGGTAATGGTCTGACTTGTGCTTTGTTAGAGTGCAGCAGGATAAGTTATTCCAGAAAGAAAGGCCTTCGTCATTGCATAAAGCACGGTCCAGCCTCATATCTATATGAGCTTTACCATGCCTCCCATTAGACCAGGTATAGGTCATGCCACGCGTCCTTAAATGAGTAAGATTACAAGAATCTGACCAATTCCTAAAATCATCACAAGAGATTTGGGATGGGAGACATCCGCCACATTTTTCCTGAGCACCTAGAACAACATTGAAATCACCAATGCAGAACCAAGGCCCCTTTTGAGAAAGTTGAAGGTTGGCTAGCTCAATCCAAAGCTGGCGGCGAAGGATGTGATTAGTGGAGGCATACACAGCTGAACCATATACAATTGAGTGATTATGAAAACAGGAAAAACTGACCTGCTTATTTGAAGAAGCAATTACAATTGGATTAATGTTAGGAGAGCACAGGCACCAGAGATTCGGGATATTATTCTGTCTAGAATTCACTGCAAAGGGTTTCAACCCAAGTTTGGACCAAAAGAAAGAAGGAATCTTATCTAGACGAATCCAAGGCTCTGCTATGAAAGCTAAGTCTGGATTGTAAAGGTTGCAAAGCTTTTTGAGCATCTGTCTTGTAGCAAGATTTCCGATGCCCCTAAGGTTCCAGTAAAGAACCTTCATTGAGCATAATTTGTAGATCCACCCCTTGAACGGGGTCTGAGATTAATTTTTTCTTGGGGTTGCTTCCCTGCCTTTTTCAATTTCTTTTTTTGGGACTTGGAGAGAACTAGGTGGAAATCTTGAGAATTACCACCCTCCTCCTCCAAATTATCTAAGATTGACAGTTCATCCTCTGAATGATTAGAGTTCTCCTCAACTGTATCTGCCCAAAACTTGGACAAAGTTCTGATGTCCTTTTGGGCTTGTGGCTGCAAGTCATGTTCTGAAAGTGAAACATCATTGGAAGGTCTAGCTGCTGCAACTGTATCAACTGCAATGCCCTGTATATCTATAACAAAAGTGCCAGGGTTTGTTAAAACAACTGTATCATTGGTTTCTCCATTTACCTCTGGAAGGGGTTGTCGTTCTGGCTCAATGATTTGCTCCTGATCAATGTTAGCTTGAGTGGCATGTTCTGGGGACTTTTGACAAACATCTGTAGGGTCAGTTTGATCCTGCAGAACTTTTGGGCCACTTGCAGGAATAACATTTTCAGTTGAGTTCCCCAAAGCAGGAGTTTGAATACCAAAGTGTACAGGTTGCTTTCCAGAGTTTGGTTTTTGATTCTGATTTAGATTCTTTTTCTTACAATGCTCCAAATCATGTCCGACCGAACCACAGAAAGGGCAGAAAGGGGAAAGCTTCTCATATTGTACGCCCACAAAGAATGCAAATGATTCTCTCTCCACCAAAATCTCATAAGGAAGTTTCGCTGAGAGATCAAGGTCAACAAGGATTCTTGCGAAATGCCCCATTGTTCTGTTTTTGGTAGCCTCATCAAGAGCAATTGGTGTTCCTACCCCATTGGCGATTTCAAACAAAATCTTTGGCCTCCAGTATTCTTGAGGGAGATTGAAGATTTTAATCCATATCTAGGCATGAGTGTGCCTCATATTGTGTGGGTTAAAGTCAGAACTCCATTGAGAGAGACGTAGCACACCTGGCTGAAGATTCCAGGAACCCACTGTCCAGACACTTCTCAAATCTTCCAAAGAGAAGAAGACGAATTCAAAGTAACCTTTCCCTAAAGGAATTAGCTTCCATTTACCAATTGGCTTCCATTGCTTCGACAGCTTCTCCCTTAGCTCAAGAGAAGTAACGGGCTTGGAACCTTTGGGCAAAATTAAGTGGCCATGAAGATTGTTTTTGCAGCTTTGTAGCCCTTGCTGGTACTCATCCTCTGAAATTTTGATTGAGATGGCATCTCCTTTAACACAAGGTTTTGGTAGTTGGCTCAAAGGAATGTCACAAGAGTTGGATAAAGCTTGGACAAAGGATTTAGGAGTGGAAGCAGAGGGTTTGGGTGAAGCTATGGGCCTTGAGGGTTCTTCTATAGGAGAAAGGAAAGTCCATGGGCAAACAGTGGCAGAGGCCGCCATGAGGAGACAACGGAACCCTAGCAGAGCTGAAAGTCAAGGTTTAGTCCTTGCCATTTTGTAACAAAATTATAATATCCAGCAAAATAAGAATAAAATGATGTGCCTAGAAAATAGAAATAAGAAAGAAAATAGAATCTGACCAATCTAAGTTGATAAATAGAAAAGCCATAACCTAAATAAAAATAAACCCAGTTGAATTAGCCACACTCTAGAAAAAAAAAGAGAATTGAGGATAATAAGAATTCTGATAATATTCTGCACTAAGTAAAAGACCTTACTTAGATAAGAATTGGGAACAATTGCAATAAATTCCTCCTTTGCTTTTTTTTTTTTTAAACCAGATAACTCTGAGTTTTTATTTGCATTTTGTTTTTCTTCTATTTCTCTTAAATTAAAGAATCTACATTTTCATTCTATTTTTCTTTTCTCTATTTATTTCTACCTTTTTTTTTCTTTTTCTTTCTTTCTTTCTTCTCTACCAGAGTGTTGGAAATACACGCACCAGTACTTGTAAAAATTATCATATTAGGAAGTGCCATATCCCGAGCACAATCAAGTTGAGATTTCAGAAATTTAACTAAAATCTGTACATTTTTTTTTTGGCTTCATTAACAGTAGTATTCTTTTAGTTTTATGTTTCAGTTATGGCTTCCAACCAAGAAGTAACAATCCCTTTGAGATATTGGGTGGACAATGAACAAAACCGTGTAGTTATGGCAGAAGCAAGTGGAGACTTTGTAGATGTTCTCTTTAGTTTCCTCACCCTTCCATTGGGAGCTATCATGCGGCTCGAGTCCGAGGGCAATTTTTCCCAAAACCAATCTCACCAATCGGTAGAAATTGGTTGCATCATGAATCTGTACAAGAGTGTGCAAGATTTGAGCCCTGATGTTTTCTGGAACGACATCTGCAAGCAAATGCTGCTTTCTCCGCGCAACCCGTTAGAAGCCTCTTGCCGGAGACTAAAACTGAACGTGGATAATACGCTGCCCACCACAGAGTATTCCATGTGTTCAAAGTGCAGTGATTCGTTGCTGAGTACTTTTGTTGGGGCAAAGTGTCACTGTGGGAAACCGATGAATAAAGTAGTGGAGCTGCAGGAAGAAGAGTCCAAGAAAGAGCCTGCTGAGGAAAATGGTGTTTTTGTTAAAGGGGATGCCGTGTTCTTGATCTTTGATGATTTGAGAGTGCTCCGAAGCTCTCCAAGTGACTCCGTTCAACCACCCTTCCTACTTGGACACAAAGACTTTAATAAGATGGAAGAAATTTCTCGAAATGTTGACACGAAGGAGGTAATATTGCTTTTTATTCATTTGAGGTGGTACTTGCATGAGTTGTTTGATTAAAAGGAGTGGAAGGGAGTGGTAGAAAAAATAAATTCCTCCCAATGTTGTTGGGCTAATGAAAGTTAGGGAACAAAGATTTTGCCTCATTTTTTCTCTTCTATCCTCCACATTTCTAAATCAAATAAGGGAATTTTATCAAATGTATTGGGAAATAAATAGTTATAGGACTTGTAAGTTTATGGCAATGAAAAAAAAATACTTTGGGAGATTAAAATGATTTTGTGACTTGTGTATGTATGTAGCTTGTAAAGTTGTAGATGCGCAGGACCTTTCCTTTACTAAAATAGTGGTATGAAATTTCCTTCTTTAATGAATTAAAACTTTGCTTTTTTTATTTTTTTCCAGATATTTAGCATAAGGCAAGCATTAACCTCCAGATCTCCTCTAAGTGATGTATTTTTGGAAAACAGAGAATCGAATCCAACTTACTCTTTCTCACCAGATACTAGCCCAGGTCATTGGAAAAATTCTGTAGAAATCAAGGTAATGGTGAGCAAATCAAAGAACAAGATTCTGTTTGCTGAAGCAGATGGAGATTTTGTCGATTTTCTTGTCAGCTTCCTCACCACACCTTTTGGATCTATTCTGAACCTTATGAATGGAAAATTAATCTTAGGAAGCATTGATAACTTGTACGCAAGTGTGAAGAATCTTGATCCATCATGGTTCATAGAGTCATCAAACCAATCCTTACCGATTAATCCAAGGGTCGCTCCTCAATTTGGTTGCAAGAGCAATCCACTAAATGCTATAAAAGAAGTGGACACTCTTAAGTATTGGTATGGCACTGTATTAGTGAAATATAAGGAACAAAAAAGTATTTCAAAGAAAAAAGATATTGTACGAGGTGCATAAGAAATGAAACTATTTGACCCTAGATCTTCTGCCGCAGGAGAACCTGCAATGGGATTTATGAAGAGGCCGTGTCTATTTGTTGTGAGGGATGATCTGCAAGTGATACCAATGACAACTACTTCTAGCATTCTGTATCTGGTAGAGCTGGAGGATGTCAAGTTAGATGATTTGGAGGAACATTTGGTGGAAATCAAGTCACATGAGGTAATATATTCATAATGCATTATTGACCACTTGTTCTTTGGTGCAGCCACAATATTGGTAAAAGAAAATTTGATTCATATCAATGGTTTTAGTTAACATTTGTCTTAATTTGGTCAGATAAATGGCTGTAATGAACTTTGTACAACATTTCTTCCATGTTACCTTCTAGGCCATTTTCAATTTAGAATTGATGTTCATTATGCTATTTTGCTCGACTTTTCAACGAAAATAGAAAAAAAAAAAGTAAATACCAAAAACTTGTTGTTTGAAAACAATTTATATGGCATGAGTTGTTTTTGCCACGTCGAAACAACAAAAGGCGCTACACAATGTGTCTCCTCATGCATTTCGACTTTCTAACACAGGACACAGGAGGCGTCACCCTATGCAATGCTTTACGTTGCTTTTTTTGGACCAGGTGGCGCCACACTTTGTGTTGCCACAGGAGGCGCCACCCAGTTGGTCTTCTCCTGTTGCTGACACGCTACAGACAACGCATTACAGGAGGCGCCAGCCAGTGACACTTCTCCTGACCTGCAAACGAGCATGAAGAAGGCGCCATTCAATGCGTCTTCACCTTGCTCTCTCAGCAATGCGCGAAATGCATGCAGGTTGACATGACCCATGCGCGTTTATGTAGTAGGAAAAGATATATTTAAATTCTTTTTTTTTTTAATTTTAATATTGATGTAGTAGGAAAAAATACAGTATTGTTGTCATTTTTTTTTGTTTTGGTGTTTTAATAATGTTGCAATTTTAATATTGATGTAATATTATTCATAGGATAGCAAGTTGTTTATTTTTTTTTTTTTGTGCAAATAGTGATGAATTAATATAATAGTGTTGGAAATTTTTTTCATACTTCAGTTAATATTTTTTTATTTTGAATTAAAAATAAATACATTATTTAGTTCTTAGAAATTATTTTGGTATTATTAAATATTATATATTCTACCATTTAAATTTCATACATATTTGAATATTAAATATTTATATATTTATCAATTTTTATAGACTTTTAAATGTAAATTTCTTGTACTTATTTTTTTAGGATACATTAATTTTTTTTGGTTTTTTAATTATATTGAGTTAAAAGAAGTTGTACTCTAAAATTATTTCAATTTGTTTTTATTGTTTTAATTTAAAATTTTGTACTATTTATATTAACAAAGTCTTTAATATTTATTAAAATGTAATGTATTTTTTTGTGTTGATTTTTAAATGTAAATAAGTTGAAATTTTTTTTATAGGGGGTGGTTTGTCAGTATATTATTTATTTTGGTATAATTTGTTTGAAAAAAATTTAATTGTAATATTTAATTTTTAAAATATTGTGTTATTTATTTAATAGAATATCAGGAGAAGTGTCACTGGCTAGTGCCTCCTGCAATGCATCGTCTGCAGCGTGTCCGCAACAGGAGAAGACCAACTGGGTGGCGCCTCCTATGGCAACACACAGTGTGGCGCTAGTCTGAAAAAAGCAACTTAAAGCATTGCACAGGGTGGCACCTCCTGTGTTAGAAAAGTCAAAATGCATGAGCAGACACATTGTGTAGCGCCTTCTGTTGTTTTGACGTGGCAAAATTAACCCATGCCATATAAATTGTTTTCAAACAACACATTTTTGATATTTACTTTTTTTTTCTATTTTCGTTAAAAAGTAATTTTGCTCAGACACTCAACCTGTTGAGGGCTTCTTTGACATCCAACAAAGCTACTTTGACACAGAGCCTATTCAGCCAATTGAAGAAGTGGAAATGCCAAAGGTACACTCCATGTTGGGGTGTAATGGGATGGGAGAAAAAGAGACATGGAAAGAATAAAGAAAAGGGAGAGAGATACCAAGTGATATGATGAAAATGAGAGAAAGAGATAAGAAGAAAGAAGATGGAAGAAAAAATATGTCCATGTCAACAACTCTTGATGAAACCAAAGGAAGGAATTAAAGCCTAAACTTATGGATGGAAGCTACCGTGCGTAAGGCACGCAGGTCTCGTACCGTGCATAAGGAAATAGGGACCGTCAGATGTCCTTTAAGAAAATCATGCGGAGACAATTTCAATAAATACTGTGGGTACAAGACCACTGGATAATGACCCTAGTTTTGTTAACAAAAAGTAAAAAATCATGTGGGCCCAGTTTTTAACTTTTGTGGGTGAGTTACATGTATATCTTTGGGCACTATATATCAATTGATATATAAATATATTTTTTAACATCAATTTTTTTAATGAACTTATATTTTTTTTAAATTAAAATTTTCTTTTTTAAAAGAATGTGTAATTTAATTAAATAAACTTATATAGTTTAAAATTAATTTTTTAATATTTAAATAATTTGTCAATAATATTATTTTAAAACGAAATATTTTTCTTTTGTAATTTTCATTTTATATTAATTTTTGTTTAGTAGCCAAAAATTTTAATTAAAAATAAAAACATAACGTAATAATTAACTGTATAATGCAAGTAAAATAGTGTGTTAAGGGATAACATGGTAGCAACAAACAAATTAACAATGAGAAATGACAAGTCGATTGTCATATGCATGTGAGAATAATAATCATTTGTTGAAGTAGCTAGTAGACTTCAAGATATTTTAATTTTTACTTTTACTTGTAGCTTATTTTTGACAAATGACAAGTTGATTGTTGAATGCATGTGACAAATGCTTCTAAGTAGATTTCACATTTTATTTTTACTTTTACTTGTAGCTAGTAGCGGAAAGCTATTAAGCTAGTTTATTAAATCATAAGTGTTTGGTAAAATTATTTGTTGAAGTAATTGAAAAGTATTTTATTATTCATAAATAAAAAGTTTATTTAACCATAATAATTTGAATAGAATATTAAATTTTTTTATTTTAATATAAACTTATTTATTTTAACCATTATTCTATTCAAATTATTTTTCTATTATGTTTAATGTTATACTTCAAGATATTTTAACCATTACACTAATTAACTTAATGAAAGTGTGATGTCTACTTGGAAGTGTGTTTTTTTACTTTACTTTAGATTTGATTGAAAATATTTTAAGATATAGTATAAGATGAATAGTAAAAAACACAATATATAAAAAAAATATAATTAAAAGAATTGATCTATAAATAAAAAATTACAAATGTTTAATTAAAATTAATTAAAAACTAAAATTATAAATACCCTAAAATATATATTTTTTCAATAAAATGAAATTGAAATTTATATGAAAATATCACATAAATATGTCTATTTTTGTCATTTTATATTTTTCAGCTACTTCAACAAATAATTTTACCAAACACTTATGATTCAATAAGTTAGCTGAATAGCTTTCAGCTACTAGCTATAAGTAAAAATAAAAATAAAATGTGTCAATTGTAACAATAAACAAATACCAAAGTAAAAATAAAACATAATATCTACTATATATTACTAACCTTAAAATGAACACTAACAATACACGTAATATTAAATTTATCATTTATGATTTTATCAATTATAAAAATAAATAGACTCGCCCTAGCCCACTTAAGGCCAACAAAAATTTGAGCTGGGTTGGGCTAGGCCAACATGAACTTGAGCTTGAATTTTCACAGCTCAACCCAACCCATTTGTCGAGCTAATCAAGTCAGCCCATCAAGCTCGGCCCATTTTGACACTTCTAGCTAAGCTACTAGTTTTTTATGTTTTCTCAATTTTATTCTCACTAATTTAATTCAAATTCCTTTTTACCTTTTTTTTTCAATTTAAAAATCTTTTTACCTATTTTATCATTCTCACATGCATATGACAATTAACTTGTCATTTGTCATAGGGGTGTTCAAAACCAAACCAAACCGATTGTAAACCACCAAACTTATCCAAAAAACCCGAAAACTGCAAAAACTAAAAACCACAAAAACCACATACTTTTTGCGGTTTGGTTCGGTTTTCAGATCTTGTTATAAAAACCAAATCAAACCACATATTATAATTATATTGATTTTATTTAATGGATGTTTACCATTATGTAGCTATTATCATTTTAAATTTTTAATGATTATAGTATTGATTTATAATGTACTTCTTTTTATAATTTAATTTGTGATTTTTGTTACGGTAATTAATAATAAGTATTAAATAATTAATGACATTTCCTTTGCTTTGTAATCAAGCTGCATATTTTACTTTCATATGTTAAAAAGTGATATACCAATATTGTTAAAAAAAATAGTGTTAAATATCAAGTGACGCACAATTTACTATTATGTTACAAAAAAGAGTTAATAGTATTATTTTATAATAATGCTAAATAGAAATAAAAAACTAATAATTTTCAACTAAAATATGTTAAACAAAATTTAATAAAAAATAAATTTAATTTTTAAAATAATTTGGCATAGTAATTATGTAAGCTTAGTTAATAAATTTTATATTGTAATAATAGATTAAAAAAATAAAAAAATCGTCAAACCGAACCAATCCAAATCGCAAAAGATTGGTTTGGTTTGGATTTAGTGTTATATTTAAATTGAACCAAACCGATCCATATCGTTATTTTATTTTTGGTTCAAATGACTTTTTTTCCTAAAAATTCAATCAAACTGCATCACGAACACCTCTAATTTGTCATTGTTACTCAGTTCGTTGCTACTATGTTATCTCTTAACACACTCTTTTACTTGCATTACACCGTTAATTATTACATTATTTTTTTTAATTAAAATATTTGGCCACTAAACAAAAATTGATAAAAAAAATGAAAATTATAAAAGATTTTTTTTTGTTTTGTTTTTAAACAATATTATTAACAAATTATTTAAATATTAAAAATTTGATTTTAAACCATATAAATTTATTTAATTAAATTATCCCTTCTTTTAAAATAGAAAAAATTGATTTAAAAATATAAGTTTATTAAAAAAATGTTTTTAAAAAACATATGTATATGTCAATTGAAATATTGTGCTTGGAAATAGGCACGTAATCCACCACAAAAGTTGTAAAATTAGGCAGAACAGGGGGAACTGTAAACTGGGACCACATGATTTTTTACTTTTTGTTAACAAAACCAGGGTCATTATACAGTAGTCTTGTACTCACAATATTTATTGAAATCGTATCTGCATGATTTTCGTCAAGGACATCGACGATCCCTATTTCCTTACAATCCAGTAGTCTTGTACTCATAATATTTATTGACATCGTATCCGCATGATTTTCATAAAGGACATATGACGATCCCTATTTCCTTACACACGGTGTGAGACCTGCAGTCCTTACGCACGGTAGCCTGCCATCAACTTTATGGGTGATATAAGTGATAGGGGCTGGCATAGAGTAATCTTGCAAAATATTGGTGTGTGAAACAGTTGTGTTTAAGTGAATTGGATGGTCATGTAATATTTAACTCTCTTTTTCCATGAAAGTTGTTAGAAAGTTGGTCCATATAATTCTACAAGTGTTATTAGGCTCTCAGAAATTGACCCCCGAAAGGTCTCTAGAATTGATCTCCTAATGATCATAATGCACATCGCACAGATGGATCAATAAAATCAACTGAATTAACTATTTTTATTAAAGTTTTACCTTTTTTTTTCTTTTTAGAAATAATAGTAACATGTTTGAAACATACTTTAAATAACTTTTTTATTAAGTAAAATTTACTGAAAAAATAGGTTCAATTTTTTTAGGCTTAATTGCATATTTTACCACCCAACTTTCATAATTTTGAAAATTTTACCACTCAAGTTTTTTTTTACGAATTTTACCACCCAACTTTCATCATTTTGCGAATTTTACCACCTAAGTTTTCAATTTTTGCGCATTTTACCACCCTGATGTTTCGCAAATTTTTTTTTTGAATTCTTTAACTTTTTTTTTGGTAAAATATCAGAGTGGTAAAATGTGCAAAAATTGAAAACTTGGGTGGTAAAGTTTGCAAAATTAAAACTTGGGTGGTAAAATTCGCAAAATTATGAAAGTTGGGTGGTAAAATTTGCAATTAAGCCTTTTTTTTATTGATTATTAGTAATGTACATTTTTATATGAGGTTCGCAAACACCATCGAATACGTGAATCAACTTAAGTGTGGTTGTGCCAGTTTTGAAGTTTTCAAGCATATTATTTTCTCCTTTCTCTTTATCTCATTGTCACAATTTTGTCTATCTTTGTATCAGAAAATAAAATTTCTCCAAAAGGTAGTGTGTATTTGGAACACAGTTAAGTTGGACATAATTGGCATTTTCTCCAATCCAACAAAAGAGTTCCTTCTGCATTTAGTGTCTTGGAATGTGAAAATGAATGTTTTGAAGCTTTCTAATGTTAATTCAAACACACTTGTAGTCATTGTCATTTTTTTTTTAATTTTCAGCATTCTGGTACAACATTAAAGTGCAAGGCATTAGAGATATGATATCCAAGGCATTAGAATGGACTCAAAAGTGTTATAGCAAAATAATTAAACAAGCTAAGAATTAGATGAATGTTATGAATAATCTATTTGTGATTGTCCATATCTTTTTGTATTATCTTTTATGATCTTTCCTTATTTTTATTTATCTTTTGTAACTTCCAAATTATCTCTGATATATATAAATAGGCTACTCCTCCAGGAAAGAATGTTGTATTTTTTGAGTTTTGGAGAGTATTACAAAAGGCAAAGTCCCACATTGCCTAGGATAGCTTTGTCTCACTAGTTTATATATCCTTTTGTGTTTATAGCTTTCAAAGAGGCTAGTAAGAGGTGGAAGCCTCGCGCGCATGAGTTTGGGCCTCATGGGCCTTTCGTAGTGCAAATCCGTTGATTTGCCCCCCCTGCGCGCGCGAAAATGGGCTCTGTACTGTTTTTACACTGTGATTTAATAAAATTATTTTCGGTTTAAGTTTATTTGAATTTAAAGCTTATCCGAAAATCATGTTTTTCATGTTATCGTTTTATTGAGTTGTGTGGTTACGAAAAATAAGGGATTTTATTTTGTGACCGTTTTATGTGTACGATCAGATCTGTTTATGACCGTTTTAATATGTACGATCGTATCTATTTTTTACCATTTTATATGTACGATCGTATCAGTTTATGACTGTTTTAAATTTACGATCGTATCTGTTTTTTACCGTTTAAAGATATTATCGTATATTTTATTTAACGTTCATTTTATTAACGTTTTAATTTCTTTCGCTTTTAAATACCTATTCGTGCTATACGTTTGAAAAACACACTGATACACCCTCTTCGTCTTCTCCTTCTTCCTCTTTTGTTTCTGGGTTAAATTTATTACTTGCCAGTTTTGTGCCTCAGTACTTTCTGAGAAGTTCCTGTTGTATCCTGGGGGGCTTGCGCGGCTATCCGCGGATAAGTCCTTTAGGGCAGTGCTCTTGCACGCCTCAGGAAATGTGTTTTGTCTAAAAGTGGCTACAATCTAAAGGACTTATGGCTGATAAAAACAAATCCGTAGCCGCTGACACGTCCCAGCCTTCTTCTCCAGTCAACAACAATGTTGGTTCGATCCCGCCAACTATGCAAAGCCATTGCCGGACGTCTCAAAGATCGAAGTGCTCTCTGGACAGAACTTCCGCCGGTGGCAAGAGCGTGTCTCCACTTTGTTGGACATGCATGGAGTAGTTTTTGCTCTCACCACTCCGAAGCCAGAATCCACTGCAACTGCTAAACAGATTGATGACTGGACTCAGGCCAATAAGGTATCTCGTTACACTTTGCTCAGTGCCTTATCTAATGATTTGTTCGATGTCTATTGTTCCTACAAGGAGGCCAAAGAGATATGGGATTCTATTCTCCTGAAGTACACTGCCGAAGATGTTGTCAGACAGAGGTTCATTATTGGCAACTACTATCGCTGGGAAATGATCGAAGGCAAGGACATCAAGGTTCAGATAAATGAATACCACAAGCTGATCAAGCAGAAAACATCAACCTTTCATATGAGTTTGTATCTGATTTGCTGATTGAAAAATTGCCTGCATCTTGGACTGACTACAAGCAACAGTTGAAGCACAAGCACAAGCAAATGTCACTATCAGAGCTGATCACGCATAACATTATTGAAGACACCAACAAAAAGGAGTGTGTTGCAGCAAGGGCAAAAGCATTATCTGCCAAGGCAAACGTGGTTCAGGACAAACCAAATAAGAAAAGGTACGAGCAGAAACCTGATCACAAAAATAAATTTAAAAATAATATCTCACATTCTTCTAACCCAACCTTCAAGAAGAAGGGAAACTGTTTTGTTTGTGGAAAGCCAGGACACTATGCACCTCAGTGCAGGTTTCGCATCATGAGAAACGACAACCCTCCTAAGCCTAAGGTCAACCTGGCTGAAGCGGATGATGTTATAGCTGCGGTTGTTTCTCAAGTGAATGTGGTGACCGATATGAGTAAATGGATGGTAGATTCTGGGGCTACCCGACATATCTGTGCAAACAGAAATGCGTTTACCTCCTACAATATTGTGGGGGATGAAGAAGAACATGTGTATCTTGGTGATTCTAGGACCACTCCGGTTCTAGGAAAAGGAAAAGTTCTTCTGAAGCTCACATCTGGGAAGACTCTGGCTTTGACTGATGTGCTACATGTGCCCTCTATTAGAGTCAATTTAGTTTTTGTAGCACTTTTGGGAAAGGTTGGGGTGAAAGTGTCCTTTGAATCGGACAAAATTGTTATGACAAAGAACAATGTGTTTGTGGGTAAAGGGTATTGTGATCAGGGACTCTTTGTACTCAATGTTTCTGAAGTTATGAATAAAACTGCATCTACTTCTGCTTATATGGTTGATTCTTATGATATGTGGCATGCTAGATTAGGACATGTGAATTCCTCGTATGTTATAAAATTGCAACGACTAGGCCTAATCAACATGCATAATAAACAAAGTAGAAAATGTGATATATGTGTTGAATCTAAATTAACAAAGAAAACATGCTCTGTTGTGCAACGTGAAACTGAACCCCTTAGCTTAATTCATTCTGATCTTGCTGATTTGAAACAAACTATGACTAGAGGAGGTAAAAGTTATTTTATAACCTTTATAGATGATTTCTCTAGATATACTAAAGTTTATTTGATTAGACATAAAGATGAAGCGTTTAACATGTTTTTGTCTTATAAAGCTGAAGTGGAAAATCAGTTAAATAGAAAAATTAAAAGAATAAGATCCGATAGGGGTGGTGAGTACACTTTGTTTAATGACTTTTGTGAAAAGGAAGGTATAATCCATGAGGTAACCCCACCATATTCACCTTAGTCAAATGGAGTAGCTGAGAGGAAAAATAGAACCCTTAAGGAGATGATGAATGCTCTGCTTATTAGTTCCTCTGCACCTGACAACCTTTGGGGAGAAGCCCTTTTGACGGCTTGTTTCTTGCAAAATAGGTTCCACATAAGAAAACAAGGAAAACACCTTATGAGTTATGGAAAGGATATACACCAAACCTGAAATACTTGAGAGTGTGGGGGTGCTTAGCTAAAGTGATGTTACCAGATCCTAAGAAAAGGAAAATAGGACCTAAGACTTCTGATTGCATGTTTATTGGTTATGCGGATCATAGTACTGCCTATAGGTTTCTTGTCCTCAAGAGTAATGTGCTTGATTGCAATACCATAGTAGAGACTAAGAATGCTGAATTCTTTGAGGACTATTTTCCCTTGAGGTCTACCTATGATTCTGAACAACCTGTAGAAATTTCTAGTGAAACTATGATTGAGGATTTGAGGAGGAGTAAGAGACAAAGGAAAGAGATGTCGTTTGGAGATGATTTCTACTCATATCTTGTTGAGGATGACCCATTGAGTTTTTCGGAAGCTGTTACTTCTTCTGATGCTAACCTTTGGAAACAAGCTATTAAGACTGAGATTGATTCTATTGTGAAAAATCATACTTGGACTCTAGTAGATTTACCACAAGGAGCAAAGCCTATTGGATGCAAGTGGATCTTTAAGAAAAAGTATAATCCTGATGGATCAATAGATAAGTATAAGGCTAGATTGGTAGCTAAAGGGTTCACTCAAAAGGAAAACATAGATTTCTTTGATACCTTTGCGCCTGTTACCAGGATTTCCTCTATTAGAGTTTTGATAGCCTTAGCGGCAATTCATAAGTTAGTCATTCACCAAATGGATGTGAAGACAGCTTTCTTGAATGGTGATCTAGAGGAAGAGATTTATATGACTCAACCTGAAGGGTGTGTGGTTCATGGTCATGAAAACAAAGTGTGCAAACTTTTGAAATCCCTATACGGTTTAAAACAGGCACCAAAACAATGGCATGAAAAGTTTAATGAGACTTTACTTGATTATGGCTTTTTTGCTAGTGATGCTGATAGATGCGTGTATACAAAATCTGAGAATGGTGGTTGTGTCATTATATGCTTGTATGTGGATGACATGCTGATTTTTGGTACATGCAATGATATAGTTTTGAGAACTAAATCCTTTTTGGCATCTAAATTTGATATGAAAGACATGGGTGAAGCAAGTGTAATTTTGGGAGTTAAAATCATAAGGAAGGGAGATAGTATATTACTATCCCAAGGACATTATGTTGAGAAACTTCTAAGGAAGTTTGGATATTATGACTCTAAGTCAGTGAGTACCCCTTATGATGCTAACTCTCAATTGAAGAAAAATAGAGGAGAACCAATTGATCAAACTCAATATGCCCAAATCATTGGGAGCTTACTGCATTTAATGAATTTCTCTAGACCTGACATTGCATATGCAGTAGGTAGATTGAGTAGATACACTCATAGTCCTAATCAGGACCATTGGGATGCACTTGCGAGACTCATGAGATACTTGAGAGGTACCATGGACTATGGTATTGAATATAGTGGATTTCCCGCTGTACTGGAAGGGTACAATGATGCTAACTGGATCTCTGATTCAGATGAGACAAAATCCACTAGTGGTTATGTATTTACACTTGGTGGTGGTGCGATTGCATGGAGATCAGCCAGACAAACTATTATAGCTAGATCAACAATGGAGTCAGAGTTTGTTGCTCTAGAAATGGCTGGTAGTGAGGCTGAGTGGTTGAAAAACTTCTTAGCTAATATTCCTTTGGGAATGAAACCAACCCCATCAGTGTCTATGCATTGTGACTCTCAATCAGCAATAGCTGTAGCTAAAAACAAAATCTTCAATGGGAAAAATAGACATATACAATTGAGACATAATGTAGTAAAGCAGCTGCTAAAGGATGGAATAATTTCCATAGATTATGTGAAGTCAGAAGGAAATTTAGCAGATCCTCTGACAAAACCCCTGGGGAGGAACATGATATTAGAAACATCGAGGGGAATGGGACTTAAGCCAATTGAAAACAAACAAGTGATGGTAACCCAACCTTTGTGATTGGAGATCCCATGAATAAGGTTCATATGGGTAAGAACAAGTCACTTGTCAGTTTTGCTAGCACTAAAATTGATTTTAATCAATTTTTAATTTTTTGTCCCTTCCTATGGTGTGAGAAAGTGCTAGATACTGCATTATTGAGAGGCTAAACTTTATAGTTAAGCTTTACGTGGTGGTGAGAAAGCTTAACAACTTATAAAGTTTTTAATGACTTTCATATCCCTTATGGGTGGTGTATGATTTGCAGCATACACTTGATGGAATCACCTATATGAGTGTCAAGTGGGGCCGCTTGTATGAGATCCTGGCAAAAATCTCCAAAGCACTCATGAATACCGGGCACGCGCATGGCCTAGTAGCGCAACACAGCGATATCGGCAACGATTGTGAGGGTGTACTGTGATTGGTAGACCGCTAATACACGTCAAGTGTTTTTGGTTCATATAGCTTGCTACACCAACTACACTATGTGTTAAGTCTTATCAGTCTACGTCTGGTTCATATAGCTTGCTACACCAGGTCTGACGCATTACATCCCATGTAATAACCTAGGAATTCTTTTCTTCTTTCTTTTAAAAATTGTTTTATTTTGCCTTTTGTAATATGTGGGGGATTGTTGTATTTTTTGAGTTTTGGAGAGTATTACAAAAGGCAAAGTCCCACATTGCCTAGGATAGCTTTGCCTCACTAGTTTATATATCCTTTTGTGTTTATAGCTTTCAAAGAGGCTAGTAAGAGGTGGAAGCCTCGTGCGCATGAGTTTGGGCCTCATGGGCCTTTCGTAGTGCAAATCCGTCGATTTGCCTCCCCTGCGTGTGCGAGAATGGGCTCTGTACTGTTTTTACACTGTAATTTAATAAAATTATTTTCGATTTAAGTTTATTTGAATTTAAAGCTTATCCAAAAATCATGTTTTTCATGTTATCGTTTTGTTGAGTTGTGTGGTTACGAAAAATAAGGGATAACTCAAAGAATACACACAATTCTCGTTCTTTCTAACTCTGGTATTCTCTTCTTCTATACTTTGCTTTTCTGCTCTCCTGGTTATTATATTTAACAATGAAATAATAAAGATTACAAGGAGGAGCCTCTTCCAAATTCATTTTTATTTCTATCATCTTCATTTCTTTTCTCTCTATTTCTTTCCTTCCTATTTCATCTATCATCCAAACAAAATGTAAATGTAACAATTAAATTAAAGAATAATGTTATATCTTGCTAAAATGCTGCTGCTATTATCAAATAATGTTATAAAGAAAGTGATGCAAAAACAATCTAAGCTGAAATGCTCAATGCCTGCAACATGTGGAGAGAGGACAACATTATCCATTCGAAAAGATCTCTTTGGGAACATCACGCTCATTTTCAGATACATAATTTTGAAAGAACGAGAAAAACCCCACCGTTGCGGCACTTGGCAACTCAATGATCAGCGTTTATACCTCTCTATGCCATTTCTATTGATGATATTGACAGAGGTCCGGGAAGTTTTATATTGACAGCTATTATAAGAAAATAACTAAATAAGTTGTATTATTTTATTTTTTTTACTGAAACCGATGCATTTGAATTTGTGAAAATCCTTTTACTTGTCTTGGTCAGAAACTAGAGAAAATAATGTCATTCTAACTTTTTTTCTTTAAATTTTTTGACATGCATATTAACACATTAATACTATATAAATAAAAAATAGTTGTGATTTAAAAAAAATAATCAAAATTTTCAGAAACACAGTCACAACAGTGTTATAATCCCGTTGGTGACCTTAAGTAATTAAAACTGATAAACTTTAGATGTTAGTTGCAGGCGATGGAAAAATTGTTGGTAAACTCCAATTACAATCAAGAGTTATGTTGAAGCTTAGGTCTTCCTAGCTAGCTACAGATTATCTTGCTTTTATTTTCATGGGTATTGGCTTGGTCCCCCCATGTTTTGTTGTTCTGTTTTTCTTTTTTATTTAATATATTTTCTGTTTTCTGCTAAAAAAAAAAAGAAATATAGGTAAAATTGAGGGTAAACAAACAGAACAAACATACCTTACAACACAAACAATACAGTCAATGTCAATACTTAGTAGTACTACAGTTCATCACTTCATCTTTGTTCTTCAAGATTGTTTACCACTCATAATCACACACATTACAAAATATATAGGATAGAACAATGTATTTCATCATTAACTTGGTAGAACGACATGCAAATTCATTCTGTTTTTGTTTTTGTTTTTTGTTTTTTGTTTTTTGTTTTTTTTGTTTTGTTTTGTTTTTTTTAATGGAACACACAAACAAACATAGTAAAACCCAAGGCCTCGTCTTCATCAACTCTATGCCGTCAATATCCTTTTAATGCAGTATTAGAGTCGGACATGGATTCAACCTAGACAAAATATAAAAACAACCATATTACTTTTATAATACAGTAATAATTAAGAAAAATTCTAAACTTAACTATAGAAGCAGTAAAAATGGCATACTAGCATATGTTATATCATAAAATTTTATAACTACCTCAATAATCACAAAGAATTAAATGGCTAATAAAACGCACTTCTACAAAATCAAAATGATGCTTATATAAAATTGCTTACACAATCAAACTTAATCAACAAGTTTGAAGAACACTTTAGCCTCTTAATCTTCACCTGCAAGTAATATAAAAAATATATAAATTAATGATAGTATACCTACCATGAAAAATTAACAATTTTAGTAAGCATTAGTTAATATTTGGGGTACCATATTCCCTATCTTCAATAGTATATGAACTTGAAGAACCCAAATGGTCAGGGGCACTTGAAGCATCTGAAACCTATTTAAAACAAAAAAATATACAACTTAATTCCAAGCATGATGCAACTCAAGAGTTTAACACATTACGCTAAAAATTATGGTCTTAACTCTTAACTCTATCCAAGCATGAAATCTACCCTCGTTTATGGCTTTGTTATTGGACTCCCCTTCGTAAATTAATTGAATTTTATTTATACCCTATTAATATATCCTTCCACAATAAAATGCCCAGTATTTTTAATGAAAATGAAAAATCCAATTCTACATACCACTGAAGAGGGAAAAAAAAATGGTACAAATTAGTTGATGCAGTGCGCAGGTCTCACCAGGCTTTTCAGCATGGAGGAGTTACAGTTGGCAGTCTATTTTACTCACTATATTTATTATTATAATACCAATTCCCAAATTATCTTGATATAACATCATGATGCATTTGATATTACTAACTACAAGGGTATATATATATATATTCCATGAAATCGCTCACACTTTTATTTGCTTCATGACTTCATGTGTTCGTATTCAATGTTTGTCAGATATTGATACTTATGGATATTTTACTTGTTTGTATTTGTGACGTATTCAAGTCTTAAAAAAAAAGTTATAAAAATTCAACACGGTTATAAAAGCATTTATAATATAGAAATATAAAAATATTGTTCATTAATGAACTAAAATGTGAAATTTGTTCTTTATAGATAATTTTAGAAAAAGAATAAGATTGATACTATTCTGCCGGCTGTGTACTAGTAAATTTACCAAAACCTTCTCCTTTTCAATTAAACGTAATGACTTTAAAACATAGTGATACTTCCACGTTTATATATAGAAACAATTTTGGCAAAAGTAATCAGTCAAGGTCAACAAAAAATCTCATAAACATAAGGAGCTCGGCTCCATCTATCTATGAATCTAAACAAAATAGGACTTAAAAATAAGGAAACTGATATAAACTCACAATTGAATCTTCATTCCTCAAGTTTCAAGTGAAATACATTATTTGATTTCATTTTCACATTTTTGTTTGGTTTCCATCAGTTTTTTTTTTCCTTCCAATTTCACTTTCACATATAATATTAGCTTTCAAAGCCTTGCAAAAAAAAATAGCTTTCAATAATAACTAACATTTTAACCCCTATAAATATATGGGGTAAATTATTTTTTTATATAAATTATTTAGTGGTGTAGCTCGCCTCACAAAATATTGCAAGCTCAGCATGGGCACAAACCGTTTTACGCCTTTTATAAAAGCTCAATTATAAGTAGCTACATGTATATAATGATCAAACCCTACATTTATAGTTATTTGTACTCAAATTTCTGAATCTATCACTAAAATATATAGTGATGGAAGTAGAAATTTGTAGGCATATGAAATTTATAATCATAGTTATGAAACTATCATTAAATGATATAGTATAGAGGTAGAGTCATACATTTCAGGTATATGTAATATTTTTTTATGCTTCAGCTATATGTAATATATACTCACGATTCAAAACCTGTCTCTAATACATAAGTAATGAAACAAAATACTTGTAATTATAAGTATATGAAATTTATGCCTATAATTATGAATTTACTACTAATTGTTATAGTGACAGAATGTTACATCTATAAGTATATATAATCCATATTTTCAGACCTATCACTTAAATATCTATATTAACAAATAAAAATATCTTTATGTGAATATCATCTATACGCATGATTTCAAATCAATCACTAAAAAAAAACCGAAATCTGAAACATGTAATTATTGTCTATATCCATAATTTATCATATGTCTAAAAGAGAAATCACTGTCTCTAAAAGTGTTCATAAATATTTCCCAAAATTCTTATTGTGAATGAACTCTCCTTATCAAAAGGTTATATATGATGATTGCTAATAAATACAATGCACTTTCCATCCAAAAGGTTGACTAACTGACACGGTATATTATAACAACAATAATAATAATGTTAAAAAAAAAATTGAACACATACCTTTGCCTGAACTTCTTTCCGAATGGTAGAATTGAGATCAATTTCCAATGGGATAGCATCTGAGTTCTCCCGCAACTTAACTCCAGACAACTTGACTGCATTTATGGTACCTGCACATAAAGTTTTCATACTGTGGCAATTGATTACTGACACTTGCACCAAGGATGGGAAACTCAATCTCCCTGTGTAGAAGCTTGTGAGGTTTGGTAAAGATTCAAGATTCAAATAAAGGAGCTTCCAAAATATTATCTCATCTTCTTGTGATTCATCCCCCTCCTTAGACACTATCTCTTTAATTGATTCACAGCTTTTTATCTCCAATATTTTGAGTCGAGCCAAACTTTTGGCTGTTGAGAATGTGAACAAGCTTTCCAATCCATTGCACTCAAATACAAACAAACATATCAGATTGGGGAAACATACGGGGGATGGTGTCAAGTTTGTTAAACCAGAACAACTGCTTACATCCAAGGTTTCTAGATTTCTGAGAAAGGGCTCAATCAAAGTGTTCTCAAACCCAATAGTTTCTAGCTCTGAAAGGGACTCCAAACTTAATACTTTCAGCTGTGATAGGAGTCCAGTATAATCCACATTAGGACTTTGAAAGCGGAAAATCTCCTTGAAGGAACTACAAGACACCTCAAGCTTCTCTATATTAGGCACCTGTTGTAGAAATCCATAGGCAAATACATTGGACTCGACATGAAAGTTCAGCCAAACAAGAACTTTAATCTTGTGTAAGAGGTTTCCCTGAAATTCTCCATGCCAAATCATCTTCACTTCATTTTCACCGAGTGCCAGCTCCTTTAAGTTGGGTGTAAGCTACGAAGAGAAACCAATAACCAAGCAAAAGCAGTTTAGGGAAGTTATAGATCCAGCTCTTTTGTATATTATTGAAATAATGAACTTTCATGCTAAAAGATGCCTGACAATTAATGACATTTAAATATTTCAACTAAATAGGTGAGAACAAGTCAATTTAAAAGAAAACAGTTTATTTAAAAACCAGAAAAGAAAAAAAGATGAACTAGGCTAGCTTATAATAAGGTGGAAGGGATTTTAATACCGTATGTGCCTAAATGAAATTTTAGGATGGAAAAAATGATAAATCAGATCATTAGAAAGGTTGTAGTTGCTCCTACGTATGGAGAAGAAAATAATGAAAAATTGTATAGATGGTAGGTAGGAGATTGTTTATAAAGATTTGATCACCATTAATACATGATATATGATGAAGTACAAATGCGGACATGTGTAAGAATCTATATAATTGACTGTATTAATGAGAATAAAGTTCAAATATTGTATCATGAATGCAACATGTACCTTTATAACTACATCATGATCAATATTCTAGAGTAAGTGTATTATTTACTTATACTACTATCTAGATAAAACATACAAAAATAGGAGTTAAAACGCATACAAGATAGAACACAGCATAACCGTGTCTGTATACGTTAGCTAAGAGTTTTCTAGACACTAACTTTTAAATGCTCCTAGGCAAGTGGCCACAATGGTTGTATCTGTGAAAACCAATACCTAATCAGTGCTTTAAAACTAAGCCATACTAGTACTACTCCACTAGTTTTTCCTATTCATCTATCTTACAAACTACTTTACCCCTTTATCCTTTCATTATTTCAAAAACTAACAGTATAAGAGAAATTTTAATAACTTTTTAATTTTAACAGCGTGTACCATTCATATTGAGCAACGATAAAGTAGTAGAGAAACTAATGAAGGCAATCAATTCATATAAAAGTAGTAAAGCCATTAGTTCATTTAGAACGCACTAGTTCAAATCCGGCAGCAAGGACAAAGTTGTAAAGCAATGGTACCTTTTCAATACAGACTTGATACTCATACTTGGGCAAATCCCATAGCGTCAATGACGTCATACAGGGGAACGTAAGCTCTAGATTTGTTCCTCTTTGATCTGCATTATCCTCTGCAACAATTGCCATCATTTCCTCACAGTGTTGCACAACTAGATCTTCAAGTTTCGTAAGATCTTTGGCTACTGATGCGGGAAACACACTTGTAAGGCATTTACAATTGTCAACAGATACTTGTTGTAGAAGCTGCATGCATAGAATTCCATCAGGATCTTCACTCCAAACATTCTCCAGATTTGGCAGCTTCGATAAAGTCAATTTCTTCAGGCAAAAAGTCATTATTCTGTCTTGTATTATACGTTTCACATCAAATATGGTTTTCACATAATCACAGTTTCGAACTTGCAATGTTTCCAATTTAGTGAAGAAAGGAAGTAAATTGAAGGGTAGTACTGCATCTGATAAAAATTGGCAGCCGTCCACAATCAAGGAGTGCAAGTTAGTGAAGCACAAGTGTGGGATCGGCAGAGAGCCATTCCATATCTTTTGTAAGTCTGGACTTTCTCTGAGTTCAAGACATGATACACTTCGTGCAGTTTCCGGAATCTGCACATGCAAAAGAATAAATAAATATATGAAATTAATTATTTAAGAGGGTCAGTAATTAAGAATTGAGATTTAGGATATTTTATTTAGCATTCGTAACATGGAACTTTGTTTGAATTGAGAGAAGTTGTAATTTTGCTGAGTTTAGTGGATTCTAATTCTAGTATTGATTATGATAACTTACGTGCACCATTATTACATGTCATGAAGAGATTAGCTAGGACCCCCACACAATAATTTCGCCCATTTGTAGGCAATGTTAGAATTAATAGTAAATGAAGGATTGTGACTTAGCATTAAAAGATGAAGGGGTGTAAGTTAATAAAGCATAAAGGGAATGTTATAAAATGTTACTCAAATCAAGATTTATGAAAGGGGTGTAAGTTAACATTCCCTTTATAAGATTTATGTAAGTTACTAAGATGGAGGGGAGTATGCATCAAGGAGTATTATTCTTATGCAGGGATAGAGCCAGCCTAAAATGTTAGAGGGGCCAACAGTAAAAAAAAAAAAAAAACAAAGGTAATTTAATAAATATGTATGCAACAAATTTCGTACAAAAAATTTATAGATATACAGTATATTCTAAACATCAATTACATTAATCTATAAGTCAGCAAAAAAAAAAAACATTAGTAATCTATTGAAACATTAAAAAATTATTTACACATAAATTTAAATGTTCTTTTTTTTAAATAACAAAATTATAAATGTCAGTCATAAGTTTAATATGCTACTAACCTTCACATTTGTAATAAACAAATCGTATTTATGTTAATCATAAAATTTGTTAGGAAAAGGTCCTACTAATTATATTTAAAAATATACTAAATCAGAATGTATTATTTTACTTACCACATTATCTTTTATGACAATGATAGCCAATAAATATTTAAGAACAATTTGTTTGTGATCATTGTCATAAAAGATAATAAGTTGTGTCCAAATGGTAAGAGTTAATAGATAGTAATTTAATTTTTAAATAAATTATAATCAAATCAAGATAAAGAGAATGTTAATAAAGCATTTTTTTTGGTATGGCAAAAAATAAGAAAGTGATACTTATATTAATAAAAGAAAAAATATTTAGTTGCAAATTAAGCATTTAGTTGCATTTAAATCATATTTATATTAATAAAGCATTTGGTTGCAAATACAATCATATATAGTATTTAAAATAGAAAAATATTTAAAAAGTGATACTTAAATATTTTATCTAAAAATGAAAGAATAAAATTATCTTTCACAAAGAAGACTATAAAAATGGGAAATAGAATATTTGTTTTAAAAAATAAAGAATGTTATTATTTTCTCAATAATAACTATAAAAAAAATAAAGCATTTTTTCAAAAGATAAGAAAGTGATAAAAGAAACTTGCATGTCATTATATTCACACTAGACTCTCAAATAAAAATAATTATCACAAAATTAAATTTTTATATTATATATATAATATATTTATATTTTTTAAAGTTGGAAAAAAGTTAGGGGTGGCCAGATCAATGTAGATCTGTCCCTATTCTTATGTAACCACTAAATAATTGAAGGGTTATTGACATTATGTCTATTTAATGTGTTAAATGAAAATTCATGTAATAACTATGGATTACTTTACTGCTCCCTCCGTCTCTATTTATAAGACCCTTTTTGAAAAATTGTTTTATCCTTTTTATAAGACCCTTTTCTAGTTCCTAGATACATTAATTATTTTTTTCCTATAGTATCTTTAATTAATTATTCTCTCTCCAATCATTAATTAATTAGATGAAAAACAATTAAGTGGAGAGAGGTGATTAATTTAAAAAAAGTTAAAGGCACTTTTGGAAAAACAATACATATTATTGACAAATTTAATGTGACTAACTAAATTAACTACTTTTCTTAAGGGGTGTGAAGTGGTTAAAAGAGTCTTATAAATAGGGATTGATGGATGGAGTATAAACACTAACAAATATAATTTGTGTGCCAAATGCCAAATTGCTTAGGTGAGTTGGGAAGAGTTGTGCAAAAGTAAGAAAATGGGGGGCCTTGGAGTGAAAATTTTAAAACTTTTCAATATGGCTTTGTTAGGTAAATGGAGGTGGAATTTGTTTCATAACTCAAATGGTTTGTGGTGTGATGTGATAAAAGCAAAATATGAGGGTTGGCAAGGGCTTTTGAAGGAGGGTGAAAGTGGAAAGGAATCATTGTGGTGGAGGGATTTAAAAAAGGTGTGTGGTAGCAAAAATTTTGATAAAGGAATCATATGAAAAGTTGGAGTGGTTGATAAATTTAGATTTTGGGTTGATGAGTGGCTGGAGGGTCAAAGCTTGGCTGTTGTATTTCCTAGGTTGTTTCTCATTTCCGACCAAAAGGAAAACACTATTGGAGATATGGGCGTTTGGAGGGATGGCACATGGTGTTGGGATTTTGTTTGGAGAAGAACTACTTTTGAATGGGAGAATGAATTAATACAACAATTGCATGTCCTTTTAAATATTGTACAGGTTCAACTCTCTCTAAAAGATTCTTGGTGGTGGAGTAGGGGATCCTCAGGTATATATACTACTAACTCTGCTTACAAAACTCTCTTTGAAGACTGTGCCGTCCAAGTATCTAGTGACTGTTTCTCCTCTCTGTGGAACATCAAATTGCCCAATAAAGCTGCTATGCTCATCTGGAGATCACTAAAAGATAGATTGCCAACTAAGGACAATCTATCGAGAAGAAATGTCATTGTAGATAACAGCGAGCAGTTCTGTCCTCTATGTCACAATCATCTTGAGTCAGTGCAACACCTTTTTATATCTTGCGAAGTGGTCTATAAGGTTTGGCTTTTCTATTACTCTTGGCTATCTCCAACTTTTGCAACCGTCCTACCTTTATCCTTAGATAGCCATTTTAGACAGAATTGGGCTATGGGAAGGTCCAAGCTCGAAGGAGACATATGGCAATTTATTTTGGAGTGCCGTTATTTTCTGTGTGTGGAAACTGAGGAACAATTGCGTTTTTAATCAAGCTGTAGTGGAGTTTAGATCACTGGTGGAGGATATTAAGTTCACTGCTTGGTCGTGGTTACATTCTAAGCATCCGGGTTTTAATTATTCCTATGTGCAATGGTCTTCTAATGTTTCAGCATGTCTTCAGGGTTGTTAGACGCTGGAGCTATTCCACGGCCTCGGCACCTAGTTGGTTCTGGTTCGATGCTTGTTATATTAGGGACATAGGTGGTGTGTGCATGGAGAATATGAATTTTAATGTCTACCTACCTCTGCAGTATTCATGGTGGGTTTAATGCTTATGGGGATCAAAATGTAGGTGCTGGGATATTACTGTTCTGACAGGGTTTCCTAAAAGGATGTGTTGTGAGTGTAGGAAATTCGGCATGACATCTGTCTGCTCACGGTTATCTAATATTTATACCTCATTCTGGTATAAATATAATATAACCATAGCAGTTTGACAGAGGGTGCTTTTCTTTTGTAACTTTGGTACTGCTGGTACTTTGGTACTGCTGGTACCGCCTGATTAATAATATATCGTTTTGCTTATTTAAAAAAAAAAAAAAAAAAACTCTCCTCTCTATTTTTCTAACTGACACTTTTCCAAGATGGCGATTGTCAACTAAGACTGACAAAATTAACTGAAAGGTTAGTTTGAAATTGAAAAACTAATTAGTAGCTGAAAGTTGTTATGCTAGCTTATTAAATCATAAGTGTTTGGTAAAATTATCTATTGAAGTAGTTAAAAAATGTAAAATGACAGAAATTAACATATTTATATGATATTTATATAAATTTTAATTTTATTTTATGGATAAAAATATATTTTGAGGTGCTATAATTTTAGTTTTTTAATTAATTTTAAACTCTTCTAATTCTTATTTATAGAAAAATTATTTTAATTACATTTTTAGTTTTAATTATTACATTTTTCATAGTATGTATTCTACTATTAATCTTATACTATATCTTAAAATATTGTTAATCAAGTTTCAAAATAAAGTAAAAAAAAATACATTTAAGTAGACATTATACTTTTATTATGTTAATTAACATAATAGTTAAAATAAATAATCTAATATAAAATTATTTTAAAAAATAGAAAAATAAAATAAATCTAACATTTATCATTGTTAATTTCGTGAAGTATAATGTTAATGTTAAAATAATAAATTAAATATTATAAATAATATAATGATTAAAATAAATAGTGTAATATAAAAAAATGTAAAATATAATAACAAAAATAAAATAAAATAAACATATCATCTATCATTATCAACATCTTGATGTATAATGCTAAAATAATAAAATAAATAGTGTAATTATTAAATTAAACAATTTAATAAAAAAATTATGAATAAATAATAAAACCCTGTTTTATTTAAAAAGGGTGATAAAAAAAATTTAATAAATATTAAGGATAAAAAAATGAATAAAATATAAAAAACTAGAAGCTAACGTTTTAAAAAATTCTACTTGAAATAACGTTTCAAAAAATGCTAGAAGTTCTCTTCAAAAAAAAAAAAAAAAAAATGCTAGAAGTTACTAAGAAAAAACTTGTTTATCAAACAATTAAATTAGCTTTTTAGCTAGTAAAAAAAGTTAGAAGCTAACTGAAATGATTTATCAAAGATAGCCTAATTGATTCTAAAACATTCATTCTAGATTTATCATGAGTACACACAATCATAGTTTTTTTAGGACACTCTTCTATAAGACTTTGTTGCACTTCATGAAGAGATTTTTAGAAATTTGTATCAGAGGCAAGTAAACTCTTTTTTCACAATTAAAATTAATCTCTCCATGTAACATACTCATGAATGAAAGCTAGAATTACTAAGATTTCAAACCTTTGAATAAAAACAAAATTAAAATAATTTAACGTATATTTTGCTCTAAATTAGTTATATATATTACGAATGCTAACAATACAATGCACTTTCCATCCGAAAGATTGACTTACTGACATGATGTATTATAACAACAGTAACAATGCTCAATAAAAAAAATAGTACACATACCCTTGCCAGAAATGCCTTCCGAATGGTAGAGTTGAGGTCAATTTCCAATGGAGTAGCATCATCTGGGTAGCTCTTTAATTTAACTCCTAACAACTTGTTTGCTATTACGGTACCTGGACATAAAGTTTCCATCCTGTCGCAACCGATTACCGACAATTGGTCCAAGGATGGGAAACTTAAACTCCCTTTGTAGAAGTTTCTGAGCTTTGGTAGATATTCAAGATTCAAACAATTGAGCTTCGGAAATATTATCTCATCCTCATTTGATTCATCCCCCTCCTTAGGCACTATGTATTCAATTGAATCACACCATTCTATCTCCATTCTTTTGAGTTGAACCAAACTCTTGGCTGTTGAGGATGTGAACAAATATAGCAGGCTATCGCAACTTTCTACTTTCAAACATGTCAGACTGGAGAAAGACACTGTGTATGATACCAAGTTTATTGAACTAAAACAGCTTATTACTTCCAAGGTATCTAGATTTCTGAGAAAGGGCTCAATCCAAGAGTTCTCTAATCCAATGGAAACGAGCTCAGGAAGGGACTCCAAGCGTAATACTTTCAGCTGTGATAGGAATCCAGTATCATCCACAATAGGACTTTGAAGGCAGAAAATCTCTTTGAAGGAACCACTACACACCACAAGCTTCTCTATATTGGGAACCTGTTGTAGAAATCCATATGAAAATAAATCGCACTCAATATGAAAGCGCAGAGTAAGAACTTTTAACTTTTGTAAGTAGTTTCCCTGAAATTCTCCATCCAAAATCATCTTCAGTTCATTTTCACCGAGTGTTAGATGCTGTAAGTTGGGTGTAAGCTACAAAGAGAAACCAATATCGAAGCAAAAGCAGGTTAGGGCAGTTATAAATCCAGCTCTTTTATATATAATTAAAATGGTGAACTTTCATGCTAAAGTAAGCCTCATAATTAAAACAAATTAAATATTTCAATAAAATAGGTGTTAACAAGTCAATTTAAAAGAAAAAAAAGTTTACTTAAAAACCAAAAAAAGAAAAAGAAAAAAAGATGAACTAGGCTAGCTATTAACAAGGTGGAAGGGATGTTGATACCGTATGTGCCTAAAAAAATTGAGTTTAAAATTAATTTTAAGATGGAAAATTTGATAAATGAAATCAATAGGGAGGTTTTGTAGTGGTTCATACGGAGAAGAAAATAATGAAAAATCTTTTAGATGGTTGGTAGGAGATTGTTTATAAAGATTTAAGCACCTTTAATTAACACATGATACTATGATAAAGTACAATGTCACGCGTAAGAATCTACGTAATTGACTGTATTAATGAGAATAAAGCCCAAACCTCAAATGTTGTTGCATCATGAATGCAGCATATACTATTATACTTGAACTTCGGCAAATCCCATAGTGTCAATGACGTCACACGGGGGAATGTAAGCTCTAGATTTGTTCCTCTTGGATCTGCATTATCCTCTGCAACAATTGTCATCAATCCCTCACACTTGCGCACAACTAGATTTTCAAGTTTCTCAGTATCTTTGGCTACTGATGTCGGAAACACGCTTGTAAGGCTGTTACATTTGCTAACATTTACTTTTAGTAGAAGTTGCATGCATAGAATTCCATGAGGATCTTCATTCCAAACATTCTCCAGATTTCGCAGCTTCGATAAAGTCAATTTCTTCAGTGGAGAAGTCACTATTCTGTCTTGTGTTATATGTTTCACATCAAATATGGTTTTCACATAATCACAGTTTCTAACTTTCAATGTTTCCAATTTAGGGAAGAAAGGAAGTAAATTGAAGGGTAGCACTGCATCTGATAAAAGTTGGCACCCGTCTACAATCAAGGAGCCCAAGTTACTGAAGCACGAGTCTGGGATCGGCAGTGATCCATGCCATATCTCTTGTAGTGGGCTATCTTTGAGAATAAGATATGATTCACTTCGCGCAGATTCTGAAAACTGCACGTGGAAAGGAATAAATAAAAATATGAAATTAATTATCTACAAGGGACAGTCCGATTTCCTGCTGGTATAACAAACCTTTGTCTTGTCTCAAAGCAAGCTAACAATATGCACTGGTTTACTCAGGGGTTATAAAGTACTATTGTATGAATATGGCTACTGGTTTTATTAGTAGCAGAATCAGAATTGTGGAGTTAATATTTCTCGATGCTGTCAAAGTCTGGGATAACTTTTATTGGGGTGTCGGGTTGCTTATTGTGGAAATTAGGATTTGGTTTATGGGAGGTTTTAACTAAGCTGGGCTTAACTTTGTATACGTTTAGGATACTGTTTGTATTTGTTGTTCTGATCCTCTTTGACACCTTTTGTGTTAAAGAACGGCTTTTTAATAAGAATAAGAATGCACAGTTTATCTTTAAAAAAAAAAAATAATATAAAATTATCTTCGACGGACACTAAGAATAGAGATTTAAAATTTTATTTAATTTTAAGTTTATTATTTTTTTTGTCTTTAAATTTTTTAGAATTCCTGTTTTTAGTTACTGAATTTTTTTTATTGGTTAGGCCTCTTAACTTTTTTTTTTTGGTTCTTACTTTTAGTCTCTGCAAGAAACAGTTCAAGAACATTGACCCATAAAAAAAAATTTCAAAACTAAAAATATAAATCTTAAAAAGTTTAAGAACTAAAAAATAATAAATCATTTAATTTTCATAACATGAAAATTTGTTTCAACTGTTAACTTTCATTAAAATAATTATAATTTGGTGGGTTTAGAGAATCTCAGTTCTAGTATTGATCACAATGCCGTGTACATTTTTTTTCTTTTTTTGGGTTCTCAAATAGGTATCACCGTTATATATGACACTTAAGATTAAGAAATTTGATAATGATGCTTGAATGTATTAACCACATTCAACTACATTGTATGTATATATTTAATGGTCAATATTTACTCCTCATTCTCGTATAATAGAAATCATCTCACTAGATATATTTTCTATATATATATATATATATATATATATACCAAAACAAAGGTCAAACTAAATACACTGAGAAATAGCCTTTTAACAGTGAATAAGACAAAATATAACAACTAATTAACATGAATTCTAACAATAACTTATTTTTACTTTTTTTTTTTTTAATAATTCAAGTAACTCTTCTCTCTAACTCAACATATTTTTTTCTTTTTAAATTTTTACACATCTTAAATTGGTCTCATCATTACATATCATTTATTTTTCTTATTCCATGAATGTATCTTCTTTTTACTTTTATTTTGTTATATAAATGTTTATTATTAGGTTATTTGGTGGGAAGGGTGAAAATAGGCTAGGTCAGGTTAGGCTTTGTTTGGTCTAAGTCTAGCCTTGGTTAAAATTATATGACTTAGGTTTAACCTATTTACTTGTCAAAGGTATTTTTTAAAGGCCTAACTTGACTTACATAAAAGTCTGATATGGCCTACAAGTCTATTTAAAGACATACTTTGTGATAATTTAACACCAAGATAAATGTGAAAATAGGTGTGTTAGGTTTTATAAGAATAAAGTCTATCTTATTTAAATGATATGAACATATTTTTAAGGTATAATATGATATTCATGTAACTAATTACAAACACATTTTATAATAAGACATCTAAATATGAAAAATTTATTTTTCAATAAACATGTAAACTTAAGCTTGATTCTTTATGTAGGTCAATATTCTTAAATAAATGTAAGATTTTAATACATTATAACAAATTTAATATAATAATAATAATAACAACAACAATAACAACAAATATTTATTTATGCTTATTTAAATAGGCCAACCTATTAGGCCTAAAAGGATTTTTGAATGGCATTTTAGCTTTTCCTATATTCACTCCTCTTTTTTGCTAAGTACACTCCCCTTCCCCATTCAACTCTTCTTCTCTCCCTCACACACTCCCCTTTTTAGTGCAATAACACACTATCTCTTTCATAGCAACAACACATTTCCCATCTCTTTCATCACACTCCCTCCTTTCTTTCACTCCCTTCATCCCACATTTGATCTCTTGTTTTGGTCTCCCTTTAGTCCTCTGTTGCTTGATCTCTTGCTCCAGTGTTAGGATTTTTTATCCTCTAAACTCCAATGCAGTATGTTTACGCTCCTAACTACTTTCCTCCCTTGTTTTATTTTTGTTCACTCACTCAACACCCACTTTCATAACAACAACACATCCCCCCTCTCTTTCATCACACTCCCTCCTCTCTTTCACTTCCTTCATCCCCCCATTTGATCTCTTGTTCTGTCTCCCTTTAGTCCTCCCTTGTTTGATCTCTTATTTTAGTGTTTGGGTTTTTTCATCCTCCAAACTCCAATGCAGTATGTTTACACTCCCAACTATTTTCCTTCCTTTGTTTTATTTTTGTTCACCCACACAACATCCCCTTTCATAGAAACAACACATCCCCCCCTTTCTTTCATCACACTCCCTCCTCTCTTTCATTCCCTTCACCCCCCCCCCCCCCAATTTAATTTCTTATTCTGGTCTCCCTTTAGTTCTCCCTTGCTTGATCTCTTACTCTAATGTTTGGGTTTTTTCGTCCTCTAAACTCCAATGTAGTATGTTTACACTCCTAACTACTTTCTTTTTTTTTTTTTTCAACCACACAAGATGTCTCTCATTTTAAATATGCAGCAACGTATGACTAGATCTTAAATTTGTTCAAGTTGTTGCAGTAGAGTGCCTCTTAGAGTCACACAGATTGAATGACCAATATCAATTATATGCTTTCTCAACTTCAAATTGCTTCACTATTGTACAATTTTTCTTTTATATGAGCTTTTTAATGGTCTTAGTGTTGAACTTGAATTTTTTTAGATGTTTTTTTAACATTTCATAAAGTACTTTTCAAAATGTTAAGAAAAACAAAATTGTTCTGCACAGTACTTTCCAAAACATAGATTTATTTTTTAACGTTTCGAAAAGTAATTTCTAGAATACAAAATAGTATTCTAAAAAATATTTTCCAGATTGTTAAAAAATAAAATTGTGTTCTAGATTGTTAAAAACAAAACATTGTTTTGGAAAGTAAATTCCGGAATAATTATTATGTGTCAACGTTATGGGTATAAAGGATATATATATATATATATATATATATATATATATATATATATATAAATTAGAAAAAATAAATAAATGAGAGTGTACTTAGCAAAAATGGAGAGCGGATATAACAAAAGCCAACTTTTTAGAATAAATATGCTTTAATAAAAACCTTGACTTTATTTATTTATTGAAAAAACTTGATTTGTCCTAGACTTAACGTAGGCTAAGTTATAAACCCCTATCGATTGACCTGACTTATTTTCAATCCTATTAACAACCAAATAATCATGGTTATTATTTAGCTTAGAACCCCTTGTATGCATGGATGGAAATGGCCTAACAAACATACGTGCACTTCAATGATGGCCTTGCCTGATTGAAATTGTTTTGAAATAATTCCACTGGCCCTTCACATTTCTTTGCTTTGGTATCTCCATTATTAAGATTTACATTTTGTTTGTTTGATAGGAGTGAAATAGGCAAGGAATTGAGAGGAGAGAATAGAAATAGAGTGGAGGTTTCTGTAAAAAAAAAATAGAGTGGAGATTAAAAATTGGAGTTGTATGTTTTTTTTTTTTTAAAAAAAAAACATTTTTTTTGTGTGCATCATGTAAAAAAAAGTGGTAGGTCCCATGTAAGAAATTCCATCTTAAACAACAACAAAAAATGGCTTGTGATCGTTTTTCAGTGAAGAGAATTGATTGTTATATTGTCACAATTATTTTTTATACAACAATTGTCTTTTGTGTGCAGCAGCTTGACAATCGATTGTTATTATATATAATCGATTATTTCTATTTTTTGCACCACTGTGGTCAAATATAGGGGGTAAAAAAGTATTTTTATTTTTAATCTAATTTCTCTTCTCTTCCTCTGTCTTAAATCAAACAAACTCAATATTATTTCTTTTCAATTTCACATCTATTTCTTTCAAGCCAAAACCCAAAATTTCTACCATATTTCCTAACTATTTTTCTCTTTTCTATTTTCTTTTTACTTATTTCCATCTATCTTATTCTTTCCTAGGCGTCAAACAACGCATTAGGTTTGTTTATGCTGTGAAATTTAATGCTTGACTTTTGATTGGGACTAAATTAAAAGGACAAGGATGTAAATTTTATCTTCAAATTTAATTTGATTTTTTTTTTATCGCTGCAAGGGCCTAAATATAGGTAATAGGTACTTTTTCACCGCCTGAAAATAGCGGTTATCAACTAATTGATTCTATAGATCATTCACAAAAAAAAAAAAAAAAAAAAAAAACTAATTGATTCTAGAACATTCATTCTATATTTATCATGAATACATACAATTAAAGTTTTTACTAGTATATTTTTCTACATGTCTTTGTTGCACATAAAAAAAATTATTCTAGATATTTGTATTTTTTTTATCCATAGAATCAAAGATAATATCAAGGAGTTTATAACACTTACGCACCCTACTCAACTAACTAAGTTAGACTCCTTTAATATTCTAAATATTTGTATAAGAAATAGTAAACTCTTTTTCAAAACTAAAATTAATCTTTGCACGAAACATACGCATGAATCATAGCTAGAGTTAGTATATTTTTATAACCTTGTTTAAAAAAATTAAAAAATAATTTAACATATTTCTTGGTCTGAAATTGGGAGTTATTTACAAGGCAAACTCTAAATTCAATACCTTTCCTTAAGAAAAAGTTATAGTTATATATGCAATGATTGCTAACAAAAACAATGCACTTATTTCCTTCTAAAAGAATCACTTACTGAGACGCTGTATTAGAACAACATCAATCATAATAATATTAAAAGAAAATAAAAAAAATTTAACACATACCTTTGCCAGAAATGCCTTCTGCATGGTAGACTTGAGATCAATTGCCAATGGGATAGCATTTGAGTAGCTCTCAAGTTTAACTTCAAACAACTTGTCTGCTTTTACGGTACCTGCACATAAAGTTTCCATCCAGTCGCAATCGGTTACTGACAATTGCTCCAAGGATGGGAAACTTAAACTCCCTTTGTAGAAGCTTCTGAGCTTTGGTAGATATTCAAGATTCAAACAATTGAGCTGCGGAAATATTATCTCATCCTCATTTGATTCATCCCCCTCCTTAGACACTATCTCTTCAATTGAATAACACGACTTTATCTCCATTCTTTTGAGTTGAGCCAAACTTTTGGCTGTTGAACATGTGAACAAATATAGCAGGCTAAAGCAATTTTGTACTTCCAAATATGTCAGATTAGAGAAAGACACTGTGCATGCTACCAAGTTTTTTAAACTATAACAGTTGACTACTTCCAAGGTTTCTAGATTTCTGTGAAAGGACGCAATCCAGGAGCTCTCTGACGCAATGGAAATGAGCCTTCCAAGGGACTCCAAGCGTAACAGTTTCAGCTGTAATAGGAATCCAGTACCATCCACATTAGGACTTGGAGAGTAGAAAAACTCCTTGAAGGAACCATCAAACACCACAAGCTTCTCTATATTGGGAACCTGTTGTAGAATTTCATATGGAAATACATCGGACTTGGTATGAAAGAACAGAGTAAGAACTTTTAACTTGTGTAAGAGGTCTCTCGGAAACACTCCACACAAAATCATCCCGAGTCCATTTTCACCGAGTGCAAGGCACTGTAATAACCAAGAAAAAGCACAAGCAAAAGCAGGTTAGGGCATTGTAGAAACATGCATACTGCCACAATGTTAGCTAGATGTTTTCTCTTGTATGGGATATTATATTACTAGCATTCTGTTTGGTGGGTTTCACGGTCTGTTAGTATAAGGGCTGCTGATAGGCATTTGTGAGTTGCCTCTGGTTTGTATCTTTACTTTCTGTGTAAACTTTTCTAGTTGAGTATCTCTTGTACTCAACTATTCAATATGTTCTCTTTTCATTATCAACAACAACAAAAAAAGGTTAGGGCAGTTAAAGATCCAGCTCTTTTATATACTCCTTCTGGACTGAAATATAAGCAACAAAAATTACATGTGTGTTGGACCAAAATATAAATAAATTTTAATTAACTCTCTTTTATTTAATGATACCATCTCCAAAATACCCTTCATTTAATTAGAGTTTTGTTTTCAACAACCTGCTCTTTTTTATCCTATGCAATTAAATGCAAGGGGTATTTTAGGAAGTGAGTTAATTTTTTATTGAGACTATCAAAATTAAATTATGCTAACTAATTTTCTTAAAGAGTGTGAATCAGTTTTTTTTTTCTTATATTTCAGTCCAGAGGGAGTACAATGAAATAATGAATCTTTCATGCTAAAATATGCCTTATAATTACTGACAAATTAACTATTTCAATAAAATAGGTGCAAACAGATCAATTTAAAAAAAAAAAAAAAAAAAGCAGTATACTTGAAAACCCAAAAAGGAAAAAAAGATGAACCAGGGTACCTATTAATAAGGTGGAAGGGATTTTTTTTATTTGGGTACACAAGGTGGAAGGGGTTTTTTTTTTTTTTTTTTGGAGGGGTACATAAGGTGGAAGGGATTTTGATACCGTTTGTGTCTAAAAAATTTATTTAGGGTTTAAAATTTTAAGATAGAAAAAGTGATAAATGAGACCATTAGGAAGGTAGTAGTGGTTCCTATGGAGAAGAAAATGATAAAATTAAAAATCCTTTAGATGGTAGGAGTTGTTTATAAAGATTTGAGCACCATTAATAAATGATATATGATAAAGTACAATGGGTGTGTAAGAATCAATGCAATTGACTGTATTAATGTTCACATGTACCATTAAGTGTATTCTTTTACTTATTTATATAAAACATACAAAAATGGGAGTTAATAGGCATAGAAGATAGAACACAGCATAGCTGTATAAGTGAAATTTTCACAACATTTTAATTTTAACAGCATGTTAATTCGTACCATTCATATTGAACAATCATAAACAAGTAAAGAAACTAACGATATCACTTCAATTCATATAAAAGTAATGCAATTATATTCAATTTGCAGGCACCAATCCCGATTCTGCAGCAAGGACGAAGTGGTAAAAGAATAGTACCTTTTCAATACAGACGTGATCCTTGGTATGTGGTTCTTGATCTGTCTTCAACAAGTCACACTGCTGTGAGCACCAGTAAAAATACTTTAACTTGGGCAAACCCTGTAGTTTCAATGAGCTCACGCAGGGACACGGGAAAGTAAGCTCTAGATTTGCTCCACTTGGATCTGCATTATCCTCTGCAACAATTTCCATCAATTCCTTACAGTCTTTCACAACTAGATTCTCAAGTTCCACCAGATCTTTGGCTACTGATGCGGGAAATACACGTGTAAGGCATTTACAATTGTCAACTTCTACTTCACGTAGAAGTTGCATGCTTAGAATTCCATGAGGATCTTCATTCCAAACATTCTCCAGATTTGGCAGCCTCGATAAAGTCAATTCCCTCAGGGCAAAAGGGAGGGGGAAGGGGGCTGGTCCCATAGTTGTCATTTCTCTGTCTTGTGTTATACGTTTCACACCAAATATGGTTTTCACATAATCACAGTTTCGTACTTCCAATTTTTTCAATTTAGTTAAGAAAGGAAGTAAATTGAAGGGTAGCACTACATCTGATAAAAATTGGCACCCGTCCACAGTCAAAGAGTGTAAGTTACTGAAGCACAAGTTTGGGATCTGCCGTGAGCCAAGCCATATCTCTTTTATTAGTGGGCTATCTCTGAGACTAATATCTGATATACTGCGTGCAGACTCCAAAAACTGCACATGCAAAAGAATAGATAAAAATATGAAGTGGCTGTGTCATGGGGTGGGTGCAAAAATTGAAAAACGTACGAGTTTTACTTCAATGTTGATCTTATTTCCTCTTACTTTTTTAGCAAATGTTATAAAATGAACCTTCGAAGCAAATTTTAACAAAAGAAAGCTATCAATTTAATTTTTAATTTAATTTATAAGGTGATAAACTTTATAAGATTATGCAATTCACACTCGTGCACACACACAATATTGGCATTTAAATGAATATATCAGTTAAATTTTAAAAAAAAATGGTATGATCCGAAAAATAAAAACATTTTGATGAAAATGATATTTATAAAATACGTTCCATAAAACATTAATTCTTTTGGCTTTTATGAAAAAAAAAATTCTTTTGTTTTTATTATTATTTTGTATACATATATTAAATCAATTTATTTTATTTTTAATGATAGCATAATTGAACAAATCTTAAAATATGAAATAAATTTTGGCCTTATTTAATTTGAATCCCAACAATTGGAAATTTTAAAAAAGAATGAATTGAAAAAAATATTAAATTAATCTTAAAACAATTGAGTTTTAGTGAACATTAATTTGAAATTGATGGACTTGATTTTTTTCCCAAAACTATAGGTACTAAAAGATATCCAAACAAAAGAAATTAATGTCCTAATAAAAATATAAATTATATTAAAAGATTGATTATTTTAAAAACTTTATAGAAATGAATATATGAATTAAATTCATAAAATTAGTATGATCCTAGAAATAAAAACATTTTGATGAAAATTATAGTTAGGAAATCACACATTCAATTAAACATTAATTCCTTTTGGTTTTTACTAAAGTTTTAAATATGAACTAATTAAATTATACATATTCTTCAAAAGTCCTAATTAAATTAATTTATTTTCTTTTTATTAGAGGTGTGTTGTCACTCTCCTAAACTCTTTAGAGGTAGAGTAACGATTCTTAATATATTAATTAAAACATGATTGCATTAACAAATATTACTAGTATTAATTTTTTTATGTATCTTTTATTTATTGAATTATGTTTCAATAAAATATTGAAAATAGTTTATTCATATTTTAAAACTTCATAATTTGTACACTTTATCACACCCGTGTACTGGTCTATTGTACCTAGTTTATATAAAAAAAAATGTCTGTCTTATATATTTACATTTTTTTTTTCTTACACTCCATTACATTCCCAGTGCAAATAGGCTATTGGTAATACATGCACAGGAGGGTCTAAAAAAAACAGATAATCACTACAACTATATATAAAGGAAAATGTTAGTTATAAGTATGAAAGCCGTCTTCGTAAAACCTGCACCAACATGATTTCCTTTAGACATACTGTTTTTTACGTACTCTTTTTTATTACTTAAAATTTATTAAAAATTATAAAATTAAGAAAAATTAAATATAATATGTGACTCACAAAATTTTATTATTTTACAATAAATTTCAACAATTCAACCAATAAAATAGAAAGTAATAGAAAGTATTTAAAAGAGTGTGTTAGAGAATGTATTTCTAATATTCTTCTGCCTTTAAATGCTCATTTTATATTTTTTAGTTTTTAATTAGTATTTATTATTTTTTAAAAAGCACTGATCCACATAAGCAATTTAGTAATTTAGTCAAGATTCTTATCACATTTCCAATCCTGGCTGATTATTTGATTTTTTTTCTTAATTTAATTAAATTGGCAATTTTATGTTAGTATATTTATTTGAAATTTTAATAATATATTTCCATCAATAACCAAAAAGTGTAATTGTATATGTTAATGATCCGATACGTACCTTTTCCTCAAACCTCCTGCCCACTGCAGAATTAAGATCACCTTGCTGTTGGGGTGTCGCATCTTCTGCAGAAAACCACTCAATTGAATGATCTATTTTGTTGACTGGACTGAAAGTTTTCATCAAGCTGCAGTCGATTACGTGCACTTGCTCCAAGGATGGAAAACATAAAGCAAAATTCCCAAGGTAAAAGCACCTTAGCTGATCTAACTCTTGAAGATACAAAACCTGGAGCTGTACAAATATTATTTGTTTATCCTCATGTGTTTCATCCTCCTCTCTGGACACTATCTCTTTCAATGATCTACACTTTTTTATCTCCATCTTTTTGAGTTGAGACAAACTTTTGGCTGTTGACGATGTAAACAAATAGAGCAGTCCTCCACAGCTAATGACTTCCAAATATGTCAGATTGGAAAAATATACTGTGCTTGGTACCAAGTAATTTTTCAAACTATCACAACATTTTACTCGTAATGTTTGGAGATTTTCAGGAAAGGGTTGTAGCCAAGAGTGCTCTAAACCAATGGACTTAAGATTATAATACATGTTACGTAACTCTAATCCTTTGAGGTGCAAAAGGATTCTAGTGTAATCAGCATTTGGTCTTTCGGCAGAGAACATCTCTTCAAGCAAACACCCGTCAAACACAAGCTTATCTATAGTACTGCGTAACATGTCAAGGAATCTGTATAGAGGAGCACTATCTGAGTTTTCTTGAAAGCGTTCCAGTTTATCAAACTGCAATTGCCGTGCAGACTCTCGTTCCCATGTAACCGACCAGGTGTCTCCAATACCGAATGACAGTTTCTTCAAGCTGGGGATTTGGTCCATTTGGATAACCTAGGAAGAAAATCATATAAGCATATCATATAGGCAAACAGAAATTAAAATCAGAATCAACTTATTTTTCTACAAATAAAGATTTTAAGTCTTGCTAGATAATAGACATCATGATGATGAGAAAATGAAGTTCAACTTGCATCATGATCATCCTATATTTTTTTACTCTTAGTACTCGTGCATCGTGTTGAACGCTGAATATTTTCCTCTTAAGTTATTCCTATTGTAATTGTTGCTTTTAGTATCCCTTAAATTCTCGAAGGAAATACTAGTTTATGAGTTTACTAAGTAGATTTGTATTGTCAATAAATTAAGAATATCGTTGATATGAGTTTGAAAATAATTACAGTAAAATGTCGAAGACAATCATGAGAGAAATTTATGGGTATTTAATAAATTTAAAACCGTGTTTTTTTTCCCAAAAAATGGTGGCATATAAATTCATCCTTTCATATGAAATTTAGTGTATTTTCTATTGTCTTTTTCTTTGTGAAGAGTTTTGACACTTTTAACTTTAATAATTTTTTTGGTTCATTTATTATGCATTTCATTGTTTTTTTATTTAATAGGTATTGACACCTATGGACATCTAGAAGAGGTATGATCTTATTTATTTTTTTATTATTTTCATTTGCTTTATATACTTTTTTATTTGCCTTTTTGAATTATGAGCTGAGTTGTATAATGAAAAAACATGTCTAACATAAATGACTATATGTGGTGCAGGATAAATGTGAACTTTCTATGGATGTGTGATAATAAAAATAAGGGTAAAATATGTTTTTAATCCATGTATTTTTACAAAAAAATTGATTTTAGTTCATGTACTTTCAAACTAACCATTTTAGTCCTCAAACTTTCAAAAACATATGGATTTAATCCCTTAATATCACTAACATCAATAAATGAGAGGAACTAAATCCACATGTTTTTCAAAGTTTGAGGACCAAAATAGTTGATTTGAAAGTATAGGGACTAAAATCAATTTTGAGTGAAAGTATAGGGACTAAAAACATATTTTACCCTAAAAACAATGCATTGTATAATAGCTAATAATTGTACAATGTGAAAAATTAAAATTTATATTTATTTTCTTCACAAAAATTGTCATTTTTAAATATTAACTATTTTTTTATTTCCTACCTTATCGTCTTTTGGATGCAATTCTGTTTGAGGTACAATTGGACAATAAATATGGGCACCTCTATAAATAAATAATATTCTGACTTAAATCAAATCAAAGTGATTTATACCCAAAATATCCTAATTAAATTATCAAGTTTATACAAACAGGATAATAAATTACAAATAACAAATATTTTGTATGTAAATCATCCAAAATTTTAAATTAATATTTATCAAATTTTAATCTAATTTAAATTTAAATCTAAATTGAATTTAATAATACAATTTTTTTAATAAAAAACATTAATATTAAATTAGATCATGAATTAAACAATTAAATGTATAATATGATAGAATGATACAATTATATATATATATATATATATATATATATATATATATATATATATATATATATATATAATCTTTCTGCCTACTAAATAATTAAACTAAAGATGAGACCATGTGATTCTCTATTCAATACATTTAAATTGATACTTAAAATCAAATTAGTTTAAATTAAAATTAAATTCAAAATATAAAGGTTATCCAAATAAAGTAAAAAATAAATAAATTTAAAATCATAAGTAAATCACCTTTCTACCTATTACAAAATTAAACTGAGGTGAGATAATGTGATTCTCGATTAAATGCATTTAAATTGATACTGACATGGGTGTGATCTTTTAATTAAATGTAAATCTATCAATGTGAATCACGTCACAATCTAACATGAAATTTTTTGACTGCAATCTAACATGAAATTAGAAACATTTCCATATAAAATAATCTCATTTTCTTTTCATTAATTTAAATTTCAGCATTCTATAATTATCACATCAAATTTTGACATTATCAAGTAACATCATTATTGTTACTATTATGAGTCATGTAACTCATAATAAATACTTTACTAACACAATTAATTCAAATTCAAATTGAATTAAATAAAATAAAAGTAAAAATAATCATACAAAAATATCACCTAATCTATAAATATTAGGCTTAATTGCATTTTTTACTCCCAACTTTTTAATTGTTGACTGATTTTATCCCCAACAAATTAATTTGGAACATTTTACTCCCAACTTTTTTAAAAAAGTTGCAAATCTTATCCAATCCAAATTTATTTGTTACCTCATTCATATAGATTAAAGGCTTAATTACCAATTTGGTCCTCGAATTTATTTATTAACGTCAATTTGGTCCCCATATTTTTAAAAACGTCAATTTGGTCCCCAAGTTTTTAAAAATGTGTCAATTTGATCCTTAAGTTTTTAAAAATGTGTCAATTTGGTCCCTACCGTCAGATTCCGTTAATTTGACTGACGGAGATATATGACGTGGCACTGATGTGGCTTTATTTAATGGGGACCAAATTGACACATTTTTAAAAACTTGAGGACCAAATTGATGTTTTAAAAAATTTGGGGACCAAATTGACATATTTTTAAAAACTTGGGGACCAAATTGACGTTTTTAAAAATATGGGGACCAAATTGACGTTAATAAATAAATTTGAGGACTAAATTGGTAATTAAGCCTAGATTAAAATAGACGTAATATAAAATTTTCAAAATATACTAAAATATGGATGATTTGATTACTTTCTTATTGTTGTTCAATTTTGACAAAATTTGACACAAAACAATCTTAGTAATATGTAGATATAATTCAACGGTTGGATCGATAAAAATCACATTCTATATCAAGTTATTAAATTATGTAATAGTTGGTCAAATTACACCGGTATAATTTAATCCCTCCTTATATATATATATATATATATATATATATATATATATATATATATATATATATATATATACACTAGCGTAATAACATGTATCTTACACGAGTCTTAAATTTATAATATACAATTCTTTAATATACTCAAATAAAAAAAAAATTAATCAATGACATGGGAAAGTAATGGTTATAATTATTTTAACGTTATATTCTTATGAATTAAGAGAATATATTTTAATGTTCTTTTATATATATAATAATTTGGTTAATTTGGATGAAACCGAGTAAAACTCAACTTTTCTTGATTAATGATTACTCAACTATTCTTGATTTGAGTGTCTAGTCAATCAAGTTGAAAATCATCCAACCAGACTCGATCCAAAAACTCCTATTATTTTTTCCCCTGTTTTTATTAATTATAATTTTTTTTATATAAATGTTCTTTTTTTTTTCAGAAATATAAATTTTCTTAAGAAACTATAGATATATGTACAAGCTGATGACTTGATCCAAATTTAATCAAGTTGCTTTGAATTGGGTTCGCCAATTTTTTTTTCTTAGCAATTAAATTTGGACCTCTATTTTTTTAAATCAGACCTAACCCAATAAACTAAACTGTTCACATGGATGAGGGTAGTTTGAAATTTGCACAAATCAAGGTGTTGTATAAATTTACCCCTATCCGATGCTTGTTATGAGTTATGACATGATTATAATATACTATCTCTAATCTTAATTATGAGTAATAAATTAACTTTTTTTTTAATTCTAACTATAAACAACAATCACTAATTTTTAAAATTACTAAAGATTAAATTTATTGTTAACTCTATTTTCTATACCTTTATTTATTCCTTAATCACCTATGCATCCAATAGTACTATACTGGATGAGTGAAAGCATTAAAGAATTGGATACTGACGAGTATCTGAATTCCTGAATGTAATTAAACCAAGGCATCAATGAACAAGCTACTTGACTGTAATATTGTTGAGAACATGCTAGATAAAACATATGGCAGTATTTATTTTCAGTCCTATATATCCATCGGTCTTGCTAACCAGTATTCTAAGATTACTGATTAAGGAATTAACAAAAGAAAGTATTTATTGTGAAATTCATAGGAAAGTGCAAAAAAAATCATGGACAGCGTAATTTTCTGCCTTCCAATAAAAATATTTTTCTTTTTAGTTTTTTAACTAGTTAGGGCACTTGTTAGCATTTGTCTATATCTATTGATGTTGTTATTCAAATCAATTTTATTTGATAAATACATTTTTTTTCATTGTTAATCAAACTAATAATATTTTTGAGAAATTTTATAAAAGTTCAATAAATAAGAGTACATAACAATAGACACTCCCCACAAATATATATTCAAAGTGCGAAAAAAAAGTGTAAACAACCACTCAAAGCAAAGTTGTGAATAAATCTAGCCATTTAACATTTATGTTACGAAGTAGAATTATTATTTAAATCTCCTCAAATAAGTAAAAAAGAAATTTAAGAATAGATTTTAGTAATAGATACGTTATCTGGAGCTTAGGTTCGTCAAGCTAATGATACTATATATAAGTTTCAAGTGAATTAAATTATTTTGCAGTGGTCTTACAGACAAAATTGTAAGAATTACCTTTTCAATTTGAATAGGATGATCTTGTTGACATTTGAGTTTCACCAGCTCACAATCAAATGCATGTAATTCTTCTAGCACAGGCCATTCTTGCGTGTGTAATCCGGGATAGAAGTATTTGAGCCCTGGCAATTGTTTCAGCGTCAATGAGGTCAGACAACTAAAAACAAACTTTTTTGTTGCTCCTTCTTCATCCTTTGAAAATATTTCTACCAACTCCCTACACTCTGTTACCTCAAGCTCTTCAAGTCTGGTTAGATCTTTAGCCACCGATGCTGGAAACAAACTTTTAAGACAATCACAATTTTCAACACGCATATCCTGTAGCCCTTGAAGACCAATAATTCCATCAGGATCCTTGTCCCATACATGCTCTAGTTTGGGGAGACCAGTTAAAGACAAATTTTTTAAACGGATTATTCCTAAATCTTTTGTCTCCCTGATCTCATTTATATTAAATATGACCTGTACTTTACTGCAATCCCGTACTTCTAACTCTTCCAAATTCTGAAAGCATGGAAGTAAATGAGATGGAATTACATGCTCTAAACTATTACACTGTGCTGCCGTCAAACTTTTCAAATTGCTAAAGTTGTTTTGTAGCTCCAAATGATTGCCATGCCATAGTTGCTTTATTAAATCAGGATAACTGGAAAGATTCAGATAATTCGTGTATCTGAAACAAACCTGTAAAATCAGATAATAAATAAATAAAATATAAATTATTACCCGACAATAGATATTGACGATGGAAAAATGAAGGTGTTAATGTGAGGTATGAGACTCGTATATTCAACTGCAGTGAATCTATTACTCCTTTTTTCTTTTTTCTTTTTTGAAGACTAAAGAAATTAATTTAGTTAGTAGTACTAAATTTATCTTAAATTTATATATATTTTTAAAATATTATAGTATAAAATAGTTTTATACTTATCCAATCACAAACTATCATATATAATAATTAGTTCACTTTTATGATAACTCTACCTTAAAAATGATACCAAGAATGATTTTTAATTGGTAGTTGATAATTAAAAACTATTTTAGACTGTTAGTACATAGTTAATAAAATCTATTCTTATTCTTTTTTAAATATTTTTTATCTGTTTTAATTCTTTTAATGTCTCTCATCATGAATATATTAATTATTTTAATTTTTATTTACCATACATGTCAAGAGTTAAAATAAGATAATTTCTAAAATGTTTTCTATACAAAATAAAGTTAGAGTTTACTTTCAAATAGCTTAAGAAATTATTCACACAAAAAAAAAGAGCTTAAGACATTAATATATTCTATTTAGTATTAAGAGAATTTTTTGTGAAAAAAAAAATTAAGCATGAGATATTCTACATTTGTTCTTGTAAAAGGATCAAGCAAAAACTTGTAATTTGGCTTTTACAAAAGAGGCCGGAGTATTATATAGTATTATCTATATAAATTTTTTTTGAAGAAATATATTATCCATTATCTATTATCTACTCTTTTTGTTTCTTTCTAAGAGTCGATATTTTTTTTCTATCTATTTATCATTTTAAAACTTTAAGTTAACATTAATTATTTTTTGTTCAATTATATCATTAGTTCTCACCTAATTTTTAATTAATTTATACATTTATAACTAATATGCATTTATTGTAAAATGGAAATGAAAAAGAATAAATACGAAGCTTCAAACTTTTTTATGAAAAATAAGAAAATTTATTATTTCCTCCTAACCTTATTATAAGGTCAATTAACTAATTCATCAAATTAAAAACAATTGATTAATTTCGTTAAAAGCATTAAATTTGTCTTAAATTAGTATTTTTTTCAAAACTACTCCTATGAATAAAACTAACAAATATTAATAGGTTATGTTTCTCTTACTGTTACGTTATTCTAAGACTAAACTATACTTTTTATTTGGATCTTATAATAAGAACTGGAAAGAATATATTTTTTAATTTGTTATAAAAACCTTAAAAAACACTTAAAAAAGAATAAAAATAATATTATACTATTTAATATACTATAATACTATAAATTAAAACAATGTCCTAGAACACTTGTCAACCTCTTAAAACTTGGATTTCCTATTCAAAATTCTCAGAACTTTTTCTGAACTGCGTTTTTCCCATGCTTTCTAATTAACCTTCGCTCACACCACTCTACAAAACAAGCTCACTCGTCTTAGCCTCTCAAACTGATGCGCCTACAAAGAAATCATCATTTTAATAATAATAATAATAATAATAATAATAATAATAATAATAATAATAATTATTATTATTATTATTGATGAAAAGCTTCTTCATTTACTACCAAATCATTTACTGATTTTTTTTTTAACATTAAGTTATTTAGATTCCTGTCGAATTTGAATGATACTACATCAATTATCAATAAAACCCAGGTACATATTTTGATATTTTCCCTTAAAATTTTAATTCTTTTTTTTAGGTGAACCCAGATATCCATCAGAGACAAGGTTATCTATCACATGCTTAAGGGAAGGTTATCTACCAATCATGCCACACCATATTGGGGTTTAATTCTTCCTTCTCATATTATTTATGATTTAAAAATTGTATACTAAAAAATATTAATAACAAATTGCAATGATAAAATAATTTTCCTTGAAAAAATTATTCTTATTAAAAGAACTAACATATAAATATAAATATAAATAATTTGGGTATTTATATTAATAAAAATAATTATGGATAATTAAGTTGAAGAATTTTTTTATTTTCTTTTAATTATAAGAAGTAATTTTATTTTCATGTTATTTTCTGTTTTTAATAAAGAAAAACACAATAAAAGACAAATTATTTTTGTGGGGACTTTGTTTTGATATATAGATAAATAAATAGTCACAAATTATACAGATGAATTTGTTAACTTAATATTATGTTTATATGCTATTTTAATGCATGTGAAAAGATAATTAAACGCAATTCGTACAATTTTATGGGACAACATGCTAGTTATTTATAAATCAAAGCATGACTATAATGTTTAGAATAGGATTCAAACAATATGAATTGAAGTTTATACTATTTTGATTCCAAAAAAACGTTTTAAGATGAGGGGAGGTTCTCTTTATGACTAGACTAGTTTCAATAAAGCAGTTAAGTTCATAGTATTATGTTAACTTTTATGAATGAAGTTTTTCAAACAACATGAATAATAAATTTATATAAAGGCTGTTTTTTTGTCAACATATTTATATTAAAAAAATTCAACATACTATTGATACCTTTTTATGCCAAACATAAGTATTTATAATTTCCAATCATGACAAGTACTGTTTTTTTTTTTTTCTATATCTTGAAAAAAGAAAAGTTCATAAAAGTAGGAGCATTTGATAAATAAATAAGTACCTTATCTTCGAAAACTTTATGTATGGTGGCATTCAAGTCACCTTCCCACTGCCACTTCGCTTCCTCGTCTCCTTCAACAGCAAGTATATTTTGTAGCTTTGGTGCTCTTGCGCGACCTCCGGTGAATGTTTCCATCATGGGGCATTCTCTCACAATCAATATTTCCAATGACGGGAATTTGAATTCACAGTTCTTGTAATTGCAAAAGCTTTTGAGGTTTTTAATGGACACAAGTTCTATAGTAATCAATTTGCTGAACACAATTTCGATGATCACTTTGTCTTCTTCTTCATTTCCCTCATAGGTTACAATTTGCTCTACTTTATCACATCGGCTTACCTTCATGGACTTAAGTTGAACCAAGCTTTTGGCCGTTGAGGGAGCCATTAAATTCCTTAATCCACTACAATACTCTACTACCAAATTTGTCAAGTAAGCCAATGATACCGAGGGAGGAGCCAAATTGCTCAATTTGTCGCACCTATATAAGCTCAAAAGCTCTAGTCTCTGTAGTACTGGTTCTCGTTCAAATCCTAGATCCTTTATCTCTGACCACGACAAAACCAATTCCTTCAGCTGTAATACGGTTCCCAATCTTTCATATGGTGCAATGTTTGCACTTGGCACTAACTCTTCAAGCCCCCCTCCCCAAGAAATCGATAACTTTTCTAGATTTGGCATTCTGTACAGAAACTGGCAGAGAAGATCAGCACTTGTGACTGAGCTCAAGCTAAGCTCCTTTAAATGTTGCATTTGGTACTTCTCAGTGTTGATCAATAACGACCACTCCTGTGCTTCGTCAAAGTTAATTTCCATACGTTCCAAGTTGGGGATTACCTAGAGAAAAATTAAAAAAAAAGGTAAATACTCTGAAGAAGGAAGTTACTTTATATATATATACGAGGAGGAATAAGTTATTCCAAGAATAACTTTAAATGAATGGTGAGAATGAGGACTAAGTCTTTTAAAGTTACTCTTGGAATAACTTATCCCTCCTCATATATATATACATATATTCTAAGCTTATTCCAGATTGAGAGCACCCCTTTCCATTTATTTGATTTTAGCCTTTTTTGGTTTGGTTTTTGTAACAAGGAATACAGCGACACTTTCTCTTACGCTTCATTTTTTAGCACTTTCTGTGTGATTGACTGAAATTTATTAAAAATTATTAATTTTAGTGAGCTTCTCATTTAATGACTCTCTCCTAATTTAGAAGTAGGGTACATCAAAATTGTAACTTTCAATAAATTTGAGCTAATGAGTGTCCCTAGCATTATTTTTTTCTAATTTGTATTGGAGTGCAACGGTTTATGAACAATGCTGTGGAAGCACCTCAATTACAATACAGTTAAGATTAATAGGTAACAGACATTTAAGCAAAAATGACAGTCTAGACAAACAATGCTAATTCCAGGACTGGTGATGTCAGGATAGAATATATAGAACTTCTCAGGCCTAGTTCCGACAAAAATGAAAAAGAACAAGATAATCTACGCAATTCCAGAGTGCCCTCTCTATTCTGAAACCATGCCACTACCTCTCTCACACTCCTTACGCCTTCCCAACTCATCAGTTACATAGCAAAAGATAATCTAGGCATTTCCTCTCTCTTGTTCGCTATGATTCTTTATGTCCCACCTTTTTACTTGCATGTACTCAAGTTAAACTTGGGGTCGTATCAGGACAGAAATGCTCTTGACAGTACTTTAAAACACGGTAAATTAAATTATAATTATTCAAATGTTGCTTTAAATTCTAAATAAAATTGTAAAAATTTGTTATAGACAATAAAGAGTTTCGATTTAGATGGTTTAAACAAGGAGGGGTGGGTGGATGTGCAATTAATCAATAAATCTAAAAGTTCTATCATTATTATATTAGTGGGGAAAAAAGTTTGGCAGGTTGTGCTTTCATGATATATTGTTATAAGTATTTTCTTTTCCTGTTTACTCCCTCCCTCCATTTCTTTTTATTTGTCTTTTAAAGTTACTGTATAGAAACTAATATATGCAATAAATTTATTTGATTCTTATAAAATAATTGTGGGATTTTCTATTTTACCAATTTTCTTTTCCATTCTACAATAAATGCATGTGTAAATTAATTAGTAAATATTATGAGACAAGTAAAGGTATAATTGATAAAAAAAGATAATTAATGTGATCTTCAATCGACAAATAAATATAAACATTTTTTTTTAAATCTGACAATTAAAAAGGAACGGAGGAAATATTTGTATGCAAGACATCCTGCAAGAAGACTGATCATTTTGTTTTTCCTTGAGATCTATGACAGTGATGGAATATTCCTTACCTCAGCTGAAAAAACTGGGCTTTCTTCGTTTGTGCTTTGACTTGTTTCTGTCAGGAATATTTTAAGCTTCTTACAACTTTTCACTTCCAACCGCTTCAATTTTGTACACTCTATAGTATGCCTCCCCGTGTAGAAACGCTTCATGTTTGGTAGGTCATGTAATTTCACGTAGGTTAATTCAGGAAATACCAATGGTTCATTGTTTGTTTCTGATGCATCTTCACAAGCAACAATTTCCACCATTTGCTTACAATACCATACCGAAATGTATTCAAGCTTTTGAATATCTTTGGCCACAGAAGCTGGAAAGACATTCCTCAGTTTGTCACAAGAAGAGACATCTACACTATGCAGCTTTTTAAAGTTAAGAATTCCTCCTGGATCCCTGCTCCACACTTGCTTCAAGTTTGGGAGTCCCCATACATCAATAAGCTGCAAATTTGTGTCTATCCCACCAGATGCATCTACTTGCTGAGAATCTTTGATTTCAAAAATCACTTCCACTGACTCGCACATAGAAACCTTCAAGCTGTTCAAACTCGCAAACCATCCTTCCATGTGACTCGGAAAAATCTTATCTAATTTTTTGCACGCATAAATGTGCACAGAAATGAGACTAGAAAAGGAATCAGCACTCACTTCAGCGTGCCATATGTCAGTTAACATATTCATTTGGCTGAGGTGGATTTCTTCCAACTTACGAAAGACACAGACCTGCACTTTGATGCAAACAAGTCATTATTTGGTAATGAAACTTAACAGAAATGCACATGGAAGAGTGTGATCAAGAACTGTATACATAATATTCAGTCAACTATAAAATTTTACTTATTTACACCTATACACACCTTGTCTGCACTATTTCCTTCAGTCTCAAAAATCTTCTCCATCAACGGACACTCACTTACGAAGAGTCCTTTCAGTTTCTTCAAACCACTAGCCACAGACAATGAACATAAATATTTTAAATTATCACAATCTTTCACAACTAATTTTACCAAGTTTTGAAAGCAGAAACTTGACTGTGGTTGGTCACTCCATATCTTATGGATTCTGACAGAGGATAAATTCAAGCTCTCTAAGTTTGGAATTTCAACCTGCAAGCAAGCACTAACACAATTAATATAATTACAACAACTAGAAAAAAAAAAAAAAAAAAAAAAAAAAAAACTGATGGCAAATTAATTAAAATTAAAAGAAAAGTATGCAATATCATACCAGTTCACCAAAGAGAGTGGGAGCCATGTCACTATGTTCATCTTGTGCAATAGTAATTGCTTTGTCATCCCTGTCTGTTATTTGTGCTTCTGTCAGTTGAGATACAGAAGACCCCTCTACTCTGTTATAAAAACTAGTAAATGATGACAAAGATTGCAGTGTCAAAGAGTGCAACTTAAGAAACTCAACCTTGTCAGTATTTACTATAATTTCAACAATCTCCTTTAAAGAACCACATTCAGAAACATCAATTGTTTCAAGACTAGCAACAAATTTATCCTTGTGTAAGGAGAAGAGATTCTTCAAATCGGTACAGCCCTTGACCTTGATGGTTTTTAATTTGGCAAATGAGGCAATTGTAACTGGACTGCAACATATATTTTCTATGCTTCTCAGTTCGTAGAGACTTAGACATTCCAAATTGGGAAAAACATCCCGAGAATTAGACAAATCCATTGAGTTGATATATTTGATGTCATTGTTATTTGCGATAGATAAGTGTTTCAGATAGGGAAATCCATCCAAATTCAACTCATCGATAACATTTTGAACACCATTTAGCTCTCCCAGTAACAAATTTTCAACTCTTTTAAACAACAATTTTATCCCTTTCTGGGAGTGAATTTCAGTGCTATCCTTCAGCTCCAATGACAAAGATCTGACTGCTTCATACTTATCGGGCATCCTGAAATCTCCAACTGAAAGCATCTTGAAGTCTCCAATCACAATCTTGTAATCATTTAACTTGTCAAAGAACAAGTTCTTGGGAAAAACTGCAGTACATGGGATGTTTAAGTCCACCACTTTCAATTGATGCAAATGAGAAAGAAATGAAATTTGACTTTGGTTTGTATCTCCTTCCACTAACGTTTTGATCAAGCTCTTTCTTATATACAGCTCTTCCAGAGAAGTCAGCCTTGATATAAAATTAGGTGGGATCATCTTCTTTATGGAACAATTGCTGATGTCTAGTAATTGTAGCTTATCTAAGCTCCCTAAATCAGCTGGCAAATTTTCAATTCGAGATCCAGAAAAGCTGAGAATTCTTAATTTTTTCAGCTTTCCTATGATGGATAACTTTTTATCTAAACTGCATCGCTCCAAACAAAGCAATCTGAGGTTTGATAGGCTTTCAATTGAAGATGGTAAGCTTGATAGATGAATACCAGTCAGTATTAAGACTCTGAGCTTTTTCATTCCTTTAAAAAACCTGTCAGGTATTTCTAAAGATGGATCATCGCTGTCAATTTGGAAAAATTTAAGTTGAGGACAATTTATTACTTCAGGAAGCTCATCAATGATATCACTGTTGCATATAGAAATAGAAGTGCACCTCTTGAGTTCAGGCCAGTCCTCAAGTTTGCCATTTCTCAAGGTAAAAACATTTTGCTCCTTGTGTGCTATAGATAAAGCAGCATCTCGAACCAAATCATGCATATTGAAATGAATACTAGAACTTCCATCCAACTCCAAATCCAAACCTGAGTCTTTTAGCTTTTGGATTGATTCCTTTATTCTGTCCCGAGCTTCCCCAAGCGAGTAGACCCCTTCAAGTATACCCAAACCAAAGCAATACTTCACCAAGTCCATAATCAGTGGTTGATGACCCATTTGAGCACAAAGTAAGAAAATGGACTTGAGCTCCTCATTTTCTAGATGGTCATAACTCATCTTTATAGAAATCTCCATAGGATTCTGTACTCCCACCAGTTCTTGCTTTTTAAGTTTCTCTATCGTAGCTTTCCACTCTGACTCGCTCTTGTCTCTTAATGCCCTTCCAACTGTAACTATTGCCATGGGTAGCCGTGCACAGAACTTAATAATTTCTTCTTTAAAGTGGGACATTTCATCAGGTATTCCAGTCACCTTCTGTAACAACATCAGTGCATCCGTGTCATCTAATTCCTTTATGCTGAAAATTGACTTAACAACCATCTTCTCAGACAATACATTTTTATCCCTTGAAGTTAGCAGAATTTTGCACCCCTTATAATCACCAAGAGATTTTTCTTTAAGAGATTTTTCTTTTTCCACCCCTTTGGGATCCTGTTTATCATTGCTTGTCTTCTTGCTTAAATTATCATCATCATCAAGTGGAATCCCTAACTTATTCAAGTCTAATCTGTCCCAAAGGTCATCCAAGATTATAAGAGTGTTCTCCGTCTCTTGCTTTAACCTCCTCCGTAGACGATCAGCTCTCACATTCTCACCATCCCGTTCCAATCTCAATCTTAACACGTAAGCAATATCTTCCTGGATTCTTTGTAGATTGGGTTTGGCTGTTATTTCTGATATAGCCACCACGTCAAACAGTTTCTTGTCTAGAGCGTTCTTAGCAATTTCTTTGATTAAAGTGCTCTTGCCGACACCACCTTGCCCATGCAGTCCAACCATTCTCACAGTGGGATCTTCAAGTTTTGTCATTATGTCTTCCATAGTGGATTTTCTAGAACCAAATTCCATATAGCCAGCATTAGACAAAGAGGCGTCATTAGATGTTAAGTTCTCTGTATAGGCAACTTCATTAAACTTGGGGGACTCATCTATTAGCTTCTTAACCTCCACTGTCATCTTCTTTGCTCGTCTACCCAGTCTATGCCTAAAGCAAGGAAATAAACAATTGGAAAACCAGCGTGTTTTTTTGTGTCCTTCATCGTTCCTATATTTCTCGAGTTCAGTCTCAAATTTACCCACTTCCCCAAACCATTCTGTAACCTTAACTTCAATGCCGTGTAGATTTTTCTCAGCTTCATCACGTTGATGACCTATACTCTCTTTTACATGTCCAAGATCCTTGACACTACGGTTTAGTTCGTCAAAGTTTTGCCTGTAACAGAGAATGTAAGCCCCGTGCTTAATACACACATCCCACACAGGAAAAATTACTCGCTGCGCTATTGCGGACGCCACACCGTCCACACTGGCCGACGACACACTCACCATACTTCGAAATTCGTTTTTCTTGTACCCTGTGCGACTACATTTCTTTCCCAACGAAATGCACAGTGGAAACAGATCAGTCAAGAACTCATAAATGATATTTGGTCATATAAAAATCACAATTACATTTACTAAAATTCAATCAAGCAAGACGTTAAAATAATATTCAAAAGTAAATAGCATCAGATTTTAAAATCGGCCATTTACGAATAGTCTCATCGGCCACTTAGCTTAATGACAAGTTGATGTTAAAGTGAAGTCCACAATGACTAATGCAAAAATTGGCTTTGACCATTTCAGCATTAGTCACGAGACCGCAACATTTTATTTCATATACCATGGTTTTCTTGTATATAAAATAAATATGTTAATGTTAATTTTTTTCAAAATCTGATGGTTTCCCTTAAACTGATAAGCAATACATAAGGTCTTTTATATATTATATACTAGTTTGGTACATAGGCTAATGCACGGATTATCACATATTTATTTTAATGATATTTAATTATTATTATTTTCTATAATGTTTTAATCATTTTTCTATCAAGTAAAATTTGTTAATATGTAAAGTATTTATATTATTTTTTTATTGACTCAAAAAAGTAAAAATAGTACTCCCTCTAGTCATATTTATAAAACACAAATTGAAAGGATGTTTGGTCCTTTTTATAAGACCCAATTTATTATGTCCTTTGCATTAATTATTTTTAAACTAAAATACCCATAATTAAAAGAGAGGTTGTAATGACAGACAAATAGAAGAGAGAGAAATGAGTATTAATAACAATGATAGTTTTAAAAAAAAATTAAGACATATTTATTGTCCATGTTCTCAGAACCGGACCGGACCGGCCGGTTCGACCGGTTCGACCGGGAACCGGTCTGGTGACCGGTTCGGTTACTCTATAAAATCGGAGGAACTCAGAACCGGTGGAAACCGGTCAAGAACCGGTCAAACCGGGCCAAAACCGGCCAAAACCGGTCAAGAACCGGTAGCCAAAACCGGTTTGAACCGGTTTTTTTTTTTTTTTTTTAATTTTTAATTTTTTCATTTAAAATTTTAAATTTAATATAAAATATTTTAAAAATAATTAAAAAATAAAAACACATATTTAATAAATATCTCAAATAGATATAAATTATTTTATCAATTATTATTATTATTTTCTTGTAAAACATATAATTTGGTCATTTATATTAATTTATAATTTTTTTATATCTTGATTTTTGATAATTTTATATTATATTAATTTGTCATTTTCTTTCTTTATTCTAAATGTAAATTTGTTATTGTTAATGGACATTATTTTATTTTATTAAAATTTGAACTTAAGTATTATGATATATTTAATTAAACTTTTATATATTTTTTGAATGTTAAAACCTTGTAAAGTGATGTTTTAAGTTTTATTATAGTTTTTAATGTTATAAATGTTATAAAGTTATGTGATATTATATTTATTTAATATTATTTTATAAATTATTTTATTATTATTATTTTATTAATACCGGTTCAACTGGTTCAACCACGGTTGAACCACGGTTGAACCATTGAACCTTGAACCAGTACCTTGACCGGTTCAATGACCGGTCCGGTTTTAAAAACATTGTTTATTGTTATCAACTAAATTAATCACTCTCATTAATATGATTAATTAGGTAATTGCATCTTATAAACTTGACTGATGATATATTTATTGCTAATGATATATTAATTTTTGTAGAGAAAAGTTGGGATAACATATAGTCAATAAAGGCTGTTTTCCAACTATTTGAGGTGGTTTCAAGTTTGAAAGTCATTTTTCATAAGAGTGTGTCGGTGGGGTGAATTGTAAGGTTGGACAGTTACTTTTGAAGTATCTTGAGTGGCCTACTGGGGTGAATATAAGGAAAAACGTCACACGGAAACCGGTACTTGAAGTTATTCAGAGAAGGTTGAGTTCATGGAGTAGTAAACATTTATCTATTGGCGGACATGTAATACTTCTCAAATTAGTGTTGGTTGCTATTCCAATCTATTATCTTTCTTTTTTCAAGGTTCCCACAAGTATTATCGCTTCCATTAAATCTATTTTTAAAAATTTATTGTGGGGAGAGGATGAAAAAAGTTAAAAAGTTCATTGGGTGGCATGGAATAAGGTATGTAAAGAAAAGGAAAAGGGTGGATAAGGTGTAAAGGATTTAAATAGGTTTAATTTAGCTTTATTGGGGAAATGAAGATGAAGGAAATTGGTGGAAAAAGAAAGCTTGTGGTATAAAGTTTTGGTGGGTTTATATGGAGTAAAAAATGGGAATTGAGGGGGGAAAAAGGGAGAAGGGTCGGTATGGTGTCAAAATATTTGGGGTCAGTATGGTTTAGGCAATCAGTTGAGAAGGTGGTGGGGAATGGTGGAAATACTCTATTTTGGCTGGATCCATGGCAGAGGAGGGTGTTTTAAGGGACAAATTTGGATGGTTATATGCGCTAGCTGAAAATAAGGAAGTGAAGTTAAAAGATATGGGATACTAGGAGGGGGATTCTTGAGTGTAAACTTGGAAGTGGCGGAGAGATTTTTTTCAATGGAAATGAAATTTGTTTCACGGGTTAAAACAAATTGTGGAACTAAAAAGCTTGATACAAGGGAAGGGGAAGGATACATGAAAGTGGAAAAAGGAGTGAGATTGAAGGTACTGGCTTGTGATACATGTTGTGTTGCATAATGATATGTGTTGAGTTTCAACAGTTTTAAGGCCTTATTGTGAGTACTAGAGTGGACAGAGAAGGATGGTAGACCTTATGGTTTGCTATGGTAAGAGTTATTTAGCTTTTTTTGGTGGAAGAGAGTTATTTAGCTAGGGAGGAATAAAATGGTTTTTTAGGAATAAGGAGTTATAGATACAGTACATTTTTTATGAAGCTAGAATTATGTCCTAGAAATGGCTTAGGACAAGGTCAAAAGGTTGTACCTACTCCCTGGGTTGCTACATGCTAAATCTAGTAGCATATGTCTAGTGATAACACAAGATAATATATTGCGAAGGAGATGCTATATGAGTTGGAAGCCAGATTTTGCAGTATATACAGTAAATTTGTATTAGCTTAGAGGGAGTAATTGTATACGTAGTAGTATACAATGCAAATGTGGACGATTTGTTCCTTTGAGTGAATAGTTGTTTGGACGAACAACTGACTTCTGAAAGGTGCAATATGTTATATATTTTGAAGTTTTGGGTTTGCTGTGGGAGCTTGGAATTCTGAACGTGGTAAAAATGCTGGAAAACTTAGAGGCATATTAGCAACATTGATTCAGATGCTATGTTTTTTAATTGGTCATCTATCATCGTAGAGGAACATGGAATAACTCTGTGCTATCAGGAGAGGAAATTCAGTCTCAAGGCTTTAATCTTATCATTTCTTGATATGTATTTTTTCAAGGATTAGGGCTATGTTGGAGGTGTATGTAGTTTTTGGGCTAATTTGATGTAAATAACGTTGTTTTCTCATGCTGGTACTACGTATGCTAGTCGTGAGTACATATTCAATAAAATTGTTTTACTTTGTCTTTTCTAAAAAAAAAATATTAAAACTAGTGCATTTTGCACTATAGCGTTTAAACACATAAAACTAAAATGCAAAATATACCTATTGTGCATCGAGGGAGGTTAAAACATTGGGGAGATCTTCATCAATGGATCATGAACAAACCATATAAGTGAACTTGACACCACTTTTAACCCGAAATCTTAAGGTATTAGGTTTGCAGGTCTTTCCACTTATATATTGCTCAACTTGTCCATTTTTACCCAATGTGGGACTGCACATATCTCTTCCACATGGTAGCTCCCCCTCAAGCGGAAGCCATTTTCGATCCACGAGTATTCAATGATGGCCTTTAGAGCTTAATCATGGCTGCCAATATGCTCTTCGTCGTTAGGCCTTTAGAGCTTATCCACTACCGCCAACATGCTCTAAATACTTGCATCGTCGCTCCATCATTTCACTGTCATGGGACACACCGCCTGACCTCCATGTTACTAGTAAGACATTCGATCTCCATATATGGATCCACCGCCAGGAAAACTTTCGATATAAGGGATCCCATACCTGGATCCACCATCAATCCATCTTACTCGTTGGAGCCAGTCATCAGCACTTGAACTCCAACAATACCATTTATTTATAAAATCAAATATTTTAATAATATTATTAAAAATGTTCCTAATATATTGTTTAGATAGAATGCTTTATATCAGTGGGACAAAGAAATAGTCTATAATATTTTCACTGACAAAAAATATTATAAGCTCTTACAAAAGACATAATTTCATGACAAACAAAAAACTAAAATATTTAAATTTCTACAAATTATAATTATAATCTACGCATTTTCATATTAGGTATTAGAGAAATTGGGAATGGTTAAAATTTAAAAAAAAAAAGTAACTGGAACTTGTTTTTCTTAAGCTCAAACTATATATCGCTATATGTTTATCATGTTTAAAAAGTAACTGGAACTTGTTTTTCGTAAGAGTAAATCCAACGTCCAACGCGTTGTTATAAAACAAGCATCTAATGCTTTGTGAAAACCAGTGTGTAAACACTGCATCCTTTTGGGAAGAGTCCAATCGCTTATATAACTTACACTAACATTTTCTATCAAATAGTTATATAACGCGTCCATTTGTCAGGAAGTACACTTATGCTTTTCGATGATGATTTCATTTGAATGTTCTGTTATTCCCTCTCTTTTCATACATGACATTTCATTTGATTATTCAAAAAGTGTACCACAGGAGACAGAAAAACTTCTCTCTGCAAGTTCATACAAGTAGTGGAGGCACTGCTTGTCCCGTTGACCCCTTTTCTCTCAACCCCAAGCTGACACGTGGTAATAGTCAAATGAATGTGAAAGAACAATTTTTGACAAAGGCTCGGATCCCATAACGGATACTTTCGCTCAGAGGCCTATAAATAGAGGACGAAGCTCATGAAGAACCAATGAAGCATTCACAATTTTCAAAGAGCTGAAACTCTGTCAAAATACTTGAACGACCAACACTTGCCCGAAAAGAGCATTTTCTTAGCTTTGCTAAGTTATTCTGTGTAATCAGTTTCATATTTGTAATCAAATTGTTGTTTGGAAAGCTAGGAGTGGCTTAGTGATAAGAATACTTGGGTGTTGTTTTAATCTCAGGGAGATATTAAAAGTGTGTCATAAGTGACCTAAAGAATACTTGTAGCCAAAAGTGTCAAGGTAGAATACTTGTTTGTAATCAAAATTTTGATTAGTAGAACCCTTCAAAAGGTTATTTTTGAAGGAGAACTAGACGTAGCTTAGGTTGAGTGAACCAGTATAAACCGAGTGTTTTTTCTCTATTGCTTTTAGCTTACTTGTTATCTCTTGTGTTATTTCTTCGCATTAGACGCACAAGTTTCCTTATAAACCTATTTGTGAAAAGACTTTGTTTTCGCTTGGACGATAACTTGAAAACACAGTTTCATCATCAAACTGTTATTTTGAACCATTGGACGATAGCTACAATTCTACATTTTAGAAGTCCCTTGTAAAATTTGAACTAAGATATCTCCATATTTGCAAAAAGTTTTCAAATTTTGTCTAACACATTATTCAACCCTCCTTCTAATGTGTCCTTGTATTTCAATCGACGACATCGTCGGTGCTGTCGAGTTTGTCGCCTCCCAAATTTTGAAGTGTTTTCCATAATTTTAAAAACCGAACCGGTGATCAACCCGGTCAAGGCTCTGGGTTATTGGGTCAATGGTCGAACCAGTGGGTCACTAATTGAACTGCATGACCCGGTCTCTATTAAAAACTTTAAAAATTATATACCCTACCTTAAAAAAATTTAACTTTTATATATATATATATATAAATTTGTGATGTAATTTTTTTAATGTGATTTAATAATTAAAGTTAATATATATTATAGTTGTCATACTATTAATAACTAGCCATGTTGTTATAGTGGCAAAATGCAATTTTCAGCTTCCATTGCATGCTTGTGTGGGAAATTTTTACACTTTCTTCTAACTTACATCTAACTTCCCTTGCAGCAGCAACGTACACATCCCTCTGCACATGCGGTTTTCAATAATAAAAAAAAAAAAAGCACACACACTTTTCCAAGCCTAATAAATGCCACTCATTTCAAAATTCAAAATTCAAAATTCAAAATTCACTAGTCCATCCGAAAAACTGGCCGGATCACACCGGTTCGTACCGGTTTGAAAGCAAGTCCAATCCAATTATCAACTCGAACCGTGTTTGGCACCGGTTCGACCAGCCAGTCCGATCCGATTTTTAAAACTATGGTGCTTTCTGTGTTTGTGTTTAAGAACGATCGAGCCTCTCGTCTCTCCCTCTGGCTCCAAATCTTCCTCTCCCTCTAGCTCTTTATCTCCCCCAAAACCTCTCACACACGTGTCCAGTTCTTAGTGGACAATCATTAGGTTTGGATATAACCAACCCTACGTCTAGGCCAAAATTTGACATGTTTTAATTTTTGGAGAATGAAAAATGAACAAAAAATTTTGTAGGGACAAAAATCAAACTTTTTCAATTTTATAAAAACGAAAAACATATTTTAATATAAATTAAATTATTTTGGCCCTCAAAAATTGTTGGTCAAGCTCCACCACTAGGGGCAACACTTATTTTTGTATGGAAGCAAAAACAAATTACTTAACATATTAAGTAAAAAAAAATATTACTTTGTGGGGACAACTGCCCCATTACCCCCATTGCCCCTACTATGAATCGCCCGTTCTTTATATGCTTGGTTTTAATAGTTAATACCAATGTTCTCAAAATCGGACCGGATTGGCCGGTTCGACCGGAAACCTGTCTGGTGACCGGTACGGATACTCTATAAAATCGGAGGAGCTTGGAACCGATGGGAACCGGTCAAACCGGGCCAAAACCGGTCAAGAACCGGTACCCAAAATCAGTTTGAACCGGTATTTTTTTTTTAATTTTTTTATTTAAAATTTTAATTTTAATATAAAATATTTTAAAGATAAATAAAAATACATATTTAATAAATATCTCAAATAATTATAAATTATTTTATCAATTATTATTATTATTTTCTTATAAAACATATAATTTGCTCATTTATATTAATTTATAATTTTTTTATATCTTGATTTTTGATAATTTTATATTATATTAATTTGTCATTTTCTTTCTTTATTCTAAATGTAAATTTTTTATTGTTAATGGACATTATTTTATTTTATTAAAATTTGAACTTAAGTATTATGATATATTTAATTAAACTTTTATATATTTTTTGAATGTTAAAACCTTGTAAAATGATGTTTTAAGTTTTATTATAGTTTTTAATGTTATAAAGTTATGTGATATTATATTTATTTAATATTATTTTATAAATTATTTTATTATTATTATTTTATTAATACCGGTTCAACCACGGTTGAACCATTGAACCTTGAACCAGTGCCTTAACCGGTTCAATGACCGGTCCGATTTTAAAAATATTGGTTAATACTGTCAACAAATATTTTAACGACAATTAAAAAAATATTTAATTTGAAAACATATTTCTAAATAACTATCAGTAAATATTTAGTAGTATATCCTTAATATTTATTACAAATAATATTTTTAAATTATATAAGTTTGGTATTAATATTATCAATAAATATTATTTAAAGGTTAAAACAATAAAATAAACGTTTGGTCTTAATACTATCAACAAATATTAATATAACCGTTACGAACAATATTTAAAACATAATTTTTTTAAATAGCTTTCAGTATTAACGTCAAAAATAAAATATAAAAACTATTAGTAAATGTTTGGTAGCATATCATTAATATTTATTACAAACAATATTTTAAATTATATAAGTGTGGTCTTAATATTATCAATCAATATTATTATAAAATAATAATTAATGTAAATAATTATTATTAATAGTCAATATAAATAATAAAATAATTATAATTATAAATAAAAGACAGTTATTATAAGATTAAAATAATAATAAAGATAGGCAAAGGCTAGGGTGGACCACCTTAATAGGTGGTCCATGGTGAATAAAAAATTTTAGCCACTAGATAAATCAATGTTAATAGGTTACACCTTGCACTTGGCACACCAGATTATCTCCTCCCAACTCTCTCTCCCGCCATAGAATATTGTTCATCGCCGCCATCGGAGGTGGCGCCGGTGTTTCAGTTGTTTGTTTTGTCATCCAGAAACCCACAATAGTGACAACACAACCGGCGTCTTGTGTCTCTCCACCCCTCCCTCTCCTCAACGTCTACCCCCAGCACTGCGATCTTCTCCAGCGCAGGGAAGCCGGAGCCATTCATCACCATGGCAAGATTCCGGTGATGGTTCTCTCTCCGCCTTATTTTATTTTATTCTCGTTATACAAATGCTATGGTTCTCTCTCGTCTCTCCGCTTCAACCTCGATTCTTATTTTCATTTCCCTATACTTGCTCGATCTAACCGTTTCCGCTCTCTGCGCTTCAATTGACTGAAAAATCCTCGATTATTTGTTCATTCATTTCAAAGATAAAGATAATTGCTATTAACACTTTGTGCTTCAAAGACATTTGCAGATGTGCAAAACGCAAGAACAAGAACCACCAAGATGTGCAAAATCTTAAATCTAAACATAGCAATTTTGTGGATTATAAATCACATGTAGAAGCTACTCAAGTAATCATGTGGAATGGCAGCATTGTGTTCTTCTTTACTTTACTATAGTAAGTCTGTGTTGTGATTCTGGAAGCAATTCTTTACTGATTTTCTTAATTAATAAGTAGATTTGTGGTTCTTTTGGTTTGTTGATGAGTTATGAATATTCAGATTCTCCACCACAAGTTTGGTTAAAAAATCACTGCAACTCCAAGTTGTCGGAATCTCGCCAATAAAATTTGGACCCGCCGGAGAGTGCGAAGATCCGCGAGCGCGACCTCCTTCTACGGTGGCGGCTGATGGCAGCTATGGATGATGGTGGGGAGGGAAAAGGGAAGAGGGAGAAAGAAAAATAAAATTAACGAAGAAAGAAAAAATAATTTGGTGCAGAGAATGCATCAAATTATTGTGTGGATCAGATAAATCCAAGGGTGTATAAAAGTGGTTCATTATAGACCACATGACTCACTTGTCCACCGTAGTCTTGGCCATAAAGATAATAATAAACTAATCATATAATCTTAAGATGAACTACCACTATTACATTGGTCCCAGTGATATTGGATTTGGATTCCTTAAACTGGTAGATACTTCATACCTATAATATGGTAACTCAAAACATCTTATAATCTTAAGATAAATAAAAATAAAAATATTGCTACAACAATAATATATTAGGCTAAAATCTAAAATAGTATAAAAATAATATTATAAAAGGAAAATAAACATAATAGAAAAACAAACATAATAATAAATTTTTATAATAATAATAATAATAAATAAATAAATAAAATTATAAAATGAAAAAATTTAAAATATTATTTTTAAATATAATAATTTTATATTGGTGAGAAAAAATGCAAAAACAAATTATTTGAATCAAAATACATCAACTTTATTGTATAATAATGTGTGAACGTTAAAATTTCATAAATTAAAATTAAATTAAGATTATAATATCTTAAAATTAAAAAAAAAATCTAGAACAAAAAAATGATCCCTTAATAATAGTAAAAATAATATTATAATAAATATTTAAAATATCATTAAGATATTTAAAATAATAATAAAAATGTTGATTAAAATTTATAATATGAAAGTTTATATATATTTATGTTAAGTTATAATCTCTAAACAACTGTAAATTAAATAAAAATAACACTAATAATTAATATAAAAATACTAACAAAATATAAAAATTAAAAAAATAATAGTAAACTTATACTGTAATCTTAAGGTAAATCAATAATAGAAAAATATTATAAAAAAGAAAGTAAACATAATAAAAAATTATACATAATAATAAATTGTTATTATAATATTAAGGCTAAAATACAATTTTGGTCCTCCTATAATTCTAAATCTACAAATTTAGTCTTCCTATTTTAAAATCAAGTCCCCCAATTTTTCAAAATTAGCAATTTTGATCCTTCTGAAAGTTCACCATCCATGACACCTAGAGCTGTCAAAATTGGCCCGGCCCGATGACCCGTCAGGCCAGGCCGGGCCAGGCTAAAAAAATTTGGCCTAAAAAAAAATAGGCTAATTTGGCCCGGCCTAACGGGCCAAACGGGCCAGGCCGGGCTTATAAATTCTTGGCCCGAATACCTTTCGGGCCCATTTGGCCCAACCTTTTTTTTTTATTTTTTCCTTTTAAAATTAGGCTAATTTAAACAAAAAAAATAAATGGGCCAAACGGGCCAGGCCGGGCCTAAAAAAATTTGGCCTACAATACATTCGGGCCAGGTCGGGCCAGCCCGTTTCAACAACTTGGCCCGACGGGCCGGGCCCGGCCCATTTGACACCTCTAATGACACCTATGTAGGATGCTGACTTGGCGCTTATGCAACAAGAGATTAAATAGTATGAAAATAAAGTATCTTAGTGAAAATTGAATCCAAGACCTCTTACACAAGAACTACATAATGAACCACTAGGCTACATAGTTTCTTTACTTAATATTGTAAACAATATTTGTCATATATCATAACTAAAAGAGTTTTTATTATTTTTCTTATTTTATTTTAATTATTAAAATTATTTAAATTGCGTAAATTAGTATGTAAATTGTTTACATAAATTATTTTATGTAATTTACATAAATTTATATTAGTATGTAAATTATAAAAAAATTATTATTTTGTATAATTTGAATGAAAATAATTTACATAAAAACAAATTTATGTAATTTGTATAAATTACATAAAATGATTTATGTAAATACTTTACACATTAATTTATGTAATTATATTGATTTATATAATTAGAATAAAAATAATTTATATACATGAAATAAATCAAATATTTTTATATTATTTAAACAAATTTTTTAATAATCTACATATTATCATTATAAGAAATTATTTTTAGTAATTTACATAGTTTAATTATACAAATTTTTTTTACGTATTAATATATATATATATATATATATATATATATATATATATTCATTATAAAAATTTAATTAATATATAAATTATTTTAATTATACAATTCTGGAGTAAAAATAAGTTATAATTATATAAATGATAATATAAGATAATATGTTAAATAAATTAGTGTAATTAAAATAAGTAAATTACTTAAAATAATTTTGTATTATTATAATGTGTAAATTATTAAAAAAATTGTATAAACAAAATATATTTTTATTCTAATTATATAAATATAAATCAATATAATTAAAAAAATTAATATATAAAATATTTATATAAGTCATTTTAGGTAATTTATACAAATTACATAAATTTATTTTTATGTAAATTATTTTTATTCAAATTATACAAATTAATAAATTTTTAATTTTTTTCTTAAATTTTTTTGGTTCGGTAAGAAAAATAAATTTAATTAATAGAATTACGTATTGATATAAATTTGTGTAATTTGTGTAAATTACATAAAATAATTTATGTAAATAATATATATTACTAATTTACGTAATTTAATTAAATTTTTATAATGAGAATAAAATAATAAAAAATAATAACTCGTGCAATAATGATAGATAAAAAACATTGTTTACAATATTAAATAAAAAAAACTTTGTAACCTAGTAGTTCATTGTTTAGCTTTTGTGAAATGGGTCTTGAGTTTAATTCCCACTAGGACACTTTATTTTTCATACTATTTAGGGTCAGTTTGGTTAAACAACTTAATTAAGATCTTATTCAATAAATTTGGATATACATGTTAAAAAGTGCTTACATAATTTTATAATGTTTGGATGCACATTGTTGCATAAGCACTTATAAAATGATTATTCATTTTACAAATTAAAAACAATTAAGAATCAAAATATGATTAAAAATAAAATAATTTTTTAAAAGTAACTAAAAATTAAGAAATATCATTATATACCATAAAAATATTAAAAATAAAAAATCATTAATTACCTTTTACCTATTTTATTATCGTGAAAACAAAAAAATAAGAATCATAAATCTCAAAAAATTAAAAATTAGGAATGTCTTTTGAATCATGAATTTTTTTTGGACAAGAACCAAAAGTAAAGTAGATGAAACAAAATAGTACGATAAGCGGAAGTTAAAAAACGAAAAGTGGAAAAACAAAATTATTACACAGGTGAAGGAATGAAAAAAAAAATGAAACTGAAATGCTCAGTGGTGGGTTTCGAACCGTGGCAGTTGTAAAAGTAGCGCACAAGCACTTGGCAATAAGCTATCAATAAGTTTAAAATATCTTATGGTTATAAGATCTTTTTATAAATTCTCTCAAACACTCACATAAATATTTATAGTATAAGATAAGTCTCAATAAACTATTGATAAGTTCTTTCAAACAGAGGCTTAATTCTTTGACACATAAGTGTTATGTCAGCACCTTACATCGATGCCACATTAGAAGGACTAAAATTGCTTATTTTAAAATAAGAGGACTAAATATCTTAATTTTAAAATAGAAGGACTAAAATTAGGAAATTAAATGTTTTGATTTTATAATAGGAGGACAAATCAACACATGTAAGGACTAAAATTTGGGGACTAAATGTTTTTATTTTAAAATAAGAGAACTAAAATTGTAAATTGAAAATTATAGGAACCAAAAGTGTATTTTAACCTAATATTAAAGATGTTATAAAAATAAAATTTTAGAAATATTATACCCGTGCATCACACTGATACCAAGTCTAGTTGAAATTAATAACTGTATGTACAACATATTTTTATAGTAATTTTAAAAGTATTTCTTTTCTATTTTTCTTTTTTAATCTCTCTAATAATAATAATAATAATAATAATAATAATAATAATAATTATTATTATTATTATTATTATTATTATTATTATTATTATTTAGCAGTAGTCTTCCTTCACGAGTTCAAGCCCTTTGTTCATTTAAGCTTTTGTAATTATTATTAACCTCTTCTTCCTTCACGGATTGCAATTAACCCTCCTCCCCTTTTGTTCAGTGTATTAGTTATTGTTTAGGGTTTAGGGTTTAGGGTTCAGTGGTGTAAGGCCCCACTGTATTCACATGAGAGGAAACGATCTATTTGGCGGGAGAACCTGTGTTCAATTCCTTGCGTGTGCAAAATTTTCTTGGACCAGCGGCAGTCATGCACCGCGAGCGAGATTAGTCTCTGATCCAGTGAGTTGGGTGACACCCGTGGTCTTTGACCCAGGACCAAAAAAAAAATACATCAATGATATAGCCGAACTCATACTATATCTGTGAGATTTGCTAACGTACACATTTAATTTTCAGTATGAGTACCTTAACATATCATATATATATATATATATATATATATATATATATATATATATATATATATATATATACAAAAACTCAATTTGTACCTTATTTTATTTATTTACTAGATAGTACCATGCGATGCACGGGTTTATTGAGAAGGGAATAAATTTTTTGTATGTATAAAGTATGTTGATAATGTTGTTAATTTGTTATAATACTTAAAAAAGATCTAAAACTAATTCAAATTTTCACAATGAGGAACTTATTAATTAAAAAAAGTAATAAAAGATAATTAGATGGATTTATTTTATAATACAACTCATTTTAAAAAAAATATTATACAACTAAAAAAATTTCTATATATACACAAATAAAACTATATAACAAAAAGAAGATGAAAATAATCAGAAAATTAATTTTAACTAAAAGAACTCACATATTGTTCTACATCATATTTTCTTATGGAGTTCATTAATTTAACATCCTGTACAAATATTGGAAACAAAATTAAGCAAATGAATGAAACAATATAAATTTAAGAACACATATTTAAATTATTACATATAACCGCAATGTTATATATCACATTCATTTGTATTAAATTTGATATGATTTTCTAATATTTTATGTTTGAGATAGACATTTTCTATTATTTTGAAAGACAAATTATAATTGAACTTAAAAATAAAAAATAACAATTTAATATATTTTTCGATAAACAACAATTTACCATTTTTATTATAATTTTATTAAAATTTATTTAAAAAACTATTGCCTTTTCATGTATTAAATAATATAAATAAATTACCAAATACTTAATTATTTTTTTAAAAGATACATGTGAAAAAATGAAAATTACATTCATCTATTGTTACAAATTCAAATCAACCACATAATATATATAGTACGTTAATCTTTATTTGACAATTTATACTTCCTTTCATTATTTCGTTAAGACATATAATATTAATTTAATAATAAATATGTAGTATTATCCCCTTTATATATTTATTATCATTCATGTTTAATTGATTTTAATTTTTTCATATACTTAAGTGATGAAATTATCTATTTTATTTGAAAAAGTATTCAAAATATAACTAATGTCTAAATCAATTTCAAAATAAATTTAAATTTGAAATATAGATATAAATATTTATATTAAATTATTATAATAATGAAAAATAAAAAACTATTGAAATATTAAAATAATTTAAAATCCAAATTTAATGTGCATAGAGAAAAAAAATAGACAAACACATGAATTAATTTTAATATGTTAAATTTAATTGAATCTAAATTAATTAGGTGAAAAATTCAAATTTACTTAAATAAAAAAAAGTCTTCAATGAATTTGAGTGAGAAGATGTTATAAAGGAAAAAATATATTTATATTGAAATTAATATAATAATATGACAACAAATTCTTTGATTTTGTGTATCATATTCATAATTGTTCATTTTAAATTAATCTTTAAGACATAGTTCTATTACTTAATTCATTCAAATCAAAATATATACGGTTATAATTACCATAGTTATTATAATTGGACATAGACATTAATTTTGAATGAATTTGAAGAAAATATTAATTTATTTTTATTTAAAATGATATTTATAAGAAAATTCAATGAATTTTTTGGTCATATTCAAGAAGAAGAATAAGACACTGTAACTCCATCAAACCACAAAAGATCCGCAATAGGGTTAATATCAACATTTACAACCAAATATCAAACAGTAAGCCTAAGAAAAAAAAGAGAGAAATAGGAATAAAAAAAAGAAGAAAAATAAAGGAGAAAACATAATGATAATAATAATAATAATAATAATAATAAATAAATAAATAATACTGCAACTCCATCAAACCACACCACCATGGCTCTATCATGAATGTACTCAAAATTACAACAATTATCTCTGCAAGTATTCCATGACCCATCGCAGAAAATCCACCACCATCTACTCTTGGTCTCACTGCTTTTATAATCATATTAACTAATTACGGAAAGTAATCATATTTATATTGATATTTGATATAATTATAATACTAACTCAATTGTATAAATTAGTTAATAACAATATTTATTTATCATTTATGAAATATAAACATAATCATAATATTAAGGAAATATTTTTCAAAAATTCAAATATAATAGTAATAATAATATATAGATAGATATGTCAAGAAAATAAACTTTTTACACTATATTGCACATATAATTGAATTGAATATATAATATAAAATCAAATCAAATAATAATAATAATAATATTATTATTATTATTTTTAAAATTGAATAAATTAATATCAGTAAAATTTTAAAATTTCTTTAATTAAAATATTAATCAAAATATAATTTTAAATTTTCGTTATTTAAATTTGGAAAGAAAATTATAAATATATTAAATGTTTTACAAATATTAAGATTGTGATTGTGCTAATCAATAATTAATTAATTGATTAATGATACTAAAATTAAGAATGAAATATCAATCAATTAATCAATATATTATATAAAATGTTACCATAACATGATATGTGAACAATCAATTATAGTCAACAACTGTGTTTTATATAATATATAAATAGATTTATTTATTGATGATTGATTTTATTTTACATATCATCGTGCCATCACATTTTACCCATATATAATCCTTAAATAAACAGAAATTGGCCATACAAAACACAAATCTGAAGAGAATCGATCGAGTAGAAAAGAAGAAATTAAAAGAATCAGATCATATAAAAAAAAGGTGAAAAGTTTATGAATCAGAAAAGAGCAAGCTAGGGTCGGAGATAGAGGAAGTAACCGTGGGTGAACTGTGCGCCTCTTGCACCTCTAAGCGGTCACAAAGAAGGAAAAAAAAAAAAAAAACAAACGGGGAGAGAAGAAGCACACCTCTAAAAAAGGGGGGAGAGAGGGAGAAGCAGGTAGGCATGTGATTCTTTTTAAACACTCACACGATATAATAAACTATACATTATAAAGCATGTAGATAAATAAATCTAATCATACAAAAGCAGAGCAGTTTTACTTGTAAAATAAAATTATGATGAAGTATACATCACTACTTATGCAAGAGCTAGGAACAGAGAGATTGGTAGCATGCAAATATATTTATTTACGATATTCATTTCAGCAATGAATCCATTAAAACACCGCAAGTAACTGGTAAGGGTATTAAGGATCTAACCTTCGTTGTGAGACAAACTAAGAATGAGGAAAGCTCTTATTCTTCACCACCAACTACTCCATTTTTTCATTTCTTTTCCTCTCTATATACGCCTGTCTGTCTCCCCCTCACATTTTCTTTCCCTTTCTGAATATTAATTCCCCTCGTTTTGAAGCTGCTACTGCCTTGCAAAGCTTATTATTGGATGAAATGCATTTTGTCAAAGTTTTGTTAAAGAGCTACAAATTGTGGCTTATGTTATAATACAGTATTATTTTTTTGGTACGTAACATTCTAATATTTGTAAAGCCATGAGAGTTGAAAGATCTGAACATGCACTTTATATATCCATCTTTGTATGAGTGAAATTTCTTAAAATCTTAAATAAATAAATAAAAGCCAATATTGATTGATATAAGCTATAAAGAAAGGAACAAACCTATGTTCTTGGAATTGGACGACCGTGAACTGTGATTTGTCTTTACTTGTCACTATTTCAAATCGTAAGCAATAAACTGAAAATGAGATATGTTGGTAAGCCAGACCTGAAGAAAACCAACACCGAGTAAAACAGCAAGAGAATACTGAGAGCACGACCAAAGAAATGGGATAAGTATAAACAAAAACGATCCTCACCTTTTCTTTTTCGAGTGGAAAGATATCTTCACTTTTTCTTTGACAGGCACCACATCAGTGACCAGGACCAGTGTTATTCCTGAGTATTTTATAAGAAAAATGTGTTTGTTAACTATTAAAAATGATTGAAAATTTTTTTATATGTTCAAAATAATTAAAAATGTGTTTGATTGACATTATTTTTTCTTAAAAATATATATTATAATTATTGAAATATTTTTATTGTTAAAGTTTGTTAACAAAATTACAAATGTATCCGAAAATATATCTAGACATGAATTAATTTCACCTGAGACATCGAATAACATGAGAGTATGAAAACTGAAAAGGTTGCACCTTTGTTGAGTAGAAATTTTTTTTTTTTTTTTTTGACAGAATGTTGAGTAGAAAGTTATTGTTTCTTTTCAGAGAAATATTTTTTAAAGATAATTTTATTTGAAATACTAGTATGTGGAATATTAAAAAGTAATAATATATATATATCTATTTATTTTAAATATATCATCAGTATCTCTTATTTTTTTATATTTCTCTTTTTTTATCATATTATAAATTTTGTAACATCTATATTTTTTTTTTCTTTTTTCTCTTTTTCTATGTATCTTGTAGCATAATGGGTGATTGGGTGTTTATAAAATATTTTTCAATATTAAATGTGAAAAATTGGAGGCACACTGTCTGAAGCACATCATGTATTGACAGTATCGTACACACTGTCCGATGCAACTATGTCACATTATTGTCACTGTCCAAATCTGCTTGCTCCTAATTTCTTCCCTCTCTCCTGTTAGCTGCAAGGAAATGTGAACTAGTGCCTACCTATTAAAAATGTGTACGGAATAGTTGTGAGGATTAGATTATTGACAGTATCGTACATACTGTCTGATGCAATTATGTCACTCTCCTATTATAATTAATTATAATTAGAATTAAATTTTATTTAGGTAAGTTTATTGAAAAATTATTTAAAAATAATTAATTTTATTTGGATATAATAAAAAATTAACTTTTATATTATAAAAAAATATGAAAACAGTTGAAAGAAAAAAAACTGTTAAAAAATAATTATAAATTACAAATTTTCAGTTTCATAAAAATAACTTAATTTTTAAAAAAAAATCTCAAATTTAAGTTAGATATCCAAACATTTTACTTTTTACATAAACGGTTAAAATAGCTAAAATGTTATATTCTCAAACAAATTCTAAGAACGTAAAAATGAAAAAAAATTATTGAAATGCAGAAAAAACATGTTCTCTTATAGTAATTTTTAAATATACTTTCATATATTTTTTAGTAATTTTTGTTAATTACTTAATAAATTATTAAAATATTGATTAATAAGACCCTAATTGTAATTATAGAAATAAGTAAACACTCACGTAGCATGCTAAGAAAAAGAGTTAGTTTTGACTGTGACGTAACTGTTCAGTCTATTTCAAATTTTCAATATTTCAAGTGGTTTGAGACATGAATTAATTTTGCCTGACAAGTCCAACCACTTTAGAGTGTGACATTGACACCTGATAGGTTGCACCAGTGTTGTACTATTTAATGATGTACTATTTCTTTTTCTTTGTAATAAATGCTGTGTTTGTGCATTTGTATTTTATTTTGAGCATGATTGGATTTATGATGAAAAGATCTAAAAGTTTATTTAAAAGTAAAATTATTTTGAAATTTTATTTAATTATTTTTTAAAAGTATGTTTAAAAATAAATTTTTATTTTAAAATTGAATTTAGGAAAAGTAAAATTTTGAATATTTTTATGAATTTAATTTGTAAACTTAAGTTTAATCCAAATTTAAATTTACAAATTTTAATCCAAACTTGCATTTTGGTAAAAAGGATGAAAATACCTTTCCTTGAAAAAGCATGAAAATACAAAAAATAAAAACTCTAGCTATAATTGTACAAATAAAAAACACTCACGAAGCATGCTAAGAAAAAGGTTTATTTTGACTATGACGTCAATCCATTTCACAATAATTTTCAATATCTCAAGTGACTTCTCGTACGTATGTTATTTCACAATAAAGACATTCGACACATGTAAATGGTCTGTGACATGAATCAATTTTGCCTGACAGACCCAACCACCTCAGAGTGTGAGGAGCATTGAGACAAGATAGGTAGCATTAATGCTGTACTATCTTCGTTTCTTTTTATTTATCTTCTTTTTATGTAAAAATCAAGAAACATAATAAATTTTTTATGTTAATAAAATAATTATAGAGTTTTTTATTTTATTATTTTTTATTTTTACTCTACAATAAATATATGTATAAATTAATTAAAAAATAAGGGTATAATTGACAATAAAATAATTAATATTATCTTGAATTTTAAAAATGACAGATAAATAAAATAATTCAAAAAATCCAACAATTAAAAATCAAATTTTCTATTTTCAATTTGACATAATAGCGGTTCAGTGACTACTAGCAAGTAGCAATGTTAATTGATAACGTAATAGGGTTCAGTGACTTGTCATGTCATCAAAAATTTTGACAGGAAAGTTAGGTGTAATTATTTTTTTATAAACTATTTTTAATCTCTCATCAACTTGTCCAACGTTATCAATTGTTCAGAAAGATGAGAAATTAAAAACATAATTTACCAAAAAAATTTACATATGATTGTCCCATTAGACTTCTTGATAACGTGTCAAGCCATTAGACCGCCAACTATATTGTTTTGTCATATTAATTAAGGTTGTTGCTTAACGATGTGGACTAAAAATGACAACAGAAAAAAATTAAGAGATTTTGACTGGTCAAAATTTATATTAGGGACAAAAAGCATAAATCCAAAAAATTTAAGGACCAAAAAGATAATAAACTCAAAAACAGAAAGAAATTAAAATATTAATAAAGCTATCATTAATTTTAACCTTATGTTGTAATATGTTATTTCGTTTTTTCAATTGTAGGACCACAAATCACCTCAAACATAACTAGCTATAATTGGTAAAATTACCTGATAAGTTAGTTGATTTAATTAAAAATATTTGGTAAGATTAACTGATAAATTAGCTGATAAATGTCAAATGACATAAAATGGCATATTTAAGATTTCTAATATTTAAATTATTTTTAAATACTCATCATCTTAAAAAGTAGGACAACAATTCTGTATTATAAAATAATAGTAAAGATTTGGTGATTTTGCTCATATTGTTTAAAATTAAATTTTGGCTTAAATATGTTTAAGGTCCCTGATAAATTAACAAATTTTGTTTTAGATCCCTAATAAATTTGTTTTTTGCGTTGAGTCCCTAATAAAACAATTTTTTTTTTGTTTTTGGTCCTTGTTATTTTATTTTAGTCCTTCTAATATATCTATTTTTTCATTTGAGTCCTTATAATATTTTGTTCTTTTTGTATTGGTCCCTTTGAAAAATATTTGATAGGAACTTGTAACAAATGATCTACATATTTTAGGGACAAAAATGAAAAAATAAATATATTCGAAGGACTAAAAAAAATAACAAGGATCAAAAATAAAATTTTTGTTTTATTAGGAACTCAACACAAAGAAAAAATTTATTAGGGACCCAAAACAAAATTTGCTAATATATCATGGACTTAAAACATATTTAAGCCTTAAATTTTTAATAAACTAGTATTGTTTTCAATCAAAATTTTTTAAAAAGTATAATTAAATTAAATAAACTTATATTGTTTTAAATTAATTTTTAATATTTAATTTTTTTATTAATAATATTACTTTAAAACAACAATAAAAATTGTTTTTTCTTTATAATTTTGATTTTTTATCAACTTTTGCTTAGTGACCAAATATTTTAAATAAAGATAAAAATAAACAATCTATTAATTCATTAAAATAAATAGTTTAGTATTAAACAAAAAAAATTAGAATTCCAAGTTTTATAATAACTAAGAAAATAAATATGCCGCCTAGTGTTTGTAAGAATGTTAAAATAGGTAAAATGGTTTTTAAATTGAATAAAAGGATAAAAAAAATTCAAATAAATTAGTACGATAAATTTGAGAAGAAAAACAAAATCTAGTAGCTTATGGCTATGATTGTCAAGGCATTTTAGCCAGGTTTTAAATTTTTTTACTAGTTGAAAAGCTTGTTTGACTTTTTGGTAAAAAGTTATTTTTAATAGCTTCTAGTATTTTTTGAGACTTTACTTAAAGTAACATTTTTTAAAACGCTAGCTTATATTTATTCCCTTTTTGTCCTTAAACATTTATTAGATTTTCTTTTTAATATTTTCTATTTAAGGTAAGATTTTATTTTATTTTTCTCTTCTTCCATTCATAATAAGGTAAGATTTTATTATTTTTACCTTTTTTTTTACATATGATAGGATTTTCTCATTTTTACTTTTTTTATTATATATGATATTGATAATGATATATAATAAGTTTATTTTATTTTATTTTTATTATTTTTTGGATATTTTATAAATAAAAAGTTACAAGTGTTTAAAATTAATTAAAAACTAAAATTATAAATACTCTCAAATATATTTTTTATAGAGAAAATTAAATTGAAATTTGTATTTAAACATTACATAAATATATCCATTTTTGTCATTTTATATTTTTCAGCTACTTAACAGATAATTTTACCAAATACTTATGATTTCATAAGCTAGCTTAACAACTTTTAAATACCAGTTAGCTTTCTAACTTTCAGCTCGCTTTTCAATTTTTAACTAGCTTTCAATTAGTTATACCAAACATAACCTTTCGAGTAACTTATGAAAAATAAGCTACTAAAATAAGTTCATGTATTAAATAAGCTTATTTTGATCAAAATAGTTTATAAACTAGTCCAAAAAACATATAAACTCCTTAAAAGCCTTACCAAACACACTCCTAATAAACTCAAATATGCAACCAAATCTTATCAATATTTATAAGACCCAACAATTTTTAACTAGCTTTCAATTAGTTATACCAAACATAACCTTTCAAGTAACTTATGAAAAATAAGCTACTAAAATAAGTTCATGTATTAAATAAGCTTATTTTGATCAAAATAGTTTATAACTAGTCAAAAAAATATATAAACTCCTTAAAAGCCTTACCAAACACACTCCTAATAAACTCAAATATGCAACCAAATCTTATCAATATTTATAAGACCCAACCTGTGATGTCGTGGGTTGTAAATCTGATACCAGCCAGCTTACCACAATTTTGGTTTTTAAAATATTCCACGAATTAAAGAAAGAGGAGTGTATGGACAAAACTTATATTTTCTTATTTTAAATTTTCAGTGCATGGGAATTAGCTATGATTGAAAATGTTTATCATCCGTTCCAAGTATCTCAAACAAATTTTTGGTCTATAATTTGATAATAAAATCAATGTTTCGTTGCTATAATTTTAGGATTATACAAATTTGATTCCTATGTTTTCAAAATTTTGCATTAATGACATGGAAAATAGATTGCACTATTAGCAAGACCCTAGTTGTAATTGTGCAAATAAAATACACTCACATACATGCTAAGAAAAAGGTTAATTTTCACTGTGACACATTTGTTCAGTCTATTTCAAATTTTTAATATTTCAAGTGGCTTCTCGTACGTACGTTATTTTACAATAAAGACATTAGACACATGTAAATGGTTTGAGACATGAATCAATTTTGCCCGACAGGTCAACCAGCTAAGAGTGTGACCATTGAGACCAGTGTTATCAGACCCGGTCCGGTCATCGACTCGGTTGGAATACTGAGTCATTGGATCAGGGATTAACTCGGTGAGTCAATAATTGACCCGCATAACTCAGTCTGTATTAAAAAATAATAAAAAAATTCATAACCTGTAAACTTTTTAATAAATTTTTTTTAATAATTTCATAACCTGTAAACTTGTACACTTTTTTTTGTGTGCAGAAAAGATAGTTTATAAACTTATACCCTTAAATATTTAAAGTTTAACAAAATTCAACACATTTAGAAGCATAGTTATGAACTTGTATAAGAATCTTGAACAACATATTTTTTTCTAAAATTCAACATACACAACCTTAAGTTATAATTTAAAATATATCATTATCATCTATTTATTAAAAGTTAAAACTATCATTGTTGTACACCGGCAGACATAATCTAATATATATATATATATATATATATATATATATATATATATATATATATATAAACCTATTTTATTTAGACAATACAATTTTTTCATTCATCTCATTATTGCTCTGATAAAAAATAATCATTTTTCAAACCAGTAAGTATATTGGATGAGATAAGATAAATACAAGTTTTACTCGTAGATAACAATATAAGCCAAGGAGAAAAGGCCAAATTGGAAGTGACAATAACTTTATCATCTCAAATCCTAACATGCGGTTATACTTGGTAAAAAAAAGTAAGCAAATATATAAATAACATAAGTGTAAGATATAAATTAAATTTTCTTATATGAGTGTTATTATTCTCCTGTAAAAAAAAAAAAAAAAAAAACCAAAATTCATGACCCACCGAGTCAACCGAGTCATCGGGTTAACCTCCAAAACCGGCCGAGTCAACCCGGGTCACACCGAGTCGATTGCAAAACCGATCCGATTGGTGACTCGGACCGGTTGGGTGACCGGCTCCCGGGTCAATGGGTCGACCCGGCCGGTCCCAGCCGGGTCTGATAATTATGATTGAGACTTGATAGACTGCACCAGTGTTGTACTATTATTAACAATCAAAAGTAAATAAATAAATAATTAAAAGTAATTAAAAATAGAAAAATTAACACACACACACACACAAATAATTAAAAGTAATTAAAAATAGAAAAATTAACACACACACACACAATTAGAATAATTATGGATAATATATATATCCTTCTTCCTTTTATTATTTTTTCTTCAATCACCCCCTTGTGTAACACCCCAAGTTTCGGGTACTAGGAATATATCTTAAGGAGAACCCTTATTAGGACTCTTTTGTTATATTTTCTGTAAATTCTTGTTATTATTACTTGTATATTATTGGTTTTGTCCTAAGCATGTACCTATGTTGTGATAGTGTTTGTGCTTTTCTATGCACGTGTGTCGTGTGTATTTTATTGCTGTTGTTGTTGTTATTTGTGATCTTATTGGTGTGGATGTTAGATTATTATTATTATCTTTATTATATTATATTATGCTAGTGTTATAGTTATTATATTTGGTGTTAGAGGTGTTAGATTAAGTTCTTATAATTAGAATGCTTGAAAAATGTTCAAGTATAGTGACGAGCTTTATGATGAAAACCCTAGAAAGACTACGTCATATCTTGAGTTGTACTTGTCCATTTGAGGTGTCGTTTGTGTCGTTGGAAAGCTTGCTGAAAAAGCTACAATTTATCCCTACACCTTAGAAACCAAAATCGGCTTCCATCTTAGAGAAAAACGGCTCTGAAGTAGGTCACTTGATTATGAAAAACCCTTTAAGTCCCACATTGGGCAAAATAATTTCATAAATCCCTTCCTTCCTATATATATAGAGGAGATCACCAAGCCTTAGTAGCACCAAAGAATAAAGTGGGCTTAGCGTTAAGCGCGGAGCCCCTTATAGTTAATATTTTTATCTTTCCCTTAGAGTTTCCAAACTCGGGACATATAGGCGGGGCTTGGGATCGTGTTTTTTTTTCACACCCAAGTTTTAGCCATAGTAAGAGTTGTTGCGGTGGTCATGATGGATAACGCCACCAAGCTCTCCCGGGTCGGTCGGAGATCATCTTTGTGCTTCCCAAGTGAGTGATTTCCCCTACCCTTCGCTTTTATATTTTAATTGGACGGGTTGTGAATACCCCGAAGCATTATGTTTTCTTTAGTGGGATGATGAATTGATTATGTTTGAATTGTAGACATCTCACCTTAGGATTCGATCATGTTTGAATTGTAGATATTTAAGTATCTTATCTTAGGACCCAGATATCTCATCGTAGTTTAGGAAAATGATGTGGAAATTAAGAGATGTAAAGAGAGTAAACAGGAACGTGATTTTAATGTGAAAAACAAGTGGTGAAGATGACCGAATTAGGCTTATGTGTCTTCATAAGAGGTGTAGCCCTAGATGTTAGATAACTAATGGCTTTGGTTTCACCCCAATCGGAATTCTAGAACTCTAGATATCACCCAATTAGTGAGCAAAGGTCAAGCTGTCAGGATTCTGCGATAAGTCTATGTTGTTCTTAATTTTAGGCATAGTAGATCATAATACTAGATCTTGAGGTCAACATACAAATTGTAGATAATTGTCTTAACTTTAAAACAAGATAAAATTCAACTTGATATGATTAGTATAACTCAAGATGTTTATACCTTAGAAAGGCCATACATGTGCAACATAAAATGATAGAAGTAATATTAAAAACTTAAAGGATGTTATACCAATCATAGTACAAAGTAGATAGATTCTATAATTGATGTATGGCATAGGGTTAAGATGTATTTCAGGTACTTGACTTGATTGAATAATGAGATTGAATACATGTGTTGTTGTTATAACTTGAATGGTGATTTGTGAGTGTTGTGCAATCATTGAATGCTTTACATTATTCCTAAAGTGTGAATTGTAATGTATGAGTATTAAATGTCTTTGAATTTGTGAGTTAAGAGGTGATGTTAGATGCCATTGAGATGGGTGATCTAGCCTATATGGGATGAGAATGGACCCAAGTGATATTTTGACCGTGAGTGACCTAGCCCATGTGGGGCGAGAATGGGCTCACTATGTTTGATGTGAGGTTTAATGAAGCCATGAACATCCATGTGAATCATGCATCATAACATGATATATATGTGTTTTTGAAAGTTGTTTATGAACTTAACTGGGGAGGTCGTGAAGAACTCGATGAGTTCTGACCTTGGGGGTGTTATCTGGTTTGGAATCTCCTTTAAACTCATGCTGATCCCATGGGTTGGAGTATCCTTGCAAGACTGGGTAACCCTGACGAGCCGCTAGGGGTATCATCCTGGTTGAGACTGTTAGTGTCGGATGCCCATGGTGTGGCTATTCGTCGACTCGCACGTACTCCCAGGCTACTTTCACAAGAGTGTTTTACTGGTACCACATGCATATGAAAGAGAATGGAACATTGCATTGCATACGTGCATTATTGTAAGTTTTGTCTGACTTGTGTGGTTTATGAAGTGGATGCCATGTATACCTTGTGTTGTACTTATGTGAGGTGTGAATGATTCTATCCATAATCGTAATATGTTGTGAATGTATGTATCTATACTTGTAATGTAATGGGATAGGATGTGACTCTTTATGGGCATAGAGAGAGATGTACCTAGAATGACACTATGTGAGTATAGGTTATGATGTATTTTGCTATTAAGAAAAAGACTGATGCAAAGAAAGTGTTAGATAGTAGAATACGAGCATGGAAAGTGAAGTTAACGTGAGAGGGAGTAATGGAAGTAACTTGCTAGTTAAAGAATAAATACTAAGATACCGATGATGGTGAACCAGCATAGTAGAGTGAGCACGAGAGATGTGTTAGAGGAAAATGTTTATGATTGATGGATGTAGACCAACTATAGAAACAATAGAGTTTGATAGAGGTTCAGAGAGGGTAAATCCATAAAGACTAATAGATATTAAATGTTCGGGTAGAAGGGTTTAAACCCAGTCGTAGAGTCTTAGAGCACTCACTGAGACCTTATGTCTCACCCCTTTAACTTCCCTCCTTTCAGGAAATAGGTGATGATGCGTGTCGTTGGAGCATGGAGCCTTGTCATGGAAGATGTAGCTTAGTTATTTTATATTTCTATGTAATTTTCTTATATATTGTATGATGTAAATGTTACAAGAAATAAGTTGTAATTATTAAATCAAGTTGTAATTTATATGTTTATATGTTAGCTTCCGCATGAGATTATTGTGTAAATGTTTTTAATTTTTGCCTCTTTAGAAATATTAAGCATAGTTACGATAATACCCTTAGGGTGTTACACCTTGCATACCCCATTGTTTAGTATTTTGACCTATTGTTACCTCTTTTGCATAAATTCACAATTGATAAAACTAAAGAAGAAATTATAGGTAAATCCCTGTTTTTCTTTTCTTTCATTATTTATTCTTTTCATTGTTTATTCTATTATTAAATATTTTACCACTTTTTTTTATCCCTTTCATTCAACCATACCTTACATACTATTGTTTTATTTTATTTTACTTTATTTCTGTGTAGTTAATAAAGCTACAACTTTGATAAGGAAAATGAAGAAAAAAATTATGGGTAAATCACATTAATAAAAAAATGTGAATAATGACAACGTATTTTTTTTTTATCCGTAGGAATCAAACATAGTATCAAGGGTTTATAATAAGTCATACACCTTGTTTAACCAACTAAATTAGACCCCTCAATAATAATGATGACGTATAGAAAGAATATCACCATTAGTGTTTTAATTTTTTTATTATCTAAAAGGGAAGATCAATAATAAGTTTATATAATTTAGAAAAGTTAAATCCAGTGAAGGGTAAAGTGTTATGAATAAGTTTGAAAACTCACATCTTATAAAGTATAAAATCACCTACAGCACCTTTCTAAATATAATACTCCCTACGGTCCTTATTATAAGATTTAATTAATTAATAATTCATCATAATTAAGAAAATTAGTTAATTTAGTTAAGAAAATTAAATTTTTCCTAATTAGTTTTTTTTTCAATTTTTTTTCAAAACTATTATTGTGAACAAAATCAACAAACATTAATAGATAAATTCATTGTAGTCACAACAGAAACTGAATAAAAAATAAAATTAGTAAATACTCATATTAAAATAAACATGTCATATAAACAAAAGAACATGGAAAATAAACAATCCATGTGGGTAATCCATCACTAATACTAAGTACGACATTAATTCTAGTCTTTTGACAAAGGAATTAACTTGGTAGTGGTACTCTCAAAACAATGGTTAAACATGGACTGCCTTCCAGGGGTTAGATTGCTGCCAATGTGAAAATAAGAAACTTTATGTTCATCACTCTTTACCATCATATGCATGTAATTATTTGGCCGAATTGCATGTTTTTTGAGTTGAGCACAATCTGCGTAAGCAATTTCACACCATTTATGTAACTTCAATTAATTAATTAATGCAATAAGGGTTACTTTGGCAACAAGTATCAATTAATTTAACCAAAAATACAAGATAACCTTGCCTTTTTTTTAGTAGAAATGAAGTAGAAGAAAATAAGGAGAAAAATAGGATAAAAACATAAAAATTTCACCATTTATTTGAGAAGTGTTGAACATATGCCTAAATATCTAAAGTTTTTTTTTTTGAATGGAAATATCTAAAGTTTGAAAATGAATAATTTAGTTTTTAGAAACTTTTGATATGTTTCAAATTTTAGGATGTTGTCTAGATAAAAATAAGGATATTATTCTTATAATGTAGATTTAAAGATGTTATTAGTTTGATTTTAAGACCAAAGTGTTGTTAGTATTTGAAATTTATGTTACACTTTAACTCTATATATAATGCCTGTGATTAAAAGTTTAATAAACTCCTCTACATATAACACATCTCTTCTTTTAAAATTGTTTTTTCAATAAAAAAAGCATACAAACTGGTAACAATAGCTATCTACTTACGGACCTATGAAATAAAATGCAAAGTAAACTTTTCACAAATTGCTCTTCCTATTTTGATGGAAAAAGTTACAACTTTGGGCAAAGAGAATGAAGTTTTACTTGGAGTTTTAAAAAATATTTGAAAATTTTTGTGGCATTTAAAAAACTGCCACAAACTTTTTAACTAAAATTAAAATAATTATTTAAAGGTAAGTTAAGACTAAAAATAGAACATAAAGATTTATAAAGGATTAAAAACAATGTCCCTTTTTTAAAAAAAAAACAATGAAAAAATTTATAAAAGATTAAAAGTAAAAATTAATATTAAATAAAGGATAAAAATATATTTTATCATTTTCTTTTCTCTCACTTTCTGTAATCAAGCATACCATAGATTAGTAAAAATGGGTAAACTCGTTCTCACATGTTGAAAAAATTCTACCTTTCAAAACTCTCAAGTCTCATTATTATCGTCCCTGTCCAAAGCAGCTTGCTCCAACTTTCTCTCCTCTGTCCTATTAGCTGTAATTGTACGAAAAAAAAAAAGTATCACGTTGCAAGATAGCGGTTGATTTTGATTGTGACGTATCGGCTCAGTCAATTTTAATATTTCAAGCGGATTTTCGTACGTACGTTATTTCACAATAAAGATATTAGACACATGCTAAATGAAATGGTTAGAGAGCATGTTTATATTTGCAGGCAGACTTCAGCAGCCCAAAGTCCCATACTATTTGAATCAATTTCGCCTGACAAACCAAACCACCCTAGCCAGGCAGCCACAGAGGGGCAACGACCTAGAACCTATAATTGGAAGGAATCCATTTTTTTTTTAAGTTTAAATATATTTTTGATTTTTAAATTTAAATTATTTTTATTTTTATCTCTTAAAATTAATTTTATTTTTTAGTTATTTTAATTTCAAAAAATGTTATTTTTAATTCCTTTTCATAAAAAAAAATAAACATCTCAGTCATTACGAAATTAGTTAATTTTTTTTTTTGTTATTTTTATAGAGATAGACTAAAAATAATATTTTTTAAATTAAAAGACTAAAAAAAAAAATTAAACTTAGAGGATAAAAAAAAAACCTAAATTTGAGTGATCTAAATCATATTTTAGCCGTTATAAAAAAACTTATATAGTTGTACATTAAAATTATATACATGAGTCTTCATCAGATGATGTTTTTCTTGCTTGGGAATCTTGTCCTCAGCAACTTAGTTATCAGTTGTCAAAGGATGCTATGGGCATTCGTTATTGTAAACAGTAGTTTTGTTTACTTTCCCACTATATATATATATATATATATATATAATATGTTGTTTTTATAAATAGATTGAAATTGCTATTTCTTATCATGTTTTCTTTTATTGATATCTAAATAAAAATGTGACATGTGATTATAAAACATTATTTTTTTATTGTTAGTTTTTTTCCTTATGTATTTATGTCATATATTCATGTTAAAGGAATTTTTAGCTCATTTTAACATATCAACATGTAGTGGATATATATATGATAATACGTAGATTTAAAATTTTTGTTTTTCAACAAGATAAAAAACACAAACTAAAAGTCAAATTATACAGGAATATACTTTTACACAATAATTTAAAAATAACTTTATTGCACAATTTAAATTATTTATCATAAATTTAAAATATAATTTATATGTTTAAAAATGTTTATTTATTATGAACTCTACTAATACTATAATTTAATATGTTAAAATATTTATTTATTATGACTTATAATTATAATTATATGAAAACAAATATTTAAATTATGCAACGCACAAGCTAAAATATTAGTTAAAACAAAAGGTTGATATATTAATAAAGAGCAAAAATATATGTAAGATTTAATATGAGACAATGATATTTTATCAATGATAAACGATAACGTAAGAATAAATTGAATGAAAAATGTAATATACCTTTTTAAATTTTGTTAAAATTATATTATTTGATTAATGTAATAAAATATATAATTTTTAATTAAATTATGTGTTTGTTTTTAATGTAATATATGTTTACATTTTAAAATATTTGTATATAAGGAAATTTTATTTATGGTTTTGCTCTGATGATCAACCCTAGACTCAACCACCTCAATGAGGGTTCGAACCCTTCATCGAAGAAAATTACACCTTAATTACCACTACACTAAACATGCTAATAGTAAAATTTATATAAATACTGATTCCAAACAACTTTTTTTCGAGGTGTCTAAAACAAGGGCTTGGATTGCCTTATATGCTTGGGCTAGCACCGGCAAACACGAGTAATGTGATTGGGGAATAGAGAACAAGTAAAATTTGGAGACAGATGATTTCAATCCAATGCAAAATGTGTCTAGCTAGCAACAGTCAAACATAAATAATTTTGCCCAAGTCAAATCCCTACAAACATGCAAAAAACTACTAAAAGAAGCTTCAAGCTAGCTAGTTTCAAAAGGGTAGTCCTACTCACACAACCATAACTTTAAGTGGTTCACCTAATCAGTTCGTCTTCAATTTTATGGTATATTAACATTAATTTTGGTTTTGAGATGCATTATTCTTTAAAACTATTTAGACAAGTCAATCTTAAGTTCTACATGGACTGAAAGCTTCTTTTCAACTCAAACAGTCATCAAACGTACAGGTACACAATAAATTAAGACCGAGTCTAGCGTAGGGATGACAAAGTGTACCAAAATCCTACGGGTATCTGTAACAATATCTGCAAGCGGATCGGATAAATACCTGCTTACTGAGGCTAGGGCTAGAGTTGGGTATTTACCTGTAATTTTTTCTTAGGTACGGGTACTATAGTACCCGTCCCGCCCCGTCCCACACCTACCATATATATTAATGTAATTAAAATAACTTAAATAAATAATTATGTTATATATATACTTTTATGTAAAAAAAATAATTTTATATTTTCCATAAACTAACAGTAACAATAAAACATTTATGTTATAACTTACAATAACTTTATATTTTTAATATTATGTGTAGATGCTTTTAATGTTAAGTTTGAATTATTTAAGCGTAAATTTTCAATTTACTTGTAGTAATTTTTTTTAATTAATATTTTTATGGCTTAAATGCAATTTTGGTTCCTCTATTTTGCACAATCCACAATTTTAGTCTCCCTATTTTGTACAATCCATAATTTTGGTCCCCCTATTTTAAAATAGAGACATTTAGTTTCCCAATTTTATAAAATTTGTAATTTTGGTCCTTCCATCAAATTGAAAGCTTTGACCGTTAATAGATTAACATTAACCTTAACGTGGTTCAAATATAGTGACATGACACGAGATTATTTATTTATTTTTTAGTTATTTTAAATACTGAGTAGAATAATTGATGAAACATATATTTTAAAAAAAGATAATATTATTATTTATTTGACTACGACATGCCATATGCTTCAACAACATAGAACTAGTTTAAAATAAATGATTAAGACTTATAATTTTTATAGTAGGACTCACGACTATCTCAACCATTAAAATTAAAATAGACGTGACATGTACTTTAGTGATATAGATAAAAAAATAATTATTACTCAGTATTTAAAATAATTAAAAAATAAATAAATAATCTTGTGTCACGTCACTATATTTGGATCACGTCAAGGTTAACGTTAATCTCTTGACTGTCAATGCTTTCAATTTGATAAAAGGACCAAAATTACATATTTTACAAAATTGGGGGCTAAATGTCTCTATTTTAAAATAGAGGGGCCAAGATTGTGGATTGTGCAAAATATAACGACTAAATGTCTCTATTTTAAAATAGGAAGACTAAAATTGCGGATTGTGCAAAATAAGGGACCAAAATTACATTTAAGCCTATTTTTTTTATTGATTTATTAACTTCATACATAAGTAAAGTGCGGTGGTAGCGGGTGCGGGTATAGGTATATAGGTACCCGGCGGGTATGGGGATGGGGATTAAAGTTGTACAAGGCCGGGTACGGTTATTTTTTAAAACATGGGTATGGGGACGGGTACTATAGGACCCTACCTAGACCCTACCCATTGTCATCCCTAGTCTAACGTGCGAAAGCAAAGTTCTTTCACACCGTGTGAAAGTTTTCGTCAACCAGTCGTGGACCGTTCAATTAACAAGTAAATAAATAAATGGATGGGATTGGTTTGTGTCGTACTGGTTCAGGCTGTACTTTGGGTTTGTGTATTTTCGGTAAAAAAGGAAAGCAGAGAACCACCTAGGATTCGAACCTCGCTACGAGAGAGACTATTCACAAGTAAATCTTTTTTTATTCATTATTCATTAGTAAATCTATCATAAGCCATCGTTAACATGATAATCTGGTAAAACAATTATATGTATTATTATATACTTGTTAACCGTGAAAATTGTCAAACTATTTTCAAAAGGATTTTGATCTAAAACTAGATTTTTCACGTTTAGATTCTACTAACAAATAAACTTTTATCATGAGACATAGAATCCATAACTCGATTGTAAGTCCTTTTTCGTCGAACAAACAATTATAGTATTTAAACTTGAGAGAAATTCGTTAGGTACTATGCGAAAATAATATAATCCAGATTTTGATAATGATGGTAGTATCCATAGTGATGACATAAAATATTTTTGTGTTTTTCATTGTAAATTATAAGAAATGGGGATTGGATATAAGTACAGTTTAGAGAGGAAATGGAGATTGGAAGAGATAGAGTTTGGAGAATAAAGGTAGAAGGAGAGAATTGCATAAAAGTAAATCAAACAAAAAGCAATTTTATTGAAAGTGGGACGAATACATACACTGTGACCTTGGAACCGATAGCCATTATGTTTGTGTGGCGTGTGGTGTTAACAGGATTTGAGTGGTGTTGAGTCATAAGACGAATCAGAACCCCCAATTATTTTGATTTTATGCAAAACAAATATCAAGTAAAAAGATTGCGTTTTACAAATGCCAACAGACGAGAACTTGTATCTGCGTCTGTAAGATACAGATAATACGCAGACAGACGCTTAAGTCTGAACAAGCATTTAAAGGCATAGTAAATGCACTATCGTTTTGTAATTTGTTTTGCCGGGAATGTTCTTAGAACATCCTCTTAGGATCTGTCGAAGTGCATAAAAGGGGATAGAAAGAAGAGTCAGCGTTTCTGAAGTTCCCCTCGCCTCAAAAGACACGCTACAACTAGCAATAAGTACTTGTCTGAGCAAGCGATGTGACCACTGCAGCAGAAGGATATGGATTATATCTCAAGAAAGATAAGCATAATGCTTTATCAGCACAGAATGACTAGTTGGTGACAAGCATTTAATGCAAGCATTAAATGCCCCTCAACTAACCCTCCTTCAGACGATGGTCAGACGCAAGAAAGAATACTGTTTAGAGACAACGGTTACTTCCTCAGCAAGTCTATATATAGAAGAAGTTTTGAAGTGCTGCACATAACACACGAACTGAATTCAAAAGTCAAGCATTCTTTCAAGCCTTCATTCTTTCTCTTGTAAATTCTATTTGTAAAAGCTCTCAAACTACCTTGTATATCCTCAGAGAAAAAGACTTTGTTCTTAACCTTGAATATCCGCCTATAAGACGATAGTTGATAAGTGTGTGCGCCCCTAACAAAAACAAATCTTGTGATTTGTTTTAGAGTTAGAAGTGGCTTGGTAGTAAAGAATACTTCGGTTTTTAGCTTGGAGAGGCTAAGTGTCAAAAACTACTTGGGTGAGCCAGAAGTGGCAGTGAAGAATACTTGTAACTTGTGAAAGTTAGTGGAACTTGGTGGTTTACCAAGAACTGAACGTTGTCTCGTGGTGAGACGAACCAGTATAAAATTCAGTGTTATCTTTCTTGTTCTCTTATTGTCTATAACTGCTTGAATTGACTTTGTCTTGTGATTTAAATATGTTTTTCTTAAAAAGGCTTTTATCTGTGCAGTATCATCTATAAAACGATCTTCCTTAAAATCGATCTCTTTTGCTTAACAAGTTACAAGCTGTCTATAAAAAGTTTGCGAAAATTTTTATAAATCACAATTCAACCCCCCTTCTTTTGATTTTTGCCTTTACACGTGGTAGTGATTCAATATGAAGAAAAATGGCTATCAGAACCCTTATTTATAGATTTCTAACACTAACGATCGAATTCTAGATTTTCGACACGTGTATAGACAGTTAAATAACTTCCTATTTCTAACAGCGACACTTGTCTCATTTTTGTTTTCGTCATAACTGCTACAACTGCTCCTTTTGAATTTGAATTTCTTCAAACTGTCTTCAAACACATTAGTAGATCAACATAAGTAACCAACTTCTATCAAAAAGATTTTTTCGTAGTGATATTTAGTAGAATCTTCAACATTATATTTTTCGACAAGTTCTACTTCGGAAACATATTTTCGACAAGATTAATATAGTAGATGGCTTCCCAACTATTTTTCGACAATGTTTTATCTGGAAGCTAGTATTTTTATCAAAACTAGGTGTATCGAAAATACAACTTCTTATACTTAGAAAATTTTACTTAATGGAGATAACAATACTTAATTGCATTTTAAATACTTTTCTTATCCATTTTTACACTTAAATTTTTTGATACGTTATTATATCCATTTTTTGACGCATTATTATATAAATATTGCACTTAAATATAATTATAAATTATTTGGTAATTTTGTTAAAAAAATTTAGAAATTTCCAATAAATTAATCTCTTTAGTCCTTAATATAAGGCACTTTGGACATAATTACATAGATCAATAAAAATAGTTAATTCATTTTACTTCTAAAAAATAGTTAATTTTATTTATTGTTTTTAAAAAAATGTTACTAATATACCAATTTTACCCTTGTTAATAATTATTAACATGTTATGGATGATGTAAAAATATTAAAGTCTAAGGGTATTATGTACTACTATCAATAAAATGCACAAGTACTTAGAGTATTTAATAAGGGCAACTAATGAAAAAAATTAAATACGTTTATAGAAATTGTAAAATGCCTTATAAAAATGACCATGAATTCCTTATAAATGGTGTCTTATATTAAGAACTGGAAGGAGTAATTTTTAATCAACTTAATGAATTTTAAAATTAAAAATAAATTTTTTAATATATACGTTGTTTTAATTTAGTTCATATTTTTAAAAATGGATTGTTATAATTTACTTAATCTCTTATTAAAATATATTTGAACATATCAGTTGTTATTCTTATCTCCTAATCCTATGCATATGAATGAGATCGTTTATAAAATAATTTAAGGAGGTCTAACTTAGTTTGTTGAACATTGTGCATGAGCTGTAGTAAATGCCTTGGTATTGAAGTTTGATTTCTCCTTTGAATAAAAAAACTTTGATTAAATATTCAATAAAAAAATTTGTCTAAAACCTTAGAATTTTTTTGCCACAACTCTGCACTTAACGAATATGTCGATAATAGTTATGAGTATATAGGTACCTAGTGGATACGAGGATGGGAATTAAAATTGTTACCTAACGAGTACGCAAAGGTGAAGAACTTTGTCAAAAACAAAGTTAAAGATACTCTGATCGAGGTAGAGTTGAAGATACTCTGACCAAGGTCGAGTTGAAGATATTTTGATCGAGGCAAATGTGATGATACTATGGTTAAGGTTGATGTGAAGATACTCTAGCTTAGGTTGAGTTCAAATTACTCTGGTTGAGGCAGAGGTAAAGATAGTCTAGCCAAGACAAAGTTGAAGATACTCTGGCTAATGCAAAGTTGAAGATACTTTAGCTGTTGCTGAATTGAAGATCCTTTACCCAAGGCAGAGATGAAGATGCTCTAATCGAGACAAAGGTGAAGACACATTGACCGAGGCCAAACTAAAGATACTCTAGGTGAGGTGGAGGTAAAGATACTCTAGTTGAGGTAGAGGTAAAGATACTTCGGCTTAGGCTGAGGTCAAATTTTATTAAATATTTAATTTAATATAAATTATCAAATCTCATTTTATTTTTAACAACTATGATATTATTAATCAAAGTTTTTTTATTCACAAAGGAGAATTAAACTCCAGTACCAAGGCATTTGCTACAGCTGATACACAATGTTTAACTAACTGAACTAGACCCCCTTGGATTATTTTATAAACGATCTCATTTGCATGCATACGATTAAGAGAGATAAGAATAACAACTGATATGGGTAAGTTTGTTTTTGGTCCCTTAAATTTAAAATTGATATTTTTAGTCTTTGTAATAACAACTGATATGGGCAAAGGGACTAAAATAAAAAAATTTCAAATTACAGGTACTAAAAAGATCAAATTTAAATTTAGGGTACTAAAAACAAACTTACTATAAATTTGAGGGACTAAAAACATATTTAAGTCTTTTAATAATATAAAATAAATTAAAACAATGTATATATTAAAAAAATTAAAATTTAAAAATTCTTGATTAAAAATTAGTCCCTCTAGTCCTTAATATAAGACATCATTTAGAAGGAATTAATGATCTTTTTTATAAGGCATTTTACAATTCCTATAAAACATTTAATTTTTTTTATCAGTTCCCCTTAAATACTCTAAGTACTTATGTTTTTTATTGGCAGTGGTTAGAGATGGCAACGGGGCGGGTCGGGGGCGGGTTTGGCTCTCCCAGTCCCCATCCCCACAAAAGGCGGGGCGGGTACGGGTTAGGGTATAAAAGATGCGGGTTTAATATTTTAATACCCATCCCCATCCCCGTCAGGTTTTATCGGGTTCGGGTATACCCGCGGGTAACCCACTACACTATTTTTTATAATTTTGTTTATTTATATATTTTTAAATAAATCATATATTAAGTTATTAATTATGTTTTTATTCAAATAATATATATATAAAATGAATAACAAAGGAATTAAAGGCAAATAATTAAGAATTAAATTATATTTTTAATTAAATGTATAATTTTAAGTTTGTTATTTAACTATTATTATAATTAAAATTATTTAACTATTAAGCTATTGAATTTATATTTTTAAAAATTATAATGTATATATATGTTGTGACAAAAAAGTATAATGATAGCGGGTATACGGGTACGGGTACGGGTATAGTTTAATATCCATCCCCGTCCCCATCCCCGTTTTAAAAATTCGGGTAATACCCGTACCCGTACCCGTACCCGGTCAAAGCGGGTATTCCCCGTCAAAGTCGGGACGGGTTCGGGGCGGTATCCACGGGTACGGGTTTATTTGCCATGCCTAGCAGTGGTACATAATACTCTTAGTCTTTAATATTTTCACATCACCCATAACAAGTTAATGATTATTAATAAGGGTAAAATTGGTACATTAGTAACATTTTTTAAACAAATCAATAAAATTAACTATTTTTATTGGTTTGTGTGGTTATGTCTAAAGTGTCTTATATTAAGGACTAGAGAGACTATTTTATTCAAAATTTCTAAAGATTTTTTTTTTAAAATTACCAAATAATTTATAATTATATTTAAGTACAATATTTATATAATAATGGGTAAAAAATGGATATAATAACGTATAAAAAAAGTATTTAAAATGCAATTAAGTATATAATAATACATATAATTGTTTTACCAGATTATTATGTTGATGATGGCTTGGTGGTAATAGACTAATAGTCGCTGCAATGGGGTTTGAATCCTTAGTTGTTCGGTGCTTTCTTTTTTTTTTTTACCAAAATACGCAAACCCAAAATACAGCCTGAATCGACAATACACAAATCAATCCCATCCATTTATTTATTTACTTGTTAATCGAACAGTTCACGACTGGCTGACGAAAACTTTCGCACGGTGCAAAAGAACTTTGCTTTCGCACGTTAGACTCAGTCCACAATGAATTCATGTTCAGAATGTTAGGAATTTAGATCACTCACATGCCTGCCATGATGCAATAACATCTGATTATCTAAGTTAAAGATAATGTGATGCCATAATGTAAGTAAGGAAGAGGAAATTCACATTATAGTTTCGCACTTAACTGTATTACAAATAAAGTATGAATTATGATTTTGGCTCTACATTTGTTGTGAATGTTGTAAGAGTCCATGAATATGCTACAGGTGAAGTTTTAACAAAAAAATATAAGTACAGTCCGATAAAAATCCACCAGAAATAGAATAACCATAAATCTATCTATTCACAATGGAGGATATATTAGACGATAAAATAGCACTATTGATTGAACAATGCATTTTCGTTTTTGCCCTTTATTTTGTGATATTTAGGTAGAATATGAAATAAAAAATAAAATATTATTAATAGTAATAATAATGATATGAATTATGAATAAGAATAATTTTTACATAACCTTTTTGTTGTGATTTTTGGGTAGAATATGAAATATAAAATAAACTAATATTAATAATCATAGTGTGACATAAATATGAGAATACCATAAATAATCATTATTAATGAAGATTTTAGTTAAAGTTATTTGATAAAAAAATAGATTATGGAGATATAACCATCCAATTAATAGAAAATTATTCTATTTTTTCAAATTTTAAATATGAAAAATACAGAAAATAAAAAGTTTAAATATTAAAGTAAAAATAATAACTTTAAAGCTATTAATTAGATAATTAATAATTAATAATTAAAAATTATAGACATTAATTTAATAATGAAAAAATAAATTATAGTAATTTACATTTAAATGAAAAAAATAAAATAGAATATAAATTTATGTTATTATTAGTTAGAGTTGGAGCCAAAAAACATGTTGGAGGTAAAAGTTGAATTTTGAATTTTGAAATTAGAATTTAAGAGGCAAAACCTTGGAGCCAAAAAGGATTTTTAAATTTGAATTCGAATATTTGTTCAAGAGGGAAAAGTTGGAGCCATGGTTTGGAGCCAAAATTAGTATATAAATAAGGATAGTGTTACCTCATTAACTCATCTCAAGTATTTGTTTATTTTGCTTGAATTTGTTCTTCAATTTGAGTTGAATGAATATTTTATATTTGGTGTTGGCAAGTTTTTATTTTGATATCATAATAATGTCTTTTGTTGTTGATCGTGTTGAGTCTATTAACGCTGATAAACAATCATGGAGACTCAAGGTATGTGTAATTCGTTTGTGGGAAATGTTTCCTATTGCGAAGTTGAATGAGCCATATACTGTTGAAATGGTTTGATTGATTCTGATGTAAGTATGATTATTAAATTTATAATTACATAAATTTAATATTTTTAATAATTTTTTTTATTAGTGATATTGTATTTGATTATAAATTGGTTTTATTCTATAAGGGTAACAAAATTCAGGCTATTGTTAGAAAAGTTGTGTTAAGACAACCAAAAATATATATCATAAAGCTAGACAACCAACAATTTTTGCAAAGTAATTATATCCTATAGTATATCTGCCTATAGTTTTGGAACTCACATACTTAGACACATGGATTTAACTTTTATTTACCGTAAATATAAAAAAAAATTATTCTCTTTCTTTCTTAATGGTTTTTTATTTTACATTTTTTTCTTTTCATTTTTTTCCTTTTTTTTATGTTTCTTTCTTTCTATTTTCATTTTACGTTTTTCTTTCTCTCTTTTTTTATGTTTTTTATGTCTTATGTTTTTATTTTTACGTTTTTTTCTTTCTTTCCTTTTTATGTTTTTCCTTTTATGTAACTATATGATCATCATTGTTCTTATCATTTTTAAAACTTGTAGAAATAGTTTACTTATTTAGTATAATTTTTTTTTAAATAGTGTACTCATTTAAGTAAAATTTAATATTTGATTTGATGCGTACTAAACCTATTTAGAGTAGCAATGATGGTATATTATTTTTTTTGTCAATAAAGATAACATATTAGGTGTACTATACCTATTTAGAGTAACAATTATGGTATATTATATTATTATACTAGATAGTACCCGTGCGATGCACAGATTTATTGAGGAGGGAATGATTTTTTTGTATGTATAAATTATGTTGACAATGTTATTAATTTGTTATATTAATTAAAAAAGATCTAAAACTAATTCAAATTTTCGCAATAAGGAACTTATTCATTAATAAAAATAATAAAAGATAATTAGATGTGTTTATTTTATAATTCAACTCATTTAAAAAAATTATAATACAACTATAAATTTAAATTTCACAATTCCACTTTCTTGAAGTAAAAAAATTTCTACATATAGACAAATAAAACTATATAACAAAAATAAGATGAAAATAATAAGAAAAATAATTTTAACTAAAAGAACTCACATATTGTTCCATTAAAATATTTTTATGGAGTTCATTAATTTAACATCCTGTAAAAATATTGGAAACAAAATTAAGCGAATGAATGAAACAATATAAATTTAAGAACACATGTTTGTATTGACAATCATAGTTAGCAATTGTGTTTTATATATTAAAATAATAATTTATTAACTAAAATAAGTTTTAATATCATCCAATAATAATAATAATAATGATAATAATAATAAAAGTAGAAATATTATTACAAAAATTGAATGAATCAATATCAGTAAATTTTTAAAATTACTTTAATTAAAATCAATATATATTATGCGGGTTATCAAATATTCAAAATATAATTTTAAAATTTGATTCTCACGACATAAAGCTGATAATGATATATTAGTTTAAAATTTGGTTATTTAAATTGGAAAGAAAAATATAAACATATTAAATGCCTTATAAATATTAAATTGTGATTGTGCTAATTATTAATTAATTAATTAATTAACAGTACTAAAATTAGGAATAAAAGGGGGGGGGGGGGGGGGGGGGGGGGGGGGGGATGTCACTAGAATGTGACACGTATACTAACAATCCTAATTAGCAATTACATTTTGTATAATATATTGAGTGATGGATTGATATATTGATTGTGCGATGCACGGGAAAATTTTGGGAGTAAGGTAGAGTAATTTTTATATTAAATATTTTATATATATTGAAAAATGTTTGTTATAAATTGTATTTTTTGAAAAAGATGTTAATTTAACAAATTGAGCCTAAAAAAGCATATTGACATTTTTATATTATATGTTTATATTATATATATAAAAATTAACTAACAATAAAAAAACTAAATGAATATAACAAAGTTACAATGAGCTTATTTGATATGAAAATAAGTTAAGCTTGTCACATAAGTTTTTTATGACTATTTTTAAATTGAAATTTTAGTAATAATTTAAGCAATCCTTCAAAGAGTAATCCGAATAAGTAATTTAAGAAATGTAATAACCGCATAATTTAGTAAATGTTTGTAGAAGCTACAAATCTAATTGTATTCTAAAATATAATGCATTTTTAGGTAAAGTTTTCATGAAACTTTTAAGCCTTAACCTTTTTAAATATGACAAATTTTTATTTGTTCAAAGTAATAATGTAATTCAAATAATTCTATCCCTATAAATTATTGATTAAATATTAATTAAAATAAGATAGTTATTATCTTCATTCATCGATACATATAAACAATTAAAATGATGAAGAAAAAATATATCTTTTTACATAAAAATAACACCTAATGACTAAACACTTAAAATAGCTTATTAAATATATCAAAGTACTTCACGTTTATACTTATTTTCAAAATATTTTTCATATTATTAGCAAAATAAATATGATTCAATTTAAATACTTTATAATAAAACTATAATCACCAATTTATTAACAATAAATAAAATTATATTTAAATTAACTTTAGAATTTAATTTGAAGATGTTTTTGTATATATTTATTATAGTGATACTTTATTAATAATTGTCATTGCTATTATAAAGCTTCAACTCTCATGATGCAAATATTCACATTGTAATTTAAATTTAAATATTATTTTATTTTATTAAGATCAGATGGTGAAAGTATGGACTAAAATTATTCTTTCAAGAAATCCTTACATATTATTATATGTTGCTATAAAGTTTTCATCTCTTTATTGTGTAATTAATGTTTAGGCTTGTAATTAAATTTTATTTAAATTTTAATATTTTTTTATACAAAACTTTCATTCATAATTAATGTAAATATTTACCTTTATTTAAATAGGTTTAAAAAACTTTTCAATTTTATGAATATTTGTATAAATAAATTTAGGCACAAATGTTACTTCTGATAATTTGATGAAAAAAAAATTAATTTAATATTAAAATATTATCTAACATTTGATTAAGTGTATTATGTTTTTTTTATAATAACTTTTCAGTTAACTTTTACAAAAAATGATAATCTAATCTTACCCTAAACTTAATATTACCCTTGCAAAATAAGTAGACAAAAATATTGCGCAACCATAATGCCAAATCACATTTAAATTAAGTAATAACAATTTTAAATATTCTAAAAAAAATAACACTTTTAAATAGTCACTATTTACCTTCCTTTTTAAAAAATATATATGTATTATATATCATAGTTAATTTAAATTGGAATATATATCAATTTTAATTATCTTAGTTATTATAACTATTTAATCTGGCAAAAACATTAATTTTGGGTGAATTTGAAGAAAATTTAATTTATCTTCATTTAAAATTTTATTTATAAGAAAAAATCAATGAAAAACTTGGGTCAATTTCAATTAAATAAATTAATATTTTTAATATGACCAAACAAAAAAATTATTAGAAAAGAAGACTTAGGCATAAATTAAAAAGGTTTGTTAATTTAATTTAATATGTCTTTACTTATTTAAATATCTTTATATTAATCCAATTTTGAAAGATAAGATTATGATAATAGTCATAAAAAAATAAAAAATAAAAATTGGACAATAGAAATGAGAATTAACAGCATAACTAAAAATAAATAAGATTATGATAAATTCATTAAATCCTATATTATTCCCTTCCTTTCTTCCTCCCTACTACTTGACAGAGAAATTGTCAAGGTTCTTGTCATCTCCCTTTTCTACCACCATGTCAAATCAATGTCTCAATAAAGAATCACTCACCAATAACCATGTAGATACCATCTGGGCATAAACCAAACTTTTAAACTATCTAACCAAAAAATGTAAAATCAAAAATAAAATAAAAAACTTTACAAACAAAAAAATAATTAGCAACAATTGTCCTTTTCCCTTCCCAAATATGCGATAGAGTCAATGTCACCACCTAAAATCGAAGATCAAAAGATAAACATGAGAAAATAAAAGAAAAACAAAAGCAAGATAGGAATAAGAAAAATAAAAGAAGAACAAAAAGAGAAAACACTAGAAGAAGAAAAAAAATTCACTACAACACTGTCAAACCAACACCATGTGTTACTGCTTTTATAACCATATTAATTAATTACAGAAAGTAATCATATAATCATATTGATATTGATATTTGGTATAATTATAATTATAGTACTAACTCAATTGTATAAATAAGTTAATAGCAATATTTATTTATCAGTTATGAAATATAAACATAATCATAATATTAAGGAAAGATTCTTTTTACAATTTTTTTATTACCATTTAATTGCAATCAATAAAGTAGAAATTTTATTACAAAAATCAAATGAATCAATATCAATAAAAATTTAAAATTACTTTAATTAAAATATCAGTATATTATGCAGATTATTAAACATTCAAAATATAATTTTAAAATTTGATTCTCACGATATTATTTAAAAATATAGAGTTGATCAGGATATATTTAAAATTTGTTTATTTAAATCTGGAAAGAGAAATATCAATTATTAAATCATTATAATTAGTATGATTATAAAAAAAAATAATTTTAAATTTATTAAATCAATTAATTATTATATAATGAAATATACGAAATATATAAATGTCACCAGAATGTGACACGTGGACTACCAGTCATAGTCAACAACTGTGTTTTAAATAATATATAGATAGATAAATCGATAGATAGATAGATAGATAGATATAGGTATATTATGATGTCTACATAAATGACAAAATATACTGAATATATATCATAAAGCTAGACAACCAACTTTTTTTGTAATTATATCCTATAGTGTATCAGCCTATAGTATTGGAATTCACACACTTAGACACACAGATTTAACTTTTATTTATCGTAAATATAAAAAAAAAATTCTCTTTCTTAATAGTTTTTTATTTTTACTTTTTTTTCATGTTTTTTTCCTTTTTTTTATGTTTCTTTCTTTCTATTTTCATTCTTATATTTTTCTTGTTACGTTTTTCTTTCTCTTTTTTGTATGTTTTTTTTCTTTTATGTTTTTCTTTTTTTTTTCTTTTTACTTTCTTTTCTTTCTTTCCTTTTTATGTTTTTTCTTTTTATGTAACTGTATGACCATAATTGTTCTTACCATTTTTAAAACGTGTAGAAATAGTTTACTTTTTTAGTATAATTTTTTTAAAAATAGTATACTTATTTGAGTAATATTTGATATTTGATTTGATGTGTGCTATATCTATTTAGAGTAGCAATGATGGTATATTATTTTTTTTTGTCAATAAAGATAACATATATTGTGTACTATACCTATTTAGAGTAGCAATGATGATATATTATTTTTGTGTCAATAAAGATAACATATTAAGTGTACTATACCTATTTAGAGTAGTAATGATGATATTCTATCTATCTATCTATCTATCCACAATGGAGGAAATGCTAGAAGATAAAATAACATTATTGATTGGACAGTGCATTTTCGTTTTTGCCCTTTTGGTTATAATAATTAGGTAGAAGATAAAATAAAATAAGATTTATTCATTTATTTATTTGTAAGTATTATATTATATTATAAATAATGATTAGTTAGAAGACAAAATAAAATAGTAGACTAGACAATACATATTATATTTATTTATTTATTTTGCAAGTATTATATTATGTTATATAAATATAAATATATTATAATTATAAATTATAGATATTTATGGTTTCCATCTTACAGTTATGAACTGATATTTCATGTAGTTGCATAGGGACATGCTTACTTTTTTGGAAAATTCATGTTCCTATATGATATATCTAATTTATCTATTAATAATTATATTTATTTTGGAAAATCATTTTGTTGTGTAGATAATTATTTTCTTTGGACTATATACCTATTTTTTGTGGTGGATGTATTTTTTGTGAATCCCATGTGCTAATAACAAATATATGTATTTATATAATATAATAATATAATATTTGATTATAATAATAAATAATAGAATAATACAATATAATGTAATATTTTGTTATAATAATTATTTTTCTTGTGTGGTCGAATGAGACTTCAAATATTCATATTTAGGCAAATATTCAATTTATTTGATTTAGTTATTATCTAGTTGGATCAATTGTAACATATTCATAATAATAAAAAATTAAAATATGTATAATTTATTTATTTAAATAATTTTTAGAATAGATTAATTTTAATAATTAATAATATATTATAAAACGGTGCTATATAGATAGATATATTATATATTTAGAATAAATTAATATTTAATAATTGATTATAAAATAGTGCTATATATATATATATATAATAGACAAAAATAAATAATAAATAATAAATAATTAATTAATTTACATATAATATATATATATATATATAATATAATTATAAATAATAAATATATAATATAATATATAAATATAAATAATAGTAATAATAATAATAAATAAATAAATAAATAACATTGGAGCCAAAATGTTGGAGCCAAAACTTGGAGCCCAAATTTGAATTTGAATTTGAACTTAGAGCCAAAAGGACGGAGCTAACTCTTGGAGCCAAAATATAATTTCAGTTTGAATTTAAATGTAAAATTGGAGCCACAATGTTGGAGCAAAAATTGGATTTATATGAATTCAAAAAAATTTGCTCCTCTATATATAAGTGTTAGTTTTGATGTTCTCTTCATCTAATTTCTATTCGTTTATTTTATTTCTAATTTCAGTTTTGGTGTTTTATTTCTATTTCTGTTTGATCTCTTCATCCAATTTGATCATTTTTATAATATAATATTCAACTATAATAATAAATAATAGAATAATATAATATAATATAATATTATGTTATAATAATTATTTTTTTTTGTGGTCGAATGAGACTTCTAATATTCATATGTCGTCAATTGTAATATATTCATAATAAAATAAAATTCAAATATGTATAATTAATTTATTTAAGTAATTTTTAGAATAGATTAATTTTTAATAATTAATAATATCTTATAAAATGGTGCTATATAGATAGATATATTATATATTTAGAATAGATTAATATTTAATAATATGTTATAAAATAGTGCTATATATATATAAATATCAGACAAATAATAATAATAATAATAATAATAATAAATAATGAATAAATAAGTAATATACATATATAATACATAATACATATAATAAAACTTGGAGCCCAAGTTTTATTTTATTTTAATTTTAATTATTATTAGAGTCAAAATTTGGAGCCAAAACTTGGAGCCCAAATTCAAATTGAAAAAAATTTGGAGCCAATTCTTAGAGCCAAAAATTGCATTTAAATTTAAATGTAAAATTGGAGCCACAATGTTGGAGCCAAAATTGGGTTTCTATGAATTCAAAAGATTTTGCTCTTCTATATAAGTATTAGTTTTGGTGTTCTCTTCATCGAATTTTTATTTGTATGTTTCATTTCTATTTTCATTTTTATGTTTGATTGCAAAAATGCAAATATAATTCTATAGTTCTATTAAGTTTAATCTATACTATATTAGTTTAATCAAACATAAAAGATTTTTGTTTTGTTCTCTTTTTATATTGATAGTGTCCTGTTTGTTAATATTTATAAACAAACAAGACGACTTAAGGTGCGTGTTATTCGAATATGATAGATATTTCCTATTTTCAAGTCGTTTGAGCCTTACGCTGTAAAAATAGTTGATGTTTATGTATGTATATTGATGAACTCTTATTGACCATTTTTATTTTTTATTAGATATTATTATTTTATTTATTTATCCTTAAAATGATAATATAGGGTGTTGATTTTGATATTATGTATATTTTGTACACTTTGTTGTTCATGTTGGTATCATAATATGCCTATATATAATAATACATAGGTGCTATTTATTAGGTACAATAATTTATTTAATACTTATTTTCTTAACTTATCAACTCAATCCAAATAGTATACAGATATATGACCATTCTTGTCCTTACAATATTTTAAACGTGTATAAATGGATTTATTTTAGTATAAAATTTAGTATATAAAAAAATAGGAAAGAAATATGAAACTTATTTTAATAATATATGACTTGATATTTGATTTGATATTTGATTGATGCCTATATATAGACTAATAATAATATAGGTTCTATATATATAATAGGCTCTATATATAAGTTCTATATATTAGCTACAACAGTTTGTCTAACTTATCATGACTATCCTATTAGTCTATAACTGTATCACCATCATTATATACTTTGTGTTTTAAAAACGTGCAGAATTACTTTTATTAATAGTATACAACTATATTTGGTTTATGATCATTATTCTTTCGATTTTTGTTTTTAGTTATTTTGAAAAATATATAAATTTTTACAACCTGAATGTATAAATCATGCTTTAGTATGCGTTATATATTTTTAAATAAATAAATACAATGTGTTTAATCGTACGTGTTTAATTACTGATTCTAAAAATCAATTTTTTATTTTTATTTTTATTAATTTATTTATTACTTTTATTAACATTTTGTTATTTACTTATTAATAATTGAATATCTCTTACTATTAACAATGTTTTTTCATTTTTTTATGACGTGTTTGATATTACAATACATAGCTAAATCTCTATTTTCCAAAGCTTAAATTTAAACTTAAATACATTATGTACTATACACAAAAATGTTTCATCCCTACGAAATTGTTACTACATATGTTATCTTGCCAAGGAATAAAAAAAAATCGAGTAAAATTAACTTCAAAAATGATCCATGTATATATTCATATATTAGATATTGTTTAAAATATAGAAGATTTTTTACAATTTCTTTATCATCAAAACTTCAAATAAATTTAATTTTACCCGGGCAACACCGGTCGATTAACTAGTATATCACACTTATTTGGGGATAGGGGGGTTATATGTGGAATCAAATCTACATAGCGCTTAGTCAGAACAGTTCCTCAATAATATAGGCCATACATTCAAACAAGATTATAATCAGAGCAATAAATGCGATGGAGCTAACACAATTCATCGTTTCAGCACAAAATTGATCAATAAGGCTTCAATAATTTGATTTGCTTTTTTAATAAGAAATTCAATTCACTCATATATAAGCACACATGTATATCTACTTACTTATATGTATGATATGATCATATAGCTATTTTCATAAGTAACAAGCCTCAACTGTCGAGGCTTTTTGGCATTGGTCATCAAGCATGTCGAACAATTTTGAGTAAGTCAAAGAAATCATCCAATGGGTTGACAAGGTCATCAGTTTTGTTGTAGCCCTTTCTGCCATCATTTTTAATTCTTTATTCGCATTGTTGTCTATAATATATATCATGATATCGTGATCAGTTGTTGCAGCTGAAGTGCTGAAACAAGAATAAGCAAAAGGCTTAAATGCAATTTTGGTCCCCCTATTTTGCACAATCCGCAATTTTAGTCCTCCTATTTTAAAATAAAGACATTTAATCCCTCTATTTTGCACAATCCACAATTTTGGTCCCTCTATTTTAAAATAGAGACATTTAGTCCCCCAATTTTGTAAAATCCGTAATTTTGGTCCCTCTATTTTAAAATAGAGACATTTAGTCCCCAATTTTGTAAAATCCGTAATTTTGGTCCTTCCATCAAATTGAAAGCATTGGCCGTTAAAATATTAACGTCAACCTTGACGTGATCCAAATATAGTGATGTGATACAAATTTATTTGTTTAGTTTTTAATTATTCTAAATGCTGAGTAGAATAATTGATGAAAATATATTTTTAAAAAAGGTAAAATCATTTATTTTAATGGCCGAGAGTAGTTGTAAGTCCTAATATGAAAGTCACGAGTCTTAATAATTTATTTTAAACAAATTTCACGTCACTGAAGCACGTACCACATCGTAGTCAACGTTAATCTCTTAATGATCAACGCTTTTAATATGACGAAAGGACAAAAATCACGGATTTTACAAAATTGAGGGATTTAATGTCTTTATTTTAAAATATGGGGACTAAAATTGCGAATTGTGCAAAATGAAAAGACTAAATGTCTATATTTTAAAATAGGGGGACTAAAATTGCAAATTGTGCAAAATGAGGGGACTAAATGTCTCAATTTTAAAATAGAGGGACCGAAATTGCGGATTGTGCAAAATAGAGGGACTAAATGTCTTTATTTTAAAATAGGGGGGCTAAAATTGCGGATTGTGCAAAATAGGAGGACCAAAATTGCATTTAAGCCTAAGCAAAAAGACTAACAAAACTCATCCATTTTGTAATGTTTTGCGTTCTATGTCTTTATAATTATAAAAGTAGCTGACATGAAAATACGTTATTTGAAATAATTTATAGAAAATAAACTACTAAAATAAATTTGTATATCAAACAAACTTATTATGGTTAAAGTAGCTTATAAGCTAGTGAAAGGAACTTCTAAGCTCCTCAAAAGTCTTATCAAACACACTCTTTATTTGAATCCTAACAATGAAATTTTTTAAAAGAGAATGAATTGAAAAAAAAATATTATATTGATCTTGAAACAATTGAGTTTTAATAAACATTAATTTACTATTAATGGACTAGATTTTTTTTTCACAATTATAAGTACTAACAAAGATCCAAACAAAAGAAATTAAAGCCTTATTAAAAAATTTAAATTATATTGAAAGATGGATTTTTTTATATCTTTATAGAATATTATTAGTTATTAACCACACTTATAATTGTTGATATTATTAAAAAGAAGTTTTCCAAAATTATTTTTTTAGATGCTATTCAAGATCAACTATGCGAGATGTTGAAATTACTTAGTTATAAAAATTTTAGTTAATAATTAATAATTTTATACATATATTAATTAACAATTTTATACATATATTAATTAACTTTTTCTCAATTATATCCTTACTTTTTATCTAGCTTTTAATTAATTTATACATATATGATGAAAGTAGAAATGAAAAATAACTAGGCTTAAATGCAATTTTGGTCCTCCTATTTTGCACAATCCGCAATTTTAGTCCCCCTATTTTAAAATAAAGACATTTAGTCCCTCTATTTTGCACAATCCGCAATTTCGGTCCCTCTATTTTAAAATAGAGACATTTAGTCCCCTCATTTTGCACAATTTGCAATTTTAGTCCCCCTATTTTAAAATATAGACATTTAGTCTTTTCATTTTGCACAATTCGCAATTTTAGTCTCCATATTTTAAAATAAAGACATTAAATCCCTCAATTTTGTAAAATCCGTGATTTTTGTCCTTTCGTCATATTAAAAGCGTTGATCATTAAGAGATTAACATTGACTACGATGTGGTACGTGCTTCAGTGACGTGAAATTTGTTTAAAATAAATTATTAAGACTCGTGACTTTCATATTAGGACTTACAACTACTCTCGGCCATTAAAATAAATGATTTTACCTTTTTTTAAAATATATTTTCATCAATTATTCTACTCAACATTTAGAATAATTAAAAACTAAACAAATAAATTTGTATCACATCACTATATTTGGATCACGTCAAGGTTGACGTTAATATTTTAACGGTCAATGCTTTCAATTTGATGGAAGGACCAAAATTACGGATTTTACAAAATTGGGGACTAAATGTCTCTATTTTAAAATAGAGGGACCAAAATTACGGATTTTACAAAATTGGGGGACTAAATGTCTCTATTTTAAAATAGAGGGACCAAAATTGCGGATTGTGCAAAATAGAGGGATTAAATGTCTTTATTTTAAAATAGGAGGACTAAAATTGCGGATTATACAAAATAGGGGGACCAAAATTGCATTTAAGCCTAAAAAAAGTCATGTGACCCTCTCTGTACTTAACCCACGCATGCTCCTCTTCTCTATTCCAGGCGCATTTGCATCAACATTCCAATTACTTTTTCAACACGATTCTATTGTGGTGGGGAAGAAGGAACTCAAGTCTACACATTCTTCTTGCCTCTTTTCTCCCTTCCATTCTTTCGCGCACAATACCGTCTCACTTTCCGGAGCCCTCCTTCTTCCAATTTTCTTTCTATAGGGTGGGAAACAAAAGACGATTGAAGCACAACAATTTTCACCACTTTGTTCTTTTATTCCGAAAACTTATGCCACCCATTGCCCAAAAAGTCCCTTCTGTCAATAAAATTGAACAGCTCCTATTAGGGGTGCTCATAATTTAGTTTTTCCAATAACTATAACTATAACTACCAAATAACTAAATCGTAAATAGTTATTATAACTATAACTATAATTAGTTTTATATAACTAGTTATTATTTTTAAAAACTAGTTATATAACCGGTTATGAATATATAACCAGTTATATAACCAATTATATTTAAAACTAGTTTTATAACCTAAACTAGTTATATAACCACATGAGGATTTTTCCTATTTACTAGTTTTATAGCCCCAGTAAGAGGATTTCATATGCGCAGAACGATGACAAGCAAAATCAAGCGTAGGTCTGATATACCCTTCATCAACGTCAGAAGGTTTGTCTTTCTCACCTTCTATCATTACTATATGTATTTAAAGAAGCAATAACAAACATTAACATTTAAGGATTATATTATGAATTTATTTGTTAACCACTGTAAATATGAAAAAATTATTTACCTCATATCAATACTATACATGAAAAAATTGCAATTAATGACATGCGAGGAGAAAAAAGAACAAATTAAGAGGGTATAAACTGCATAATTTAATGAAATGATAATGAGATTTAAAGCTATTATTAACTTTAATGACCAGTTATAACTGGTTATTAACTATAACTATAACTATTTTTAACTAGTTAAATAAACCAAATAACTACATTTTAATTTAATCAATAAAACAATTATACTTTTATAACTAGTTTTAACTATCTAGATATTTTATAACTAGTTAGTTACAATTATCATTAACTAATTTCATAACTAATTAATTTGAACACCCCTAGCTCCTATAGCCTCCAATAAAGACATGCATTGATGGTGTTAATAGCAAATTGAAACTGCAAATTGTATCTCTTTTTCCCTGGAATCAAATTCCTCTAAATCAGACCTTTTATAAAACGGAAGAGGAAAAAAAGACTAAAAGCTATCACTTAAAAAATTGAAAGGGTAATTGTTCTAAGGCCAAAGAAACTGAAACAGGGAACGGTACTGTAGTATTGTGAATGCTGATACAAATGCTCGCGGAAGAGAGAACGTGCGTGGGTTGAGAATAAACAGGGTCCTGTGACCTTCCCTTTTACTTTTTCTCACACACACACACACACACACACACACACACACACACACACACATATATATATATATATATATAAAATGAGGGATCAAATGATATTGATACCAACTGTTACATAATTTAATAACTTGATATAAAATGTGATTTTTATCGATCAAATCGTTGAATTGTATCTATATATTATCCAGATTATCTGTGTCAAATTTTGTCAAAATTGAACAACAATAAGAAGGTGATCAAATGATCCATATTTTAGCATATTTTGAAAATTTTATATTACGTTGATTTTAATCTATATGAACGAGGTAGCAACTAATTTTTGATTGATATGAAATTTTGTGTATATGATCTATGTGAAAAGAACTTTCAATCGAACGGTAGGTTTTAATAAAATATCATCCAATTGAAAGTTATTGAATGGTGTAACAGTTGATGTAAGTTACATAGGTGTCATTTGATCCCTCTTATGTAGTCTACATAGAAATACCTTAATGAATTGTTTGGTTCAAAAGAGGGGAGAGAAGGGGAGTGATTTTATTAGAGGGGAGGGGAGAGGAAGCGAAGGAAATGGAGGGATTTTGAATAGATATCTTGTTTAGTTGAGAGGAGGGGAAAGGAGATAACTTTTTCCCTGTTTGGTTCACAAAGGGAAGAGAGAAATTTTAAAATTTAATTTACTTTTATACCCCTATAATTTTATATTTCAAAACATAAGTAGGGTTATCTTAGTCAATACAATTTAAAATGTTTTAGATCTCCTTCACTCTTCTCCAAATCTTCTAATATTGGAGGGGAGCAAAAATTGGATGAGAAGATATTTTGCTCTCCTCCCTTCCCTCTTCTAAAAATTCAACCAAACAAGAAAGATTTTTTTTAAAAAAAAAAACCCTTCCTTCCCCTCCCCTCTCCTCCATCTCCCTCCAACCAAACATTATGTAAACGACACTTAAAAAGGAACAAAGCTAGTAAAAATGAGTAGGTGAGAAATAAGGGTATAATGACAAAAGAATAATTAATATTATAACTTTGAAAATGATAGATAAAATAAATTTCAAAAAGTCAACACTTAAAAAATAATGGAGGAAATATCTATTATCTATATCTATATGTTTATCTATATATTAAAGAGAAAAATGACTATGCACTGACAATGTAAAAATGTTTACACTGTCATCCAATCACAACCCATTATGTATGATAAGTTTGTTAACTTTTAAAAAATCATCTTAAAAGTCATATCAACGGTGATTTATGATTTGATGACTGTGTAAAATAGTTTTACACTATCAGTGCATCATCATTAAACTCTATATTAAAACAATGTCCTAGAACATGTGTCAACCTCTCCAAGCTTTAATTCCTACTCAAAATTCTCAAACCTTTTCCTAAATTGCATTTTTCCTGCATTTTTTAACCTCGTTACGTGGCTACGCCCTCTCATGCATATCACACTAACATAAAAAGTCTCTCCCATGCACCACTCTAGCAACGCTCACTCATACCATCTTACCCTTTCAAATTGATGCGCCAACACGACAATCATCATTTTACTCACCATTTTTTTATATTCTTGCTTTAAAAGCTTTCTTCATTTACTACTAAACTCGCTAGTTATCCGTGCATTCGCATGGGTTGCTTTGATTTCTATTTATTTTTTGAGAAAATTTACGTATAACATAATTTGGCCAAAATGGAAAGATGCAATTCAAGCAAAATTAGACTCGTTTGCTAAGCGAAATGTTTTTGGTCCTGTAATCCGTACACCTAAAGGTGTAAAACCAGTTGGATACAAATAGGTTTTTGTGCAAAAACAAAATAAGAATGGTGAAATTGTTAGATACAAAGCACGACTAATTGCTCAAGGTTTTTCACAAAGACCCGGTATTGATTTTGAAGAGACATAATGACCTGTAGTGGATGCAAATACTTTTCGATAATTAATTAGTCTGATTGCACATGAAGGACTTAATTTACATCTAATGGATATTATTACAGCCTATTTGTATGGCTCTCTTGATAATGATATTTACATGAAACTCCCTGAAGGATTTAATTTGCCCAGCAGTGCAAGTTCTAGAGAGGATCACTCAATTAAATTGAATAAGTCCCTCAATGGATTAAAACAATCGGGACGCATGTGGTAATAATCGTCTCAGTGAGTATTTGTTACAAGAAGGATATAAAAATGATCCCATTTTTCCTTGTATTTTGATGAAAAGATATGCAAAAGGATTTGCCATAATCGCTGTTTATGTAGATGACATAAACATCATTGGAACTCTTAAAGAGCTTCCAAAAGCTATTGATTGCTTAAAGAAAGAGTTTGCGATGAAGGATCTGGGAAGGACAAAGTTTTGCTTGGGATTGCAAATTGAGTATTTAAATAAAGGTGTTTTTGTGCATCAAAAGGCTTATATAATGAAGGTGCTTAAAAGGTTCTATATGGACAAATCACATCCACTATGCACTCCAATGGTTGTAAGGTCTTTAGATGTGGATAAAGATCCTTTTAGACCTCAAGAAAATGATGAAGAACTACTTGGTCCTGAAGTATCATACCTTAGTGCTATAAGAGCACTGATGTATCTTGCTAATTATACACAACCTAATATAACATTTGCTGTAAATTTATTAGCAAGATATAGTTCTTCACCTACAAGAAGACATTGGAATGGAGTGAAGAACATACTTCATTATCTTGAGGGGACTATGAACATGGGATTGTTTTATTCATATGCTTCAAAATCAGATCTAATTGGTTATGCAGGCGCAAGTTATTTGTCAGATCCTCATAATGGTAGATCACAAACAGGATATTCGTTTACATGCGGTGGTACAGTCATTTCATGGCGGTCTGTGAAACAAACCATATCAACAACATCATTTAACCATGCAGAAATTTTAGCATTACATGAGACAAGTCGTAAATGTGTTTGGCTGAGATCTGTAATTCAACATGTGCGAGAAACTTGTGGTTTATCTTCAGGAAAAATGGCATCGACTATCATATATGAAGACAATGTTGCATGTATTGCTCAGTTCAAAGAAGTATACATTAAAGGAGATAGAACAAAGCATATTCTTCCAAAATTCTTCTTCACTCATGATCTTCAAAGGAATGGTGATATATAAACATTCAACAGGTTCGTTCAAATGAGAATCTGGCAGATCACTTTACAAAGTCTTTGCCAAGAAAAACTTTTGAGCAATTAGTTCACAAGATTGGACTTCGTCGTATTAAAGATGATTGTTTGCATAAGGGGGAGAAATAAATATGTTCTGCACTCTTTTTCCCTTCGCCATGGTTTTGTCCCATTGGGTTTTCCTGGCAAGGTTTTTAATGAGGCAGATGATAACGTATTGAAGAATTATGTACTCTTTTTCCTTCACTAGGTTTTTATCCCACAGGATTTTTCCTAGTAAGGTTTTAATGAGGCACATTCTCAAAACAATGAACATCTAAGGGGGAGTGTTATGAATAATTATAATAATGGTGGATGTCCATTGACTTTCTATCTTCTATATTCATTTCTCTTTAATAGTCTTAAATATTTGGTAACCTTTGAGTTGCATGTAACCTTTGAATTGCAACATTTGAGTTGCATTTTGTACTTATAAATAGGTTACTCCCTCTTGGTGAGAATACACAAGGAAATCATTCTATTCTCTCATGTTCTCTCTTTTCTATATTCTCTGCTTCCAAATTTATATTTTCATAACAAATAGTTAATTTTAATATATAAAATTTGAATTATAATACTAAAAATCTTCTATTGGTTCAATATATATGTAATTTTTATTTTTTAATGTTATGAAATGAATATTTGTGATACTTTTTTAGTATTACTTAGTATATTATATTATTATTTTTAAAATATTATTTAATTATTACCAGTTCAACCACGGTTTAACCATGGTTCAACCACTGAACCTTGAACCAATACTATCATCGGTTCAATGTCCGGTCCAGTTTTCAAAACATTGATTACTACTATTTCCATTTCTTTTTCTTTGTAATAAATGCTCATGTTAATGCATTTGTTGTCTACTGTCTAGGCTGCAAATTTATTATATCAATGAATGATATTTAGACACTCTTAAATATTAGACTTAAAAATATATTTTAGGTCCTTAATAATTTAGTGAATTTTGTTGAGTCTTTAATAAAAAAAAAAATTGCGTTGATTCTATAATAAAACAAAAAATTTGTTTTGGGACTTTGTTATTTTGTCTTAATCCTTTTGATATATCTATTTTTTTCATTTGAGTCCTTATAATATTTTGTTCATTTTATAGTAGTCCTTATGAAATTTTTTAGATAAGGACTAATAACAAATTATCTACATATTTTAGGGATTCAAACGGAAAAATAGATATATTAGAATGATTAAGACAAAATAGCAAGCATCCAAAACAATTTTTTTGTTTTGTTAGGGACTCAACATAAAGAAAATATTTATTAGGGACGCAAAATAAAATTCGTTAATTTATCAGAACCCAAAACATATTTAAGCCTAAATATTAAACATCATATTAACATTTCTAAGTTTTTTTTTATCTATTTCATCTTATCATATCATATCATTTATCATATCAACAATTTTCTCATTTCTTTCTCTATCTCTCTCTATGTGTCACATGACATTGCAGAGTTCATATTTTTTCTTCTTCTATTTACCAGCAAGTTGGTCCCTTCACTCTTACCTGATACATTTATCTTTAGGATAATGTTTGGTGGAAATCCAAATGTCAATCAAAACCTAAAGAGATAAAAATAAATAAATAGAAGAAGTGATAAGTTTATAAAAGATATTCTATCAAAAAAAAAGTTTATAAAAGATATGATGTGAATTATGTGACAAAAAGAGAGATTTTTTTTTTATTAGTAAAAATTAAAGGCAAGTATTAAGGAATTTACAACAACTCGCATACCGTGACCAATTGAACTAAACTCCCTTGATGACAAAAAGAGAGATTAAGAGAAAAGAAAGGGTAAATGGCCATTTTGTCCTCGAAAGTGTAAAACATTGACAATTTGGTCCCTGAAAGATGAAAAATTTGAATTTAATCCCCGAAAGTGAAAAAAGTGCGACAAATCCATCCTCCCGTTAACTCTGCTCCGTTAACATTAACGGAAGTGCCTACGTGGCACTTTGGTGATGACGTGGCAGTTGACGATTGCCACTTGTCATCCACGTGGCTGCCACGTGGTTAAAAGTTAACTTTTCACTTTAATCTCTGAACTTAACAATTTGCTATCATTTTTGTCCCTGAACTTAACCACTTACTGACATTTTGGTCCATGAACTTAATCACTTACTGACATTTTGGTCCCTAAACTTAATCATGTACTGTCATTTTGATCCTTGAAAGTACTTTTGAATTTTTAATTAAGTCTCACGCTACATGTAAATTATTAGCATAGTCATCACCATATTCTCTCACTTCCCTTCTTTATCTATCATATTTTTCACCTTCCTCTTACCAATTTTGCCATTTAAATAATACTATAAATATGAAACTAATTTAAGAGTGATCACATAGTAGTAGTTAATGGCCAAATTCAGGACATTGCTAACAAGATTCTATAAGGTTCCAATTTATGAGTGATCACATAGCAGTAGTTAGTGGATTTATCATAAGTATTAGAGGATTTGAGTGGACATGACTCTCTGGTGGCACGTGAAGCACATGTCATTTTTCTTTCTTTTGATTACGTTTGGAGTGTAGAGAGTGAAAAAATTGAGGATGAAGGAGATGTAAGTGGGAGGGGTGGCATAGGATCCATGCGATCGTTTGGCACATGATCGATGATCAAAGTAAAAGGATCAAACAGATTAGAAAATATAAACAACGAAAGTTGTGGTTTTCATGAACTACTACCGCAAGGTATATATAGACATCAAAATTTTTGAATGTAGTGGTTACTTGAGAGTGTTGAAGAAGCTATTTAAAAATTTCTAATTGAATAAAATGTAACTTCTTAAAGAAGCTAGACAATGTTTATTAAGAAAAAAATTAAATAGTTTTTTAAGATGTTTTTGTATTATTTTCTTATTAGAATTGATGCTTCAGTTAAATAAATAAATGACGAACTTTGCATGCAGATGATGGAGGTGAAAATCAAGATGAACAACAAAGTGTGGAAGAGGAAAGTAAAAAATATGAGAGATATGAAATTGAAGTAAGGGGATATGGTAATGACTATGCTAATAATTTACATGTAACGTGAGACTTAATTAAAATTCAAAAGTACTTTTAGGGACTAAAATCACAGTATGTGGTTAAGTTTAGGGACCAAAATGTCAATAAGTGGTAAGTTCAGAGACCAAAATGTCAGTAAAGTGAAAAGTCAACTTTTAGCCATGTGGATGACACGTGGCAACCGTCAGCTGGCACGTCATCACCAAAAGTGCCACATAGGCACTTCCGTTAATGTTAACGGAGAAGAGTTAACAGACAGACGAATTTGTCGCACTTTTTCACTTTCAATGACTAAATTTGAAATTTTCATCTTTCAAGGACCAAATTGTCAGCGTTTTACACTTTCGAGAACCAAAATAGCCATTTACCCGAAAAGAAATGTGTCAAATAGGTGTTTATTAGAAAGAAAAAAAATAGGTGTCCAAATATTACCCTTATCTTTATATAGTATTAAAATACTAGTAGTTTATAAATATCATAATAATAAGGCTTAATGTATAATTTTGGTCCCCTCTTTTGTTTAATCTACAATTTTGGTCTATCCATTTTAAAATAAAGATATTTGAAATCTCTTATTTTAGAAAGTTCACAATTTTGGTCTAATCCTTAATTTTGCTTACATTTTATTTATTTTATTTTGGTCTAATTGAACTGTAGACCTAATATATTCATTTAAGATATCATCAAAAATGATTTAATTAATTAAAATGAAAGAAATAAAAAAAATAAATGTAGACAATACTAAGGATTGAACCAAAATTGTGAATTTTTTTAAAATAGAGAGACTAAATATCTCTATTTTAAAATATAAAATCAAAATTGCGAATTTAGCAAAATAAAGAGACCAAGTTTTATTTAAACTTAGTAATAAATTAGTAAATATTAAGTTCATCTATATAATTCATAGAAAATGTTGGTTCTTATGAAATTATTTTTTTGTCAGAATCACACACGACGGTTTATTTCCTTCAATTTGCTTCTTATATATTTTCAAAGTTTTTAATCACTATTTACTTAAAAAAACTATCACCTTTTAATTCAAAATTCATGCGTATTTAGCTTTTACCATATAGCACAATTTATAATTTATTATTGAGTAAATTACATTCCTCTCTTCTAAAAAACGTGAATATTACATTCAAAGTTAATTTTGGACATTGTATTACTCTCACTTTGGGTTCGTGTTTAAGTTTATTTATTAAAAAATATTTTTTAATAAAAGAAATAATTTTTTACTTTTTCTGAAATATTTGTTTAAACCATTTTTTTAAAAAACATTTTTTTTTATTTTTTTAAAAAAATAAATTCTATTTACTTTTTAAAAATTACTTTGTTAAAAAATAATTTTTTAAATAATTTTTTTAATTTTAAATAAACGGACCTTTCTCATTAGTAATTCCCAACCCTCAAAGTTAACGGTTGTACTATTAGCTGGCATCCACTGGAATCTCATACCGTTCCATCCATCAAACACACCCACTAACCTGCAAAAAGTTTTAATTTGACTGTGGCCTACTATCCGCTCAGTCTTATTTTAATATTTCACGCGGCTTCTGGTACGGTATTTTACAGAGGCACGAGTTAATTTCACATTAGGCAACTACTCCCTAACAGTGTAAACGTTGAGGTTGCACCAGACCAGTTGGGTAGTACTACTTTTCATTGATGTTAATTAATTGGTGATGTACTATTTCTTTTTCTATGTAATAACTAATAATGGCTCCTGTCGGTGAATTTGATGTCTAGCTAGTAGTAGTAATTTAGTAAATACTAATTGGTTTGATAAAAAAAAAAAAAATACCTAATTGGTTTGTTCACTCCTATTGTCCAAAGCTGCAGAAAAGCTGTACGGAGCACAAGCACGTCGTCAGATATATGATATCACTGTCCAGAGCTGCTTACCGTTTCACCTTGCTATTAGCCAATAGCCAGTCATCACTGTCCGAACTCCGAACCCCACTTCACATTAGATAATTGATTTTGAGTAAAATTTTGGATAAATTTTTAATGATTTGGTTTCACGTTATAAAAGAATTCAGAATTGATTCTGAATTTAGAATTGATTTTAAGTTAAAATAATTTTGAATAATTTTTTCGTTAAATTCAAAATTTTATATTGAGTTTTATTCATTGCTTGATTTTATTACCTTTGTTCCTATTTATAAGATGTTATTGACTAATTTACACATATTAAGAAAATTCGTTAATCTAAGTATTACATTAAATTTATCTATAATTATAATATTTTTCAAATTTATCCTTAAATAATTAATGCATGGAGAAAAAATAATAGCATTGGAGTTTTAATTTTTAAAACTAAACTTTTTAATTCTTCAATCCTTATAAGAGAAAAAAAGAAACAATTCATTTATGGACTGAAATAATTAAGAGTATTTTGGTCAAAAATAATTAATGCATGGAACCATTAGAATATAATCTTATAAAAACAGACAAGAAATTTTCAAAAGAATGTCTTGTAACACATAACTTCAAAATCAATTTCATTCAAAATTAATTTTGTCAACACTCATCCAAATATACACTAAGCCAGCGAGAAATTCAATTGCCAAAAACTCACTTCACTTATTACACAAAATAACATTTCAATTTATGGTTGAAGTTCTTTTTTGTTTTTGGTCGAAGTTTAGAACCATGAGTGGTATTCTCTTCATCCCAAAATAAGTGTTGTCCTAGATTTTTTTACACAGGCCAAAAAAGGCTATTAAATAGATGAAAGAAAGAAGTAATTTTACAAAATTAACCTTATTATTAATATTGCATGGAAAAGTTAAAGTGACACTTATTATGGGTATTAGTGAAAAAAAGTAATTAATATTACATTGAAAAGCCAAATGTGACACTTATTTTGGGACAATTTTTTTTCCAAATGCAACACTCATTTTGGGATTGAGGGAGTAATATATTATTGATATGGCTTTTAAAAAAATTATCATAAAAGTAAACAAACTTACTCCCTCCGTTTCAGATTATATGATGTTTTAGAGAAAAAAAAAATTTGTTCCAAAATCGATATTATTTTACAAAATCAATGCTGCATTAAATAACTTTTTCCAGGACTACCCTTAATCAATGTTTGGTGGGAGTAGTGTATAATAAATAATTAATTAGAGAGATAAAGGGTATATTAGGAAGTTATCTAATATTTTATAGGAAATTCAACAAATTAATTCCTTAATACTTGTGTCAAAACCTTAACCGTCATATAATCTGGAACGGATGGAGTACTATATATGATGAATTATGATTGAATGATGGTGTAAAACTGTTTTATACTATCAGTGCATAGCTTATTTTCTCATATTATAAACAAAAGTTTTATGTTTTTAGAAGAGAAAAAGGGTGATGCACTGGCAATGTAAAACTATTTTACCCTGTCATCCAATCACAAGCCACCATTTATGATAAGTTTGTTGACTTTTACAAAATTATCTTAAAAGTCATATAAAAGGTGATTCGTGATTGTATGACAATGTAAAACTATTTTACGTTGTCAGTGCATCACCATTAAACTCTTTTTACAATCTTTGATTAATTGTATTAAGTTGAAGATTTGTTTATAACATTACAATTACAATTACAATCTTTATATAAGAATATTCCCTACACAAAGGATTAACTACACAGAGCATTAATAATGATCATAATTACAAAAAGGATGCTAGGATAATCAAAAAACCAAAATTGAATAATAGCATTGGGATCAAATTGTTATCCCTTACAAACTCATTCCAATCACCACCTATATATGGCTCATTTAACTCTTCATTCACCGCCCCTAAGATTGCACTCATACATTTATTCTCCATGATGTTGCAGAAAAATTTCTTTTGACTCTTAGGAATGAAATCCTTAATAATTCGACACATGTACTCCAAACTTTTGAAAGTTGCTCTTGAATCGACATGTGTATTATGAACCTTTAAATGGATTCACAAATTTATTATTATTAAAATATATTAGATTAGATCAAATTAGATTAGATTAGATTAAATTCCAAACCTTTAAATAGATTCACAAATTTATTATTATTAGATTATATTAAATTCCCTCCTCACCCTTCCTTTTTATGCAACATTTTCCTATATTAAATATAGAGGGGTCTAGTTTAGTTGGTTGAGCAGGTGCATGAGTTACCACTAAGCTACAAACCTCTCCTTCCCTTGTCTCTCTCTCTCTAACACTCTCCCTCCATTACCCCTTAGCATTAACCACATTTTCTTTAATACATAAATATAATAAAATTATAGAGATTAAAGCTTAAACAAAATAAAATTGTAAAAATTAAAAATTAATATTTTAAAATATAAAAAAGAAAGGATTTAATTATGATATAGGAATATATTGAAATTTTTTATATCATCATCAAATCATAAATTGTCGTATAATAAAAAAATGATTTATTTTTGCAATAATTACTTTAATTATTATATCTAAGGTGGTTTTTAATTAATTAACAGTACTTTATCTTGACAATATATCAAGGTTAAATTCAATATTAAAACTAATTAAAATAAAAAATAAATTATAAAATTTAAAATAAATTTTAGCCTTATTTCTATTATAATATTTATAAGCAACAAGAGCATGAAATTACTTTCATTTAATGTTTTTAATAACAATCTTTTAAGAAATGAAATGTTATTTATTCAGGGTATGATTTCATAAGCATTCATAGGAGAACAAAATTAAAAAAAAATGAAATGAGTGTCTCTATAAATTTAAAATTAACTTATATATAAGCTAATTTATAGAAACTCTTTCGTATTAGCTTCTCTAAAAGATTATTTTTAACTTATACATAAGCTAATTTAGCTTATAAAGAAGCTTATTTTATTTTGTTTTCTTATTTTCTCCTCCCATAAGTGTTTATATATGAAAAAAGTTTATCCAAACAGATCTTTGCTTATCTATTATATGTTAAAAGAATTTACTCATCGATCGATATCCGTGGATAATAGACATTTGATTATATGCATCCAATAACTTAAAAGTAGTTGTGGTTAGGGGACATAAAGAATAGATATATTAGATAGATTCCTATTAAATTATAGTTTTTCGTTCGAAGGTGAAAAAAAGGACATTTTATGCATTTTAATTACGAGAAACTTAATATTTTTTCATGATTTAATTATTTTTTCCCCTATAGTTCTAATAACTTTTTCTTTTAATCTTAATAGTTTAAAATATCTCATTTTTTGTCTCTATATATAATTGCAATTTTTAAACCTATTTAGTTATCATGATTTAAAATCGTGTAATGCTATTACATGCAAATGCTTTAAAAGTGCTACAAAACTTAAATTATCTAAATTTTTTTGGACAATTTTTCAGCTGTTAGTTTCAATTTTGTAGCAATTTTGAAGGAACACAGTTAGGCGATTTTAGACGGTGAGAATCAAAAGAGCTAAAAAATTGCAACTACATGGATCAAAACGAGATATTTTAAACTATATATAGAAACTAAAAAGAAAAGTTATTGCAACTACTATAGTGACTAAGAGATAATGAAAACTTCCATAAAAAAAAAAGATAATGAAACCTTCTCTCTTTGTACATTCTACTTTTCTTATATACACACTTTATACATTTTGTAACCTTTATTTTTCTAAAATATTTTTTTTATTTGATTAAGTTTTAATTTACATTTATTTATACTTTTTAATTTTGTATTCTTGTCTAGAGGATAAGTATTTTAGTAATTTCTAAAAAATAAGTTCCCTATATTTTTACTAAAAGATATTAATGAAAACAAATCATGAGGACACTGTTTTAGTATATAGATAAATAGATAGTAATGAACTATATAAATAAATCTGTCAACTTATTATTAGATTTACATATCATTTTAATACATTATAAAAACAAATGCAACTCATGCGAGTGCACATATAACATACTAGTTTTCAATAAATTATAATTAACAAAAGAGAGAGTTAGAAAATGTATGTTAAAATAAACAGTCTATTTCTAACCTTCCTCTTTTTATTAATATACTAATTTCTCCTTTGCTTTTTTTTTTTTTAAACCAAATAACTCTAAATTTTTATTTGCATTTTATTTTATTTTTCTATTTTTCTTAAATTAAACAATCCATATTTTCATTCTATTTTTTCTCTATTTTTTTCTATCTTTTTATTTTATTTTATTTCTTTCTTCTCTGCGAGAGTGTTGGAAATACACGTACGCACCAATACTTGAAAAAATATCACATTAGGAAGTGCCATATCCCGAGCACAATTGAGTTGAGATATCTGAAATTTCACTGAACTGTACATTTCAGAAATTTCTGCTTAGTTTCAGTGATGGCTTCCAACCAAGAAGTAACAACCCCCTTGACTTTGAAATATTGGGTGGACAATAAACGAAACCGTGTAGCTGTGGCGGAAGCAAGTGGAGACTTTGTAGATGTTCTCTTTAGTTTCCTCACCCTTCCATTGGGAACTATCATTCGGCTTGACTCCGAGGGCAATTTTTCCCAGAACCAATCTCAACAACCGGTAGTGATTGGTTGCATAAAAAATCTGTACCAGAGTGTGAAAGAAGATTTAATCACTGGTGTTTTCCGGAACAAGATCTGCAAGGAAATGTTGCTTTCTCCGCGCAACCCTTTAGAAGCCTCTTGCCAGAGACTAAAACTGAAGGTGGATGATACACCGCCCACAAAGTATTTCATGTGTTCAAAGTGCAGTGGTTTGCTGGTGAGTACTTTTGATGGGGCAAATTGCCGCTGTGGGGAACCATTGAATAAACAAGTGGAGCTGCTGGTTGAATCCAAGGAAGAGTCTGCTGGGGACAATAACGGTGTTTTTGTTAAACGGGATGCCAGATTCTTGATCTTTGATGACTTGACAGTCATCCATAGCTCTCCGGGTAACTCCGTTAAACCACTACTCAAACATCGACACAAAGACTTGACAAACATGATTGACGACGGTACTGATGAAGAGGTTGGCATGGACAAGGTAATATTGCTTTTCATTCCTTTAAGGTAGTACTTATAACATGAGTTGTTAGACTCGCACTTAAAAAGCTTGAGCATGAGTATGTATTGGGAAACAAAATAGGAGCATGAATATGTATTGAAAAAAACACTTTATTTGTGGTAGAAAGTTCTGATATATTGAATTCAAAACATTTTCTTCGTGACTTGCACTTACCACTTATGTATGTATTTAGCTGATAACCTTCCTCTAGTTCCTTAATTAGCTTGCAAAGTTGTAGATGCGCAGGACCATTCCTTTGCAGCAATACTGATAGTGGTATGAAATTTCCTTGTTTAATGAATTTATAACTTTTCAGGCTTAAAACTTGTTTTTTTTTTTTTTTCCAGATATTTAGCATACTAAAGCACGCATTAACCTCCAAATCTCCTCTAAGTGATGTATTCATTCCAAACACAGAATCTAAGCGATCGTACTCTTTCTCAAGAGATACTGGCCCAAGTCATTGGAAAGGTTCTGTAAAAATCAAGGTAACAGTGAGCAAATCACAGAACAAGATTCTATTCGCTGAAGCGGATGGAGATTTTGTTGATTTTCTATTCAGCTTCCTCACAACACCTCTGGGATCTATTCTGAACCTCATGAATAGAAAATTACGCTTGGGAAGCATTGGTAACTTGTACACAAGTGTGAAGGATCTCAATCCGTCATGGTTCATAGGGTCATCTAACGAATCCTTACTGAATCCAAGGATCGCTCCTCAGTTTGGCTGTAAGAGCAATCCACTAAATGTTTCACAGCAAGACACTCTTTAAGTATTGGTATGGCACTCCAGTGAAAAATAATACGGGGAGTATCAGCAGTGAAGGGAAAATGATTTCAAAGAAAAAAAAAATGTTACGAGATCCGGCAAATATGGAACTTTATGACCCAAGATCTTCTGATGGAGCAACACAACCTGCTGTGGGATTTATGAAGAGACCGTGGCAATTTGTTGTGAGCGATGATCTGCAAGTGACAACAATGACAACTAGTTCTAGTTCTAGTATTCAATATCTTAAAGGGCAGACTGTCAAGTTGAATGATTTGGAGGAACATTTGGTGGAAATCAGGAAGTCACATGAGGTAATATTCACTCACAATCCACTCTTGATGACTTGTTTTTGGCGCTGCCAGAATATTGATATAAGAAAATTTGATTCATCGTATCAATGGTTTTAGTTAACATTTTGTCTTAATACGTTTGGTCAAATAACTGGCTATAATGAACTTTAATTTGTGCAATATTTCTTCCTTGTTACCCCTCTAGACCCTTTTCAATTTAGAAGTAACGTTCATTATTTCTATTTTGGTCAGGCACTGAACCTGTTGAGGGCTTCTTTGACATCCAACGAAGCTGTTTTGACACGGAGCCTATCCTACCAATTGATTAAGTGGAAATGCCAAAGATGCATTCCATTTCGGGGTGTTGTATTGGGATGGAAGGAAAAGAGAGACAAAAAGAAAAAAAGAAAAACAAGAGGGAGAAATAGTGAGAGATATCTTGCAATATGATGAGAAAAGGAGAAAGAGATAAGATGAAAGTAAGGTAGAAAGGAGATGAAAGAGAAAATGGGATATGTTAACAATAATTAAAACCTAAATTTTATGGTAGATAATTGATGAGGGCTGGTGTAAAGCAGTCCTGCAATATTTTGGTGTGTGAAATAATTATGTTTAAATGAATTGGATAGTCATGTAATATTTAAGTCTCTTATTTTATGAAAGTATTTAGAATGTTGTTTCCTAACTAGGTTTTGTCCCGTGCAATGCACGGGTTTTAAATTTGTTTGTGTTTAAAAATATATTAGTAATATGATTATGAGAAATAATATTTCTCTATTGATAAATAAATAAGTCATGGTTAATTTGTTTAAATTTAAAATAATATTTTTTGAAAAAGTGTTTTTTAAAAAAGTGAATTTTTTTAAAAATAATTTTTGCTTTTTCTTGTTTAAAAAATAATATAGATAAACACATCAAAAAGCAAAAAAAAAAATATTTTATTTAAAAAATGTTTTTTTTAAAATAAGCTTAAACAAATGGATCCAATATATAATTGATTTCTTTTAAATATGAGAAACTCAATCATGTAATACTAAGCACATATTAACACTAAAGATGTTTTTGAACCCTTATGTAAATATGACAAATTTTAATATGATATAAAAGTAAAATAAAATTCAAAGTAAAACATTTTAAAATCATAGTAATATATATATATATATATATATATATATATATATATATAACAATATAATATAATATAAAATTGTATTAGTTTCAAATATGAATATTAATGAGTTTAATGGTTATCCATCATTGATATAACTTTTAAAATAGTTATCATTAAAGTTAAAAAACTTATCATATATAATGGATTGTGATTGGATTAGGGCGTAAAACTATTTTACACTGTCAGTGCATGACTTATTTTTTCTAATAATATTTTATAGATTTAAGTCAATAAGATTTTATGGAGTAAATTTTCTTTTTCAAATTTTTAAATTAATTTAAAATATTTAAAATTATGTCTACAAATTAAAATCTTAAAATCTATAAAAATATAAATTAAACATTTGAAAAAAAAAATCAACCAGGGTTAAATAAAATCAAGTAAAAATATTAACGGTCAATGCTTATCTTACTTTCAACATATCTTCTTTCGTAAAGCCTCTTCATTAAATCTTTTGTGTTATATCAATAGTTGAAAATTAATAAATTATAAAATAATGTAAAAAAAATTGTATTTCAAGTAAAGAAATTATGAGTTGTAGTTGCTTAAAATAAATCTCGTGAGATTTCTAAATTTAAATTTGTTACAAATTTGAATCAAAATATATATTTATATTATTAATTAGATTCTAATCTTGATTGATTACCATAATTAAGTATTTCATAATTAAATAATTACCTTAATTATCATAAATATTTATTTTGCTTAATTAAAAAATAAAATAATTTTCTGAAATTTAAGAAAGAAAAGAATGAATGTAATATTGTCAAGTAGCATCTGCTTATGTGGCAAAATCTTCATTTTATAATAATAATAATAATAATAATAATAATAATAATAATAATAATAATAATAATAATAATAATTGATTGATATATTGATAATTAATAATTGATGATGGTATGTATATATTTATAGTAAATTATTATATAATAATCATAATAAGCAAAAAGTTACAAAAATCATAAAAAAATATTCCATAAATTTTAATAAATTGACAATCATATTATATAAAGTCAAAATCTATTAAACATTTGATAATTTAATAATTTAATTGATTAATTCAATCAGGATATATATTCACCTTAATTACTATAATTAAACATAATAATAAGTTTTTATCAATTAAAAGATGAAAAAAATCGATAAATTTTAGGCAAAAAAGAATTAATATAGTGATATTATGTGACATTTGTCTACATGACAAAACTTTCTTTTTATAATAATAATAATAATAATAATAATAATAATAATAATAATAATAATAATTGATTTATATATATATATATATATGAAAAATATTTTTAAGAGATAATATTTATTTCAATAATATCAATGCTTTGATGAAATTAATTTTCAATTATTAGGTAGAGTATAGCTATTCACACATGCACAAAAAAGTTACAAAGAATCAAATTAATTTAAAGAAAAGTAAAACATTTTTCCTTTTGTTAATGAGAATTGGTTATAGTATGAAACATATAAAATAATTAAAAACATATTTATATTTTTTTATTTTAAAAGTTGTGATATTTTATTGATAGAATAAAAATATTAAAAATAATTTTTTAAACTTATTTTCAAAATATCATTTTAAATTTAAATTTATTTTAACATTTATTCTTTTAAAATTAATTTACTTATATAATATAAATTAGAAGTAAAGATGAAAATATTCTTTCTTCTTTCAATTAAGGCTCTCAACTCAATGAAGCATTTTCTATATTTTTTTTATGAGAAAAAGGGCTATGCACTGATAATGTAAAAAAGTTTTACACTGTCATCCAATCACAATCCATCATGTATGGTAAGTTTGTTGACTTTTACAAAATTACCTTAAAAGTAATATCAACGATGATTTATGATTGGATGATTGTGTAAAATAGTTTAATGATGATATACTGATGTGTAAAATAGTTTAATGGTGATACACTGACAAGTATCAATTAATTTAACCAAAAATAAAAGATAACCTTGCCTTTTTTTTTTTTTTGAAGAAGAAGAATAACCTTGCCTTATTTTGAGTAGAAATGAAGTGGAAGAAAATAAGGAAAAAAATAGGATAAAACATAAAAATTTCACCATTTATTTGAGAAGTGTTGAACATATGCCTAAATATCTAAAGTTTTTTTTTTGAATGAAAATATCTAAAGTTTGAAAATGAATAATTTAGTTTTTAGAAACTTTTGATATGTTTCAAATTTTTAGGATGTTGTCTAGATAAAGATAAGGATATTATTCTTATAATCTAGATTTAAAGATGTTATTAGTTTGATTTTAAGACTAAGATGTTGTTAGTATTTGAATTTTATGTTACACTTTAACTCTATATATATGTCTGTGATTAAAAGTTTAATGGCTTAATTACAGATTTTACCACCCAACTTTCATAATTTTGTAAATTTTACCATCTAAGTTTTAATTTTACAAATTTTACCACTCAACTTTCATAATTTTGCGAATTTTACCACCAAAGTTTTAATTTTGCAAATTTTACCACCCAAGTTTTCAATTTTTGCACATTTTACCACCTAAGTTTTCAATTTTTGCGCATTTTACCACCCTGATGTTTGACAAATTTTTTTTTTTTTTGAATTTTTTAACTTTTTTTTGGTAAAATATCAGAGTGGTAAAATGTGCAAAAATTGAAAACTTGGGTGGTAAAATTTACAAAATTAAAACTTGGGTGGTAAAATTCACAAAATTATGAAAATTAGGTGGTAAAATTTGCAATTAAGCCAAGTTTAATAAACTCCTCTGCATATAACACATCTCTTCTTTTAAAATTGTTTTTTCAATAAAAAAGCATACAAATTGGTAACAAGAGCTATCAACTTACGGACCTATGAAATAAAATCCATAGTAAGCTTTTAACAAATTGCCCTTTCTATTTTGATGGAGAAAGTTACAACTTTGGGCAAAGAGAATGAAGTTTTACTTGGAGTTTTAAAAAACATTTGAAAATTTTTGTGGCATTTAAAAAACCATCACAAACTTTATAACTAAAATTAAAATAATTATTTAAAGGTAAAGTTAATACCAGAAACTAAAAACAGAACATAAAAATTTATGAAAGATTAAAAATAGTAAAAAAAATTATAAAAAAACTAAAAATGAAAATTAATATTAAATAAGAGAAAAAATATATTTTATCTTTTTTTTTCTCTCACTTTCCCTTCTCTCTAATCAAATATACCATAAATTAGTAAAAATGGGTAAACTCGTTCTCACATGTTGAAAAAATTCTACCTTTCAAAACTGCATTCACATTGTCTGAACAATGAAGCAAGTCATGTTATTATTGTCCACGTTCTCCGGAGCACGTCATGTCTCAGTCTCATTATTATCGTCCCTGTCCAAAGCGACTTTTTTCCACAAGTAATAATAATTAAAAAATTATGTCCCTAATTAACGCAGTTTATAAATTATTTTCTAGCATAATTTACTGTTTATGCGTGAATTCGGATTTGAAAATCCTGAATTCACACCCCTTTTTTTTAATTTTTTTTGTTATGCTGTAGGAAAATTGGATTTGACATCCTCGTTTCTCACCTGGATTTTCTTTTTAAATTCTTTTATTTTCTTTGATGAATTAATTTTTTATTTTAACTAACTAAAAAATATTTCAAATTTATTATTTCAAATGTATATAAAAATAAATTAATAATTTATTAAATTAAAAATTTAATTATATATACAATTAACTAAAAATGTATCCTATTTAAATTTAATAGGTAGAGATTTTTTTATTTGTATATATAATTTTTTAGAATCTTCAAATTTTGATAATAAGTTAATTTTTTTAGAAAATTTTTGTTAATTTATTATTGGTAGAATAATAAAAATTAGTCTAAATTTAAATGTGGTGGTTGTTGTCATATGTTATTTTTAGGTTATCATTTTTCCTATTTCTATGATCATTAATGTTTGTTGTTTGTAGGTTGTGATTTTCTCTATCTTTATTTTTTATTAATCATGTACACTGTAATTTAAGTTTAATGTAATGTTTTTTTCCCCAAAATATTAGTAATTATAGTTTGCATTAACATTTATTATTTAAAATGATTTATTAACTCGTAATTAGCTAACTATATTCAAATGTACTAATTTGGATTTTAGTTATAGTTAGAAAACTATAATTAAATTAAATCGACTTTATAATAAATTTAAATGTAAACAAATTCATTTTATTATTCTTTGTATATTTAACAATTAAAAAAACAAATTACATTATGTACATAAATTATTTGAGTAAATCTATTTATTAAAAAATTAATATATAAATTTTGTATATTAAAAACTATTATTATTGAACTTAATTATTAAAAAATAAGATTTAAAAAAATGAAAAAAAAAGGTCAGAAATCGGGGTGTCAAACCCGATTTCATAACAACAACAAAAAATAAATAAATAAAGCAAAATTAAAAAAAAAAGGATTTAAAAAAAAAAAACCAGGTGAGAAACCGGGGGTGTCAAACCCGATTTCCCTACTGCATAACAAAAAAAAAATAAAAAAGATGGTGTGAATTCGGGATTTCCAAACTCGAATTTACACTGTGAACAGTAAATTATGCTAGTTGCGGAAATAATTTACAAACTATGCTAGTTGGGGACATAATTTTCTAATTGTTGCTACTGGTGGAAAAAAGTCCTCCAAAGCAGCTTGCTCCAACTTTCTCACCTCTGTTCTGTTAGCTGTAACTGTACAAAAAAAAAAAAAAAACCAGGTGAGAAATCGGAGGTGTCAAACCTGATTTTCCTACTACATAACAAAAAAAATTAAAAAAAGATGGTGTGAATTCGGGATTTCCAAACTCGAATTCACACCATGAACAGTAAATTATACTAGTTGCGGAAATAATTTAATTTACAAACTGTGCTAGTTGGGGATATAATTTTCTAATTGTTGCTACTGGTGGTGGAAAAAAGTCGTCCAAAGCAGCTTGCTCCAACTTTCTCACCTATGTCCTATTAGCTGTAATTATACGAAAAAAAACCAAGTGAGAAACCAAGGGTGTCAAACCCGATTTTCCTACTGCATAACAAAAAAAAATTAAAAAAAGATGGTGTGAATTGGGATTTCTGAACTCGAATTCACATCATAAACAGTAAATTATGCTAGATGCGAAAATAATTTACAAACTGTGCTAATTAGGGACATAATTTTCTAATTGTTGCTACAGGTGAAAAAAAGTCTTTCAAAGCAGCTTGCTCCAACTTTCTCACCTCTGTCCTATTAGCTGTAATTGTACGAAAAAAAATCAGGTGAAAAACTGGGGTGTCAAACCTGATTTTCCTACTGCATAACAAAAAAAAAGTTAAAAAAAAATGGTGTGAATTCGAGATTTCAAACTCGAATTCACATTATAAACAGTAAATTATGCTAATTATAGAAATAATTTACAAACTGTACTAGTTAAAAACATAATTTTCTAATTATTGCTGCCGGTGGAAAAAAGTCGTCCAAAGCAACTTGCTCCAACTTTCTCACCTCTGCCCTATTAGCTGTAATTGTACGGAAAAAAAAAAGGTATCACGTTGCAAGAATGCGGTTGATTTTGACTGTGACGTATTCGGCTTAGTCAATTTTAATATTTCAAGCGGATTCTCGTATGTATGTTTGTATTTGCTGTAAAACATCGATAGTACGAAGTCCCATGCCATTTTATTGCAGAGATATCAAAGTTAATATTTTTATAAACATAAATTGGGTTTGCCGACAACCACCACCACAGAGGGCCAACGACCTATATAACCTATAATTGGAAGGAATCCAATTTTTTTTTTTTAAAGTTTAAATATATTTTTGATTTTTTAAATTTAAATTATTTTTATTTTTATCCCTTAAATTTAAATTTATTTTTTAGTTATTTTAATTTTAAAAAATGTTTTTTTTTAATTCCATTTCATAAAAAAAATAAACATCTCAGTCATTACAAAATTAATTTAAAAATATTTTTTTGGTTATTTTTATAGAGATGGACTAATTAAAAATAATATGTTTTGAAATTAAAAGACTAAAAAAAAATTTAAACTTAGAGGAACAAATACAAAAATAACCTAAATTTGAGTGATCTAAATCATATTTTAGTCATTATAAAAAAACTTATATAGTTGTACAGTAAAATTATATACATGGATCTTCATCAGATGATGTTTTTCTTGCTTGGGAATCTTGTCCTCAGCAACTTAGTTATCAGTTGTTAACGGATGCTATGGGATTCATTATTGTAGACAGTAGTTTTGTTTCCTTGTTTTGTTTACTTAACTTGAATAACTATTATATCATTTATTTTCTTGAAATCTAACGATTATAATGAGTAACTAATATTAACTATTAGATTTCAAGAAAATGAATGATCATGACGAAGAGTAACTCTTTTAAATTTACTCTTAGAAGAAGTGGATCCCTTCTTTCTCTCTCTCTCTATATATATATATAATGTTATTTTTGTAAATGGATTGAAATTACTATTTCCTCTCATGTTTTCTTTTTATACATATCTAAACTTTTTATACATATCTAAATAAAAATGTGACATATGATTATAAGGTATTATTTTTTTATTACTAGTTTTTTTTTTTCTTATGTATTCCGGTCATAAATCCATGTTAAAAGAATTTTTAGCTCATTTTAATATATCAACATATAGTGGATATATATATATATATATATATATATATATATATATATATATATATATATATTTAAAGTTTTTACTTTTCAACAAGATATAAAACACAAACTAAAACTCAAATTATACAGGAATATACTTTCACATAATAATTTAAAAATAACTTTATTTCACAATTTAAATTATTTATCATAAATCTAAAATATAATTTATATGTTTAAAAAATGTTTATTTATTATGAACTCTACTAATACTATAATTTAATATGTTAAAATATTTATTTATTATGACTTATAATTATAATTATATGAAAATAAATATTTAAATTATGCAATGCACAAGCTAAAATATTAGTTAAAACAAAAGGTTGATATATTAATAAAGAGCAAAAATATATGTAAGATTTAATATGAGACAATGATATTTTGTCGATGATAAACAATAGCGTAAAAATAAATGGAATGAAAAATGTAATATATCTTTTTAAATTTTGTTAAAATTATATTATTCGTTTAATGTAATAAAATATATAATTTTAAATTAAATTATGTCTGTTTTTAATGTAATGTATGTTTTCATTTTAAAATGTTTGTATATAAGGAGACTTTACTTATGGTTTTGCTATGAGGATCAACCCTAGACTCAACCACCTCAATTAGGGTTCAAACCCTTCATCGAAGAAAATTACACCTTAATTACCACTACACTAAACATGCTAATAGTAAAATTTATATAAATACTAATTCCAAATAACTTTTTTTTTCGAGGTATCTAAAACAAGGGCTTGGGTTGCCTTATATATATGCTTGGGCTAGCACTGGCAAACACATGAGTAATGTGATTGGAGGAATAGAGAACGAGTAAAATTTGGAGACAGATGATTTCAATCCAATGCAAAATGTGTCTAGCTAGCAACAGTCAAACATAAATAATTTTTCCCAAGTCAAATCCCCAACAAACATGTAGAAAACTACTAAAAGAAGCTTCAAGCTAGTCTCAAAAGGATAGTCCTACTCACTCAGCCATAACTTTCAGTGGTTCACCTAATCAATTCGTCTTCAATTTTATGGTATATTAACATTAATTTTGGCTGTGAGATGCATTATTTTTTAAAACTATTTAGACAAGTCAATCTTAAGTTCTACATGGATTGAAAGCTTCTTTTCAACTCAAACAGTCATCAAACGTACAGGTACACAATGAATTCATGTTCAGAATGTTAGGAATTCAGATCACTCACCAGCCTCCCATGATGCAATGACATCTGATTATCTAAGTTAAAAAAGATAATGTGATGCCATAATCTATGTAAGGAAGAGGAAATTCACAACAGTCAGATAAAAATCCACCATAAATAGAATAACCATAAATATATCACACTTATTTGGGGATAGGGGGGTTATATGTGGAATCAAATCTACCTAGCACTTGGTCAGAACAGTTCCTCAATAATATAGGCCATAAATTCAAACAAGATTATAAACAGAGCAATAAATGCGATGGAGCTAACACAATTCATCGTTTCAGCGCAAAATTGATCAATAAGGCTTCAATAATTGATTTAATAATTTGATTTGTTTTAGTAAGAAATTCAATTCACTCTGATATAAGCACACATGTACATCTACTTACTTTTTCATAAGTAACAAACCTCAACTGTCTAGGCTTTTTGGCATTGGTCATCAAGCATGTCGAACAATTTTGAGTAAGTCAAAGAAATGATCCAGTGGGTTGACAAGGTCATCAGTTTTGTTAATGTAGCCCTTTCTGCCATTATTTTAATTCTTTATTCGCATTGTTGTCTATAGTATATATCATGATATCGTGATCAGTTGTTGCAGCTGAAGTGCTGAAACAAGAATAAGGAAAAAGCTTAACAAAACTCAACTGTTTTGTAATGTTTTGCGTTCCATATCCTAGGAATAATAGTTGACGCGGAATCTTGTTGTTAGTTAAGTGTTAATTTGGATTAGTTATCGTGCTGTAATTTATTGTTTTGAAGTAATTAAGAAATAATAATCTCAAGGTTGATAATTTTTAAGTCATTTATTAAATGTATATTGTTTTCCAGTGATGATTGTGCCAAAGCAAAAACGAAAAAGATGGACTGAATAATGTGGTTCTTCACCATTCAATATCCATCATCGCATTTTATTAACTATAAATAGAACATCAATATAATAGTACGATCATATATGTCATATAATGAGTCTAAGTGCAATTGAAATTAATCGTTTAATTTTATTTTTTTTACAATGATTACAATTACCATGTCCAACTAAAACCATCACCCTAATCTCTAAATAATTGTCTTGAAGAGGGCAAGAATGTTTTGTTCCTAACATATCGAAGGGGAATCTTTTTAATAAAAGAAACACGCCTATTGATATAAATCATGTAATTGAAGTAAAGAAATTTTTAAGTGAAGATTATATTTATAGCTTTTAATATTGAGAATAGAGGTGGACAAATGTAAAGGTTATAATATATAAAAGAAGAGTGATGAAAATAGAGGGACATAAAGTTGAAGGTTCACTAGTAGGCTTTTTTACTAAAATGGTGCAATTTTTAAAAAAATTACCAAAATGAGTACCTTTTAAAAATATTACAAAAATGGCTAAATCGTGTTTTAAAACACGACTTTAATTTTACCATTTTTTTTTTCTAAAAAAATATAGAAGTTGTGTTTTAAAAATCGACTTTATAAAATTTTAATTTTTTTTTATTTTCATTTTTTTTGAAAATTACTATTTACACCTCCTATTTTATCGATACACCCCCTTTTTAAATTTTTTTCCCCATACAACACAAGAAATACAACTTAAAAATTAATTTGAAATAAAATATTACTCAAATAATTTCTGACTCTTAATTAATTTCTAGCAGGCAAACGGAAAAATAATTAAAAAAGGGTATATCTATAAAATAGGTGTTGTCAATAGCAATTTTCAAAAAAAATTTATGGAAATCATTACTCAAAACATGACTTCAGACTGAATAAAAAAATTTAATGAGATTTTATTTATTTTTTAAAAAATGAGGAAACTAAAGTCGTGTTTTAAAACACAACTTCTTTCATATGAAGTCGTGTTTTAAAACATAACTTACTCATTTTCATAATATTTTTTAAAAATATCAATTTTAGTATTTTTTTTAAAAAATTGCTTCATTTTGATAAAAAAAATAGCCTTCACTAGTATAAGTGAGATGGAAGCCGGTTAAAACTACTTCAATTTATTAAAAAAAATGAAAGTCATGTTTTAAAATATGACTTATTTTGCAAAGTCACGTTTCAAAACACAACTTATCTATTTATATCATTTTTTAAAAAATCATCCATTCCTGTAATTTTGAATAAAAATGATCCCTTATTTGTAAAAATTCCCTGAGAATCTCCCTATTAAAAATACTCAATTAACACATTATTTTTCATCTTCCTTCTTACATGGTATCATTTGTGATACTACCTACAGGATCTCTTTTACCGTGGAGTAGTTGATTGATTTGATTCAACATTTTGCAAAACCAAGCCATGTCTTTCACTTTACAGCTTCCTTACACAACGCTCCGAACATTAATATTCTTGCATATCCTTTAGAAATACCCGCACCATTAAAGCTATCGGGACAACAATGGAGTTGACTGTTGAGATATCAGAAATTTCACTAAAACCCGTTCATGTTTTTTTGCTTCATTGATAATATTTAGTTTTCTGTTTCAGTTATGGCTTCCAACCAAGAAGTAACAATCCCTTTGAAATATTGGGTGGACAATGAAAAAAACCGTGTAGTTGTGGCGGAAGCGAGTGGAGACTTTGTAGATGTTCTCTTTAGTTTCCTCACCCTTCCCTTGGGAACTATCATCCGCCTTGAATCCGAGGACAAATTTTCCCAGAACCAATCTCACCAACCTCACCAACCGGTAGTGATTGGTTGCATAAAAAATCTGTACCAGAGTGTGAAAGCTTTAGACACTAACGTTTTCTGGAACAAGATCTGCCAGAAAATGTTGGTTTCTCCGCGCAACCCGTTAGAAGCCTCTTGCCAGAGACTAAAAGTGAAGGTGGATGATACAGAGCCCACAAAATATTTCATTTGTCACAGCTGTTCAAGGGGCCCTAAATTGTTGCTCAGTACTTTTGCTGGGGCAAGGTGCTGCTGTGGGAAGTTAATGAGAAAAGAAATGGAGCTGCTGCCAGAATCCAAGGACAAGGCTGCTGGGGGAAATGGTGTTTTTGTTAAAGGGGATGTCATGTTCTTGATCTTTGATGACTTGAGAGTGCTCCGAAGCTCTCCAAGTGACTCTGTTCAACAACTCCTCAAACATGGACACAAAGACTTCAGCAAGATGACACAAATGTCTCGAAACGTTGGCATGGAGGAGGTAATATGGCTTTTCATTCATTTGAGGTGGTACTTGCAAGAGTTGTTTGGTTGAAAGTAGAGGAAGGGAGGGGGAGAAAAAAAAAAAGAAAAGAGATTCTTTTCTCTTCTATTCTCCGAATTTCTAAATCAAATAAGAGATTTTTATCATATAGTATGTTAAATTTGCGCCCACTTAGAAGCTTGAGCATGAATATGTATATGTATTGGGAAACAGATAGGAGTTGTAAATTTATGCCGATGAAAAAAACACTTTAGTTGAAAGTTCAGATATATTGAATATTGAATTTAAAACATTTTTATGACTTGCACTCCACTTATGTATGTATGTAGCTGATAACCTTCCTTGAGTTCCTTAATTAGCTTGCAGGATCTTTCCTTTACAGCAATACTTTGATAGTGGTATGAAATTTCCTTGCTTAATGAATTATAACTTTACAAGCTTAAAACTTGTTTTGTTTATTTTTTGCCCAGATATTTAGCATATTAAAGCAAGCATTAACCTCCAAATCTCCTCTAAGTGATGTATTCTTGGAAAACAGAGGAATTAAGCCATCGTACTCTTTCTCACCAGATCGCCCAAGTCATTATTTGAAAGGTTCTGTAGAAATCAAGGTAATAGTGAGCAAATCACAGAACAAGATTCTGTTTGCTGAAACAGATGGAGATTTTGTTGATTTTCTGGTCAGCTTCCTCACAACACCTCTTGGATCTATTCTTAAACTTATGAATGGCAAATTATGCTTGGGAAGCGTGGGTAACTTGTACACAAGTGTGAAGGATCTCAATCCATCATGGTTCATAGGGTCATCTAACGAATCCTTACTGGATCTTAAGGTCGCTCCTCAGTTTGGTTGTAAGAGTAGCCCTTTACAAGAAGACGACATTCCAAAGTATTGGCATGGCACTGTAATAGTGAAAGATAAGAATGAAGGGCGTATAATGATTTCAAAGAAAAAAGAGATGCTAAGAGATACAACAAAAATGGAACTTTTTGACCCAAGATGTTCTGATGGAGCAACAGAACCTGCATCTGTCGGAAGTGATGATCTTCAGAAACAGGAGCGAATGCACGTTCAAAATAACGGGAATAATTGTCCCCACAAGGTAATTTTTCTTATTTAAACATATTTAATAGTCTAATTTTTTGTCCCCATAAAAAAGATAGGTATTGTCCCGTTAAAAAAGTATATTATATTACTTTTTTTTTACTGCAGTATATTATATTACTAAATATTGGTATTATATAATATATGTTATTATAATATTATAGATTATTTTCTTTTTTCACTAAAGATAATTTCTGAATCTTGAATTGTTTAGAAATGCGAATTTATGAAGAGGCCGTGTCTATTTGTTGTGACCGATGATCTGAAAGTGATACCAATGACTACTGCTTCTAGCATTCCGTATCTGCGAGAGGTGGAGAATGTCCGGTTGGATGATGTGGAGGAACATTTGGTGGAAATCAGAAGGTCACATGTGGTAATAATATTCACAATCTTGTTCTTTGGTGCTGCCACAATGTTGGTATAAGAAAATTAATTTGATTCATATCAATGGTCTTAGTTAACATTTGTCTTTATTTTAATCAAACAATTGGTTATAATGAACTTTGTTCAATATTTCTTCCATGTTACCCTCTAAGCCCTTTCCAATTTTTAATCCACGTTCATTATGTCTATTTTGGTCAGGCACTCACCCTGTTGGGGGTTTCTTTGACATCCCAAGAAGCAGCTTTGACACGAAGCCTATTCTATCTATTGAAGAAGTGGAAATACCAAAGATACATTCCATTTTGGGATGTATTAGGATGGGAGAAAAGGAAACATAGAGAGAAAAAAGAAAAGGAAGAGAAAGAAAGTGAGACAAAGAAAAATGAAGAAGAGAAAGAAAGTGAGAGAAAGAAGAAAGAAAAAGAAGAGAGAAAGTGAGAGAGGTAATAAAGTAATATGATTAGAGGAAGAGATAAGAAGAAAGTGGAATAGAAAGAAAATGGAAGAGAAAATAGGTAGATGTTAATAAACTCTGGAAGAAGCCAAAGGAAGAAATTAATGCCTAAACTTTTATGGTTGATAACTGATAAGGGTTGGTGTAGAACAATCCTGCAATATTTTGGTGTGTGAAATAGTTATTTTCAAGTGAATTGGATGGTCAGGAGATATCTAATTCTCTTGTTCTATGAAATTCATTAGAATGTTGGTCCATAATAAAGCTGTCAAACTAGGTGAAAGTTCACAACCCATCCCACTTAGCTCTTTTATTAGCCTACTAAAATTCTAGTATTCTCATGTGTAAATTATTTTTAGCTCCAAACAACACATTTATTATTTTAAAAAAGCTGGGACTGAGACTTTTGTGGATCACTCCATTTTTTTTGTCAAATTCATCATACATTCGATTATTGCTAATTCACGATGTTGCTATTTTTAAAACAATATCTTATATTTAGGAATGGGAAAGAGAATATTATTGTATGGACTAATCGCATTTGTAGTCCACACTATTGTGCATATTTAATTTTTATTTAATATTCAATCTTTTATTATTTAATTTAAAAAATAATATAATATTATCATATTCAAATAATTAGTGTAATATAAGTGATGTGGTAGAAAAAGAATAGAAAGCTAGGAATAAAATGGGGATAGAAAAGGAGATGAAAGAAAAATAATTGTATGTTTATATTTATTATATAAAAAAAATATTAAAAGTTAAGATGATAATGTTTTATGGTTTAATTATTCTTGTGGTCTCTATAGTTGCAACAACTTTCCTTTTTATTCCCTATAGTTTAAAACATCACATTTTGATTCCTATAGTTGCAATTTAGTTCTTTTGAACTTCGCTATCTGAAGTTGCCTAACACAATTACATCTAGATCTTTTATAATACTGCCATGTGTGTTAGGTGACTCTAGATAGATATCGAGGACCAAAAGGGTTAAAAATTACAATTATAGAGATTAAAATGATATGTTTTAAACTAGAATAAATTACATTAATCACTACAAGTATTCCCTTTTTTTTAACCATTACAATAACTTTCCTTGTAGAGGATGTTAGTGTAATGTTTTAAAAAATAAAGGGGATTAATGTAGGAATAGAAAAAAATGATGGTGCTATGTGTAATTTGTAAAAAAAACTCAAGAAGTGTTAGTGTAATTTGCTCGTTAAACTATAGAGACTAAAAGGAAAACTTGTTGTAACTATAGGAACCAAAATGGTAATTAAACTTTTTTTATTAAATATTTTTATTTTAATTATACCAATTTATATATTATATATATTTATTTATTAAATTGTATAAATTATTTTTATTTTAATTATACAAATTTAATATTTATTATTTAATAGATTTTTATGCAACAAATATAAAAATACAATCACTTTTTTATTCCATCTCCTTTTTTTACCTTATTTTCTTCTCATATTTCTATTAATTTTCTATAACATCACTTATACTATATTATTTATTTTAATATTATATTTTAAAATATGAATGATAATATACTTTTTCTATTTGATTGGAGAGAAAATGAAAGAAAGAGAGGGAAAAATTGTTCTTAAAAAAAATCAATTTTTTCTTTTTTACTACTTTTCCTTCCATTCAAATTTTAAACTTTTTTCTCTTTCATAATTTTCCTTCAACTCTATCAAAAATGCCTTCACAAATTATAAGGGAGGAACAAATCAAAAGGAAAAAAATGTTGATTTTGATTGTGATGTCTATTTTAATACTTCACATGGCTTCTCGTAAGTAATTTCACAATAGAGACATTAGCTACATCATACATGATCTCTAAATAAAAAGATACATCATCATACATGGTAAAACTTGTGTATTAAAAAAAAAAATACTACATGATAACACTGGATAAATGCAAATGCTTTGAGGCATGAATTAATTTTGCCTGACAGATGCAACCACCTTATGAGAACGTGAGCATTGAGAGGTTGCAACAGTGTTGTACCCATTTAGAATTTGACAGATACAACCACCTTCTGGAGTACTATTTATTTTTCTATGTAATAAATGCTCGTGTTGATGCATTTGAAGGAGAGATATGTTAAGTACATACTCTTTTAGATAAACTCTTTTTTATTGATTAAAATTCGTTAGAAATTATAAAAAAAATTGTAAATTTCATATTTTATTTAATTATTCTTTCTCTTGATTTTATAATTTTTAATAAATTCTAATAAATAAGAGAGAATGTGTTTAAATGAGTATGTTAAGAGAGTGTGTTTTTAGTACTTCTCTTTAAAGTATTAGCTGCAAATTACAATCAACTAGTTAGTGTACGTTTCGATTAAAGTTTATAAAAATAATCAAAGTCTTGCTTTTTCAAAATTGAGTTTTTAGAAAGAAATTTTTTTAATATATCAATGTACTTATGAGGGTAATTAAATATGTCATGGAACTGAGTTTATCTTCCAAGTTAAGTTTGAAACATCTCAAACCGAAAACCAAACATACCTTAATTCATCTAAGAGTAAATGAGTAATGTTATTTCTTTGCTATTCTTTTTTAAAAAAAAAAGAGTAATGTTACAGCCTATGGAGGTATGGCCATCCTTTGTATAAAAAAAAAGGAGTAATGTTATATTTTTTGAATACTATCTTCGTTCTTATATATAAAACTATTTTAACTAATTCATACTCTTTAAAAAAATTAATTAATATTTTTAGTAATATTAAATTTGTTAGCAATTTATATTATTTTTTCAAAATTATCCCTAAAATTATTAGGACTCGTCATCTCTCTCTTTTCACTTATTTTTTACCTAATTAATTAATGCGAGCTAGTATTTTTCTCCAATCTTTATAAGAGAGAGAATACATTTATCTTTTTAATTCATAGCATTTCTTGTAAAATAATTAAGGATATTTTGGTTAAAAAATAATTAATGCAAAAAAATAACTTGAAAAAAGTCTTATAAAAAGAGACAAATAAAATTGAAAAAAGAGTTTTATTCTTATATTTAGAGACAAAGTTAGTAATACTAAATTTTTAATAAAATTTTCTAATGTTTTATAAAACATCAAATGAAGATTAAATATATTTAATATTTTGAAAATATAAAAGAAATATTCAATAAAAAAAGTAAGAAAATTCGTAAGAGAATGTAATAATAAAATTTAAACTTATTCTTTCTTGATATATATTGGGGAAAATCTAAATCCTACACTGACTAGAGATAAGGGATGTTATTGATTTTTGGGTAAAATATGTTTTTGATCCCTATACTTTCACTTAAATTTGGTTTTAGTTTCTATACTTTCAAATCGACCATTTTGATATTCAAACTTTAAAAAAATGTGAATTTAGTCCCTCTCTTTTATTGATGTTAGTGATATTAAGGAACTAAATTTATATATTTTTCAAAGTTCGAGGACTAAAATGGTCGATTTGAAAGTATAGGGACTAAAACAATTTTTAGTAAAAGTACATGGACTAAAACATGTTTTACCCTAGATTTTTGATAACTTGTTTGAAAATTAGATGAGAGGATTCAATTAAAAATAAATAAAATTTCAGATACTCAATTAAAAGAAAAAAAAGTTTAAAACTCTAATTAAAAATTTGATAAAAATATGGAAACCCATTAATCAATTTAACCTAAATATAATGATAAGCATTCCTTGATAATTGATCATCGCATACAAGTTTTTTATTTTTATTTTTGGGTGAATATGGTATCTTTCAATTAAGCCGAAAGTTAAGGATTAATTTCTTAAATTACTAAAATTTATTTAAGTGTTTAACGTCTTTCAATAGATAAATTTTCCTAGTCATAGTTGCATAGATCAGAAATTAAATTCTTGATGACATATTTAAAGAACGACAGGATATCTTCCAACCGTGTCATCTTCGTTCATCACGTACAAGTCTTCGTGTACAAGTCTTCAAGCTTTTTTATTTTTATCCTCGTTTATTTTTTTTATCAAACATTTTTTTTTTTACGACTGTTCAGTGTTCACCAATTTAACCAAATTTAAAAGCATCTTAGTGTCCAAAACTGCAGACACGCTGTGTGAAGTACGTCATGTCACGTGCAAATCTGCTTGCTTCTACTCTCGGGTCTCTTACCTAGCTGCCATTAGCCATCACTTTCCCAAGCACACTCACGTTGACGTTGCAAGATAGTGGGAACTCACGCGCACGCTAACTTGCAAAGTTAGCGGAAAGCATAAGAAATACACGCGCCAGTACAGTACTTCTAAAAATATCATGTCAGGAAGTGCCATATGCCCATGTCCCGAGCACAGTTGAGTTGAGATTTCAGAAATTTCGCTAAAATCTGTACCCATTTTTTTGCTTCATTAACAGTACGTAGTATTCTTTTTAGTTTTATGTTTCAGTTATGGCTTCCAACCAAGAAGTAACAATCCCTTTGAGATATTGGGTGGACAATGAACAAAACCGTGTAGTTATGGCAGAAGCAAGTGGAGACTTTGTAGATGTTCTCTTTAGTTTCCTCACCCTTCCATTGGGAGCTATCATGCGGCTCGATTCCGAGGGCAAATTTTCCCAAAACCAATCTCACCAACCTCGCCAACCGGTAGAGATTGGTTGCATCATGAATCTGTACAAGAGTGTGGAAGATTTGAGCCATGATGTTTTCTGGAACGACATCTGCAAGCAAATGCTGCTTTCTCCGCGCAACCCGTTAGAAACCTCTTGCCGGAGACTAAAACTTAACGTGGATAATACACAGCCCACAGAGTATTTCATGTGTTCAAAGTGCAGTGATTTGTTGAGTACTTTTGTTGGGGCAAAGTGTCACTGTGGGAAACGGATGGATAAAAAAGTGGAGCTGCAGGAAGAGGAATCCAAGAAAGAGCCTGCTGAGGAAAATAGTGTTTTTGTTAAAGGGGATGCTATGTTCTTGATCTTTGATGACTTGAGAGTGCTCCGAAGCTCTCCAAGTGACTCCGTTCAACCACCCTTCCGGCTTGGACACAAAGACTTCAACAAGATGGAAGAATTTTCTCGAGATATTGGCACCAAGGAGGTAATAATATTGCTTTTTATTGATTTGAGGTGGTACTTGCTTGAGTTGTTTGGTTAAAAGGACTGGTAGAAAAAACTCCCCCCAATATTGTTGGGCTGATGAAAGTTAGGGAACAGAGATTTTGCCTCATTTTTTGTCTTCTATCTTCCAAGTTTCTAAATCAAATAAGGGAATTTTATCAGATGTATTCGGAAACAAAGAGTTATAGCAGTTGTTAGTTTATGCTAAGGAAAATAAAATAAAATTGGGAGATTAGAATGATAATTTTGTGGTAGAAAGTTCAGATATATTGAATTCAAAATATTTTTGTAACTTGTACTTACCCCAATTGTGTATGTATGTAGCTGATAACCTTCCTCCATTTCCTTAATTAACTTGTAAAGTTGTAGATGTGCAAGACCTCTCCTTTACTTTACTATAATAGTGGTGTGAAATTTCCTTCTTAAATGAATTAAAACTTGCTTCTTTTTTTTTTTTCCAGATATTTAGCATACTAAAGCAAGCATTAACCTCCAAATCTCCTCTAAGTGATGTATTCTTGGAAAACAGAGAATTGAATCCAACTTACTCTTTCTCACCAGATACTGGCCCAAGTCATTGGAAAGGTTCAGTAGAAATCAAGGTAATGGTGAGCAAATCAAAGAACGAGATTCTGTTTGCTGAAGCAGATGGAGATTTTGTCGATTTTCTTGTCAGCTTCCTCAGCACACCTCTTGGATCTATTCTGAACCTTATAAATAGCAAATTATTCTTAGGAAGCATTGATAACTTGTACGCAAGTGTAAAGAATCTCAATTCTTCATGGTTTATAGAGTCATCAAACCAATCCTTACTGAATCCAAGGGTCGCTCCTCAATCTGGTTGTAAGAGCAATCCACTAAATGCTTTAAAAGAAATCGACACTCCTAAGTATTGGTATGGCACTGTAGTAGTGAAAGATAAGGAGCATAAAAGGATTTCAAAGAAACAAGATTTGGTACGAAATCCAGAAGAAATGGAACTATTTGACCCTAGATCTTCTGGAGCAAGAGAACCTGCTGTGGGATTTATGAAGAGGCCGTGTCTATTTGTTGTGAGGGATGATCTTCAAGTGATACCAATGACAACTACTTCTAGCATTCTGTATCTGCAAGAGCTGGATAATGTCAAGTTAGATGATTTGGAAGAACATTTGGTGGAAATCAGGTCACATGAGGTAATATTCACAATCCACTCTTGACCACTTGTTTTCTGGTGCTGCCACAATATTGGTATAAGAAAATTTGATTCATATCAATGGTTTTAGTCAAAAATTTGTCTTAATTTGGTCAGATAAAATGGCTGTAATGAACTTTGTACAACATTTCTTCCATGTTACCTTCTAGGCCATTTTCAATTTAGAATTGATGTTCATTATGTCTATTTTGCTCAGGCACTCAACCTGTTGAGGGCTTCTTTGACATCCAACAAAGCTGCTTTTACACAGAGCCTATTCTGCCAATTGAAGAAGTGGAAATGCCAAAGGTACATTCCATGTTGGGGTGTATTGGGATGGGAGAAAAAGAGGCATAGAAAGAAAAAGGAAAAGGAAGATAAAAAAGTGAGAGAGATACCAAGTGATATGATGAAAAAGAGAGAAAGAGATAAGGAGAAAGTGAAGAAGAAAGAAGATGGAAGAAAAAATTTGTCCATGTCAACAACTCCTGATGAAACCAAAGGAAGAAATTAAAGCCTAAACTTTATGGGTGATATAAGTGATAAGGGTTGGCGTAGAGCAATCCTGCAATATATTGGTGTGTGAAACAGTTGTGGAAGTGAATTGGATGGTGATGTAACATTTAATTCTCTTGTTCTATAAAAGACGTTAGAATGTTGGTTGATAGTTTTACAGGTGTTATTAGGCTCTCAGAAACTAGGATTGATCTCTTAATTATCATCATGCACGTCGCACATCATGTTAGAACAATTATATAAGTATTTAGACTTTAAACAAGAGTAATAATGTATGTATTTAATGTTATGAATGTAATATTTATATAAACATCAAATCGTGATGTTTGTTATATTTATTGAAAATAATATATAATTGACTATAATAATGTTATTAAATACTAGATTTTGTGCGTTGCACCGGGTAAACATGTCGTTTAACAACTTTTATTTAGATTTTACGTTGTATGTAATGTAATTTATTATATTTTTCTCTTCATATTTTCATAAAAAATATTCACCACCATTTATTATATTTTTTTTCATAATTTTCATGTTTGTAAAATGAAATATTCAATAAATTATTTAACTCAGGAAAGAAACAATCATAAAAAAATATATTTAAATTAAAATTATTATAATAAAAATATAATTTTATCATAATTATTTAGATATTAATGTGACTTTAGATAAATTGTTCATCTCATGAATTAAGTGAAAATTTTTACTTTTATATAAAAAAAACAAATATTCATCACTGTGTGTTATATTTTATATATAATTTTCATTTTAATATATTTGCATATACATATCAATGTCCAAAAGAAAATTAAAATTTGTCCACGTAAAAAAAAATCATGAATAATTTATTTAAGTGAGAAGATAATAAATAAATGAATAATTATACGCTTAAAAAATAATTTTAGACACAAATTTTGCGTGGAGAAAATAATAGTAATTATGTTCATTTAATTTGATTTTTGTTATGTAAGTAAGTATATATTAATTATGTAAAAAAAACTTTGATTGGACAAAAATCTTTAGTAAGAAAGTTTATTCCTGTGAATTCAGTGTAAATTTTTCAACATGTTTTTATATATATAAAAAAATTCATCCCCATGTGTCATTTTATATATTTTATATGATAAGTTAAGCCTAAATTCTCTTGATACTTTCGTGAAAAAATATTCATCCTCATTTGTTATATTTTTTTTCATACTTTTTATGTCGTAAAATAAATCATTTAATAAATTATTTAAGTTACGAAAGAGACTACCATAAAAAAATTTATTTAAATTAAAATTATTATAATAAAAAATATAATTTCACCATCATAATTTAGATAATAATTTGATTTCAAGTAAATTGTTCATCCTTGTGGATTAAGTGAAAATTTTCTATTTGCTTTTATAAAAAAAAATCCATCCATATGTGTTTTCACTTATATAAATTTTTTTATTATAATATAATGGCATATACATATTAATGTATAAAAGAAAATTAAAATTTTTCCAAGTAAAAGAAAATCTTGAATAATTTATTTAAATGAGAAGATAATAAATAATTTATTTTACTCAAAGAAGATAATAAATGAGAGCTTTGCCATCTATAGTGATCCTACTCAACTTGAACAGGATTGCCACCAGTGTAGGATATGCGTGGTCTAGACAAAAAAATTTCCCTTAATACTTTCATGAAATATATTCATCCCCATTTTCTATATTATTTTCATACTTTCTACGTTCGTAAAATAAAAAATTTAATAAATTATTAAAAAGAGAGAGTCATAAAAACATACATTTAAATTAAAATTAATGTAATAAAAAAATATAATTCTATCATAATAATTTAGATATTAATATAATTTCAGATAAATTGTTCATTCCTGTAAATTAAGTATAAATTTTCTACTTGCTTTTCTAAAAAAGAAAATTCATCTCTATATGTCAAATTTTATACATAAATTTTAATTTAATATATTGGCATAAACATATCAATGAATAAAAAAAAATTAAAATTTGTCTGTGTAATAGAAAATCTTGAATAGTTTATTTAAGTGAGAAAATAATAAATAAAAAATAAACAAAATAAGTTATTTCAATCTTGCTATCTTTCTATTTTTTTATTTATTAAAATCCCTAATCACTAATTTTTGGGCGTTAAATATTGATAAATATTAAAGATCATGTATACATTTATTTATTTGCTGTATATTAAAAAATTTGCATCGCTATTATAATTATATTATATCATAAGAATTAAAATTAGAATTAAAGACGAAATTATTATAATTTATTGAAAGTAGTAATTTATAATTATTATAGTTAAAATATAAAATAATTAATCGAATTAAAATTTGTAAATATTGCTAAATATTAAACTTCATGTATACATTTATACAAATATACAGTTACACTTTAGGAATAAAAAGTATTTGTCTTCATTATTATAATTGTAATAATTATAATTATAATAATATAATTTATTAAAATTATATAATAATAATTCTAATAATAATAATAGACTGAAAAAAAATTATTTAATGATACATAATAATGCATTTAAATTAATATTTTTATATATCATTTAATACGTTTCTATGTTTATTATATAAATTATTATTATTTTAAAAATTATAAACAAAATAATCCATATATATGATCTATGTGGAAGGAACTTCCATATATTATCATTTGATCTCTCTCTCTCTCTCTCTCTCTCTCTCTCTCTCTATATATATATATATATATATATATATATATATATATATATATAAAATAGAAAAACAGGACATATAATTTATTATAAACAAAACAATCCTTTAATATGTTGTTGTCTCATGTATATTCTAAAAATATTAAAATGGATGTCCTATTAAAGATATTAAAATTTAATGAAGATATTTGATATACCAAAACAATATACTGATGTATGATTTGAAATTGAATATTTTTTTATTTGATATATGATATTAAAATTAATTATATAATTGTAGAATAATCTAACTGAAGAAAATAAATATGTTTAATTTCCATATTTGAGATATGATTTGATTATATGATTTGAAAACATTTAATTCCCATATTTAACAAATTTCTATTTAATTATTATTTTTGAAATTTCAAATTTGATAATTAATAGCTTAAAATTTATTGCTGGAGACAAATTGCTATCCAATTAATATTTTTAAAATTTCAAATTCGACAATTAATAACTAAAAATTTATTGTAGGAGACAAAATTTTATCCAATTACTAATTTATCCATTTGAAAAAAAAAGTAGATTTAATTTTGAATTATTAACAGTAATAGGTATTTTCTTATTTTCTTATTAATAGTAATAGGTAAGTAATTTGTAATACCTTTAATTTATATAAATTATTGTATTTACTAAAATTTAAATACGTTATTTGATTGGTATATATTATTTTCGTTAACTTAATTTGTTGTTTTAAGATCATATTTATATTATAATTTTTAAATATTTTGTGAAAAATAATATTTTTTTTGCTTTATTTTGTTAAAAATAATATAAACCTATCATTATTTAAATACGCATAAGCACTATAAAAACATTCAAATTTTGTCCATGAATTATTTGAATTTCAATCTTGTCAAATTGCTGATATTAATTAGTAATAGCTAAAAACTTAATCCAAGAGATAATTTTATATCCATTTACTATTTTTATAAATTTGAATTAGTTAATGCATTAATTCTATTATAATAAAAAAATATAGTTTATTCTCATATATTTTTACGTGCATTACTCAATAATAAATATTTGTTTCCACATTAACTGTTAAGTAATTAATAATAGTTATTTTTTTCCATTTCTGTCTAGTAATTGTTTGTATTTCAAAATTTTGAAATTATTATGAGTAAAAAAAGTAGATTCGAATTATTGACATTAATAGGTAATCACTTTCTTATCCCTGTGGAATTTTTATTAGAAAAAACTTATTATCAAAAAATGTAGATTCAAATTCAAATTATTAACAATAATAGGTATTTTCTTATATTTCGGATACATTATTTGATTGGTATAAATTTTATTCGTTAATATGATTTTTATTTTTTAAACATGTGTATATTATAATTGTAAAATATTTGGGTGAATATGATATAAACTAATAATTAACAACAACAAAAATTAAATAAAATTCCATAAAATAAAATTGTTATTCAATGGCTAATTGTTGAATGAGTAACATAGAAAAGTCTTATTCCCAAACAAAGACATCATTATACTCCCTTAAATGAGTAAAATAACCTCCCAACAAAGATCAAATGGTCATTATCAAATATACAAAATATCGACATTTGTAATCCCGCAATTATAAACATTGGTGCTTTACTGTTGTCAGAATTTTCTACTTGCAGAACATTGCCATTAAGATCCATGTATACGCCGAATCGGACTTCAATCTGTCACCCTAGAAGTCCAAAAAATAATTCACAATCATTATAATGTTCTAAGAGAAAAAAGTAAAAAAAAAAAAACATTAATACCATTTAATGAAAACCTCCATTAGCACACGAAAAAAAACGAAAAACCTGTTTTTAGTCTAGCGTTGAAGAAAATGATTTGAATCATTTGTTGAAAACTTCGTTCTTATATGGAAACATCATAGAAAAAGAAAAAAAAATTGTTAAACTTTATCAGTGTCACTCACCTTAAAATAGAAAATAAGACTCAGAGCATTTTGAAATCTTGCCTAAAATAAATTCCGATATGAAATTGATTCCCGAAAATAGTGAATGCTATTTAATTTAATTTAATATAATTGACATAGAATTAAAAATATAAAAATGCCTCTTTTTTGGACGGGAAAATATTTCATTTTTAAGAGTGACATAAATAAAATACATAAAATAAAATAAGAAACAAAAATGTCTCTATTATTTTATTTTATACTTTTTTTTAAATTTAATTATATGTTTAAATTATATTAATGTTTATGTCAAAACCATTATATTAGACTTATTATATTAAAATATTTTAATTACACCCTATTTATAAATACATCATTTTTTCCATAAAAAAAATAAATACATAAGTTTTAATCATTTAATTATATTATTATAGTCATAAAATACTCATTTTTAGTTATTTTAATAGATAATAATATAATATAAAAATATCGTTAATTGTGACACGTTAACAGAATCTTTAAAAATCTTTTCTATATTCTGTAAAAAAAAAAAATCCTTTCTATATTCTGTAAAAAAAATAAATCTTTTCTATATATATATAAAGCTTAATGGTAATTGATAAATGCCAAAAAAAAAATTCAGATTAATATAAAATTAAAAAATACATAAAATTAAAAATAAAGAAATGCCAAAATTTTGAGTGGAAAAATATTTTCTTTAGAAAAATATTCTTTTTAGGATGAAAAATTAATGTCATTTTGTTATACTTTTATTATTATACTATTATTATTATATGTTTAATCTTATTAAATTTATCAAATTATATTTAATATATTATATGAAAAATATTTAATATATTATATATTATTATATGAAAAAACAAATTTTGAAATTGAATTTATATTTGAAAGATTTTGTAGCTACCTAATACACGAAATTCATGTATATATATAATGTAATATTTATATATCTTTTTTTTAAAATATCTTTATATAATAAATGCTTTTTGCTTTAGGCGGAAAATTATTTATGTAACACCCTAAAAATTTCAACTCAGTTATATAAGTATAAATGTATGTATTTATAAATATGTATATATTTATATATTTCTCTATAGTTACTTTCTTGTGTTTTGTTTGTAAGTTGCTATACAATTCTGTATGATTGAAATGTCTATGTTGTTTACTTATTTATTTATTTGTGTAGTGTAACATGTACGTAATGATCAAGTACATATATTATTTGTGAATGCTTATCTGATATGCCTGCTAGTAATTAATTGAGCTGAGATTAATTACTAGTAGTAAAATATTTAAAATATCCATTATGTAATAATTAATTTATTGTGTGCAAATTGGTTTTAAGTATTTTAATTATATTAAATTATAGTAACTTGCACACCAAGTTACCTCTTATAAAATTTATCTGAAAATAATTTCTGTAGAGAGAAAATTTTATTTGAGATACTAGAAAAGTTTTTATTACTAGAAGCTTTATAAAATTAATTAGATAATTGGAATTAAGTTTTAAAATTTTAAAACACACCTCTTTACGATTACACATTATAAAATTACACTGTGTAAATTAAACGGAGTAACCAAATTTACAAAGCCATAAGATCTTGACACCTAGCCTAACCTCAAAGCCATAAGAGCTTGACACCTAGCCTAAACTAACACCTCATCTCCCTAAGCCTCACCAAAACCCACGGCTATCCTAACCCTCCCACACTCCCTCACTAATTCTCTTAACAAGCAAAAATCACACACAAAATTCTCTCATCTCTCTCCCTTGCACTTGCTGACCGAGACACCAACAAGAGAAAGGGAAGTCATTTTTGAAGCTTGAAGTCTTGCATACACACCTTTGAGAGTCCTCATCCTTCCTGCCTAGTCTCCTCTTCATCTCTTCTTCCTTTCTCTTGGCTGGAAACCAAGAACCAAGGTGAGGGAACTCTCTTGTGGACTATTGGTTTTATTTTCTTGTTGAGAATATGGTTAGGGGCTGGGGGCCTTAACCATAGTATATATGTATGCCTCCATTGCTGAAAATTGAGATGTGTTTGATTTGTTTGTTAGAGTTGAAATTGGATGAGTGGTGTTAAATTTTCTTTGGCAGTGGAGATGGGCTTTTGCATGTAAGGAGAAATTTTATTTTCACCTTGTAATTGGATTGGAAATGGCTTTGGAAACAAATGAAATCATGTACCTCTTTCTCAAAAACGGGTTTTGATCAAGTTTGCTTTAAAATTTTTTTACTAAAAACTCGTTGACAGTGGCTGTCCTTTCGTTTAGCATGGAACAACCCTCATTGTTTTGCCATTTCTGAAAGATCTAACCGTTGGTTTTGCTTGAAATTTGCTTTGAACAAAAATAGACATAAAATCAAACAACATTTATGTTGACAACTTTGAAAAATTATTTCATCTTGGGGTTCATCCATGGCTCGAAAGTTGACTGTCCTGTTTTGGGGTTTCATTGGAATAGGGCTCGGTTTTTGTTAAAATTCTCCCTGTCTACTTAATGTTTTTGAAAGTTAAATAAACCTTTAAAAACTAGACAAAATAATATTTTTAACAATGTATAGTAAAAAAATTACCAAGTCCCATGTGTAAATTAATTTTTCAACAAGAAACAGAACAATGGTTTGAGATACTGTTTTGATGTCAAAATTGTAGGCTGTTAGTAATATTTTTAATGGGGACAAATGAAAATGAATTTGAAGGTAAGAAATATATTTTTGGAAATATCAAGGTGTTAGTTTTAATCTGTAAAAATTTTCATTTAATTTCGTTTTAGGAAGGGGGAGAAATTTACATTTCTTTGAGCTATGTTCAGTGGGCACTAAAAATTTAGAGTTACTGACTTAGAAAATTTTTATAAAATTTTTCTAGATGTTGTTTTTATAAGTGAAATACCTTTTTATAAACTATATTTCAAGAGCTTCGATTTGATATAAAAAATTTTGAAATCCGAGGTCATTTGCTTGTTTCAGTGAGAGCTCACATTCAGTACTGCCAATGAAAATTCGACTCAATGGTCAAATATGATCATCAATATGTGTACTTTTGTCATTTTACCCTTCTACTAATATTTTGATTATGTGAGATAATGGATATGATATAACCATATTTTGATTGATTCGTTTAAGTCTCAGGAAGGAAAACCTTAAGCACTTGATATTAAAAGTGTGATTTTCTCTGTTTTGGTGATATGGTCTCTTGACTGTAGTGTGAATTTTATGGTAAAATTGTTTGTCGGTGTGCTGTGTCTACAAGACTCGACGCGAGTACTTGTGGTAACTAGAATTGATTTCTAGTGTTAATAGCAAAATTGCTATTCAAAGATAAATACAACTTGTACAGTGAGCACATTTAAATGATCTAAGATATTTTTTATTTTATTTTCTTTTAGTTTATTAAATATAAATTAATAAATGAACCCTTATGGTAAGTATAAATATCTTCTTTTTATAAAAATCATAAGACACTTGAGAGGGTAAGGAATATACATAAAACGTAATAAAAAAAAAACATATGACGCGCTGTGACTTATGTGAGTTGAGAGTCGTACTATGAAGATACGAGAGTACGGCGGATCTCTGGGACTTCAAGAATGTAAGAAAGTCGCGTGGGATATTTCGGCTGCGAGTTATCTATGAACCAAGGTCGGATTGCGAATGACGCATCACCTGGGGTGATGAGATCGTTACGATGTAGCGACAAAGGCAAAATCCTTATTTATATATGCATATGTGAGCATAAAGGTGGTACCTTTAGCTCGACGTCAATTCATCCGCACCTGTACCATGTGCAGTGGGAAATCCACAGGCGACGAAGAACGAAGATAAACTCTGTGAGGAGAGTGTTGAGGAGTCAGTCCTCAGAGCATTAGATGACCATAGTTGATACCTGAGAGATGATCGTAAGGAGGCAGTCCTTGGGGGATATATGGCGCCAAGTTGTGACGCTAGTCATATAGCCGACTTGGCAATCCCGACAGAAATTACGAGTCATCATCGATTGGTGAGAGCCCTGCCATTGTACCGTGGAGAATGGGTGTACTCCCAATATGTCATCTAGCTTAAATTTGTGTAAGACCACTGAGTTCTGGGAGTTCCAGTGGCAGCTGGCCAGTAAAAGATAAGTAAATTGTTCTAGTGATGAAAACGATTAGGTATCGAGTGTGATCGGTAGATAACCACATCGGCATGGTTGATTGTAGGTGTTTGTGACTTCTAAAGTCATTTTGTGTGTTCTGCTTGACAAAGCAGAGAGTTACCCCCTTGTTGTTGTTTTTTTTAGGATCCGATGGCAGTCACGGACTCACATCAATTCTGGGAAGTTGAGTGTATTTATGGAAGATGGGAGCCCGATCTGATTAGACATGTAGATCATTTCACGGGTTACATTCGCTTAGTATATACGCCGGAATACGAGCCCGGAGCTCATCCTATTATATATGAGTACTTGGCATGATGGACACAGCCAACGCCACCCTACTATCAGCTCGCTGAGCCTGTAGAGATCATCTATGTCTCTTCGACGGCTATGTCATCAGGAGGACCAGGACCGCATCCTACCGACTCTGAGCATACCCCTACTGAGCCCCATTCTTCACAGCTGGAGTTGCAGTTAGGGGAGCATAGTGATCCCGAGCACTGGGAGATTGCTCAAGCCGAGGCGGGAGTACCAGCTGACATGGATGAGATTCCTACAGAGGGGAATCCAGTGATGCCTGTGGCAGCAGCAGCGGCAGCTGAGTTGATAGCGGATGCTCTAGCCGGTGGAGTAGGTTGGTTGGTAGAGTCCGACACATAGGAAGACCCAGAGGAGGATCCCGAAGAGGACTCAGAGGGAGAGTCTCTTGGGGATTCATTTGATGTTTCCTCTCGTGAGTCTCGTTGTTAGGACCCTATTGACCAGCAACCCACCTAGGCTTCTGGGTTGAGTCTTCACAGGGTAGGTGTAGACGATGACTACTCTGAGAGCTAGGATCTTATTTTGTTTTATCTTGTATTTGGCTGGGTAGATCTAGGCATCTCAGATATTTTGTTGTACATATTCAATCATCATGTGGACCATGTAGTATCTTTCTGTACTTATGTTCCGGGAGTACGTTATGTCTTTTGGTTACATATATGTATATATACATGTTTACATTTCCAGTCATATGTATTTTCCATTGTTTTATTTCCGCATATTCGAAAATTTATTTATTCTTTTACGATTGAAGCTTCGTTTGACCTTTTTGTTGAATTAAATAACGCGTTATGATTGCTAAAGGAAATTATAACTTTCGAAATTAAAATTGAATTAAAATGTTTAAAAAAAAATCCCTAAAATTTCGGTTATGTATCTTTCAACTTTCACATGTTTTCTTAAAAAAATTAATTAAGGCATTTTACAGAATAATCAATTGAATAAAACATCATACGTTTATCATTGTAGAATTTAGGGCGTTACAATTTCCTTCTTAGAATGAGCGGGAAAATATTTCCTTTATGAAAATAATATAACATGAAAATACAAATATGTTCCTATTTTAGGCAAAAAATTATTTCCTTTTTAGGATGAAAAAATATTACTTTTATATATATAAAGATATGACTTATATATATAGTTAGATTGTTTTTCAAAATCAAATCTAAAGTTCAATCCAAACTAATAGAAATTTGAATTTTTTTTATTTTATTTTAAGTTTGTTCAGTTTTCAATTTTCTTTTTTTTTTAATTGATTTTTTCTATTTGTATTGCATTGGATCAACTTATGAACACTCATATATATACTTGAACTGTTGTATTGTATTGGTACATTTCAAACTGTGTAAGTACAGATTTACACAGGATGGACTAATATTTGACAAAATACAATATAAAAATATACATATTTCATTTTAAAATAAGACACATTTCTATAATTTTGTTATATTTAATGTAAGGTAGGTTTATATAACTAAAGCAAATATAATAAAAAAGACAAGAAAATAAATAGATACAGGTTTTCAGATTTAATGTCATTTTAGGGATTAGAATGTCAAAAGTGGACCAATAAATCACAATGTTGAATAATGATTAAAAAATCCTTTAACTTCTGATCAAATACAAACAATTGTTAACAAATGATGGATTTACTAACACCTCCTTCCATGTTCTCGTGATTAGAAGTTATATTTTCATTCTCTCATAGTACATCCATACTTTAGACCGTCATTAAGAAAAGGGGAGGGGGGATGTAAACAGTTAAGATTATATATTGTACTTCATTTGGGAAGACAGATATACAACATTGGCCATCATAATTAATTCTTGACAGTTTGTTGCAGAAATAAAACTGTAGGAGAAATGATTTGTAAGTTTAAAAAGAAATATTTGTTGATGATCTCCAGAAGTGAAATGTGTCAACGGCAAAAGTTTAGGCAAATTAAAACACCACGAGCATGGAATTTGAATAGAAGCAGTTTCAAGCACCGGATTATTTCAGATAAATGAGTTCATTTGGGTATAAACAAGTCATACAAACGACAATTTAGGGACATAAGTGAATCAACAAAATCTAACTGACTAGTAGTAAGCTCTATCAAGACTGAACCCAGCCAGTTTCAACTTTGACACGACTATGCCCTCATTCATCCATCCAGCAATGGATAAACCCGATATCAAACTATAGCATCTGGAGAGCACCCATAACTCAACATCTCTACAAAACACTGCATGGCTTTATCAATATTGTTCACACCACAGAAGACAGATATTAACACAGTATAAGTAAGCAGCATTTCCTTCCAGTCCTTTCCCTTTCATTTCGTTGAAAATTTCAACTGCTCTGTGAACCCTCCCAATCACATGCTTGCACATTCCATCTATCAATGTATTGAGGGTGACAACATTTGGCTGCACTCCTTCCTCATTCATCGGACCAAACAACTCCTGTGCTATATCAACATTGCCATCTTTAAAAAAACCCATTAATCAATCAATTATACATCAGTGTTCGGCTTATTTTTATTCCCCGTTATCATCTCTGTCAGCAAACTCAAACCATCTTCTTCCCTCCCAGCTTTACAAAGTCCATCAATCAAAGTATTAAACAACACCATATCAGGCTCAACACCAACCCAATTACTTCCTGCCTTCCCTCTCAACTTATCAAACACCTGTAATATGCCTCATCAATCCTCCTTGCCTTGCACAAATGATTAACAAGAATCCCAAAGGTAACCACGCTAGGCCGTATCTTCCTCTCTTCCATCTCCGCCAACAGTTCATTCATCCTCTTAATGTCTCTCTCCCGTCCCAGCCCTGTTAACAAAGCATTGCACGATGCAGCTTTCAACCGCACCACCCAATCTCATCACACAATGCAGAACCTCCCACGTGACACCATTCTTCCGATCCCCACACAGCTTACTCACCAACTGAGTAAGCTTAAACGCATCAGGGAAAACTCCACGCTCACCTAGCTTGGTAACCAACCCCACAACCTCCCCATCAGGAAAACTTCTTCCCCTCCCCACCAACTCTCCAAAAACAACTTCCCCTGTCACGGGAAACCCGGAATTCGGTTCGGGCATTTCGTCGAGTACGTGGAGTGCATCGCCTGCACGACCCGATTTCAGCAAGACCCTCAACAACCCGTTGCAAATTTGGGCACTTTTGGAAGAAGGGTCGAGCTGGTTGAAGAGAAGAAGCGAGTCGTCCACCATTCGGGCATTTTCGAGGCACTGCAAGAGAAGGGAAGAGGATTTGGGAGTGAGGGGGAGGGTGGGGAGGGTGGATTTTCGGAAACGGTGGAGGCTGAGAAGGTGGGTTTAGGAATTGGGGTGTCGAGAATCGAGCTCGAGAGAGCCCTGGAAGACGGAAGAGAGGGAGTGGTGGTTTGGTGGTGCTTTTGCTGAGAGGTATTTGAGAAATTGGAGGGATTTGGGAATGGAAGATAATTGGAGAGGGATTTGGAGGAAGTGGTGAGAGGAGAGGGGTGTGGGATGGAAGAGAATGGAGTGGAGCTTGTCGTGGTCCCAATGTTTCGGTGGAGGTTGGAGAAGTTCCACTACTTGGGTCACCACCGATGCGGCGTCGTTTTGGGAGTCACAGTGGCAGCGCCGCCGCGTGAAGTGAAGCATGTAGCTGTGCCTGCGGAGGGGTTTGGATTGTGACAACATCGACATTGCCGTAAACTATGGGTGGAGATGGAGTCTTCCAATTCCAAGTTTTGAGCTCTCAGCTTCCAAAACAAGAATATCATTACAGTCATTTTTTTTTACTATCTCAGCTATATCCTTTAAACTAATTTACACCCTTTAAATTTTTATTTTTACTACCTCAACTAATTCACACCTTTAAGAAAATTGGTTAATCTAGTTAATTACATCAAATTTGTCAATTATTTATATTGCTTTTCCAAAATTACCTTTCATTTCTCTCTTCACTTAATTGTTTCTCATCTAGGAGTAATTAATGTTTGGAAAGAGAATATTATAATTAATGAATGACATTTGTTCTTACTAGATTTGGCAAGTGTTCCGGTGCAGTTGCTCTGCCGGAATCTCCTCCATGAATGGTGGGGAATGTACCTGCAAAGACATTATTGTTTATTTCGACGCTCAAGTTAGAGGCGTAGAGGTAGGGGACATGTATCACATTTGGGTGTAGAATTTCATATCTTGATTTGGATGAGTATTGTTGTATTTGTAGAGTATAAAGAGATAGATTTGATAGGGTTATTTTCCTATCAAATCTCCTCAAATCTCATGAATTATGATAGAGATAGAGATATCTTCTATCATGATCTTAGGCTGATATCTTCATATATCTTATCTTTCAGTAAGATATGCTTTCCATTATAACTACCTTGGTTCGAGTAGACTTCAGCTACTCGACCACATCAGCTACTCGGTGGAATGTCGAGCCCGAGTAGTACACATGCCCCCCAAGTTCTGAAGATATATAAGAGCTTAAGTGATGGTCTTGTCTATTTCGGGTTTCCATTTGGCCGAGTAGGCATTGCGTCTTACTCGGCTCGTTTCGCCGGATTCAGACTCGGCTTCGTTATAAGTGTCGTGTCGCGTCACTTCGTTTACGAGTGGTTGTATCGCTTCAGACCTAGTCGTAACGTTTTCCAAGGACGGCAATGATTATTTTTGAATTTCGAAAACGTCCTCGAGATACCCAAAGGTCTCAAGCCTCCCCAGCCGTTGATTCGTTTGGCAGAACGTCTTGATCCAACGGTCTAAGTTGCTTCATCCTTTCGTATTCGGGACGTTTGGGACCCTATATAAGAGTCACCATGCTCATCGGACCTTCATTTTTCTTCTTCTGGGTTCTCTTCTCCGGCGATCTCTGTCATTTCTTTCTTCTTTTCCTTGCCTTTTTCTTCCTTCTTTGGCAGTCCAGGTACGCCTTCTTTTCCTCCTGCATTGTTTTTTCTTATCTCAAAAATGTCTTTTTAGGGGAATCAGGACATTCCGACGGTGGTCATATGCTATCGTCGGATGTTCACTTCATCGGATAGGACTCCGATGGTGGTCCTTCATTGCTTCGCTCTCACTCCGACGGAGTTAGCGACGACGCGTCGGCGTTATGTGCTGTGGAAGTGGTTCGCCTTTCCATCCCTTCTGGGAAAGCTGAAATGCCTTTGTTTGTTGCTCCGATAGGGGTTGTAGTTGTGGATGATTATGAGGCCACTGAGGAGGTACCTTTGGTTTCTCATCGTGTCCGGCCTTCTCCTCCTTCTCCTCCACCCGAACCGAGTGGTCCTAAGCCTCTTACGAGGGTCTTCCCCCATAACTCTTCCTGGTTATTTCTGGGTACATGGGAAAGTAGGGAGTTACGCCTCTCAGTATCAAACTCCTGAGTCTATTCTTTCCCTTTTGGATGAAATAGATCTGTGCCACTCGGAGCTGCTGGATATTATTCATGCCAATCCTTGCAAGCCGAGTAAGCGTGTCTTTCTTCGAGCCTTTCCGTGTGAGTCTCATTACACTTATGTGTATGAAGCTTTGTTTTCTTCTCTTGGCGTCACAGTCCCTTTTGATAAATTCGAGTGTGACATCCTTAAGGAGAGTTGAATGTTGTCTCTACTCAACTGCACCTGAATGCTTGGGCATCCATGTGTGCCTTTTGTAATACCCTCATTTTCGTTTTCCGTAATTAATTGTTTGTTTATTCTTAATCTTGTTTTTGAGAATTGATAAGTCCAAATAGGATAATAAAATATTAAATCATATTATTGTGACTAATATTTTCTATTTTATATAATTAAATTTTTTAATAATTATCTCAGATAAATTATTTTTACTCAGGATTAAAAATGGATTGTTGGCCTCATTAGTTTATATTAGTAACCAAAATAAAATTATTTTCTTATTATTAATTCTAAAAATTTATTTTATAAAAGATGAAAAAGAAGATAAAATTTTGTAAACATTTTCTTTTCTGAGTGGGTAGAGACGTACAAAAAAAAAATCCTATGGCCCAATATTACTATAAAAAGGCCATAGTTATTATTATTATTAATTCTTAAATTACCTAATTATATAAAAAAAATGAAATCTGTGGATAATAGTACCGGAAGCTTCGTCTAGCACAGCAAGCCTTGGAGCTCAAGTTTTATTTAAGTAAGATAAGATCAAATTTTTTACAATTAAAATAATTACAAAAATTAAATTTTACGCCACCTGATTAAATACCCATTCTTTGTTACTCTTGCCCAAACTTAATTTCCTTCTCCTAATTGTTGCGCGTCTCTCTCTCCCACTCATATTTCATTTTCTTACTCTCTAAACACACACAGACCAGCCTTTCTTTCTTATTCTTCTTTCTTCTTCCTCACTTCCACACTCACAAAGAAACTCCATTGAAGCAACTTTAAAGCTTCCAAAGCCTTTTCCTTAAATTTTCAAGAACAACAAAGCTTGAAGCACATCACTTCATCTTCTCTCTTGGACATGAACGAACCTCACTCCAAGGTAGGGGGGAGTGAGATTTGATTCTTTTCTTTGTTTATCTATATTGATGGTGATTTCTATTTTCATTTAATCGTTTAAATTCTTCTTCTTTTCTTACTATTTCATTTGCTGATTCTGCTATGTTGCTTTTATTGATCAAGTTGCCAAATTTTCTTTTGTATTCCTGCACCCGCATAATAGTTCCTCTGTACCTTTACTTAATTTGGCATTTGACAGTTTATTTTATTTTATTTTTCCTTTGCTGGTAGTTTTATTAAACTAACAGTTCTATTTTTGTTTTAAATACTTTTATTTTTCTTTAAATCCCACTTACGTCAGCGGAGTGTGTACTAGATTAAGTGGACTGGTGAGATATTGTTGTGGCTAAAGAAGATGTTTATAATTTTGTTATTCTGTTTTAAAGTTTTAATTTGTTATTCTGTTTTAAAGTTTTTAATTATTATTATTATTATTAATATTATTATTATTTTGTTGCTGTTGGAGCCATGCTTCGAATTTGGAATGGTCTCCTTTTTACGGGAGATTATGTCTGCTACTTAATTAAGCTTACTTATTGTATTTTAAAGTTACGATGATCCTTTATGTGTTTACCTCAACTCAAAAATTTAATTTTTTTCACCAAAACCTTCCTTTAACTCTCGGCTTTCACACTAAAAGGAAGAAGAAGAATTTTTTATTTTATTTATTTTACTTCTTAAATCTTCAAACAGGACTTTTTTACGCTAATATACTAAAAAAAAAAATCCAACTAACCCATCCTATAAATTATTTATCCAAATAACCTAAAATACTATTTACATTGAAAAAAGGGTGCCTCCCTAACCGATTTTCCATCTTAATTTTTTTTCCTTCTAAACATAAGTGCTGTTGACAACCCCCCGGTCCCCCTTTTCAGTTTTTCTATTTTTTGTTTTTTGTTTTTTATTTTGATCCCTTCCCCCTCTTCAGTTTTTCTATTTTCTATTTTTTTGTTTTTTATTTTGATTTTTTAATTCTTTTAAAAAATATTTTTTAAAACATTATTATATTAAATAATAATTATTTTTTTGTTTAAAAAAATTCAATTGTTAAATTGGAATGAAATAGAACTTTGAAGGTGTTTAAAGTTTTTCATTATGGTAAGTTTTTGCAATTTTTTTATTATGCATATGGGATTTTTTTGTTTGAACAATAGTGCATTACCATTGTATTCATGTAGATCAATCCAATGATACAACTTTGGTGACTTGAATCGATAAAAAAAACTTGAAAATCGTGTCCGAAAACTAAAAAAAAATCACTTTTTGCACTTTAATAATTTCCGGAGGATAAGTTTTTGCATTCTTTTGCTTATGAATATGTGGTTATTTTGTATAAATAATAGTTCATTACCATTGTTTTCATGTTGATGAATGCAACAATACAACTTTAACGACTTGAATCGGTTTAGAAAAGATTGAAAATCGTGTCAAAAAACTTAAAAAATCACTTTTTTGCACTTCAACAGTTTCTTGAGAGTTACTTTTTGCATTATTGTGGTTATGAATACCAGGTTATTTTGTACAAACAATAGTTCCTTCGCATTGTTTTCATGTTGATGAATGCAATGGTACAACTTTTACGACTTGAATTGGTTTAGAAAGGGTTGAAAACCATGTCTAGAAATTATAAAAATTACTTTTTGCACTTAGTAAACTTTTAGATTTAGCAATCAAAGATTTTAGTGTTCAACAAGAAAAAGAAAATTACACATATAGTTCCAAAAAATAAACACAAACTGGAAATATTTACTGGCCCTTGTGCCTACTAGTTCCACACCTTGGAGCTTACCTATTTCTTCTTGGATTTCGACGTATTCGTGGATGTTGTTGTGGTTCAACTTGCACCTCATGAACAACAGCTTGATCGTCCTGCATTACCTCGTTTGGATTTTCATTTAAATTTGTTCCAGCTACTGGTTGGTAATTCATAAAATTGTCAACAACGAGTGTTGAAGATCTTCCAGCAACAGCTTGGTGAAAGGATGCAAATGAAGGAATGGAAATACTTTGCATGTAAGCATAAGTTGATTCCGGTGTTCTAAGGTTAGTATCTATGAGGTTGGTCATGAAGTCATCTCTGCTAACTCCAAAAGTGTGAGAGGACTGTGCCTAAGATGTTGTTGAGGTTGACTTTGTTGTTGTAATGGAGTGAATTCAAATGAATGGGGAGGTGGTTCCAGGTCTTCATCCGGGAAGTTTTCATCAAGTGGTGGGCTTTGTGGGGGAGGTACACTGGCCTGGCCTAAGCATTGTTGTGTTTGCATTTGTGGAGTTGCACGAGATGTCTCGCCAACACGAGTTACGTGAAACCCGTGTTTGTTGCATATGTTGATGGAGTGAGAGGTAAATCTTTGAATTTGCACAATACCATTCCATGTATTCACATGTTTGCTCTAGACGTCCTTGAATTGGTTGGCCAACTATCACGCATTTTCGTCGTTCCCTCCAAATTACAATCCACTGTGCGTGCTCCTCCTGCCAGTTTGTGTCATTATGTCCTCTCATGTCAGTTTGATGCATTTTATCAAGATTATGACTCAAACCCTCTATACGGCATCCACAAGAATTACAAAAAAAGGGTTAGTACTTTCAACAATAGTTTGCCACGTATTTAAATAATTAATATAACAAGTTAATATAAACATAATTATAATTAATATAACTATTTAAGACAATCTCACCAACTAAACAAAATGATACTGAATTTACATAGTTCGGACAACAGGACAAATACCTTGGTCCCTTTAGTGAGGACGAGGATGAAATTTTAGCCGAACAACCTGAAGATGACAACAATGATGAAGACTACAACAACAATGAAGAGCCTGAGCCAGAAAGCGAATGAGCTGTTCATTGGCTTGAACAAATACCACGAGAAAAATGGACATTAGCATGGGATGGAGGCCAATGCAGGGGACACTTGACCACCAATCTTACTGAGGCAATCAACTAAGTATTAAGAAAAACAAGAAACCTTCTGATATGTGCATTGATAAAGGCGACTTACGAAAAGTGTAACAACTTATTCAACCAACGAGGAAGGGAGGTCGCAGCTCTAATTAGATTTGGCAAAGAATATACAGAAGTGCTAAATAAGGCCATTGAAGATGCTAAAAGAAAGGCCAACTCTCACCACGTTCTTCAGTTCGACCGACACGATATGCGATTCTTAGTGGGGGAGCAAATTAACCCAAGAGAAGGTCGACCTGCTGGAAATTTCACAGTTAGGCTAGATGAATGGCGGTGTGATTGCGGTAAATTCCAAAAAGTACACATGCCTTGTTCTCATGTCATTGCTGCTTGTAAGCGCCCTCACCATGACTACAGGGCCTACATACATCCTGTGTACAAGTTGGAAAGCGTGTCAAACGTGTACAATGGATTGTTTGGCGAATTGCGCAACAAAGCGTATTGGCCATAGTGTGACGATCCACCAATGTGCCCCGACCCGGAAAAGCTAAGAAACAAAAAAGGGCATCCAAGATCCTCCCGTATATGCACTGAAATGGATATGAGGGAACCTAGTCAGCCAAAAAGATGTTCCATGTGTCGAACTCCAAGTCATTCAAAAAACAGATGTCCTAATCATGGTAGAAACATAATCTCAAGCCAACAGTGTTAACTTCAACAACAAAAAATATTGTCTGTAATTTTCATTGTATTGCTTGTAACTTATTTTAATTAAAGTTAATATTAGCATAATGTTGTGTTGTTTATTAATTTTCAGTGTATTATTTGTTATTTAGTTTAATAATTTTTTTTTAAATTTTGCTTCTTTTAAAAAAAATATTAACAATAAATACATAAATTTAATTTCCCATCTTTAAAACAAATTAATTAGCATATCTTAATAAAAAAAATTGTCAACAAACTATTTTAATTAACACTATAATAATAATTCAATAAAAAAAACTGTATTAAAACATATTTACAAAAGAAAAGACAACCGAAATTTTTTTTTAAAAAAAAAGGGAGGGAGGGGGTGCATGTTGAGAAATCTGTTGTACAATAACCGATTTCTCACTTAAGTTTTCTGTAAAAATAATAGTAACGTAGAAAGGAAATTGGTTGGGCATTCAATCCAATTTAACAATTGAATTTTAAAAAAAATTATTCAATACAATAATGTTTTAAAAAAATATTAAAAAAATGATTTCTTAAACAGAATTAACAAATCAAAAAAAAAAAAAAAGAAAAACTGACACGGGGCAGGGGGGCGCATGTTGAGAAATCGGTGACTGCTCAACCGATTTCTCACAACACTTATTTTTAAAAGCAAAAAAATATAGGATGAGAAATCGGTCAGGGAGGCACCGTCTTTTCAACGTGAATAGTATTTTAGGCTACTTGCGTAAATAATTTATGGGATGGGTTAGTTGGGTATTTTTTTTATTTTTTAAGTATATTAACGTAAAAAAGTCCTTCAAACAGATGCCAACGGAATAATAATAATAATAATAATAATAATGATAATAATAATAATAATAATAATATGCTTGTGCTTACCTCTGATCGTTTCAGGTTCAGCAGAGAATGAAGAAACATTGGTTTAACTTCATGATAATGACTTCAAACTTAATCTTATTACTGAAACTTTGTTTTTGAAAAAGATTGAATCTTGTTACTCCTTAATTGGTCTCGGGTTGGGCAAAGAAAATGGAAAGAAAAATTGTTAGTTTTTGTGATGATAATCTTAACACTAAATTTCATTACTTAGTAATAGGTTTTTGATACAAATTTGGTTGTTTCTAATTATTCACAGGTTTTGAAGGAAAAAGAGATACTACTATTTTAAATAAATAAATAAATAAATAGTTAGAATAAAAAGTGTTTGTAAATTTATTTTTGAAAGAAAGATGTTTTCTTAAAATATACAAAGTTCCTTACAATAAAATTTAGAGGAAATCCGAAGTATGCTTTGTGGTTGCTGTTTCATCTGACCTTCTACATTAGAAAAAGGATTTTCTCACTACTAGTTTTTAAACTTAGTCTATGGAAAATTCTGAGTATGCTCTATGGTTGCAGTCTAACCCGATCTTCCATATCAGAAAGGAATTTTCCAATATTAAAATCTATTTATGTTTGTAAGGGAATATTTTATTAGAAGTTAGAAAGTTATTTCTTTTTAACAATTTAAGTTAAGGAATTAGATAAGAAGAAAGGATAAAACAAATTTAAAAGTTTTTAATTTAATAAAATAGAAGCAGAGATCAGTTAAACAGTAGGTAATTTAAATTAATCATTAGTGAAATTAAAAATTAAGTATCTAATGTCTTGCTTAAGTACTTTGTGATATTACATACATTCTTATATTAGATACTTAATATATGATAAGATAGCTTATTATGGTGTAATGTATGTGTGATATTATGAATCTAATGTGTTAATATGTAACATGATATGTTGATTGTACTGTAATAACATTGTTTATCTGTCTGTAAGGTAGATGTGCTGATACACTGTATTGGTGCTCAGAGTAGCTGAGACCAGAAATATCTTTGAATTTTATGATTGTTATGTTTTGCTATATCTCTATGCTATGATGCTGAACCTCTACCTGTTGAGGTAGAGATATGTTTTTATATATGGATGAGAACGACCTTTGAAAGATTAATAAGTCGCTACGGATGTATTCCAAGAATGTGTTTTAATTACGTCACTTGGTGTAGCGAAGTTAGGCGGAAGGCTGATGGGAGATGGAGCGGGAAGTTACGGTTTGGTACGCCGCGAGTTGATATGCGTGACCTTGGCTAAGGTCTAAGGGGTGGAAGGCATCGAGTGTGTGACGTCCTAATAGATAGGTCGACCCCCTACGTTCCGGGATTGATAGTGCCAGCTCTTACACCTCGATAAGCACAGAGACAACTTCATGATGACGTGGAGGGTATACCTCATAACGGGGATGTGACCCCGTGGGGAGATTGCCAGCTCTTACACCTCGATAAGCACAGAGACAACTTCATGATGACGTGGAGGGTATACCTCATAACGGGGATGTGACCCCGTGGGGAGATTGCCCTGTGATTTGAGTACGCGTACATATATGTTATTGAGCGACACCGGGAATGGTGTCGAGTACCATGTGGATTGTGGAGCTGCATAGGTATGGGACTATGGCAGTGGTTGAGGTATACTTACTCCCCATCACTTCCCGAAGGTGGTATTGTGATCAGTGATTGATCAATCGTGGTGTATGGATCCATACTGCATTTTGAAAGTTGAGATGTTATGAAGAGATAGACACTAGGTTCCCCCGCTATTATATTAATTGATGGTAGTTATACCGTTAGTAATACATATATATATATATATATATATATATATATATATATATATATATATATATATATATATATATATTCGAATCAAGTCTCACTCCTTTCTCTTTCTTGTTGTGTATGTACTTGTTGATTGGATACGTGAAGATGACAGTCATGCCTAACGATCGAGCTCTCCTGTGGACCCGGCTATTTCGGGGATTGCGAAGACTGTCGAGAAGATACGAGACTTAAAGGCTAGTTTTATTCATTCCTGTTTTTGGGTAGAAATTGTATACTGCACTAACTAGGATTATTTGATGCATGGGTTGGGATTAGCTAGTACATAATTTCTCTGTATTTATTTTGTGATATGAACTGATGTTTATTTAAAAGAAAATCATGGTTCTTTATAAAATATTTTCTGTATGCTAAATATGGTTAATCAATGTTATATTTAAACGCGAAAAATTTATCCTCATTTTTATAATAACTAAAACAAATAAAAATAGTAGTATGGGTTGTGTTTAATGTAACGGGGTATTACACCTTTAGGGTACTTTGCAGTGAGTTTTTCATTACCCCGACTGCCTCTAAGTTTCTCTTTCACTATTCGGTGAAGGAAAGCAAGAAGGGTGGTTGGGTTTCTTTAACTGGTATTCCGGGTAAATCTATACTCGACCCTTATACTTCCTCTTGGAAAAACTTCAAGGGAGGGTTTTTCCGAGTTTGACTTGGGAAATAAAGGATGTCTAATTTCTTTGATAAACAGGGGGGGGTCCAGGTTCCCTTTGTATTGCACCCGGTCTTCGAATAAGAAGCTATCCTGCAAGATAGTGGATATGTCTTCTGAAGATCAAGATGATATGGTTGACCTTTGCAAACTTCCCCGTTTGCTTAGGTGTAGGGTACTAGTTGAGATTTCAATGTCAAAGACTTCGAGGGCCGACTGGGATCATGAGTGCTTTTTCACTCGCCTTTGTTTCTTTTGTACTTACTGTTTTTGCTAATCGTTTTTCCTCCCTTTATTTTTTGTAGTTGTGATGGGGAAGTTTGATTACAAGATGGCCAAAAGACTTCGGCTCGAGAAGCTGAAAGGGAAAGAGGCTGGGGGTAAAGAAATCCCTATTGCTTCCCCCATTCCGCTTCCTCCTCCTTCTTCCTCTCTGAAGAGGAAAAAGCAAGTTGCTCAAGGGGGAAATGACACCTTGAAGAAGAACAAGCCCAGTCCACCTCTTGTTCATCCTGCAACCATTCATGTTGAGAAGCATCCGACGTTCCTTTCTATGAAGGACGGGCGGACTTTGTAACACCCTAAGGGGTGTGTTACCTTTTGCCTATTTACATTACTAAATTTTGAAAATTTAGAATATAAGGATACCAGAGTTTACTATGCAGAAAAATAAAACTTAAAACATATCTTACATAAACAAATATAATACAAAGCTCTTGGCACTTATGTGTCGTACAAAACATAACCAAAAGATTACTTGAACATAAACTAACTCCCATAAATTGGGAGATACAAAACTATAATTATCTTTCTTCATGCAAGCAGCTCCAAGCTTCTCCCTTGAGCTCGTCCATCTGCTTAGCCTGTAAAAACATGAAACTAAAAGGGATGAGACATAATGTCTCAGTGAGTGCTCTAAAGACTCTAGGTTGACTCTCTATTCTAGAGACTATTTTCTGAACTCTCATGGCTTCTCATTTCTTTTTTTGATACTCATACTCACAACTATAATCTCAGCATCTCTTCATTTATCCCTAAGCTGGACCAATCCATACATATACATAAACAGATTCCAATCAAGGAAAAGGAAAGAAACTAAACTTTATATACTTTGAGAATACTGTATATGATTATCATAATTTATAACAAAAACCCAGTTCATATTATTTATTAATAACCACTAACAGACAACAACATCAAGAGTCACCCATCTCATAGTCATAATATAAATCCTTAACTAACATCAATAACATAATACAAACACCAACATCCATCATTAAAATGATGTATATCATAAACCATTAGACAACCTCAATCATCAAGACTGACTCTACTCCATGGAGTTTCAACATCATATGAGCGGTCCCTCATAAGCCCCATCCCCTACCATAGTCTGTACATTCTGACCATTCAGGGAGTCCCTTGAGCTGACCTTACGGGAAAAGTGTGATTTTATCGAAAATAGACAAGTGCTATAGTGGCTTACCTCTGTAGGTTTGCAAGACCTTACATCTATAGGGATTCACCCACTTGTCTATTCTATAGGCCCATTCCCGTTAGCCACCACGAAAACCCCCAGCATTAGGTTGAGAGCCAACCAAGCACCCTTAACTTACGTGCCTACTCATATGTTTGTGCACCAACTGTGCACACCTATGCACCAACTGTGCAAATACAACATTCAGAATATTTTTGTGCATCAACTATGCACCCACCATATTCCAACGGCAAAACATATTTGGAGTCCCTTACAGTCTTAGATATGGCACCTCTGTACCTACCATATTCTATGACCTGACTTAAGGATTCAAATACATCTTAATAATCCACAATCCTCAACCACGACAACAATCCATCCACTATACACTAAAAGGGTCACTTAACCTCTTGGGAAGTAGTTCTTAACACTCCAACACGACATTCGGAGTCAAAACAGAGGGGTAATACATGGGAAGATATCCCACTAGGCGAGACCCCCGGGTCGCTTTAGTAGGCCAAAGTTTTGTCGTGAAACTCACCCTCCCAAGTATACCATTTTTCTATAAAAATCTTCCCAAAGGTCATAGCTAACTCCTTTTTAATATATAAGGATGGTTACAATACAAGATTATCATTCATCATCAACATCATCTCACCAACAATTCATATACATCCTAATAATAATACATCCACCTCATCAAAACATGATTATTACAGCAATAATACAACTACCTTACCATAATATAAACACCTTAAAAAAACATAATCATCTTATAATTAAACATACTACCTTTATATAAAAATGTTAAAATCATATAAATCAAAAGGGGAAAAGTTTCAAGAGAATTTCAATTAACCAAATTCTAACTCGGCCGCACAAACTCTCGTGCTGAGCCAGAGCCCCTCTAGAAATGAATGTTCTCTACTGATACTCTCTGGCCCAACCGCGCAAACTCTCGTACTGAGCCAAAGCCCCTATAGAAATGAATGTTCTTTATTGACACTCTCTGACCTAACCACGCAAGCTCTGCCCCGCTGGCCAGAAAGACCCTGGAACTGAATACTCCATTATGACACCCTTTCGCCCAGCCGCACCAACTGTGCTGGGCCAGAGCGAAACTGGTTATGATCTGCGAGTTCCATGGCCATCACTGGCATACCCACTCATCACAAGCATACAAAATCAAACCCTAAACACTTCTATTACATTTCCAACCAATCGATTTACCCGAAAAACCTCTTAATCAAACATAATCACCAAAAATCCAAAATCTCCAAACCTAAGGTTCAAAAGAGAAAAGGGGGGAAAACATGCAAATCAAGGGGATAGGGAAATACTAGGGTGAAGTACTCACCTCCCGAAACACGTAGAGATGAGCTTCGGGCACTGGGTCTTCAGATCTCTGCTCCATCTCCTTCTTCCTCTTCATCCTCTTATTCTCCTTCTTCTCTCTACCTTTCCCTTTCTTTCTTTCTTTCTCTCTCTAACACTCCTTTCTCTCATCTATATAAAGTGTGTGGTGTGTGTGGGCTAAGTGGGCCTCATCTCACCTTAGGCCTTGGCTCCCCATCTAGATCCTATTGTCTCATTCCTGACAAATCCTATAAAAAGGTGACTATTATTAATAATACCTAAGGGTATCCTTTAACCATTAAATATAAAGGCTATTCCATAAAAGATATCTCTTTATTATTTATTTCTAAGGTCCGTAAATTAGGGATGTTACAAACTTCTCTTTGGGGCAGGGACTTCAATCCTCATGCCCTTATCAGCGCCGAGAATCTTGGTCACGCGGACTGGGATATGCTGAGGGACGCTGGTCCCCTGGCTTCAATGGAAGTGATTTCCTGTTTCCAGGCTCGTTCTTGGGCTATTGCCCAATACTGGGCTGAAGAGTTTGACCGTGGCTCTCGCGAGCTTCCCGTGGCTAAGGAGACTGCTTTAAAGGTCGAGCAGGCTTTGGTGGATGCTACTCGGGCTAATGAGACTCTACTTCAATCTGTTGAGGAGTCTCGTAAGTCAATTGAGGCAGCAGAAACCAAGTTGAGGGAGGCAGAGGATCGAGAAAAGGCCTTGAAGTTTTCTTTGATTGCTGCCGAGAATTCGACAAAGGACTTCTAGGCCGAGGTGGGGCGCCTCAACCAGGAGTTTGAGCGAGTGAAGCTGGATGCAGCTAACTTTAAGGCCAAGATGAAAGCCGATCTGGGTGAGACTATGGATGAGGTCATTTCGACTCATGAGGCCGGTTTTAAGAAGGCGATCCGCCAAGTCCGGTTCTTTTTTAAGGATGCTGACACCTAGGTTTTTGACTTTGATAAGGATATTAATAAACAGGGCAAGTTGGTGGAGGAAGTCAGTCATCCCAGATGAGAAGGCTCCTGGTGATTTGGTCTAACCTGATCAGCCTGCTGCTTAGCTCTTAGACGTTTCTTATTTATTTTTCTTTTTTGTAAAGGCTTGCACCCGGCCCATCTAATAGGGTGCATTTATCTTAATGAAATTTGATTTTCTCCTAAGTTATTGCACTCGCTTTTCCATATGGTGGTGAAGGTTCGTATCCGGTTAGGGTCTACGTTTGTTAATTCAACTCGTTTTTTGTATCCTGTTAAAAGGTCTACACGGTTTTTTAACTTAACTCATTTTTTGTATCCTGTTGAAGGTAACTCATTTTTCGTATCTTGTTAAAGGTCTACAAGGTTAGCTTATTTTCGTAACTTAGTCTTTTGAGAACTAGTTATCGATGTTCGGTCATTCTCCTTTCGAGATGCCGGGTGTCACTCACTAAGTGGCTTTTTGTGCCGGGTATCCGATTGGTCTACTTGATCTTATGCGAATAATGATAATATGATGGAAAAAAGGAAATTTTATTAATAATGAAAGTCGGGTGTGTCTCATTAAAACCTCTTTGACAAAAAACCTCTTGGAAAAAAATGTCAAAGTAGGAAAAATAGTACATCACCACTTACAATTTTCTAGCTGTAATAAAAGTTCAGATGAGTGACGTTCCAAGTACGGGGGATGGTTTTGTAGGATGGATGCTCTAGTTGGTAGGCTCCATTTCCCAATGACTCGGTTACTCTGAAGGGGCCTTCCCAATTGGCTGTCAACTTGCCCTCTTCGGTTGCCTTTCTTGCTTCTCCGCATTTTCTCCAAACCAGATTTCTGACTTCGAAGTTTCTTGGTTTGATATTGCTGTTGTATCTCTTCTCGGCTCTTCTTTTGCAGGCCTCTGCTCTAATTTGGACGTTGTTGAGAGTCTCTTCGGCCATGTCGAGTGCATGCCTTAGTGACTGGTCATTGTTCTCTTGAACAAAGTTTGCTCTTCGCAAATAGGGTTCTCCGACTTCTACTAGTATCACGGCATCTGATCCATATGAAAGTCGAAAAGGTCTTTCCCCAGTTGTGGATTGCGACGTGCAACGGTATGCCCAAAGGATTGTAGGGAGCTCCTCGGCCCAACTTCCTTTGGCGTCGCCGACTCGCTTTTTTAGTTCTCCTAGTATGACTTTGTTGGCTGCTTCAATTTGCCCGTTGGTCTAAGGGTGTTCTACTGAAGTCACCCGATGCCGAATCCCGAGGTTCTTAAAGAACTCTTCTAGGTTCTTTTCAACGAACTGTTTTCCGTTGTCAGATACTATTGAGTTGTGGATGCCGAATCGACATATGATGTTTTTCCACACGAACTTTTGTACGTTGTTGGCTGTGATTGTGGCTAAGGGTTCGGCTTTGATCCACTTCGTGAAGTAGTCGATTTCGACCAGGAGGAATTTGACCTGTCCTTTAGCAAGTGGGAATGGTCCTAAGATATCCACTCCCCACATGGCAAAGGGCCATGGTGTCGTGATGTTGTGTAGTTCTTCAACTGGTAGGTGAGATATGTTGCTATATTTTTGGCATTCTTCACATTTTCTCACGTACTCGACGCAGTCGTGGCACATTGTCGGCCAATAGTATTCGGGTCGTAGGACTCGAGCGGCCATGTCTTTTCCTCCTGAGTTCATTTCGCATATCCCTCTGTGCATCTTGTTCACCATGTACTCGCCCTGTGCCTTTGTAATGCATTTCAGTAATGGTGCCGTGAAGCCTCTTCTGTAAAGGTCTTCTCCTTCTATCACATAGTAACTCGCCGTTCTTCTGATCTTCCTAGCTTCCTCTCGATTTTGTGGGAGGGTTCCTCCTTTCAAGAAGTTCCATACCTCGGTCATCCACTCTCGATCTACCGAGTTGATATTGGAAACTTCTTTGTCAATACTTGGAGCGAATATCGTCTCATGTATGACAGTTCGATGTTGGCCTTTCTTCTTTGTACTTGCTAATTTTGATAGCAGGTCAGCTCTCTCATTTTGCTCTCTTAGGATGTGGTTGAGTTCGAACTCGATGAATTCGTTCTTCAACTGAGAAGCTAGGTGGTAGTACCTTGTCATCTGGGGGTCATTCATTTGATAGGATCCATTCATTTGCCCTGTGACCAGTTTTGAGTCGCTCTAGCACCTGAGGTGCTTTGCTCCTACTTCCTTGGCGAGTTTCAGCCCAGCTAATAGGGCTTCATACTCGGCTTGGTTGTTGGATGCATCGAAGTCGAATCTGAGTGATTGTTCTACAACAATCCCTTCGGGACTTTCGAGTATGACGCCGGCTCCGCTGCCTTTGACGTTTGAGGAGCCATCCACGTAGAGGGTGCACCATGGAGAGGGTGTTTCTTCTACTGGTGCTAGCTTTGCTATGAAGTCTGCTAGGCGTTGGGCTTTGATAGGCCCCCTTAGTTCATACTTGATGCCAAACTCTGATGGTTCTACTGACCAGGCTATCATTCTTCTGGCGAGTTTCGGTTTCCTCAACACTTGTCGTATTGGGTGATCGGTTTGTACCACCACTCGGTAGCTTTGAAAGTACTGTCGTAACCGTCGTGCTGAGGTGACCAAGGCCAGTGCTAACTTCTCGATCATCTGGTACCTTGTTTCAACATCTTTCAGAACTCACCTTATGTAGTAGACTGGTGTTTGCGTCTGTTTTTCTTCTTGGATGATGATCGAGCTGATCGCGTCCCCCGAGACTGCTAGGTATAGCACTAAGTTTTTGCCGGGTTTGAGTCGTGTCAGGATTGGTGGTGAGGTGAGTGTCATTTTCAACTTTAGGAAGTTCGTTTCGCATTCTTCATTCCATTCAAATACCTGTTGCTTCTTAAGGAGTTGGAAAAAGGGTCTGGCTACCTCTGCCGCCTTCGGCAGGAAACGGGATAGGGACGCCAGCCTTCCGGTTAGTCTTTGTACTTCCTTCATGTTACTCGGGTTTCTCATTTTTATGATAACTGCGCATTTCTTCGGGTTGTCCTTTATGCCTTTGTGTGTGAGCATGAAGCCTAAGAATTTTCTGCCTTGGACTCCGAATACACACTTCTCCGGGTTTAGCCTCATATTGTGTTTTCTGATCTCACCAAATATTTCAGCTTAGTCTCCTGAATGTGAATTTGGGTCTCAGCTTTTGACTACCATGTCATCTACGTAAACTTCTAGGTTACGTTCGAGTTGATCTGCGAAGATCTTGTCCATCAGGCGCTAGTACGTTGCCCCCGTATTTTTTAGTCTGAATGGCATTACTGTAGCAGTAGTTAGCCGTATCGGTTATGAATGCCATTTTTTCCTCATCTAGTGGGAACATGGGTATCTGGTTGTAACCAGAATACGGGTCCAGAAAACTCAGAATGGGATAGCCGGATACTCTGTCCACCAACCTGTCGATACTCGACATTGGGTATGAGTCTTTAGGGCATACCTTGTTAAGGTCTGTGTAGTCAGTACACATCCTCCATTTGCTGTTTGCTTTCTTCACCATTACGACATTCACTAGCCATGTGGTATAATGTACTTCTCTTATGAAACCGGCGTTGAGTAACTTTTTAGTTTCCTCTCCGACTGATTTTCCTCTCTTGGCCCCAAGCTTTCTCTTCTTTTGGGAGATTGGCTTGGCCTCTGGGCAGATAGCAAGTTTGTGACAATGGAAGTTTGGGTCGATTCCCGGCATGTCGGTGGCTGACCTGCAAATAGATCGGCATTTTTTACTAAGACTTGGGTGATTGTGCTTTCGATTTCGCTTGTTAGTTATGTTCCAAGCTTTGTGCATTGATCTGCTTCTCTTCCTAATTGAAAGGATTTTACCTCCTCTGTGGGTTCTGCTTTCAGTTCACCTTCTCTGGGGTCGAGGTCGGCTTCCTCAATTGGTTGTACCATGAATGAAACGCATGCTATATGCTTTACTCTTGGTTTTGGAACCTTTTTGCCGCTAACTATCTTTAGACTTTCTAAGTAGCACTAGCGGGCTGTTTCTTGATAAGCTTTTACTGTCACTATTTCCCTTTCCGAGTTGGGGAATTTCATTGCTAGGTGAGGCATTGAGATCACTTCTCCTCACTCATTGAGTGCAGGTCTGCCTATAAGAATATTATATGAAGTGAGAGCGTTGACTAAGAGGTACATGACTGTAATGGTTTTGGATCCCTTCTCTTCATCTCCGAAGGTGGTGAGGAGGTCAATGTAGCCTCTAGTATCCATTTTTTCGCCTGAGAAATCGATTAGTTGTTTATTGTACGATTGTATCTTGCTCTCGGGGATGTCTAATTGTTGGAAGGTGGATCAGTATAAGATGTCCGTCGAGCTGCCCTGGTCTACCAGGACCTTGCATACTAAGAAATTGGCGAGCTCGACCTTAACCACTACTGGGTCGTCGTGGTTAGATTCTATGCCTTCGAAGTCTGCATCAGTGAACGTTATGGGTGGTATGCTTCTCGGTGCTCTCGGTCTCACGGAAGCCGAGTTGATCGACCGGATGTCACGTAGATGTTTCTTCCTGGCCGAGCTCGAACTTCCTCCTCCGGCAAATCCTCCCGCTATCGTGTTGATAACGCCTCGTAGCCGAGTCTCGGGAGGGTTAGTCATTTGCTCTTGGCGAGTCTCCTCCGTTCGCCGGGATTTTCTATCGCGATCCACCCCTTTGTCTCAGGTTCGTTCTCGCTCAGACTTTCGGTTGTCATTTCGAATAAAACGTTGTAGTTTGCCTTCTTGGATAAGTTTTTCAATCTTATCCTTCAACGTGGTGCAGTCTTCGGTGGCATGTCCGTGCACTCGATAGTATCTGCAAAACTTGTTCTTGTCCGCTTTTTCTGGGGACTGATTCTGAGTAGGCAAACTGATCAGCTCTGCAATGCAGGCTTCTTCTAAGACCCGACTTCTGCTTTCTATCAAGGGAGTGTAGTGCTACTTGGGGATTCAGATCTCGGATTTTGACTGAGACTTCGACGAATCTCTCCATGAAGTCCCTAAAGGACTCGTTGTCCTTTTGTCGAATGTTGGCCAAGGGCCACTGCTGTTAAGTGGTGAGGCCGACTCGTGGTGTATTGGGCACCGAAATGAGCCACCAAGGTGGCGAAAGAGTCAATCGAGTGTGGTTGGAGGCGCGTACCAGTTCAAGGCGGCCCACCTCAAAGTGGTTGGGAAGATGTGTCACATGATAGCGTCGTCGTTTGTGTATAGGTTGACCTGCGTGACGAACGCATCGATGTGTTCGTCTGGGTCCGTTAGGCTGTCATAACGGTCCATAGGCAGGGGTTTCCACCTGGCTGGTAGTGGTGTCTCCATTATGCCATCTACGAATGAGTGTCATCTTGTCTCGAGCATTGTGTTCCGTCTTGGGACCGTGGGCAAAACGGACGCGTGGGCTGTTGTTCGGTCTGCCTCGCTCCAGGTAGTGTCGTCCTGTTCCGTTCGGTCAGGCTGTCTATGGGCGGTCACGTGGGCAGCCGAGTGTGTGTTCCATTCCTCTTGCAGTTTCTGGTACTGCTATTGGAGACTGGCGTTCTCCTTGCAGAGATCCTCTATTTCCTTCGTGTTGTTTTGTTTTAGCGTATTCACCTCCCTTTGTAAGGCTTGGATCAACGGGTGATTCTCAAGCGCCTGACGTGGGATGGGCACCACATTATTGGGGTTACCCTCGTGGGTATCCCCCGATGCCTGTGTTCCCTTAGTTAGGGTTTCCAACCCCTGTGGTCGCTTTTCGTGGTTCGATGTTTTGCCTTGGGTTGCTGTCATCGCGATCATATCACGTTTGATTGGTGTGGCTGGGAGAAGTTTCACCGAGCCCCACGGTGGGGGCCAAATGTTCTTACCGGATTTGGTAAGTGTTCCGGTATGGTTGCTCCAATCTCCTCCGTGAATGGTGGAGGGGTGTACTGTTGGGATTTTGGCAAGTATACCAAATCGCTCAAGTAACACAATGATAAGTAGAGTATCGTATCCACAGGGACTTGTACGATAATTAGGTAATTTTCGTAAATTAAGTAGACTAAAAATATTGAGGAAATTTAAGTAATTAAATTTAAAGACAATTGCAGAAAGATTAAAGAGTAAAAGAGAAGAAATTTTGTTGAGAAATTTTATCGAACACTTTGTGCGCGTAGAAAACGAGGTTTATATCAATGGTGGGAATTGTCGGGGTTTGACTTCATTGAATCAACCTAACATGCATTCCTAATTATTCCTATTCAATTATACAAATGTTATCATCAACCCATAATTTATTCTAACCTTAATCCCTTAAGCGAGAGAACCTAAGTCCTTTGATTCCACTATCAATTCCTTGAATTAGTGTAATCAAAGCACTTGCATTAAGAATGAGGGTTTAATGATGCCCAATCCTTTTTACCCTATCCCTAAGCATAAAAATTATTGGGTGTTCCTTTCAATTCGCAAATCAATTGAATTTCCCAATTACAATCAATTAAAAGAATCATGCACTTGGGTGATCAAGCCAAGAACAAGCAATAAGTGTAGAAGAGAAACAATAACTGAATTTAATTGAATAGAAATAAAGTAGGAATTACATGAAAGATGATCCAATTACATCAAACCCCCAATAAAAGTGGATTTAGCTACGCATAGCCATAGGGGAAGAAGCAAAAGAGGGAAGATCAATGGGGGGTGAAGCCAAACGCATTAAACCCACGTCCCGGAGCTCTCATTTCTTTTCGCGTGCAAAGTATCGTGACACCCGAATAGGACAAAAAATCCCTAATTAATACAATGGGCCAAGAAGAGTTCAAGCTCAAGAGAAAACAAAATAAGAAAATCTGGTTTATTTCTACAGGGGTCGTTGCACAGGTGTACGCTCAAATTGCACGGGTGTGCAAACTCTCTGACTGAACAAAAACTTGCGCAGGCGCTTGACTTGATTTGCACAGGTGTGCAAAGCTCTCAAGACTTCCAAAAGTGCTCTTTTGCCTCCGCAAGACTTCCAAAGCTCTAAACTTTAACCCAAATGATCTTCAACGCATCAAATCTCTCATGGAACATCCCCATTGCTTACTCTAAGCTTCAACAAAGTTCCTAAAAACACAAGAAAACAACCTAAGATCAAGCATAAAAGGGTAAAAACAAGAAATTCCTAACTAAACTAAACTTTTATTAAAACTCAATTAAAATGAAGATAACAAAGCTCAAAAGCATGAAAGATATCAAATAATTGCCCCTAAACTACTACAAAAAGTAGGAATATAAGGCAATTATCATGTACCTGCAAAGATACTCCGACGCTTAAGTTAGAGGTGTAGAGGTAGGGGACATGTATCACAATTGGGTGTAGAATTTCGTACCTTGATTAGGATGAGTATTGTTGTATTTATAGAGTATAAAGAGATAGATTTGATAGGGTTATTTTCCTATCAAATCTCGTGAATTATGATAGAGATAGAGATATCTTCTATCATGATTGACTGATATCTTCATATATCTTATCTTTCAGTAAGATATGCTTTCCGTTATAACTGTCTTGGTCTGAGTAGACTTCGGCTACTTGGCCATGTCAACTACTCGGTGGAATGCCGAGTCCGAGTAGTACAGTATTATAGAAAAAAAATAATTAATGCACCAAACAATTAGAAGAGAGTCTTATAGAAAGGGACATATAAAAAAGTTAAAAAGGTCTTATATATAGAGACGGAGGTAGTATATGTCAATATGGAACTTAACTATCAAGAAATTTATCTTAACTTAAAAATACTCTTCAACTAATTGTTAAGAGAAAAAGGGTTATGCATCGACAGTATAGAATAATTTTACACTGTCATCCAATCACAACCCACCATGTATGATAAGTTTGTTGACTTTTACAAAATTATTTTAAAAGTCATATCAATGGTGATTTGTGATTGGATAATAGTGTAAAATTGTTTTACACTGTCAGTATATCATCATTAAATCTTGTATTAAACTATCTTGATAATAATTTCATTAGTCATGATTGTATGAAAATAAAATAATTATTATAAAAGTTAATATAAAAATGATAGAGTTATAATCCCGTTGGTGGCCTTGGGTAAAGGCAAGATAATCTTTAGATGTTAATTATAGGACATGGGCAAAGTTGTAAACTTCAACTACAATCAATTACGCTTTTTTTTGTTAAATTATTATTTTAAATTACCCTCCTCAACCGCATCTACCAAATCCTCTCCTCCCCCGGCGATGACGACTTCTTCACCATGGTGCCACTCACCTCAACATTCTCTCGTCTCAAGTTCTTCCCCTTTGGAATTTGGTGGAAGTCTCAATCCACAGCCATATGGGTTGCTAATAGAAACAAACCACTGAAGATGGTAATCTTGTGGTGTTGAATGGACAAAAACAAGTGATTTGGTCAACTAATGTGTCCAATGCATCAACCAATACAAGTTCAAAGTTTTCAGAGGTGTCCAACGCAATGGTCCATGGAACAGTGGGGGATTTACGGGGATACCGACCATGTGATGTCTTGATGGCTTCAAAGGTGGGGATGATGGGGAAGGAAATACAGAAATCTATTACACAGTATCGACCTCAAACCCTTGGCCCTCAACTTCCTGGATGCCTCTCGCCGTTGCGTCTTCCACTGCCCTCAGCAACAATGGACAACTTATTATTCTCAGGGATGAGTTTAGTGTGATTGGATTTTGAAATTGGTGATTTAATTTTGAAATTAGGATTGAATACTAGGGATTTAAGGGTGAGTTTTTCTAATTGATCTTTTTATAAATTAAAATTACGATAATGGTGATTAAAAATCGTCACAATGTTTAAATAATTTTTTTATTATAAAAAAATTAATTTAAATATTGTGACAGTTTTTAGCCGCCATAATTATAAAATTACTAACAATGTTAGAGCATGTATGAGAATCTAGCTTAAATTTGAAAAAAAAACTTCTTTTTTTTATTTTAAAAAAAAGTTATTTTTATGAAGTTGAAAATTTGTAACTTATGATTATTTTTCAACAGCTTAATTTTCATTTTAGCTTTTCTCACACTCTTTTACTATATAAAAGATAACTTTTTGTTACATCCAAACGAAATTAATTATTTTTAAACCATTTTTCAGTAAATTTATCCAAACAAAAATTGATTATGATTATAATCGATTATAACAATAATCGATTATACATATAATCAATTATTGAAATAATATAATTTTCGCAGCTATTCTAAACACACCCTAGTATAAAACTGATAGAAAAACCATTTTGGATTCATTCATATACATAAAGGATCAAAATGAAACTATTTAAACATAAAAGACTAAAACCAAAAAATGTAAAAACATAATGAAGAAAAATAATAATTTGTCCTTTTTTTTTTAAGTCATCAAGAGTTATGATGAAGACTTGAAGCTTGAAATATAGGTAAAATTAATGGTAAACAAACAGAACAAATATAACTTACAACACACTTTTTTTTTTTTTTTTTATAGAATTTTGCTAGTGCATAAAGCAATACAGTCAAGTCTTAATGATACAGTTCTTCACTTCATCTTTGTTCTTCACGATCGTTTATCAAATATAATCACACACATTACATGATAAATAAAATAGAACAATGTATTTCACCACCAACTGGTAGGCCACACGCACAAATTTTTTTTTTTTTTTCACACACAAACATGGTAAAACTGGGCCACTTTGTTCATCTTCAGCAACTCTCTTTGCCATCAATCTCATCTAACTGTAGTCTTTGCCTAGACAATTTATAAAAACTATGTTAGTTAATAATAATAATAATAATAATAATAATAATAATAATAATAAAAAAGAGAAAAAATTTCTGAATTTAATTATAGACACAGTAATTAAACTCTCTTACAAAATTTAAAATTAATCTTTCTACGTAACATACTTGTAAAAACTAAATTCAGTGTTTTTTTAACTTGCACGGGAATAAAGCTAAAAGTAATTTAACATGATCTCAAATTAGGAGTTATTTACAAGGCAAACTCATACATTCAATAATCCTTCCTCATCAAAAAGTTATATTTCCATCCAAAGTATTGACTTACTGACACGGTGTATTATAACAACAATTATAATAATGTTGAATAAAAGAAAAATTGAACACATACCCTTGCCAGAAATGCCTATCGGTTCTGCATGGCAGAGTTGAGATCAGTTTCCAATGGGACAGTATCGAACCAGTTGAATTTAACTCCTAACAACTTGTCTGCTTTTACGGTACCAGCACAGAAAGTTTTCATCCTGTCGCAATCGATTACTGACAATTCCTCTAAGGATGGGAAACTTAAACTCCCTCTGTAGAAGCTTCTGAGCTTTGGTAAAAAATTAAGATTCAAACAATTGAGCTGCGGAAATATTATCTCATACTCATGTGATTCATCTCCCTCCTTAGAGACTATCTCTTCAATTGAATCGCACATTTTTATCTCCATTGTTTTGAGTTGAGCCAAACTTTTGGCTGTTGAGGATGTGAACAAATATAGCAGGCTGTTGCAACTTTCTACTTCCAAAAATGTCAGATTGGAGAAAGACACTAAGCATGGTACCAAGTTTATTGAACTGAAACAGCTTATTACTTCCAAGGTTTCTAGATTTCTGAGAAAGGGCACAATCCAAGAGTTCTCTAACCCAATGGAAACATGCTCTGGAAGGGAGTCCAAGCATAACACTTTCAGCTGTGATAGGAGTCCAGCTTCATCCACATTAAGACTATGAAAGCAGAAAATCTCCTTGAAGGAACCATCACGCACCACAAGCTTCTCTATATTGGGCACCCGTGGTAGAAATACATCGGACTCAATATGCAAGAACAGAGTAAGAACTTTTAACCTGTTTAAGTTGTTTTCCTGAAACTCTCCACGCAAAATCATCGTCAGTTCATTTTCACCGAGTGTCAGGTGCTCTAAGCTGGGTGTAAGCTACGAAGAGAAACCAATAACCGAGCAAAAGCAGGTTAGGGAAGTTATAGATCCAGCTCTTTTATATATAATTGAAATAATGAACTTTCATGCTAAAAGAAGTCTGATAATTAATGACAAATTAACTAATTCAATCAAATAGGTGCAAAAGAGTAACCTTAAATGAAATCAGTCTACTTAAAAACCAAAAAAATGAAAAAAAGATGAACAAGGGTAGCAAGGTGGAAAGAATTTTGATACCGTATGTCGGTATGAGCCTAAACAAATCTATTTCGAGTTTAATATTTTAAAATGGAAAAAGTGATAAATGAGATCATTAGAGAATAGGAAGGTTGTAGTGGTAGGAGATTGTTTATAAAGATTTGAGCACCATTAAATATTAATACATGATACTATGATGGAGTACAATAGGTACTTGTGTAAGAATGTATATAATTGACTGTATTACTGAGAATAAAGACCAAACCTCAAATGTTGTTGCTGCATCATCAATGCATCATGATCAATATTGAAGAGTAAGTGTATTATTTGACTAGATAAAACTTGCAAAAAATGGAAGTTTATAAGCATCGAAGATAGAAGACAGCATAACTGTATAAGTGAAATGTTCACAACTTTCAAATTTTAACTGCATGTACCGTTCAAATTGAGCAACGATGAAGTAGTAGAGAAACTAATGATGGCGATTCAATTCATATAAAAGTAGTAAAGCAATTAAGTTCATTTGCAGGCACCGGTCGGGATCCCGCAGCAAGGACGAAGCTGTAAAGCAATGATACCTTTTCAATAGAGACTTGATTTTCAGTATGTGGTTCCTTCAACATGTCACACTGCAAAACATACTTTAACTTTGGCAAATCACATAGTGCCAATGACTTCACATGGGGGAATGTAAGCTCAAGATTTGTTCCTTTTGGATCTGCATTCCAAACATTCTCCAGATTTGGCAGCCGCTCTAAAATCAATTTCTTCAGGGCATAAGGGAGCGGGATGCGGGCTGGTCCCATAGTTGTCATTTCCATGTCTTGTGTTATGCATTTCACATCAAATATGGTTTTCACAGAATCACAGTTTCTAACTTCCAATGTTTCCAATTTAGTTAGGAAAGGAAGTAAATTGAAGGGTAGCACTGCATCTGATAAAAATTGGCACCCTTCCACAATCAAGGAGTGCAAGTTACTGAAGCACGAGTCTGGGATCGGCAGTGATCCATGCCATATCTCTTGTAGGACTGGGCTATCTTTGAGAGTAAGATCTGCAGCCTTTGAGAACTGCACATGCAAAGGAATAAATATAAATATGAAATTAATTATTTACGAGGGTCAGTAAGAATTTAGATTTAGAATTTTATTTAATTTTCGTAACATCAAAATTTGTTTCAACTGTTAACTTTCATTAAAAAATTATAATTTGGTGGGTTAAGAGAATCTCAGTTCTAGTATTGATCATAACAAACGTACGTGCAATCCAATGATGACATTGCCTTATACTATTGAAATTGTTTTGTAATAATTCCACCAGGCACCAGGCCATTATATTTCTTTGCTTTATCTCAATTATTAAGATTTAGGTTTCTTCATTCTATGAGAATGCTTGAAATTTGAATAAGACTAACTAAAAGGAAAAGGATGTAAATTTCATCTTCACCTAAATTTAATTGTTTTCTTTTTTATTATTGGGGGCCCAAAAAAAAATTGTTTTTATTATCACAGTGAAAGCCTAAATAATAAATATAGGCACTTTTCCACCGCCTAAGATAGCGGTTATCAACTACAACTAGTTGATTCTAGAACAATATTCATTCTAGATTTATCGTGAATACACACACAACGAAAGTTCTTTCTACGATATTCTTCTATATGCCTTTGTTGCACTTTATCAAGAAATTTCTAAAAATTTGTATCGTAAACTGTTTCAAACTTAAAATTAATCTTCCACATAACATACTCATGAATCTAAGCTAGATTTAATATTTTGTTTAACCTTATTTAAAAAATTAAAAATAATTTAACATAATTTTTGGTCTCAATCTGGGAGTTATTTACAAGAAAAACTCATAAGAAAAAAGTTATGTATGTGAGGATTGCTAACAAATACAATGCACTTTCCATCCAAAATATTTGACTTACTGATATGATCTATTATAACAACAATAAAAATGTTAAAAAAAAAAAATAGTACACGTACCCTTGCCAGAAATGCGTTCCGCATGGTAGAGTTGAGGTCAATTTCCAATGGAGTAGCATCATCTGGGTATCTCTTTAATTTAACTCCTAACAACTTGTTTGCTTTTACAGTACCTGGACATAAAGTTTCCATCCTATCGCAACCGATGACCGACAATTGGTCCAAGGATGGGAAACTTAAACTCCCTTTGTAGAAGCTTCTGAGCTTTGGTAGATATTCAAGATTCAAACAATTGAGCTGCGGAAATACTATCTCATCCTCATGTGATTCACCCCCTTCCTTTGACACTATCTCTTTAATTGATTTACAGCTTATTATCTTCATTTTTTTGAGTTGACCGAAACTTTTGGCTGTTGAGGATGTGAACAAATATTGCAGGCTATTGCAACTACTAATTTTCAAGGTATCTAGATTTCTGAAAAAGGGCTCAATCCAAGAGTTCTCTAACCCAATGGAAACGAGCTCAGGAAGTGACTCCAAGCGTAATACTTTCAGCTGTGATAGGAATCCAGTATCATCCACAATAGGACTTTGAAGGCAGAAAATCTCCTTGAAGGAACCACTACACACCACAAGCTTCTCTACATTGGGCACCTGCTGTAGAAATCCATATGGAAATACATCGGACTCAATATGAAAGCAAAGAGTAAGAACTTCTAACTTTTGTAAGTGGTTTCCCTGAAATTCTCCATCCAAAATCATCTTCAGTTCATTTTCACCCAGTGTCAGATGCTGTAAGTTGGGTGTAAGCTACAAAGAGAAACCAATATCGAAGCAAAAGCAGGTTAGGGCAGTTATAGATCCAGCTCTTTTATATATAATTGAAATGGTGAACTTTCATGCTAAAATAAGCCTCATAATTAAAACAATTAAATATTTCAATAAAATAGGTGTAAACAAGTCAATTTAAAAGAAAAATAGTTTACTTAAAAACAAAAACAAAAAAAAAGAAAAAAGATGAACTAGGCTAGCTATTAATAAGGTGGAAGGGATTTTGATACCGTATGTGCCTAAAAAAATTGAGTTTAAAATTAATTTTAAGATGGAAAATTTGATAAATGACATCAATATATAGGGAGGTTTTGTAGTGGTTCATACGGAGAAGAAAATAATGAAAAATCATGGTTGGTAGGAGATTGTTTATAAAGATTTAAGCACCTTTAAAATATGATACCATGATAAAGTACAATGGTATGTGTAAGAATCTATGTAATTGATAAATTGACTGTATTAATGAGAATAAAGCTCAAACCTCAAATGTTGTTGTTGCATCATGAATGCAATATATACTATTATATTTTAACTTCGGCAAATCCCATAGTGTCAGTGACGTCACACCGGGTAACGTAAGCTCAAAATTTGTTCCTCTTGGATCTGCATTATCCTCTGAAACAATTGCCATCAATCCCACACAGTCTTTCACAACTAGATTTTCAAGTTTCACAAGATCTTTGGCTACTGATGCGGGAAACACACTTGTAAGGCATTTACAATTGTCAACAGAAACTTCTTGTAGAAGTTGCATGCTTAGAATTCCACAAGGATCTTCATTCCAAACATTCTCCAGATTTGGCAGCTTCCATAAAGTCAATTCCTTCAGGGAAGAAGTCATTATTCTGTCTTGTGTTTTACACTTCACATCAAATATGATTTTCACAGAATCACAGTTTCGAACATACAAATTTTCCAATTTTGTGAAGAAAGGAAGTAAATTGAAGGGTAACACTGCATCTGATAAAAATTGGCACCCATCTACAATCAAGGAGCCCAAGTTACTGAAGCACGAGTCTGGGATCCGCAGTGATCCATGCCATATCTCTTGTAGGACTGGGCTATCTTCGAGAGTAAGACGTTCAGATTCTGAGAACTGCACATGCAAATGAATAAATATAAATATGAAATTAATTATTTACGAGGGACAGTAAGAATTGAGACTTAGAATTTTATTTAATTTTCGTAACGTGGAAATTTGTTTCAACTGTTAACTTTCATTAAAAAATTATAATTTGGTGGGTTTAGAGAATCTCAGTTCTAGTATTGATCACAACGCCATCTCTGTTTCAGCAACTATTTTTTATTTTATTTTATTTTTTACTTTTTGGGTTCTCAAATAGGTATCACCGTTATATATAACTTATTCTTATTATAATTTAAACAACTCTTCTCTCTAACTTTTTTTTCCTTTACTTTTTACACATCTTAAATAGTTCTCACCATTACATGTCACTTATTTTTTTATTCCATAAATGTATTTTTTTTCATTTTTATTTTGTTATATAAAATGTTGTTTATTATTAAAAGTTATATGCTGGGCCTACTTATAATTAGGTGTGATAACGGGGTCTAGTTGGTTCAAGTATAAGAGACATTTTGATTCAAATAGATCAATGTTAACTAGTTTGGATTGATTCGGTTTTTCCAAAATGGCAAAACCAACCCAATCACATTTGGGTTGATTTTGATAAAGTCATTGAATTACCTAATAAAATACTCCCTCTAATCTTATTTATAAGATCTAATTACCTAATTTATTAAGATTAATGTCGTTAATTTAGTTAACAATAATAAATGTGTTAATTTTTTTTCCAAAACTATCATTGTAATTGATACTCATCTATCTCTCTCTTCTAATTGCTCAAAATAATTAATGCAAGAGACATAATGAAACGGGTCTTATAAAAGAGACCAAACACCACTTTTAATTTTGGTTTTATAAATAGGATCGAAGGGAGTAATAAAAAATTAAAAAATAAGGGAAAATAGAAAATAATAGAGAAAAATAGAAAATCATAATAAAATGAAAGAAAACTAATGGATAATATTAAAAGTGGAAATTATAGAATTACACAAAATAAAAACTATAGAATTATAAAATTACACAATATAAAAATTTAATTTTTTTTAAAACAGTATGAATTTGGGTTTGTTTGGATTGTCCATGCTCAAATCTGATATCCAAACCGATGTTATTAGATTCGTAATTTTAAAATTTGAATCGAATCAATAATTCGAACCAACCCAAAATTTTTTCTTTGGCTTATTTAAATTGATCGGGTCATTGGATCGGGTTGTTAAACATGTGACCACCCCTACAACAACAGTGTTAAGCACTGACACTTAAACAAGTATTGGTACTTAACAAACTACATGATCCAAGGTTGCTTCCAAATAATAATCACGGTTCTTATTTAGATTAGAACCCCTTTATATGCACTGATGGAGATGACCTAACAAACAAACGTGCACTTCAATAATGGCCTTGCCTTATTGAAATTGTTTTGAAATAATTCCACTGGCCCATCACATTTCTTTGCTTTGGTGTCTCAATTATTAAGATTAATTTTATTTCTTTTTTAATTTAACCTCTATTTCTCTCAAACTAAACAATTGAAACTTTTACCACATTTCCTGTCTATTTCTCTCTTCTCTATTTCCTTTTTACCTATTTTTTTTCCTGGGTATCAAATAAAACATTAGGTTTGTTCATGCTATGAAAATGCTTGCCTTTTTAATGAGACTAATTAAAAGGACAATGATGTAAATTTCATCTTCACTTACGCTTTGTTTAGTGAGATGAAAATAGAGAGAGGAAGGAAGAAATGGAAGTGGGAGAACGTTGGTTGTTTGGAAAGGTAGAAATGTAGGAAAATTTTCAAAAAAATAGGTGGGACCATTGAAAAAAATTTCTATGAAGATGAGCATGGAATTACACAAAAATGGTTGTGAAGAGCAACATAATCGATTATGTTTTGTAACATAATTGATTATGTTGCACATTAGGAACATAATTGTCCAATTCTAGCCTCTTTAATCAATTAAGGTAGGCTTCCCCCATCCTCCCTTCTTCTTCTTCTTCTTCTTCTTATAATAATAATAATAATAATAATAATGATAATCTATACCATTATATCAAGGGGATACAACTTTTATTAACTGCTTTTGGTCTCCACTTTTAGTAAGACTATTTTAGCTTTCAGAAGTTACACTCAAACAAAATCACCTATTAATTTGTAGGCATTTGTGTTCACTTTTACTCCTATATCTATCTCTCTCGCTATTTTATTCCTATAACCATAGTTTTAAAAATCGAACCGGTAATCGACCCGATCAGGGCATTGGGTCACTGGTCGAACTAGTGGGTCATTAATTGACTGCATGACCTTAAGTCTATTAAAAAAAAATTGAAAATTTCATACCCAACCTTAAAAATAAATGCCTAATTTAGAACTTGGTGTCTCAATAATACATGATAAAATTATGATAAAATTATAATATTATAAATAAATATATCTATTATTAGAATATGTATATATATAATTTGTTGCATACATTAATCAAGTTATGCTCATGTTTAGTGGTAAGGCAATATTGAATGGACTTCAAAGTTGTGCGTTTGAACCTTGGTGGCTGTTGGTTTGAATGCTATAACTACCTTCACAAATCACCCACTACTATATAACCTTAATTATCTATCTTTTTTATTTTAATTTAATTTTTTTAAATCATAGAAAAAGATCGAGGCAACTACTACTACTACTGTATTTCTCTTATATTTTTCTTCAACCAAATAATCTTTATTTTTACCGAATTTCTCACCTATTTTTCTTGTTTTATTTTCGCAACTACCTACTTTTTCTCCTTCTATTTACTTCCTCTTTATCAAACACACTCTTAAATTTATTTTTTTTCCAGCAAAAGCCTAAATATAGGTAGGTAATAAGTACTTTTCCACCGGCTGAAGATAGCAATTATCAACTAGTTGATTCTTGATAGTTGTTGTAATTACTTACTTTGTGAGTGAGTTTTGAGGCAATTATCTCTCTTTTTCTTTCATTTGGAGTGTTATTTTACTCAATTTGCTTTAATTTTGTAATTAAGTTAAAAGTAGTTTAGTTATCTAGCTTTATGGTTACTTCTTAGTAATTTACCTAATATTTTGTAGAAAAAGGAGATTGAAGTTGTAAAACGCAAGTTGGAGCTGGATTCTGTTGTTTTGGAAGCCTAGAAGTGTCATCTACAGTAGCATTCTAATGAAGTAGCAAAATTTGCTAGTCAGCCAAGCCAGATTTCTTGGCTGAGAGATGTGTCACTTAAAGAAATTCTGCACAAGTATATAAAGGGTTGACCCTCATTTATGACAGTAGTCTTAGGACTTACTCCCCCATTTTGTTATGTATCTCGTTTTGCATTGTTCTATTGGGGAGAAAAACTATCTCTTTTGTTCTTTGTGTTCTTCTTCATCTCCTTTCCCTCCATGTGTATTTTGTAGCTACTCATGTCCATGAGTGGCTGAGTTCCTCAGTTGTAAGGGATTAGATGTAACCATACTCAGACTCTCTTGTATCTTTTGATATTTATAAATATATATATATATATATATATATATATATATATATATATATTGCATATTTGTGTTTAATGTTAGTATTTTGCTTCTTTACTTAAAGCTTGTTGTGGAATGGCCACCCATAGCGATCTTTGGACATGATTGTTCTTGGGAAACACTTTTATTGTCTAGATATTAAACAATATACCTTATGAACTTTGTGTCTAGGAATGGAGCTTAGTTCATGAGTTATCTTGTGTCACTATGCTTAAAGCTAGCTCCTTTGTTAAGTTGTTGAGGAATCAAGGCTTAGGAAAGAAACTAAGACTCTCTGCACCTAAGGGATTAGGGATGAGAACATTTTTATTGGCTGATTTTAACATCTAAATACAAATGCAATATGTATTATACGTTAATGCAAAAAGAGAGTAGAGTTTGGTTAGATCTAACCCCTGCAACATTGTTATATATATGTTTTTACCTCTATTACTGTTATGTTCTGTTATAAAATCACAAAAATATCTTTTTAATTTTTGTTCTACACTAGATCTGTTTTAGAATTTCACAAAACCAACTAAAGTTCATGTTTTTACTGCTTTATGTGAAAATGTGTTTGGCTTAGCTAATATCTATGTGAATATTGCCTATATTACGTGAGTCCCTTGGGAAAATGATACTTGGACTTATCCATTTACTACTTGTGCGATTTGGTGCACTTATCAAAGAGTTAACAAGTTTCTGGCGCCGTTGTCGGGGACTTGTTTATCAATATTAGGCAATTTCACACTTTTATTATGTTAAGCTTTGTTCTTTTATTCTTTCGTTTGTTGTGTTTTTATTTTGTTAAGTTTATTGTCTTGTGCTCACCTGTACATTCTAGTTCTTTGAGTTTCTTTTGCAATAGTATAGCAAGGAAAAGGAAGAAATTAGAAAAGCATGAAAGTCAAGAGGCAACTTTGGCCACAACTATTTTGCCACCTATCCAAAAAGAAGAAGAATTCATGGCAAAAGAGGAAGAAATTCACCAGGCAAGGAGGACTCTCAGTGATTATGTTGCTTCCACAAGTTTGAGATATTTCAATACCATTGTAAGGCCTGTGGTGCAAGCTTGTAATATGGAGATAAATCCAACTCTTATTCACTTGGCACAGAACAACCAATTTTTGGGACTTGATCATGAAGTCCCCTATGCTCACTTGACGACTTTTATGGAAATTTGCTACACGGTGAAGATCTATCAAGTGCATGATGATGTCATCCGAATTGGTCTTTTTCCATTTTCTCTTAATGGGAAGGCCAAAGATTGGTTCCAATTATTTTCTCCCAATAGTGTCATGACTTGGAATGAGCTAGTAGACAAGTTTTTGAATCGATTCTTCCCTCAATCAAAGATCAATGAAAGGAAGGTAGTAATTTCTACCTTTACACAAGGATTGGATGAGCCATTATGTGAAGCTTGGGAATGGTTAAATAGTTTGTTGAAAAATTGTCCACCTCATGGTCTTGATAAAAGAGCACAAATCAATACTTTCTTGGTGGAGTTGAGGCCTCAAACTAAGCTCATTCTTAATGTTACAACTGGTAGCAAGACTATGAGGCAGACACTGGATGAAACTAGGGAGATCATTGAAAATATGGCTTCAAATGATTATGAAGTCCAATATGATAGAGCTCTAATGCAAAGAAGAGGTGTCCTGGAGATGAATTCCCAAGATGTACTCTTTGCTCAAAACAAGCTCCTCACTCAACAATTAGAAGCACCCACTAAGCAAATCTCAAGGATTCCACAACAACTTCAAAGCTTGCAAGCCACTTCATTAGGACCGCAACAAGTCTTAAGTTATGAGTTATGTGGCGGTGGTCATCAAAGTGGCCGATGCATCATGCCATCAGGTTCCCAAGAAGAAATCAATTATATGGGGAATCAAAATTGGCATGGCAATTATGGCAACAATCCTTACCCTCATTCTTTCAATCAAGGGTGGAGGAACAACAATGTTGATTGGAAGCAAAATGTCGGTCCTTCAAATAGACCTCCTTACCAAAGCCAACAACATCAACCTTTTCATCAAGACCGTGTTTCCAAGTTGGAAGATACTCACCTCAATTCATGCAAGTATCTATCACTAACCAAAAGAATATGGATGCCTCTATCAAGAATCTTGAAGTGCAAGTGGGACAAGTTGCTAAGTAATTGGCAAAGCTTAAAAATGGAGCATTTTTGGCCAATACTCAAGCTAATCCCAAGAAGCAATGCAAGGTTATCACTACAAGAAGAGGTACAATTGTAGGTGAGGTGAGTAGAGAGAAAAGTGAGCAAGAGGGAGTAGTTGAGAAGGTGAAAGATGACGAGTAAGAGAAAAATGAGGTGAGTGAAAAAGAAAAGATCGATGATGAAGAAGAGAAAAATGGTGAGGAAAATGATGAAAAAAGTGTGGTGAATGAAGACAGTGAGCCAAAGAAGACTAAGAGTCAAATTGCAAGAGAGGAGAAGAAAGTGTCTAATTATATTCCTCTGGTGCGTTTACCTTATCCTCATGTGCCAACAAGGAAGTACAAGGAGAGGCAATTTACACAGCTCTCAAGACATTCAAGCAGTTGCAAATCAATGTTCCTTTCTCTGAAGCTACTGAACAAATGTCAACTTATGATGATAAAAATATGTGTTTTCAGTTGAATGTGCTTGATGAAGACTTTGTGGACACCAAGTAGCAGTTGCATATCTCCTTTCCCTTTGAAAAGCCTCTTAATAAGGCAATTGAAGCCCTCAATAAGGGGGAAGAAAAGGAAATTGAAGTAATTGTCCAAAGTCCTGATGCTCTAAAGGAGGTCCCTCCGCATGAAGTTAAAATTAAAGACTTGAAGAAGGAGGAGAAGGCAGAGGAAACAAAGCCAAATGATACTACATGGACTCACCGAACTGCATTCAAAGAACCAATTGACTTGTCTTCCTTCCAAATGGTTTATGGAGAGAAAAAGCTTCAACAATTGCATGAGTTAGAGAAAATAGTGATGCATATAAGTACTCCAAGTATCATAAGCAGAAGGCAAGCTGAAGTTCAAATGGTCAGTTCCTTTCATCATCAAGGAAGTCAAATTCTATGGTGTTGTTGACTTGGAAGACCCTTCATCAAGAAGAAATTGGACAGTCAATGGGCAAAGACTTATAGCCCTATTTGGGGGGTGAAATTGAGAGGTTGGCCACAATTTTGCGTCTAAGTGACCCTTGAGGTCACCAAATGTCAAGCTAATGACATTAAAAGAGCGTTATATGGGAGGCAACCTGATTTTCTTTCGTTTTTACTGCTGCAATTTGCATTTTGAATTGATAGAAGTAGTTAATTATGTGTTTTGATTAATTTGAGTTCATTTGTTTGATCTTTGTTTGAATTTTGTGTGTTGTTATTGTTAGTATTGTTTCTTTGTGGTGTGATCATTTGGAAGCATTGTTGTGTAGTTGTACATGTTCCATATTTGTTATGTTGCAACAATAAGACTCAATTCTGCATATTCTGCATTATGGCCATGTCTGCGAAAAATTGCTCTCAGGTTGATTTTTGACTTAAGCCACTAACCATGGTTAAGCCAAAATTCACTTTTGGAATCCTTCCCAAATTTGTGCTTTTTGCCAAGCCATGCCTAGTGGCCAAGCCGCTGTCCACTTTTTCAAACCCTTAAATCTTTTTAAAATTTTCCCATTTCCCTAGACTTTTGTCATTTTCCAAAAACGTGTCAGTCTGTTTCCAATCACCTTCACGTTCCCCTATAACCTCCACTGTTCCGTTTTCCCACTCACCCTTTCCACCAATCAAAATCTTTTCACACTTTTCCCACTAGTTTATGTCTTCCCCATGCTGCCACCACTTCTACTCCCCACTCCTTTTTACTTTTCCATACCCATCATCATTCTGACTACTTCTTTCTTCATCTTTCAACTCATCCATTATCACCAGGAGTGTGACCCTTACCTCTCAGTCTACTTGCCCTTTCCACCTCAAGCTCAACCTGTTTCTATTCATACGTGAGTGTCTCCTCTGTTCTTCCATCTTATTATCTATTTTTATTTTTATTTTTTTCCTTTTTCTTCAACGTTTAAGAGACTAAATGTTCTAGGTATTTTGTTTCTGTTTTGAGTTTCCAGAAATTAGGGATTTGGGTATTTTCTATTATGAGGTTGGAAAAAGTTTTTAGGGTTTATTCATTTGCATTTCTGTTTTGTCATTTTCGTTATTGCATTTTTCATTTTTGTTTAAGTTTTGTTGCATTTGCATGTTTATTTTTCTATGTTCTTGTTAGTTTTTATTGCTGTGATGTCAAAGCCCTGACTTTTGTTGAGTGGGTTGTGGTTTCATCCCCTTTTCATTGACAAAGGTCCAAGCTTTTGTTAGAATCTTCTTTCCTTGTCACTGTTTTGAAGTTTTTCCTTGTTGGGTTAGTGCACGTGTTTGTTTTCCCCTTTTTCTTTTTCGTTTTCTGTTCATCTTTTGGGAACCTTCTTTTAATTCATGTGTTATTCTCTACAGTGATGTTATCTTTTTTTTTTGTATTTTTGTTTATGCCTTTTGGTCTTTTTTTTTTGCGCTTTTTAGGAGCACTGATGGTTCAAGTTCTGGTTTTTCTGAATATTCTTAGGAAGTTTCTTCTGTTTTTGTGCTTTGGGACCATTTTGGATCCCTGTGCTTTGTGGGTTTGTTTATTATTTTTTGTATACTATTGTTAGTGTTTGGGATGCACATGTGTCTTCTTGTAAGTGTTTTGTTTTGCCCAAAAAGCAACCTTTTGTCTTCTTTCAAGTGTTGGTGGCGAAGTACCATATCTGTTTTATGTTTTCTTAGTTATTCCCTTTATTTAATTTTAGTTTATTTTTCTATTTTTCTTTTGGTTTCTTAGGTGTTATTTTTCATTTCTGTTTTGTGACTTATGTTTCCAATTGTTCTCTGTTTTTGCTTTTTCTTTTTCGTTTCTAACTTATTTCTTTTATGTGTTATTTGTGTCCTTTTGTTTCTGTTCTTTTATTTTTGCAGTATGGCACCCCCTAAGCAAAAACAAGTTGCTAAACTCACTACTCCCTCTGCCAAGAAGCAGGGAGTCACTAGGAGAGATGGCTGCCATACACCGATCGCAGCAGAGCTTAAACGAGTCAATCTATCATTTCCTTAGCAACACCTAGAGCACCTGGACCTTTCCATTAACCAACTCCCTTGGAGTTTGATGCTGTAGCTGCTTGGCCTGGGGACTAGCCCTTCTTTTCAGGGGTGTTGGTGCCCCGAGTGGTGCTGCTGAGGCTAGAAACCAAGGAGCTACAACTGGAGATGAAGGCATAGCCGAGGTAGAGGAGAGCGAAGTAGAGGAGGAGGGAACCAAAGAAGAAGATGAGGAGTTTGGCAGCTCTGAGGCTGAGGAGGATGTTGATGATGTTTAAGGGGGGATTTGTTTGCTTTATCCCCATGCTATTAGGACAATTTAATTTTTTGCATTTACAGTTTTTAGTATTTTAATTTTCATTTCAGTTCAGTGCATGGTTTTAGTTTAGTTATGTTGGTTGCTTTTGAATTTAGTTTGTTGTTAGTTCTAGTTTGGTAGTTTGGTGTTATTGACTGATGCTTAATCATGTTTCGAAACTTTGTACTTTGTTGGTGTTTGCAAGTTTAATTATTATCTTGTGTTTCATGGGCCTTAGAAAAATTCCATTGTGCGTTATCTTTGCATGCTTCTTGTGCTTTTGTGAAAATTACGTTTGCGAAACCGTGATTTGAATGATTATTTTGTGGTTGCACATTTCCTTAGCATAGCTTGGATGCATGTGTGATTTTGAGAAAAGTTTCAAGCATGATATGATGTTGATGACAAATTTGAGAATGCTTGAAAAATAATTTCTGTGAGTTGTGTGATGTCTCAAATGACGACGAGTGCCACCTTTGGGGCACACTTGGTTTTGAACAATTCTCTTGTGATGATTTTGCATGTTGATAAAGAATCAAGGCAATTTTGTTTGATGATTGTGAATCCTAGAGCCAAAAAGCCTTTCCCTTTTTCTGTTATCCTTTTGTGCAGCCCCTTTGAGCTTTAATTGAATTAATTTCTTTCTTGGTAACCCAATGAGCCTAAAAGAAAAAACAATACACTTTCCTTGCCATAGGTTAGGAGAGCAATTGTATGTGTTATGTTGAGAATAAGTTTGGAGAAATTCTTGCATGTAAGGAACAACTTGGGAACAATTGTGGGTCACTTTCCTCCAATTAAAAGGAGTGTCACAGCAGTGTATTTTTTTGTTCTGTAATTTTCAGTGTTAAAAAAAGGAGAAAAGAAAAAGAAGATTAAGGAAAAGAAAAAAAATAAAAGTTGTGATACTTGTTGTGATTATAGTGGCATGTTTTTTAGTTTAAATTGAAAAATGTGAGGATTTGGTATCTTTTTCATTATGAGAGAACAAGAGGGATTGGGTAAATTTTGAAAATACATTGATTGCTCTCTTTATCTCATGGTGTTTGTTTATCTAGAAAAACCAATTTCCTTTCAAGCCAAGCCACGTTTCAAGCCTTAATCAAGTCCTTGTGATCTTAATTTGTATGCATAAATTTTGTTTCATTGAGAAGGAAAGCAAAACTGATTTGTAGTTCCATTGTGTGATGATTGTGAGAATTCAGCTCTTAAATCAATTGTGTGCTCGAGTGAGACACTTTAGTGAAAAGAATCAAGCATTCTTAGATTTTGTCAAATGTTGATTGTTATGCTTGTTTCATTTCTTGTGAATTCAGATACTTGCATCCGTGTTATGGTCTCAGTACAAGCACCATGGTTGAATTTGAATAATTGGTTTGGTGCTTTTCAATTCTTAGATGGAAGCATGTTTTGGATCTGTTAGGATGGGATTGATCTTAGTTCATGTTTTCTGTTTTAAGTGTTAGTTATTTTCATTCTAGTTAGTTAGTTAGTTAGTGTTGTGTTGATTTATCTTTTGCTTGAGGAGAAGCAAATCTCCAAGTTTGGGGGAGTTTGATAGTTGTTGTAATTACTTACTTTGTGAGTGATTTTTGAGACAATTATCTCTCTTTTTCTCTCATTTGGAGTGTTGTTTTACTCAATTTGCTTTAATTTCGTAATTTAGTTAAAAGTAGTTTAGTTATCTACTTGTATGGTTACTTCTTAGTAGTTTACCCCATATTTTGTAGAAAAAGGAGATTGAAGCTGTAAAATGCAAGTTGGAGTTGGATTCTGTTGTTTTGGAAGCCTAGAAGGTCTGCAGTAGCATTCTGATGAAGTAGCAGAATTTGCCAGTCAGCCAAGCCAGATTTCTTGGTTGAGCAATGTGTCACTTAAAGAAATTATGCACAAGTATATAAAGGGCTGACCCTCATTTATGATAGTAGTCTTAGGACTCACTCCCCCATTTTGTTCTGTATCTCGTTTTGCACTGTTCTATTGGGAAGAAAAGCTCTCTCTTTTGTTCTTTGTGTTCTTCTTCATCTCCTTTCCCTCCATGTGTATTTTGCAGCTGCTCATGTCCATGAGGCTGAGTTCCTCAGTTGTAAGGGGTTAGATGTAACCATACTCAGACTCTCTTGTATCTTTTGATATTTATAAAATATATATTCTGCATATTTGTGTTTAATGTTAGTATTTTGCTTCTTTACTTAAAGCTTGTTGTGGAATGGCCACCCATAGCATGATCTTTGGACATGATTGTTGTTGGGAAATACTTTTATTGTCTAGATCTAAAACAATATACCTTATGAACTTTGTGTCTAGGAATGGAGTTTAGTTCATGAGTTATCTTGTGTCACTATGCTTAAAGCTAGTTCCTTTGTTAAGTTGTTAAGGGACCAAGGCTTAGGAAAGGAACTAAGACTCGCTGCACCTTAGGGATTAGGGCTGAGAGCGTTTTTATTGGCTGATTTTAACATCTAAATGCAAATGGAATATGTATTATGCGTTAATGCAAGAAGAGAGTAGAGTTTGGTGAGATCTAATCTCTGCAACATTGTTATATATCTGTTTTTACCTCTATTACTGTTGTGTTCTGTTATAAAATCACAAAAATATCTTTTTAATTTATGTTCTGCACTAGATCTGTTTTAGAATTTCACAAAACCAACTAAAGTCCATGTTTTTACTGCTTTTTGTGAAAATCTGTTTGGCTTAGCTAATATCTACGTAAATACTGCCTATAATACGTGAGTCCCTTGGGAAAACGATACTTGGACTTATCCATTTACTACTTGTGCGATTTGGTGCACTTGCCAAAGAGTTAACAATTCTAGAACCCTCATTTCTAGATTTATCATGAATACATACTAAAGATTTTTTTTAGTATATTTTGTATATGCCTTTGTGCACTTCATAAAAATATTTCTAGATATTTGTATCAGAAATTGTAAACTCATTTTCAAAATTAAAATTAATCTTTCCACAAAACATACGCATGAATCATAGCTAGAGTTAGTATTTTTTTATAACCTTATTTTAAAAAATTAAAAAATAATTGAACATATTTCTTGGTCTCAATTTGGGAGTTATTTACAAGGCAAAATTCGTATGTTTAATGACCTTTCCTTATTATCAAAAAGTTATATATGCGATTATTGCTAACAAAAACAACGCACTTAGCGATAACAACATCAATCATGATAATGTTCAATAAAGAATTGGCACATACCTTTGCCAGAAATGGCTCCCGCATGGTAGACTTGAGATCAATTTTCAATGGAATAGCATCTGAGTCGTTCTTAAGTTTAACTTCAAACAACTTGTCTACTTTTAGGGTACCTGGACATAAAGTTTCCATCCTGTCGCAATCGGTTACTGACAATTGGTCCAAAGATGGGAAACTTAAACTCCCTTTGTAGAAGTTTTTGAGCTTTGGTAGATACTCAAGATTCAAACAATTGAGCTGTGGAAATATTATTTCATCCTCATTTGATTCATCCCCCTCCTTAGACACTATCTCTTTAATCGATGTACACCACTTTATCTCCATTCTTTTGAGTTGAGCCATACTTTTGGCTGTTGAGGATGTGAATAAATATAGCAGACTACTGCAATTTTCTACTTCCAAATATGTTAGTTTGGAGAAAGATATTGTGCATGGTACCAATTTTTTTAAACTAGAACAGTTGATTACTTGCATGGTTTCTAGATTTCTGAGAAAGGGCTCAATCCAAGAGTTCTTTAAACCAATGGAAACGAGCTCTCCAAGGGATTTCAAGCTCAATACTTTCAGCTGTGATAGGAATCCAGTATAATCCACATTAGGACTTGGACAGCAGAAAATCTCCTTGAAGGAACCATCATGCACCACAAGCATCTCTATATTGGGCACCTGTTGTAGAATTTCATATGGAAATACGTCGGACTCAGTATGAAAGAACAGAGTAAGAACTTTTAACTTGTGTAAGAGGTTTCTCTGAAATTCTCCACGCTTAATCATCTGCAGTCCATTTTCACCGAGTGACAGGCACTGTAAGTTGGATGTAGGCTACGAAGAGAAACCAATAACCAAGCAAAAGCAGGTTAGGGCAGTTAAAGATCCAGCTCTTTTATATACAATGAACTAACGAACCATTCATGCTAAAAGATGCCTGATAATTAGTGACAAATAAACTAATTCCATAAAATAGGTACAAACAAATCAATTAAAAAAAAAGAAACAGTTTACTTAAAAACCAAAAAAAGGATGAACCAGGCTAGCTAATAAGGTGGAAGGGATTTTGGTACCGTATGTGCCTAAACAAATATATTTCGAGTTCATATTTTAAGATGGAAAAAGTGATAGATGATACCGTTAGAAAGGTTGTAGTGGTTCCTATGAGAAGAAAATGATAAAAAATCCTTTAGATGGTAGGAGATTGTTAATAAAGATTTTAGAACCATTAATACATGATATATGACGAAGTACAATGGCGGTTGTAAGAATCTATGTAATTGACTGTATTAAATGAGAATAAAGCTCAAACTTCAAATGTTGTTGTTCCATCATGAATGCAACATTAAGATTTAAGTGTATTATTTGACTTATTTACATAAAAATACAAAAATGGGAGTTAATATGCATATAAGATAGAACACAGCATATATAGCTAAACAAGTGGAATTTTCACAACATCGTAAGAGCATGTTCGTACCATTCGTATTGAACAATGAAAAAGAAGTAAAGAAACTAATGATGCCTATTCAATTCATATAAAAGCATTTTAATTATATTCAATTTGCAGGCATCGGTCCAGATTCTGCAGCAAGGACAATAGTACCTTTTCAATACAGACTTGATCCTCGGTATGTGGTTCTAGAAGTGTAAATGTCTCAAACATGTCACACTGCAGTGATACTGAGCAGTAGTAAAAATACTTTAACTTCGGCAAACCTTGTAGTTTCAATGACCTCACACAGGGACACGGGAATGTAAGCTCTAGATTTGTTCCTTTTGGATCTGCATTATCATCTACAACAATTACCCTCAATCCTTCACAGTCTTGCACATCTAGTTTTTCAAGTTTCACAAGATCTTTGGCTACTGATGCGGGAAACACACTTGTAAGGCATTTACATTTGTAAACAGATACTTCACGTAGAAGTTGCATACTTAGAATTCCATGCGGATCTTCATTCCAAACATTCTCCAGATTTGGCAGCGTCCATAAAGTCAATTTCTTGAGGGCAAAAGGGAGGGGGAAGGGGGCTGGTCCCATAGTTGTCATTTCTCTGTCTTGCATTATACATTTCACATCAAATATGGTTTTAACAAAATCACAGCTTCGAACTTCCAATGTTTCCAATTTAGTTAAGAAAGGAAGTAAATAGAAGGGTAGCACTACATCTGATAAAAATTGGCACCCGTCCACAGTCAAGGATTGCAAGTTACTGAAGCACGACTCTGGGATTGACCGTGAGCCAAGCCATATCTCTTGTAGTGGGCTATCTCTGAGACTAAGATTAGCTGATACACTACGTGCAGACTCCAAAAACTGCACATGCAAAAGAAATAATAAAAATATGAAATTAGGAAAAAAAAAATTAGGAAATCACAATAAAATGAAAGAAAGACGCGGATATATAAAGTTAAGATTATAGATATTAACGAACTATAGAGTGAAGAATTATAAAACTTATCAATTAATTATGCTATAAATTCATTATAGCATAATAGCAGAGTACATGACTACATGCTAACATGTCAAGTTTCATACCTCCCACTAATATTAGGCACTTTGGACATAATCATTAACTTATACTAATGTACTAATTTTATCCTTATTAATAATAATTAATTTGTTATGGGTGATGGAAAAATGTTAAAGTGAGTATTATGTATCATCAATAAAAAAATACAAATACTTAAAGTATTTAATAAGGACAACTTAGTGAAAAAAAAAAAAAAGTAAATTGTACAAACATCTTCTGAAGTTTAATGATATTACACAAACTTTTCCTCCATTTTTAAAACTTACAAAAACCTTCCTAATTGTTTACTAATTGTTACACAGAGCTCCCTCAGTTACTAACGGCATTAATTGTTTGACGGAACAGAGGCATGTGATGACATTTAATGAAAATTGTTTCCAAAATTATCCCTTCCTTCAACCTTTGAACAACTGAACTTTTGAAAGGAAAAAAAAAAAAAAAAGCAGAACGTGGCTTTCTTTTCGCTTTGCATACAGAAGGTCTTGGTTGAGGTTGTAAGGATTGTCTACAGAGGGTAGTGGTTCACGTTGCTGGCCTGTGCTAGCTTGATAAGGTTTTGTATATTTCTAGATTTGCTTTTTAATTTTTTTCTTTGTGTTAACGTTGCTGGGTTGCTGAGTTGTGGGGTGAGTGTTGTACATCTCATGGTTTTCTGTTTTCCTTTTATGTTTCGAGTGTTTATGGGGTGGAGAGGAATGGGAGGTGGGTGACATCGGTGACAGGTAAGGTTGAGGGCGGTGACGCAGTGGCGGGTGAGGTTGAGGGCGGTGACGCGGCGGCGGGTGTGCAGGTGACGCGGCGGCACGGGTGTCGCAGGTGACGTTGAGCCAGAAACAGTAAGGGGCGATAATTGCTGAACGGAAAGAGAGAATGGCACGGTACTGAGATTGGGGAAGAAAGGGTTTCGTGAAAATGAATATAGAGAATCAGAAAGAATGAAGCCCAAACTGTGTTAAGTGAAAAGGGTAAGAAGGAAATATCAAAAATACATAAATCAATTTTTTTTTTTTTTTATTATATTCTGTGAGTTAATGAGATTAACATAAGGATGTAATTGCTATGTGTCAAAATGGAGAGAATGTCTATGTAATTTATTCAAATATCAGGAGAGGTATATGTAATTTATTTAAAATAAATAAATAAATGTTTCATATGAATTGTAAAATGTCTTATAAAAAATATCATCAATTTCTTTCCTTCAAAATGGTGTCTTATATTAAGGACTAGAGGGAGTAATAGACAAATAGAGGCTTTTTTACTAAAATGGTGCAATTTTTTCCAAAAAATTACCAAAATGGGTAGATTTTAAAAAAATTACAAAAACGGGTATGTGAAAATTTTGAAAACACGACTTCATATTTGTAAAAATTGTGTTTGACGACACGATTTGGCTTTAGGTTATTTATTATTTTTTTAATACAGAAGTTGTGTTTATAGAATTGATTTTTATATATTTTTTTAATTTTTTTAGTTAAATCATACATGAGAATGAGACTTTTATTTTTTTCAATTTTTTTTATTTGTAAATACTAAAGTCATGCTATGATTTAAAAAAATTTGAAAAAACATAGAAGTCGAACCCATGTTCATGACTTCAGTTGGAAAATGAAAAATTAACAATGGGTGCATTAAGCAATAACAAGGTGCTATAAGCAAGTGTGATACAAAGAAAATATAGAAGTCAAACCTTAATTCACAACTTTAGTTGGAAAATGAAAAATTGAAAATGGATGCATCAAGCAATAACAAGGTGCTATAAGCAATTGCAATACAAAGTCGATTCACGAGAATCACGACTTCAATTGCAAAATAAAAAATTGAAAAAACTGAAAGCTTCATTCTCATGCACGACTTCACTACAAAAAATAAAATATAAAATATAAAAATCAATTCTATAAACATAATTTCTATATTTAAAAGAAAAAATCTAAAGCAAAATCATGTCCTCAAACACGACTTCTACAAATATGAAGTCTAAAAATGACTTATCCACTTCTGTAATTTTTTTAAAATCTACCCATTTTGGTAATTTTTTTTAAAAATTGCATCATTTTGGTAAAAAAAGTCACAGATACCTTAAATGAGTTATACTTGTACTGGATTCAATTAATAAAACAGTAATGCTGTATAGTGTGAAAGTTAATTGCACGAACATTTCTACCCGAAGTCCTGTGTTTAATGTTCTGGAAGACTGGGTGAAGGTTTGTTGTGATGGGGCGTTTTCTAATTGGGCCCCAAAGCAGCCTGTGGTGGTTGCATTACTGACTACTTGGGGAATTTTATTATTGGATTCTCTAAGGCTTTAGACATATGCTCTATTCTTCAGGCGGAATGTTGGGCCATTTTTCATTGGCTTAGATTGGCTTTGGCTAAAGGATTCCCCCGTATAGCAGTTTTCTCAGACTCTCTCTCTGCTATATCCCTCTTGTCAAAGGGTTGTGATCCCTCTCATGAGGTGTCTCAAACTGTGGAGGCCATTTCTAATTTGGCTAGGCAAGCTATGGAAGTCACTTGGAATTTTATTCCAAGGGAGGTGAACTTTAGAGGCAGATCACTTAGCCAAGTTTGGTCTTACTCTTGACCAGGGTGATAGAATTTTTGAGTTTTGTCCGACTTTTCTGATCGCAAATGTGGGGGTCTGCAGGTCTAGTTTTGGACCTCCTTTGTAACCTCTTTCTCTGGCTTTAAGCCCCTTCCCCTCATAAAAAAAAACACTATATGAAAACAAATGCTGAAATCTTATTGGTAGAGGTTAAATGAGCAATTTTATAATGAAAGCCTTTGACAAAAATCAATGGCGGTGAGCGGTGGTAAAATATTTGTTGCAAGTACGAATTCGTACTGATAAGCATTACTGTTAATAAAAAGAGCATTACTGTTAATAAAAAGATAAAGAAATGAAGAGAAACTTGATATTAGACATGATAGGTGCATGAAGCGGCTATGTCATGGGGAGGGTGCAAAAATTGTAAAATGTACAAGTTTTACTTCAATGTTGATCTTATTTCCTCTTACTATTTAGCAAATGTTAAAAAATGATGTTTCGAAACAAATTTTAACAAAGAAAGCTATGCATTTAATTTTTTATTTAAATTATAAATTAGGTTATTAATTTTATTTTATTATTTTTGGATAATTCATTAGTAAGATTATACAATTTAAGTGTGTGTGTGTGTGTGTATATATATATATATATATATATATATATATATATATAGAGAGAGAGAGAGAGAGAGAGAGAGAGAGAGAGAGAAAGAGATGTTGTAGATTATTTAAAAAGTCTTATTAATCATTTAAGAAGCTATAAGAAACAATTATTATATACTTGCCTTGACTTCCAACACAAAATATTGGCATTGAAATGAATATATCATTTAAATTTCATAAAAATGGTATGATCCAAGAAATAAAAACATTTTGATGAAAATGATCGTTGTGAGATAAACATTCAACTAAACATTAACTTCTTTGGCTTATACCAAAAAAATCTTTTGTTTTTTTATTATTTTGTATACACATTAAATCAATTTATTTTCTTTTTAATGAGGCTTAATTGAACAAATACTGAAATATGAAATAACTTTTGGCCTTATTTAATTTGAATCCCAACAATTGGAAATTTTCAAAGAGAACGAATTGAAAAAAAATATTATATTAATCTTGAAAAAAATTTGGGTTTTAGTGAACATTAATTTGAAATTTATTTCCCCAAAACTATAGGTACTAAAATAAATACTAACAAAAGAAATTAATTTTCAAATGAAAATATTAATTATATTAACAGATTGATTATTTTCAAATCTTTACATAAATAAATATATCAATAAATTTCATAAAATTATTATGATCCTAGAAATAAAAACATTTTGATGAAAAAGATAGTCGTGAAATGATACATTCAATTATAATTTGTACACTTTATTGCACCCGTGTACGGATCTATACCTAGACTTTGTTATAATAAAAGTCTGAGAGGAAAATCTTATGCAATTGAGTAGAAAAATTTTAGAGATTTTTTTTTCTATTTTCTAATTCATAAAATTATATAAATATAATAATTAAGGTAATTAGAACAATTATAAATTTTAATTTAAAATAATTAAATTAATTATTATCAACACACTTATATGTTTTAATTAAAGTAATTAAGATAAAGGAAAATCTTATGCAATCGAGGAGAAAAATTTTAGAGATTTTTTTCTATTTTTTAATTCATAAAAGTATATAAATGTAGTAATTAAGATGATTAGAACAAGTATATCTTCTAATTTAAAATAATTAAATTAATTATTATCAACACTTGTATATGTTTTAATTAAAGTAATTAAAATTATTTTAAAATCTTTATTATAATAAAAGTAAACAAGTCTAAGAAAAATCTTACGCAATCAAGCAGAAAAATTTTAGAGAAATTTTTTTTCTATTTTTTTAATTCATAAAAGTATATAAATATAGTAATTAAGGTAATTAGAACATGTATATCTTCTAATTTGAAATAATTAAATTAATTATTATCAACAAATATATATGTTTTAATTAAGGTAATTAAGATTATTTTTAAATAGGAAAAAAATAATTATATATAAGAATGTTGTCTTAAATTATAAAATATATTTATAATTAATAAATATTTTATGCATTTAAATTACTAGAAAATATATTTAATTATTACTTTCAATAGTACATATATCTTTCATTAAACAATTGTTAAATTTACATCAATATAAAAAGTGAGGATAAATATTAAAATTCAGATATACAATAAGTAAAAAATAATGAATAAAATAATTGGAATGAGGATATGTGAAAATTACTATAATCAAAATTTAAGTAAAAAAAAGTAATTTACAAAATAATTGAAATAAGAATAATAATAGACCAAAATAAATATTATAATTCAAATTCAAATGACAAAATATAACATATATAAAAATTTAAGTAAAACTAATAAAAATAAATAAAATGAGAAAATATTAAGTCAAAATAAATTTAATAATTAAGGTCATCTCTGAAAATAATGCTGGTAAAAAAAATATTCATTTCAAGGCTATTATTGAGTCCTTCAAATAATATGACCCCCCTTAAATTTCAAAGAAGACAATTTTCAATAATTATATCTTTTCCAATGACATAATAAAAGTCAAGGACAGTCTTTTAAACATGATAATATCTATCTTCTTAAACAGGTTTACAAATCGTAATGGATTAAAGATTCTTATTCATGACAATAAAGAACAAAATACTTCAACTGTTTTTAAATGTGGTGTATAAAAAAGTTTTTCAAAACTTAAATTAGGTTAGTTATTATAATCATTACTCTAGATTTTATGTTTTATAATTCTTAAATAATATGTAATAAACATAAAATAACTAATTTAATATGTTCTGGGGCATGATGTAATGGATGCAACTAAGGTTACTCCTTAAACTAAACTTTTTTTTCGAAAGTCAAATGAATCAACCATGAAAAAACATTTGTTGATGAGGAACTAGGGACACAAGCTTCCATCACTAAGCCCATTAGGAAAGTAACATTGAAGAAAGAGTCCAAAGATTGATCAACCTCAATATTATTCATTATCAAGTTTGTATGTGGTCTCATTTTAGTAGGACTTATATATTTTATGAAATCTTAATGTTATCAATGGTTGTTCATAAGCAACTTAAGTCGTTTTTTATTTTGTTAAGTATTTTTTTATTGTAAAATATGTGTATAAAAAAGTTTTTTAAAACTTAAATTAGGTTAATTATTTGTAATCATTACTCTAGATTTTATGTTTTATAATTCTTAAATAATATGAAATAAATATAAATTAAAATAATAACTTTAAAATAATACACTAGTTTATATAAATAATAATTGTCTTACATCTTTTTTTCTTACACTCCATTTACATATGCAAAGAGGCTATTTTGTAATACGTGCAAAGGAGGTAAAAAAAAAAGGTAATGAGATAAGATATAAAGGGAAATGTTAATAAGTATGAAACCCGTCTTTGTAAAACTTGAACCAACGTGACTTCCTTTAGATTCTTATTTTATATTTAAAAAAATTAATTAATATTTATCTTTTAAAAAAGGCACTGATCCACGTAAGCAATTTCGTAATTCAGTCAAGATTCTTACCAACTTTCCAATCCTGGCGGATTATTTGATTTTTTCTTAATTAATTTAATTAAATTGACAATTTTATGGTAGTATATTTATTTGAAATTTTATTAATATATTTCCATCCCTAACCAAAAGGTGTAATATGTTAATGATCCGATACGTACCTTTAACTCGAACCTCCTGCCCACAGCAGAATTAAGATCACCTTGCTGTTGGGGTGTCGCATCTTCTGCAGAAAACCACTCGATTGAATGATCTATTATGTTGACTGGACTGAAAGTTTTCATCAAGCTGCAGTCGATTACGTGCACTTGCTCCAAGGATGGAAAACATAAAGCAAAATTCCCAGGGTAAAAGCACCTTAGCTGATCTAACTCTTGAAGATACAAAACCTGGAGCTGTACAAATATTATTTGTTTATCCTCATGTGTTTCATCCCCCTCGTTGGATACTATCTCTTGAATTGATTTACACTTTTTTATCTCCAATCTTTTGAGTCGAACCAAACTTCTGGCTGTTGAGGATGTGAACAAATACTGCAGTTCCCGGCAATCTTTTACCTTCAAATATGCCAGATTGGAGAAGGATATTGTGCATGATACCAATTTTATTAAACTCCAGCAGCATTTTACTTGTAATGTTTGGAGATTTTCAGGAAAGGGTTGTAGCCAAGAGTGTTCAAAACCAATGGACTTAAGATTATAATACATGTTACGTAACTCTAATCCTTTGAGGTGCAAAAGGATTCTAGTGTAATCAGCATTTGGTCTTTCGGCGGAGAACATCTCTTCAAACAAACACCCGTCAAATACAAGCTTATCTATATTACTGCGTAACATGTCAAGGAATCTGTATAGAGGAGCACTATCTGAGTTTTCTTGAAAGCGTTTCAGTTTATCAAACTGCAATTGCCGTGCAGACTCTCGATCCCATGTAACCGACCAGGTGCCTCCAATACCGAATGACAGTTTCTTCAAGCTGGGGATTTGGTCTATTTGGATAACCTAGGAAGAAAATCATATAATCATATCATATAGGCAAACAGAAATTAAAATCAGAATCAACTTATTTTTCTACAAATAAAGATTTTAAGTCTTGCTAGATAATAGACATCATGATGATGAGAAAATGAAGTTCAACTTGCATCATGATCATCCTATATTTTTTTACTCTTAGTACTCGAGCATCGTGTTAAATGCTGAATATTTTCCTCTTAAGTTATTCCTATTGTAATTGTTGCTTTTAGTATCCCTTAAATTCTCAAAGGAAATACTAGTTTATGAGTTTAATTTCCATGTAATAAATAGATTTATATCGTCAATAAATTAAGAATATCGTTGATATGAGTTTGAAAATAATTACAGTAAAATGTCAAACACAACCATGAGAGAAATTTATGGGTATTTAATAAATTTAAAACTGTTTTTTTCCCAAAAAATGGTGGCATATAAATTCATTCTTTCATATGAAATTTAGTGTCTTTCTATTGTCTTTTTCTTTGTGAAGAGTTTTGACACTTTTAACTTTAATAATTTTTTTTGGTCGATTTATCATGCATTTCCTTTTTTTTTTATTTTATTTAATAGGTATTGACACCTATGGACATCTAGAAGAAGTATGATCTTATTTAATTTTTTATTATTTTTATTTGCTTTATATGCATTTTTATTTGCCTTTTTGAATTATGAGTTGAGTTGTATAATGAAAAAATATGTCTAACATGAATGACTATATGTGGTGTAGGATAAAGGTGAACTTTCTATGGATGTGTGATAATAAAAAAAAATGCATTATATAATAGCTAATAATTGTACAATGTGAAAAATTAAAATTTATATTTATTTTCTTCACAAAAATTTTGTCATTTTTAAATATTAACTCTATTTTTTTTTATTTCCAGCCCTATCATCTTTCAGATGCAATTCTGTTCGAGGTACGATTGGACAATAAATGTAGGCACTTCTATAAATAAATAATATTTTGACTTAAATCAAATCAAAATGATTCATACCCAAAATATCCTAATTAAATTATAAAGTTTATATAAACAAGATAATAAATTACAAACAACAAATATTTTGTATGTAAATCATCCAAATTTTTAAATTAATATTTATCAAATTTCAATCTAATTTAAATTTTGTCATGTAACCACACTTTAGAGATTATTTTTCTACTGAAATAAATATATTCTCTTAATTCATAAGAATATATCGTTAAAATAATTATAACCATTACTTTCACATGCCATTGATTAATGTTTTTTATATGATTCGGGTATTGTCATTTCGACCACACTGATCTAATTTTGTAAATATAAAAGAATGTTTTGTCACATAAGTAAATATCACATAATAATACTACATTTTATTTTCCAAAATGCTACTAATTTATTTTATTTTATTCTTAATTAATGAAATACATAATTATAGTAATTAAGAAAATTAGAATGATTATATATCTGATTATATATATATATATATATATATATATATATATATATATATATATAATTTGGATGAAACTGAGTAAAACTCAACTATTCTTGATTTGAGTGTCTAGTCAATCAAGTTGAAAATCATCCAAGACTCGATCCAAAAGCTCTTATTATTTGTTCCCGTGTTTTTATTAATTATAATTTTTTTATATAAATGTTCTTTTTTTATTCAGCAATATAAATGTTCTTAAGAAACTATAGATATATGTACAATTTTTTTTTTTGGTACAAGATATATGTACAAGCTGATGAATTGATCCAAATTTAATCAAGTTTTTTTTTTCCTAAAAACTAAATTTGGACCTCTATTTTCTGACAATTGCTTTCTGCACCTCATTTTGTGCTTCCTGCACCCATAAGAAACTAAAGGGACAAAAATACCCTTTTGGTCTCAACCCTAGGGCATCCACCCTTCTTTCCTCCTTCCCTTTGTGTGAAGGCGCGCACCTCCAACACCTTTGCGGCAGGAAGCAATGGCCCAACATTTTTTATGCATGCAACTATTTTAAGGACAAAATGGAGCACATTAATAAGTATATGGACTCATGTGTGGCTCTAAGGCCACGACCTTGATGTGCGTGGATTCTCATGATGAAGTTTTCTCGTCCTATGAGTTCTTCATGGTTGAGATTATTGCAGGAGTTTATAGATGTTTAATTTTGTGGATCTTGGCAATCATGCACAATATGGAACAGCCTATCGGAAACCCAATTATTATTTTGTGTCCTTTACGGAACAATCTATCCAAAATTATGAAAACATAATTCCGGATTAGGTAATCTGAAAAACATTGTTTCCGAATTTTCATAATTTTGGATACATTGTACCCTAAGGGGGGTTTTTGTTGTATATTTCAGATTCATTATTCCGGAAAGCATTTGACGTTGTTCTGGATTGTTTTTTCCTGAAGCCAAAAAATAGTCCTCTGAAATGGTTATTTTGGAATTCATAAAAAAAATTTAACATTCCGAATCACCTAATCTGGAATGATTATATGACACCTACGAATCATGTGATCCGAAAAATTAAATCAAAGGCTTGCGGGTAACCTAATCCGAAACAACAACATTCATTTATGGAAGCCTCGCCAAGTTAAGGCCCTCAAGAAAGTCTGAAAGGTTGAGACAGAGGAAGAGGAAGCTAAAGCTGGGGTAGTTTCGGAATTTTCTTAAAGTTATAAAGTACAGGGAGGTGCAGGTAGCAAAATGTGGGGGTGCATGAATCAATTTCCCTTTTTTTTCAATCCGACCTAACCCGTATAAACTATACTGTTCACATGGATGAGGGTAGTTTGAAATTTGCACAAATTAAGGTATTGTATAAATTTACCCCTACCCAAAGCTTGTTATGAGTTATGACATGATTATAATATACTATCTTTTTATTCGTTCATTACTGGATGAGTGAAAGCATTAAAGAATTGGATACTGACGAGTATCTGAATTCCTGAATGTAATTAAACCAAGGCATCAATACAATATTGAACAAGCTACTTGACTGTAATATTGTTGAGAACATGCTAGATAAAAAATATGGCAGTATTTATTGTCATACCTATATATCTATTGACGCTGTTATTCAAATAATTTTTATCTGAAAAATACATATTTTTCACTGTTAACCAAACTAATATTTTTGAGAAATTTTATAAAAGTTAAATAAACAAGAGTACATAACAATAGACACTCTCCATAAATATATATTCAAAGTGCGAAAAAAAAAAGTGTAAACAACCACTCAAAGCAAAGTTGTGAATAAATCTAGCCATTTAACATTTATGTTACGAAGTAGATTTGTTATTTAAATCTCCTCAAATAAGTAAAAAAGAAATTTAAGAATAGATACGTTATCTGGAGCTTAGGTTCGTCAATCTGATGATACTATATATAAGTTCAAGTGAATTAAATTATTTTTCAATGGTCTTACAGACAAAGTTGTAAGAATTACCTTTTCAATTTGAATAGGATGATCTTGTTGATATTTGAGTTTCACCAGCTCACAATGAAATGCATGTAGTTGTTCTAGCACAGGCCATTCTTGCGTGTGTAATCCGGGATAGAAGCATTTGAGCCCTGGCAATTCTTTCAGCGTCAATGAGGTCAGACAACTAAACACAAACTTTTTTGTTGCTCCTTCTTCATCCTTTGAAAATATTTCTACCAACTCCCTACAGTTTGTTACCAAAAGCACTTCAAGTGATCTGGTTATATCCTTAACCACCGATGCTGGAAATAAACTTGTAAGACAATCACAATTTTCAACACGCATATTCTGTAGCACCTGAAGACCAATAATTCCCTGAGGATCCTTGTCCCATACATGCTCTAGTTTTGGGAGACCAGTTAAAGACAATTTTTTCAAACGGATTATTCCTAAATCTTTTGTCTCACTGATCTCATTTATATTAAATATGACCTGTACTTTACTGCAATCCCGTACTTCTAACTCTTCCAAATTCTCAAAGCATGCAAGTAAATGAGATGGAATTACATGCTCTAAACTATTACACTGTGCTGCCGTCAAACTTTTCAAATTGCTAAAGTTGTTTTGTAGCTCCAAATGATTGCAATGCCATAGTTGCGTTATTAAATCAGGATAACTGGAAAGATTCAGATAATTCGTGTATCTGAAACAAACCTGTAAAATCAGATAATAAATAAATAAAATATAAATTATTACCCGACATTAGACATTGACGATGGAAAAATGAAGGTATTGTGTATAAGACTCGTATATTCAACTGCAGTGAATCTAATACTCCTTTCTGTTCTTGTTTTTTTTTAAGACTAAGGAAATTAATTTAGTTAGTAGCACTAAATTTATCTTAAACTTATATATATATTTTTTAAATATGATAATATAAAATAATTTTATATTTATCTAATCATAAACTATCATATATAATAATTTGTTGACTTTTTATAATAATTACCTTAAAAGTGATAACAAGAATGATTTTTAATTGGTGGTTGACAATATAAAACTGTTTTACACTATTAGTACGTAACTAATAAACTCTATTCTTATTTTTTAAAAATATTTTTTTATCTATTTTAATTCTTCTAATCTCTCTCATCATGAATATATTAATTATGTTAATTTTTATTGACTATACATGTCAAGAGTCAAAATAAGATAATTTTTAAAATGTTCTTTCTACAAAATAAAGTTAGACTCTACTTTCAAATAACTTAAGAAATTAATATATTCTATTTATTATTTATTAAAATTTAAAAATACTCATAATTAAGATATTTTTTTGTGAAAAAAATTAAGCATGAGCTATTTTACATTTGTTCTTATAAAAGGATGAAGCAAAAACTTGTAATTTGTTATTTTACAAAAGAGGCCGGAGTATTATATACTATCTGTATATATTTTTTTTAACAAATATATTATCTATTATCTACTCCTTTCGTTTCTTTCTAAGAGTCGATATTTTTTTTTCTATTTATTTATCATTTTAAAACTTTAAGTTTAAGATAACATTATTTTTTTTTCAATTATATCATTATTTCCCACCTAATTTTTAATTAATTTATACATTATAACTAATATGTATTTATTGTGAAATGAAAATGAAAAAGGATAAATAGAAGGTAATTCAAACTATTTTATGAAAAACAAGAGAATTTATTATTCCCTCCAATCCTTATTATAAAGTCAATTAACTAATTCACCACTATTAAGAAAATTAGTTAATTTAGTTGTGAGCATTTAATTTATTTTAAATTAGTATTTTTCTCAAAACTATCTCTATGAATAAAATTAATAAACATTAATGGATTATGTTTCTCTATTCTAAGACTGCCTTTAATTAAGAACATTTTTCTGGAAAAAAATTAATGCAGAAGACATTTTATACTGGATCTTATAAATTGTAAAGTTCAATATCACATTAACTACTCTTTCATCAATTATATCCTTACTTGTCTCCTAATCTTTAATTAATTTACACGTGCATTTATTGTGGAATAGAAAGAAAAATAGGTAAAATAGAAAACTCCACAACTATTTTATAAAAATCAAGAAAATTTATTACATTTTTTAGTTTCTACAAAATAATCTTAAAAGACATATAAAAATGAACGAAGGGAGTACTATATAGAACTATAAATTAAAACAATGTCCTATAACACTTGTCAACCTCTCAAAACTTGGATTTCCTATTCAAAATTCTCATTTTTGTAGAACAAATAAATTTTTATCATTCAAAATTATTATAAAATATCATTTTGAGTATTTAAATAAAATATTAATAAAAATATTAAATTTTAGTTCTATAAAATAAAATATTTTGAGAAAAATAATGAGATAAAAAATGATATCCATTCGGTCTAGATTATAAACAAAAAAAAAACTAATTTCATATTTATTAAGAAAATTAGTTAACTTCATTAAATTGTGTCAATCTCAATTAAAAAATAAACTTTTTTCACTAAACTACCATTCATTGAAACTTGATATCTGATATTAAGCATAAGGGTCTTGCTAACCTGGTTAAAGAATTAAAAGGAGAAAGTATTTATTGTGGAATTCATAGGAGAATGCAAAAAAAATCATGAACAGCGCAATTTTTCGCATTTCAATAAAAATCTTTTCCTTCTAGTCCATTAACTAGTGCCCTTAGGACACTGGTTATCATTTGCCTAAGCATAAAAAAAGGTCTTTGACCTTATTAAATGAAAGACATTTTAAAGATAATCTCATTAAATAAAGCAAAATTAGTTGATATTTGCTTTATATTTGAGACAAAAAATAAGTGGATTTTGTTGCTTATATTCAAGACCAAAGGAGTATGAAGCAAAATTAAACACCATAATCATAGTAATATTAATATAATAATGTAAATACAATCATAATTATAGATAGATGTATGAAAAGTAAAATAACAAAAATACAAAATGATAATAATTTTTTATCAATGATAAAATTATGGATAATTTAGTTGAAGAAACTATTTTTTATTTTCTATTTAATTATAAGTAATTTTATTTTTCATGTTATTTTCTATTTTTAATAAAGAAAAACACAATAAAAGACAAATTATTTTTGTGGGGACTTTGTTTTGATATATAGATAAATAAATAGTCACAAATTATATAGATGAATTTGTTATCTTAATATTATGTTTACATGCTATTTTAATGCATGTCAAAAGATAATTAAACGCAATTCGTACAATTTCATGGGACAACATGCTAGTTATTTATAAATCAAAGCGTGACTATAGTGTTTAGAATAGGATTCAAACAATATGAATTGAAGTTTATATTATTTTGATTCCAAAAAAAAGTTTTAAGATGAGGGAAGGTTCTCTTTATGACTAGACTAGTTTCATAAAGCAGTTAAGTTCATAGTCTTATGTTAAATTTTATGAATGAAGTTTTTCAAACAACAAGAATAATAAATTTATATAAACGCTGTTTTTTTGTCAACATATTTATATTAAAAAATTCAACATACTATTGATACCTTTTTATGCCAAACATAAGGATTTATACTTTCCAATCATGACAAGTAGTTTTTTTAATTTTTTTTATTGAAAAATGAAAAGTTAATAAAAGTATGAGCATTTGATAAATGTGTTTAATAGTGATACACTGACGGTATAAAAAAATTTTATACGTCCATCCAATCATAAATATATGACTTTTAAGATAATTTTATAAAAATTAATAAATTTACTATACATGATAGTAAATTGTGATTAGATGACGGTGTAAAATTATTTTACACTTTCAGTACATAATCCTTTTTCTCTTGATAAATAAATGAATAAGTACCTTGTCTTTGAAAACTTTTTTTATGGTGGCATTCAAGTCACCTTCCCACTGCCATTTCGCTTCCTCGTCTCCTTCAACAGCAAGTATATTTTGTAACTTTGGTGCTCTTGCGCGGCTCTCGGTGAATGTTTGCATCATGGGGCATTCTCTCACAATCAATATTTCCAATGACGGGAATTTGAATTTACAGTTCTGGTAACTGCAAAAACTTTTGAGGTTTTCTAGGGACACAAGTTCTATAGTAATCAATTTGCTAAACACAATTTCGATCACTTTGTCGTCTTCTTCATTTCCCTCATTGGTTACTATTTGCTCTACTTTATCACATTCGCTTACCTTCAGGGACTTAAGTTGAACCAAGCTTTTGGCCGTTGAGGATGCCATTAAATTCTTTAATCCACTACAATATTCTACTTCCAAATTTGTCAAGTAAGCCAATGATACCGAGGGAGTAGCCAAATTGCTCAATTTGTCGCACAAATATAAGCTCAAAAGCTCTAGTCTCTGTAGAACTGGTTCTCGTTCAAATCCTAGATCCTTTATCTCTGACCACCACAAAACCAATTCCTTCAGCTGTAATACGGTTCCCAATCTTTCATATGGTGCAATATTTGCACTTGGCACTAACTCTTCAAGCCCCCCTCCACAAGAAATCGATAACTTATCTAGATTTGGCATTCTGTACAGAAACTGGCAGAGAAGATCAGCACTTTCGACTGAGCTCAAGCTAAGCTCTTTTAAACGGTGCATTTGGCACTTCTCAGTGTTGATCAATAACCACTCCCGTGCTTCGTCAAATTCAATTTCCATGCGTTCCAAGTTGGGGATTACCTAGAGAAAAATTAAATAAAAGTAAATACTGTGAAGAAGGATGTTACTTCTTTACATATAGAGAGAGTGAAAGAGTGTTGCTAACATTCCTCTTTTGTAATTTTTATTAGAGTGCAACGGTTTATGAACAATGCTGTGGAAGCACCTCAATTACAATACAGTTAAGATTATAGGTAACAGACATTTAAGGAAAAATGACAGTCTAGACAAACAATGCTAATTCCAGGACTGGTGATGTCAGGATAGAATATATAGAACTTCTCAGGCCTGGTTCCGACAAAAATGAAAAAGAACAAGATAATCTACGCAATTCCAGAGTGCCCTCTCTATTCTGAAACCATGCCACTACCTCTCTCACACTCCTTACGCCTTCCCAACTCATCAGTTACATAGCAAAAGATAATCTAGGCATTTCCTCTCTCTTGTTCGCTATGATTCTTTATGTCCCACCTTTTTACTTACATGTACTCAAGTTAATCTCGGGGTCGTATCAGGACAGAAATGCTCTTGACAGTACTTTAAAACACGGTAAATTAAATTATAATTATTCAAATGTTGCTTTAAATTCTAAATAAAATTGTAAAAATTTGTTATAGACAGTAAAGAGTTTAGATTTAGATGGTTTAAACAAGGAGGGGTGGGTGGATGTGCAATTAATCAATAAATCTAAAAGTTCTATCATTATTATATTAGCGGGGGAAAAAGTTTGGCAGGTTGTGCTTTCATGATATATTGTTATATAAGTATTTCCTTTTCCTATTTACTTCCTTCATTTCTTTTTATTTGTCTTTTAATGTCATCATGTAGAAACTAATAAATGCAATAAATTTTCTTGGTTCTAATAATATAATAGTTGTAGAGTTTTCTAGTTTACCCTTTTTCTTTTTCACACTATAGTAAATGCATGTGTAAATTAATTAGTAAAGATTATGAGACAAGTAATGATATAATTGATAAAAAAAAGAAATTAATGTGATATTGAACTTTGCAATCGATAAATAAATAGAAACATTTTTTTTAATCCAACAATTAAAAGGGAACGGAAGGAGTATTTGTATACGAGACATCCTGCAAGAAGACTGATCATTTTGTTTTTCCTTGAGGTCTATCACAGTGATGGAATATTCCTTACCTCAGCTGAAAAAACAGGGCTTTCTTCATTTGTGCTTTGACTTGTTTCTGTCAGGAATATTTTAAGCTTCTTACAACGTTCCACTTCCAACTGCTTCAATTTTGTACACTCTATAGTATGCCTCCCCGTGTGGAAATGCTTCATGTTTGGTAGGTCATGTAATTTCACGTAGGTTAATTCAGGAAATACCAATGGTTCATTGTTTGTTTCTGATGCATCTTCACAAGCAACAATTTCCACCATTTGCTTACAATACCTTACCGAAATGTATTCAAGCTTTTGAATATCTTTGGCCACAGAAGCTGGAAAGACATTTCTCAGTTTATCACAAAAAAAAACCTCTACACTATGCAGTTTTTTGAAGTTAAGAATTCCTCCTGGATCCCTGCTCCACACTTGCTTCAAGTTTGGGAGTCCCCATACATCAATAAGCTGCAAATTTGTGTCTATCCCACCAGATGCATCTACTTGCTGAGAATCTTTGATTTCAAAAATCACTTCCACTGACTCGCAATCAGAAACCTTCAAGCTGTTCAAACTCGCAAACCATCCTTCCATGTGACTCGGAAAAATCTTATCTAATTTTTTGCACCCATTAATGTGCACAGAAATGAGACGAGAAAAGGAATCACCACTCACTTCAGCGTGCCATATGTCTGTTAAATTATTCATTTCGCTGAGATGGATTTCTTCCAACTTAGGAAAGACACAGACCTGCACTTTCATGCAAACAAGCCATTATTTGGCAATGAAACTTAACAGAAATGCACATGGAAGAGTGTGATCAAGAACTGTATACATAATATTCAGTCAACTATAAAATTTTACTTATTTACACCTATACACACCTTGTCTGCACTATTTCCTTCAGTCTCAAAAATCTTCTCCATCAACGGACACTCACTTACGAAGAGTCCTTTCAGTTTCTTCAAACCACTAGCCACAGACAATGAACATAAATATTTCAAATTATCACAATCTTTCACAACTAATTTTACTAAGTTTTGAAAGCAGAAACTTGACTGTGGTTGATCACTCCATATCTTATGGATTCTGACTGAGGATAAATTCAAGCTCTCTAAGTTTGGAATCTCAACCTGCAAGCAAGCACTAACACAATCAATATAATTACAACAACTGGAAAAAAAAAAAAAAAACTGATGTCAAATTAATTAAAATTAAAGGAAAAGTATGCAATATCATACCAGTTCACCAAAGAGAGGGGGAGCCATGTCACTATGTTCATCTTGTGCAATAGTAATTTCTTTGTCATTCCTGTCTGTTATTTGTGCTTTTGTCAGTTGAGATACAGAAGGCCCCTCTACTCTGTTATAAAAACTAGTAAATGATGACAACGATTGCAGTGTCAAAGAGTGTAACTTCAGAAACTCAACCTTGTCAGGATTTACTGGAATTTCAACAATCTCTTTTAAAGAACCACATTCAGAAACATCAATTGTTTCAAGACTAGAAACAAATTTATCCTTGTATAAGGAGAAGAGATTCTTCAAATGGGTACAGCCCTTGACCTTAATGGTTTTTAATTTGGCAAATGAGGCAATTGTAACTGGACTGCAACATATCTTTTCTATGCTTCTCAGTTCGAAGAGACAGAGACATTCCAAATTAGGAAAAACATCCCGAGAATTAGACAAATCCATTGAGTTGATATATTTGATGTCATTGTTATTTGCGATAGATAAGTATTTCAGATAGGGAAATCCATCCAAATTCAACTCATCGATAACATTTTGAACACCATTTAGCTCTCCCAATAACAAATTTTCAACTCTTTTAAACAACAATTTTATACCTTTCTGGGAGTGAATTTCAGTGCTATCCTTCAGCTCCAATGCCAAAGATCTGACTGCTTCATACTTATCGGGCATCCTGAAATCTCCAACTGAAAGCATCTTGAAGTCTCCAATCACAATCTTGTAATCATTTAACTTGTCAAAGAACAAGTTCTTGGGAAAAACTGCAGTACATGGGATGTTTAAGTCCACCACTTTCAATTGATGCAAATGAGAAAGAAATGAAATTTGACTTTGGTTTGTATCTCCTTCCACTAACTTTTTGATCAAGCTCTTTCTTATATACAGCTCTTCCAGAGAAGTCAGCCTTGATATAAAATTAGGTGGGATCATCTTCTTTATGGAACAATTGCTGATGTCTAGTAATTGTAGCTTATCTAAGCTCCCTAAATCAGCTGGCAAATTTTCAATTCGAGATCCAGAAAAGCTGAGAATTCTTAATTTTTTCAGCTCTCCTATGATGGATAAGTCACCATCTAAAGTGCATCGCTCCAAACAAAGCAATCTGAGGTTTGATAGGCATTTAATTGAAGATGGTAAGATTGGTAGATGAAGACCAGTCAATATTAATACTCTGAGCTTTTTCATTCCTTTAAAAAAACTGTCAGGTATTTTTAAAGATGGATCATCGCTGTCAATTTGGAAAAATTTAAGTTGAGGACAATTTATTACTTTAGGAAGCTCATCAATGATATCACTGTTGCATATAGAAATAGAAGTGCACCTCTTGAGTTCAGGCCAATCCTCAAGTTTGTCATTTCTCAAAGTAAAAACATTCTGCTCCTTGTGTGCTATAGATAAAGCAGCATCTCGAACCAAATCATGCATATTGAAATGAATACTAGAACTTCCGTCCAACACCAAATCCAAACCTGAGTCTTTTAGCTTTTGGATTGATTCCTTTATTCTGTCCCGAGCTTCCCCAAGCGAGTAGACCCCTTCAAGTATACCCAAACCAAAGCAATACTTCACCAAGTCCATAATCAGTGGTTGATGACCCATTTGAGCACAAACTAAGAAAATGGACTTGAGCTCCTCATTTTCTAGATGGTCATAACTCATCTTTATAGAAATCTCCATTGGATTCTGTACTCCCACCAGTTCTTGCTTTTTAAGTTTCTCTATCGTAGCTTTCCACTCTGACTCGCTCTTGTCTCTTAATGCCCTTCCAACTGTAACTATTGCCATGGGTAGCCGTGCACAGAACTTAACAATTTCTTCTTTAAAGTGGGATATTTCATCAGGTATTCCAGTCACCTTCTGTAACAACATCAGTGAATCTGTGTCATCTAATTCCTTTATGCAGAAAATTGACTTAACAAACATCTTCTCAGACAATACATTTTTATCCCTTGAAGTTAGCAGAATTTTGCACCCCTTATAATCACCAAGAGATTTTTCTTTAAGAGATTTTTCTTTTTTCACCCCTTTGGGATCCTGTTTATCATTGCTTGTCTTCTTGCTTAAATCATCATCATCATCAAGTGGAATCCCTAACTTATTCAAGTCTAATCTGTCCCAAAGGTCATCCAAGATTATAAGGGTGTTCTCCGTCTCTTGCTTTAACCTCCTCCGTAGACAATCAGCTCTCACATTCTCACCTCCCCCTTCCAATCTCAATCTTAACACATAAGCAATCTCTTCCTGGATTCTTTGTAGATTGGGATTGGCTGTTATTTCCACTTTAACCACCACATCAAACAGTTTCTTGTCTAGAGCTTTCTTAGCAATTCCTTTGATTAAAGTGCTCTTACCCACACCACCTGGCCCATGCAGTCCAACCATTCTCACAGTGGGATCTTCAAGTTTTGTCATTATGTCTTCCATAGTGGATTTTCTAGAACCAAATTCCATGTAGCCAGCATTAAACAAAGAGGCGTCATTAGATGTTAAGTTCTCTGTATAGGCAACTTCGTCAAACTTGGGGGACTCATCTATTAGCTTCTTAACCTCCACTACCATCTTCTTTGCTCGTCTGCCCAATCTATGCCTAAAGTAAGGAAATAAACAATTGGGCAACCATGTCTTTTTGTGGCCTTCATCGTTCCCATATTTCTCGAATTTGGTCTCAAATTCACCAACTTCCTGAAACCACTCTGTCACCTTACTTTCAATTCTGTGTAGATTTTTCTCAGCTTCATCACGTTGATGATCTATCCTCTCTTTTACATGTCCAAGATCCTTAACACTACGGTTTAGTTCTTCAACGTTTTGTGTGTAACAGACAATGTAAGCCCCGTGCTTCTTAATACCCTGATCCCACACAAAATTAATTACTGGCTCCGCTATTGAGGACCATGCAGCCTCCATACTTTGAACTTGTTTTTCTTGTACTTGTACGACTACATCTCTTTCCCAACAAAACGCAAAGTGGAAACGGATCAGTCAGGAACTAATTAAGAAAAAAGTAAATGATATTTGATCAAATAAAAATCACAAATACATTTACTTATATTCAATGAAGCAATAATGCCTTACAAAATATAAAAGCAAGCGAAATTAAAAAAAAAATACAAAAGATATTAGGTTTGAATATATATTTTTACAATTTATTTATTTTTGTCGCATCACTAATCATTAACCACTAATAAAAATAAAATAAAAATTCTTGTCTTTCCTCGTTGTAAATACAAGAAAAATGTATCTGGAAAATAATACTATCTTTTATCCTAATTATAAGTAACAAATTGACTTTTTTTTTGTTCTTAATTATAAGCAACAATAGCTAGTTTTTAAAGTAAATTTCGTTTGTACCCTTATTTTATTGTTTACTCTATTCCCTATGCACTATGACAATCACTTAAAGCAAAAGGGTGTTTTTGGAATAAAAATTGAACTTATGACAAAATTAATTAGGATCGGGGATAGTATTACTCAATATGTTAATCAATTGTAATTGCAATTAATAACTATGCGCGCGCACGTGTGTGTGTGTATATATATATATATATATATATATATATATATATAAGTAGAAGTCATGGAAATTCATATAATTTTAGTTTTCCCGCCTAAAAGAGGGGCATTCATGTAATTTTATTTTTTTGTCAATCATTAATTATTTGATTAATTTTTGTTTGAAGTTAAATTATTGGATTACATTAAATTACATTTATGCTTCATGTTTTTCCTGAATCAATTTCAAATTCCATTCATTATTTCATGCAAAATTCAATTAATTGAAAGAATTTGAAATAGGTCTTCTCTTCTATTTAAACGTAAGTAGCCTTGATGTAAACTAGGATTTTTCCTTTTCTACCTCTTCTATAAGAAGACAATAAACCGTCATCTATCAAAAAGGGTTTTTCTCTTTTAATTATAAAAGTTGTCTTGTTGTCTATATCAATGTTATCAGACTTGGACCAGTTATAGACTCGGTTGGGGTATTGGGTCACTGGCTCAGGGGTCAACCCAGTGAGTCACTAGTTGACCCGCATGAACCGGTGTAAATAAAATAAAATTAAAAATATACTATATATATATTATATTTTGCATATATTAACACAACATGTTAAATAGCCTAGTGGTAAGTTTGCATCCTGGAGCCTTATATGTCACTGGTTTGATTCTCTCTAAGACCAATTTTATATTTTAGTTATTAAAATTGCCTTGTTTTGACTGTTTGACTATAAATTAAAAAAACAAAATCTGGTATTGGGTTGCATTATTTAATAATAAATTAAAAAAAAAAAGCTGACACACCTATAAAAGCCTTGGGTTGCGTTATCGGTTCGACCAGCGTCGAGTTACATCTGAGTTCCGCCGGTTAAACCCGGTTTGAAACAGAGTTAGTGACATCATATCCGATTCAAATGCATTTTTGATCTAATTTGCAACTCGAACCGGCCATATGCCCGATTTCCGGTTCAACCGGCCGGGTCGAGCCTGGTGTGATAACACTGGTCTGTATACCGAATTAACAATGCAATTTTTCTCTTACAATTGTAGTTGATTATTATTATTCTTTTACCGTAAATGGAGCATGAATGTATTTTTATTTTTCTTTAGGACATCTTCAACGAATTTGAAGAATCGTATAGGGAAGATATGATAATGTTTACGTTTTTATTATCAATGTTTAAGTTCATTCTAATGATTACATAAGGTTTAACATTTTATTTTCTCTATTTTTTTAGGATGGTTCCTTATAAAAATCTTTATATATATAAAAGTAGAAGTCATGGACATTCATGTAATTTTAGTTTTCCCGCCTAAAAGAGGGGCATTCATGTAATTTTAGTTTTGTCAATCATTAATTATTTGATTAATCTTTGTTTGAAGCTAAATTATTGGATTACATTAAATTACATTTATGCTTAATTTTTTCGTGAATCAATTTCAAATCTCATTCATTTCATGCAAAATTCAATTAATTGAAAGAATTTCAAAGGGGTCTTCTCTTCTATTTAAATGTAAGTATCCCCGATGTAAACCAGGATTTTTCCTCTTCTACCTCTCCTATAAGAAGACAATAAACTGTCATCTATCAAAAAGGGTTTTTCTCTTTTAATTATAAAAGTTGTCCTATTGTTTGTATACCGAATTAACAATGCATTTTTTCTCTTACATTTGTAGTTGATTATTATTATTCTTTTACTGTAAATGGAGCATGAATGTATTTTTATTTTTTTTAGGACATCTTCAACGAATTTGAAGAATCGTATAGGGAAGATTTGATAATGTTTACGTTTTGCTGAAAACTCTATTTTTATAAGGAACCATCCTAAAAAAATAGAGAAAATAAAATGTTAAACATTATATAATCATTAGAATGAACTTAAACATTGATAATAAAAACGTAAACATTACAATGTTTAAGTTCATTCTAATGATTATATAATGTTTAACATTTTATTTTCTCTATTTTTTTAGGATGGTTCCTTATAAAAATAGAGTTTTCAACAAAGGGTTCAAAACATTTGCTTTAATGTTGAACCCAAAGAAGGTATTTTGTGATTTTTTTTACCACTAATAGAGATTTTCGGTAAATGGTACTAATTCTCTTCATTTTCTTTGCTTTTTTTTTTTTTTTTTGCTTAGGACATTCTAATGATAAGGAAAAAAAATTAACTTCTGGGATGACAAATTGAAGTACAATTTGGTGTATACCATGGATCTTAATGCCAATGTCCTACAAATAAAGATCTCTAGAAACAATGAAGAACCATTGTTTATATTTATATAATTTAATTTGTGATAACAAAACAGGTATATTTTATGCAATTACTATTAATAATAAAAATTAATTTAATGCATTGTTAATTTTGAAATCTAATTAACCGTATAACAGAAATTTTATAATCAAATCAAATATGGAAAGTAAATATATTTAATTTCAGGTTTCATATAATGGACTTTTATTTTAATAATAAAAATTAATTTAATGCATTGTCAAATTCAAAATTCAAAAAATAGTAATTAAAGACAAATTTGTCTCCTGTAATAAGTTTTTAGTTTTTTAAATGGAAACAAATTTGTCTCCAATATTAATTTAACAATTAATTATTTATAAATTTAAACATTAAATATAAAGATAATGTCAAATATATAATTTTTTAATGTATTACGACTAATTTAAAGATTTTATTTAAGGTAACATGTTAAGTCTTCTAATGATAATTTCAAAAAATTTATTACATTCACAAATTTAAACATAAAAAATGAAATGTTAAAAAAATCTTGAAGAAATTAAAAAAAATAGACAATTGCAAAAGTACTCAATTATAAGCTGCTTAAATAAAGGAATTGATGAACCAAAATTAAAAAAATTAATGGATATGAATAATCTAATATTAGTTATTGAAAATTACACATTAAACCATCTCAACCCATATTAATAAAATAAATTACCATAATTTAAATTAAATTTAATTAAGTATATATATATATATATATATATATATATATATATATATATATATATCTTTATAATTATAAAAGTAGCTGGCATGGGTAACATTGTAATTTTATGTTTCCCATTTTTTTAAGGCTAAATTGGTAATTACATTATACTAAAATTTAGGCCATTATTAGCACATCAATCTTCACCTAATTACCATTAACTAATATTAATTACTGGTCATTTATCTTTAATATTAACATTTATCCCCTTGATTTATTCAGTGTAATAAATTTGTTTATTTTGAAAATTTCAATAATTTAATAAATATATAACATTTGAAACTGTTAAATTTTTCTATATATATATATTTATAAAGATGTATAGAAAATCTTAGAGTGTTAATGTTTAACTTTTTTATTCATTTCAAGTGCTACTGGTATATCAAACAGGTGAGAACCATGATTCTTTTTTTAGTTTATTTTATACATAGTTTTAGCTTTAAATCATCTGAAACATCTTCTCCTTATTTTATTTTTTTCCAGTTAAATGGGAAAATTAATTGATATCTAACTTTATTTATTTTTGGATTAGTGCACTAATAAAGTTAATTACTAATTATTTTTCAATAGAAAATGTATAGGAATATATATATATATATATATATATATATATATATATATATATATATATTGACCTTTCCTTAACAATGCAAATATATAATGGTTTAATTTTTTTGTCTTTTTCTTAATCTTATTTACTTAAATATCTATAGCTTAACTTAGATACACAAAATTTAAAGAAATGTTCACTGCAAGTAAATTAGATTTAGTATAAAAAATAATGTTTACATTTATAACACACGGGAATAGTATTTTAAATAAAACTATGAAGAAAAATTCAAACATAACTTACTTATTATATATAACACATGGGATGAACATTTTTTATAAAAATAATTTATAAAAATAAGTAAGAAAATTAACACTAAATTCAGGGGATAAACTTTTTTATTAAACATTTTTTAATCAAAATTAAAATGTTTTACATAATTAATATATATTTATGTACATAAAAAAATCAAATTTTACTTGCAATATAATCACTATTATTTTGTTCATGCAAAATTAGTGTCTAAAATTAAACTTTAAGCAAATATTTATTCATTTTTTATTTATTATCTTCACACTTAAATAAATTATTCATGATTTTCTTCTACCTAGTCAAATTTTAAGTTTCTTTTATACCTTGATATGTACATGTCAATATTTTAAAATAAAATTTATATATAAAAAATAATAGATAGGGATGAACAATTTACCTAAAGTCACTTAAATTATTATTGTGAAATTATATTTTTTTATTATAATAATTTTAATTATAATGTATTTTTTTATGGCAATCTCTTGACTTAAATAATTTTTTTAATGTTTTACTTTACAAACATAGAAAGTATATAAAAAATATAACAAATGAGGATAAATATTTTTCATGAAAGTATCAACATAAATTTAGACTTAACATATAAAATATAATACACGGGATGAATATTTTTTTTTATAAAAACAAGTAGAAAAATTTACAGAGTTTATAGCGATAAACGTTTTTACTAAAGATTTTTGTTCAATCAAAATTAAATTTTTTACATAATTAATATATATTTAATTACATAACAAAAACCAAATTAAAATCAACATAATCACTATTATTTTCTCTACCAAAATTAGTGTCGAAAATTAATTTTTAAGTAAATAATTATTATTTTTTATTTATTATATTCTCAATTAAATAAACTATTCAAGATTTTCTTCTAACGGGATAAATTTTAATTTTCTTTTATACTTTGATATGTATATCCAAATTATAAAAATTAAAGTTATATATAAAATTTAACACGAAGGAATTAATTTGTTTTTTTTTATAAAAGTAGAAAATTTACACTTAATTCATGGGAATAAACAATTTACCATAAATTACATTAATATCTAAATTATTATAGTAAAATTATATTATTTTATTTTAATAATTTTAATTTAAATGTGTTTTTTATGGTTGTCTCTTTCTTGATTTAAATAATTTATTGAATATTTTATTTTACGAACATAGAAAATATAAAAAAAAAAAATATAATAAACATAGATGAATATTTTTCATAAAAGTATGAAAACAATTTATACATAACTTATCATATAAAATAGAGAAAAAATGCTATGCACTGACAGTGTAAAATAATTTTACACTGTCATCCAATCAGAATCCATCATGTATGGTAAGTTTGTTGACTTTTACAAAATTATCTTAAAAGTTATATCAACGGTGATTTATGATTAGATGACAATGTAAAATTGTTTTACATTGTCAGTGCATCACCATTAAACTCTCTAAAATATGTAAAATATAACACACGAGAATGAACGTTTTTTTTATAAAAACAAATAGGAAAATTTAAATTGAATTCAAGGGATAAACTTTTTTACTAAAGATTTTTTTTAATCAAAATTAAATTTTCTTTTACATAATTAATATATATTTAATTACATATAAAAAATCAAATCAAATAAAACATAATTACTAATATTTTCTCCATGAAAAATTAGTGTCTAAAATTAATCTTTAAGCAAATAATTAATCAGTCAACAAAAAAAAAAAAGCAAATAATTATTCATTTTTTATTTATTACATTTTCACTTGAATAAATTATTCATGTTTTTAGTCTACTTGAACAAATTTTAATTTTCTTTTATACATTGATTTGTATGTCATATATTAAAATAAAAATTATATATAAAAATTATCAGGATTGAATTTTTTTTATAAAAACAAGTAGAAAAATTTCTATTTTGATAATTAATATATATTTAATTACATAACAAAAATCAAATTAAATCAACATAATCAATATTATTTTCTCCACACAAAATTAATGTCTAAAATTAATTTTTAAGCAAATAATTATTCTTTTATTAATTATCTTCTCACTTAAATAAACTATTCATATAAACTATTCATGATTTCTTCTACTCTTGGAAAATTTTTAATTTTCTTTTAGATATTGAAATGTATATGTCAATATATTAAAATAAAAATCATATATAAAATATATCACATAGTGATTTTTTTCTTTTTATAAAATTAAGTAGAAATTTGCACTTAATTTACAAGATGAATAATTTACCTGAAGCCACATTAATATCTAAATTATTATGGTAAAATTATATTTTTTATAATAATTTTAATTTGAATGTATTTTTTTATGTTGTCTCTTTCCTGATTTAAATAATTTATTGAATATTTTATTTTATGAACATGAAAAGTATGAAAAAATATAACAAATGGAAATGAATATTTTTTATTAAAGTGTGAAGAGAAAAATATAACAAATTACATTACATATTATACAAAATCTAAATAAAAGTTCTTAATCATCATGTTTATCTCGTGCAACGCACAGGTCAAAATCTAGTGTGTATATATATATATACTAATAAACTTTACTTGACCAAATATTAATCATTGATCGAAGTTCATTTTTATAATAGCCATTAATTATTTTTTTGTTTGTAACATCTGTATTTAATGACAAATTAAATTACTCACATTAATATTATTTAATATTCAATTTTGATAATTAATTTTTTTTGTATTTTTATATTAACTAATACTCCCTCTGGACTCATATATAAGCAAAATTAACTAATTTTACATTGATTAAGAAAGTTATTTGTCATCATTTAATTTTACTAATCTCAAATAAAAATAAGATTATTTTTCAAATGTCCTTCATTGGAACTTGATATTATGAATAAAAAAGAATCGTTAAAAATAGAATAGCAATTAAATGAAGGATGTTTTAGGAATGATATCATTAATTAGGGTGAAATTAGTTAGATTTCCTAATATTTGAGTCCACCATACATAACAACTTTTTTGCTTATATTTGAGTATAGAGGAGTAGCATGTTATTTATTATACAATTTTAATAATTAAATGCTAATTTTGATATTAAGTAATAACATTAAATATTATATTACTACTTATGCATGTTTTTTTTATTTTTAAAATTATTTACTTTAAAATATATCTCATGAAAATAATAAGTTAAAATAATAATTTTATAAGTACATACTTAAATTTAATAATTCATAATATAAAATAACTAAGGATATAAATTAATAAATAAAATATAAATTATTATGTATATATATATATACACTTTATTTTAATTTATTAATTTTAATAAATTTCAAGAAAAATAATAATTAAAAGTAATTTTTTAAAAGTAACATAAGTTGTTTCTTAAAAATAAGAAGTAACATAAGTTGTTGATGGATACTTTATTTTTACTATATTCGTTGATCTAATCTAATCAAATTTAACTGACCTAATTATCATCAACAAATTTAATTATATTAACAAATACATAATCGTTGACCTAATCAGATATAACAAAGATTTATAGTAAAGGAGACATAAATAAATATTGACCATTGATTGAAACTTCAACTTTATAATAGTCATTTTTCATATGCATATATATTTTTTTGTAACAATTGTAATTAATGAAGAATTAAATTGTTCACATTAATGATATTTAATATGCAATTTTGAATATTAAAAATTAATTTTGATATTTTTATATTAAGTAATAACATGATATTTATTATACAATTTATATAATTAAATATTAATTTTGATATTAAGTAGAAATTTTAAATTATATTACTACTCATGCACATTTAAAAAAAATAGTTTCTTTAAAATATATTTCATAAAAAGTAATAATTTAAAGAAATAATTTCATAAATACATAGTTAGATTTAAAATAATGTATATGTAATAATTAAGGATATAAATTAATAAATAAAATATTATGTATATATAACAATATAATTTGTTTTATATTTAGTTATTAAAATATATTTCACGAACAATAATAATTAAAAATAATTTAAAATTAATGTAAGTCGATGCTGGATACTTGAATTTTACAATAGTCGTTGATATGATCTAATCAAATTTAACTTATTCTAATTATCAGTAACAAATTTATTATATTAATAAATACATAGTCACTTCACCAAAAAAAAAAATACATAGTCGTTGACCAAATCAAATGGTAAAGGACCTCATTTTATATGTGGGATGTATAACTATCAATTTTTCACATCTTAATTTTATATATTATTTTATATGTATTTTTCATATTATTTGTTATTTTTTCATTAAATATAGTTAAAATTATTAATTATAAACACATAAAAAATACATGTTAATATAATATTATATTTACATTTTTATTTATAAATTTCATGCAGGTATTACATTATTATTATTATTACTAAAAAAACAACTCATAAAAAATGTTAAATATTACTAAATATTCTTTAAGATAACATCCACAATTTTATTATAATTGTATATAATATATTACTAAATACTTTAAAAAAAATTATTGATATTCACACATTTTAAAAAATATAAATATTAAAAATATATAACATAAATAAACCTGTGCGATCACAGGTCTAAAATCTAGTGGATAGGTAAGAGTCATATTAATTCATACAGTTACAAAAATTTTACATTTTAATCCTTAACTTAAAAACATCATATTTTAATTCCTACACATACTATTTTTAATCTTTTTTAACTCTCGTATGGATTAAAAAGATTAAAAGTGATATGTGTATAAACTAAAAGAAATTAAAAATGATAGTGTAGAAAATAAAATGGGATGTTTTCAAGTATAAGAATTAAAAATAAAGTTTTTACAACTATGAAAACCAATTAAGTAACTAAACCTGTTTTTTTAAAAGTATTTTTTTTCTTCTATTTTTCTCTTTTATAGTATTCATTTTACTGCTTTCTTTTCTCTTTTCTATTTTTTTAATGCTTCTTTTTTCTATTTTAATCTCTTTAATAATAATAATAATAATTATTATTATTATTATTATTATTATTATTATTATTATTATTGTTGTTGTTGTTGTATTTTTGTATAATTTAGCTGTGCAGAGTTAATTTTTATATTTTTATAAAAAAAATGTTCATTTTTTATAATGGAAATAATTCACTCACACATAATATTTACCCTGGCATCGCACATATAAAATAATAAACTTCTAAACAAATGATAAAAAAAAATAAACTTCTAAACTTATAATAAACTATATATTTATAACTGATAAAAAAAACTATATATTTATAAACTATATAGTATATACATTATAAAGCATGTAGATGTAGATAAATTAATCTAATAATACAAAAGTGGAGCAGAAGTTAAAAAAGATTTACTTGTAAAATTATGATGAAGTATACATCACTACTTATTCAAGAGCTAGAACATAGAGATCGGTAGCATGCAAATATATTTTTACGAGTATTCATTTCAGCAATGGATCAATTAAATCACCGCAAGTAACTGGTAAGAGTATTAAGGATGTTACCTTCGGTGCGAGACAAACTAAGAATGAGGAAAGATATTATTCTTCACCAGCTTGTACTCCATTTTTTTCCATTTCTTTTCCTCTTTATATGCGCTTGTCTGTCTTCCCCTTACATTTTCTTTCCCTTTCTGAATATTCCCCTCGTTTTGAAGCTGCTGCCGCGTAAAAGTTATTATTGGATGAAATGCTATGCATTTTGTCAAAGTTTTGTTAAAGAGCTACAAATTGCATTGTGGCTAAAGTTATAAGATCTTACATACCAGTGTCTAAGTGGTTAAAAAATTAAAAGAATTTTTTTATTGAAAATTATATAGAAATATAGAAATGCATTTAAAAATTATACGATAGTGCATTTTTGCACATCTGACATCTCAATAATTTTTTTTTTACTTCCTTAACTACGCTCTTAGGACACTTGGATAGCATTTGTCAAGTTATAATATATTATTTTTTGTAACATTCTAATAGTTGTAAAGCCATGAGAGTTGAAAGATCTAAACATGAACATTAAATATCCATCTTTGTATGAGAGAAATTTCTTAAAATCTTAAATAAAAAAAAGAGCCAATATAGATTGATATAAGCTATAAGCTATAAAAAAAGGAACAAACCTCTGTTGTTGGAATTGGATGACCGTGAGTTGTGATTTGTCTTTACTTGTCACTCTTCCTAATCGTAAGGAATAAACTGAAAGTGATGAATAGAGAAAATGCTAAGAAGAAAGCTGAGATATGTTGGTAAGCCGGACCTGAACAAAACCAACACCGACTAAAACAGCACGACGAAAGAAATGGGGGAAGTATAAACAAAAAAAGATCATTCCTCACCTTTTCTTTTTCGAGTCAAAAGATGTATTCAGCTTTCAAGAAAAGAGAAAAGATATCTTCACTTTCCTTTGAAAGGGTTCCATACCAGTGACCAGTGTGTGAGCGTTGAGAGGTTGCATCAGTGTTGTACTTGTACCCAATACACTAGAAAAGTAATTTTGTCGTTGATGTTTATTTACTGATGTAGTACTACTATTTCCATTTCTTTTTCTTTGTAATAAATAAATAAATAAATGCTTGTGTTAATGCATTTGCTGCAAATTTATTATATCAATGAATGATATTTAAATACTCTTAAGTATTAAACTTAATTATATTTGTGTTAATGCTTGTGTTAATTTAGTAATTTTTTTTTGAGTCTATAATAAAATAAAAAATTTATTTTGGGACTTTGTTATTTTGTCTTAATCTTTTTGATATATCTATTTTTTTATTTGAGTCCTTATAATATTTTGTTCATTTTATAGTAGTCCTTATGAAAATTTTTAGATAAAGACTAATAACAAATTATCTACATATTTTAGGGACTCAAACGAAAAAATAGGTATATTAGAAGGATTAAGACAAAATAACAAGCATCCAAAATAATTTTTTATTTTATTAGGAACTCAACGTAAAGAAAATATTTCTTAGGGACGCAAAATAAAATTCGTTAATTTATTAGAATCCAAAATATATTTAAGCCTAAATATTAAATATCATATTAACATTTTTAAGTTTTTTTTTATCTATTTCTTCTTATCATATCATATCAACATTTTTCTCTTTCCTTTCTCTATCTCTCTCTGAGTGTCATATGACATTGTAGTGTTCTTATATTTTTTTTCCAATTTACCAGCAAGTTGGTCCCTGCACTGTTATCTGTTACATTTATCTTTAGGATAATGTTTGGTGGAAATCCAATTGTCAATCAACACCTAAACCTAAAGAGATATAAATAAATAAAAAGTGGAAATCACCGGTGGTACTTGAACAAATTACCTATTATAATAGGTTGGTTAACCGGAAGAAAAAAAATTATTTTTTTATTATTATAATAATTTTATATAATTTTATTTTTTAAATAAAAAATATATTTTTTTCTCCAGATGACTAAGCTGCTACAACAGGTTAAAAATGGATGACTAACCTACTGTAGCATGTAAGAAGACCATTCTCACCGATGCCTCACCAAATCCAAACTCCACTTTAGCCAAACCCAAAATTGAGAAAACGAAATTGGGGAACTAGGCTTTAGAAACATACTTTTGAACATGATATAGAAAGAACGCACATGTACTAACAAAACTTTTTTTTTTTGTTTTGACAGAAATGTACTAAGAAAACTTGTAACTGGATTTCTTTACAAAAGATTTGCCCATCAGAATAAAAAAAAATGCAAGAGACTCCGAAGCACATTAACTCAGCGAAACAGATTCCTTTTTTTTTTCTATGTTGAATGTGAAAAGGCTCCAAAAGTTAAATAAAAATAGAGAAAAAACAATAAAATAAATGAGATGGAATAAATGTGAGTGTATATAAAAAAAGGATATGGTGTGATCAAGTGCATGATTTAAGTGTTATATTGATCAATAATTTGGTTACTGCACCAAATACTATTCCATTTTATCACAGAGGATCTACACTCAAATTACATTCCTCTCTTCTCAAAGACGTGAATATTACATTCAAAGTTAAATTTGGACTCTATATTACTCTCACTTTCGGTTCATTTGTTTAAATTTATTTATTAAAAAAATAATAATAAATAAATAATTTTTTGCTTTTTCTGAAATATTTGTTTAAACCATTTAAAAAAAACAGTTTTTTATTTTTTTTAAAAAACAAATTCTATTTACTTTTTTAAAATTACCTTGTTAAAATAATATTTTTTTAAATAACATTTTTTTTAATTTTAAATAAACTGACCTTTCTCATTACTCATCATTAGTAGTTCCCGATGGTCAAAGTTGACGGTTGTGCTATCACAGCTGGCATCCACTGGAATCTCACACCGTTCCATCCATCAATGATCAAACGCACCCACCCACTAACCTGCAATAAGTTTTAATTTGACTGTGGCTTACTATCCTAATTTCAAACTAGGCAACTACTCCCTAACAGTGTGATTCTGTGAACATTGAGGTTGCACCAGTGTGAACATTTGTATACACTTATGACAAAATGTAAAATTAATTTGTCTTGTTAGGCAATGTGATCTGATGTTGGGCAATGTGAAAAGTTCTACTAATTGATTTGAAGGTCACAGACTCACAATTACTTACTTACACAACGACTTGTTAATTTCGTGACGTGTTTCATGCCATTTGGTACAATATCATCGCCTATTATGCTTTTATTTTCAGTTCATGATATATGTCGCAACTGAGCAACATTTTTTGTGAAACTCAGCATCTGATCTTCACTAGATGGTTTTGTAATTTGTACCACTGCTCAACATGTTTTACAATCAATCTTATGGTTTCTAACAAGTTTTCCTTTGCAAAAGATTTAGATGGAGAAAGATTTATAACCTGTACAGTTTTTATTGATCAGTTTGAGTACAGATATATATTTAAATGTGGATGTGTATAAAAAATGATTTAGTGTGATATGGTGTATAGTTTAAGTGTCATCATACTAATCAATAATTTGATTACTGCAGTAAATATCACATCATTTTACTGCAGAAGATCTGCACTTCATATAAATTAGAACGGAGGAAGTACTAGTTCTACTTTTCATTAATGTTAATTAATTGGTGATGTACTAAATGTTTTTAATAAATAAATAAATTTCTACTTTTTCTGAAATATTTGTTTAAACCATTTAAAAAAAGTTTTTTTATTTTTCTTACAAAACAAATTCTATTTACTTTTTAAAAATTACCTTGTTAAAAAAATATATTTTTTTAATTTTTAATAAACGGACCTTTCTCATTACTCATTAGTAGTTCCCAACCCTCAAAGTTGACGGTTGAGCTATCAGTTGGCATCCACTGGAATCTCACACCGTTCCATCCATCAATGATCAAACACACCCAGCCACTAACCTGCAATAAGTTTTAATTTGACTGTGGCTTACTTTCCTAATTTCAAACTAGGCAACTACTCCCTAACAGTGTGAACATTGAGGTTGCAAGAAAAATACTCCCTCTGTTTCAAATTATATAATATTTTAGAGGAAAAAAAAAATATTCTAAAATATATGACATTTTACAAATTCAATGTTACATTAAATATTTTTTTCAAGATTACTTTTAATAAATACTTAGTGGGAGTAGTATATAATGAGTAATTAATTAAAGAGATGAAGTATATTTTAGAAAGTTATCTAATATTTTTTTAAAAATTCAACAAATTAATTACATTCTTTAATACATATGTTAAAATCTTAAACATCATATAAATTAGAACGGAGGGAGTACTGGTTCTACTTTTCATTGATGTTAATTAATTGGTGATGTACTATTTCTTTTATTTATTAAAAAATGTTTTTTAATAAATAAATAAATTTCTACTTTTTTCTGAAATATTTGTTTAAATCATTTTTAAAAAAACAGTTTTTTATTTTTTTTAAAAACAAATTCTATTTACTTTTTAAAAATTACCTTGTTAAAAAAATATTTTTTTAAATAATTTTTTTTTTATTTTAAATAAACGGACCTTTCTCATTACTCATTAGTAATTCCCAGCCCTCAAAGTTGACGGTTGTGCTATCAGCTGGCACCCACTGGAATCTCACACCGTTCCATCTATCAATGATTAAACCCAGTAACCTGCAATAAGTTTTAATTTGACTGTGGCTTACTATCCTAATTTCAAACTAGGCAACTACTCCCTAACAGTGTGAACATTGAGGTTGCACCAGTTTTGACCAGTTGGGTAGAAAAATACTAGTTCTACTTTTTTCATTGATGTTAATTAATTGGTGATGTACTACTTCTTCAGTTTCTTTTTAAGTGTAATTTAAAGTTTATTTATAAAAATTAAAGAATACATTAATTTTTTTTAATTTTAATAAAATAATTATGAGATTTTTTATTTTATCTTATTTTTATTTTTACTCTATAATAAATATATGTATAAATTCATTAAATATTAGAAAAAAAAATAAGGATATAATTGATAAAAAAGTAATTAATATGATATTGAATTTTACAAATAACATATAAATAGAAATAATTTTTTTCAAAAATCCAACATTTAAAAAGAAACGGAGGGAGTATTTCTTTTTCTCTGTAATCTATACCATTATATAAAAGGGATACCACTTCCAGTAACTGCCTTTTGGTCTCCACTTTTTTAAGACCATTTTATCCATGTTAATATTGGATATTATGTAACAATTAATCTTTTGTCTCTATTTTTTTTTTTGGTTTAGAATTCTTTATCCCTTCAACTGATAATGCAAGCATCCACAAATCTGATAATGTAACCTTCTCACGCATGAGTCCATGATCCATTACTTTGTTTCATTAACTTCCGTTATCTCTTTTTTTTTTAAAAAAAATAAAAAAAATATAAAAAAACAATGAGGCACGGAGTGTCTCTTTTTCTCTTAGTAACTAATAAAGGCTCTTGTCAGTGCATTTGATGTCTAGCTAATAGTAGTAAATACTAATTGGTTTGATAAAAATAAAAAAAAAAACTAATTGGTTTCTTCACTTCTATTGTCCGAAGCTGCAGGAGCGGTGTACCGAGCACAAGCACGTCGTCATATATATGATATCACTGTCCGGAGCTGCTACCGTCTCACCTTGTTGTTATTAGCCAATGGCCAGCCATCACTGTCCGAACTCCGAACCACACACTTCACATTAGATAATTGATTTTGAGTACATAATAGATTTTGGATAATTTTTTATTGATTTGGTTTCATATTAAAGAAGAATTTATAATTAATTTTGGGTCTAGAATTGATTTTGGATTGAATTGATTTTGAATAATTTTTGTGTTAGATCCAAAATTTTGTACTGAATTTTATTCCTTACTTGATTTTACTATTTATGTCTCTATTTATAAAACGTTATTGACTAATTTACGCATATTAAGAAAAATTTTAATCTAAGTATTAACATTAAATTTATATGTAATTATAATATTTTTTCAAATTTACCTTCAAATAATTAATGCATAGAGAAAGAATCTAAGTATTGGAGTTTTAATTTTCAAAACTAAGCTTTTTAATTATCCAATCGTTATAAGAGAGAGAAAGAAACAATTCATTTATGGACTGAAATAATTAAGAGTATTTTGGTTAAAAAATAATTAATGTAAGGAACCATTAGAATAGAGTCTTATAAAAACGGACAAGAAATTTTCAAAACAATGTCTTGTAAAAAAGGAATGGGGGTAGTATAATAAAAATATCCAAACATAAATCACATAACTTTAAAATAAATTTTACAAAATCAATTTCATTCAAAATCAATTTTATCAACGCTCATCCAAATACGTACTAAGCCAGCGAGAAATTCAATTGCCAAAAACTCACTTCACTTATTACACAAAATAACATTTCAATTTCTGATTGAAGTTTTTTTTTTGTTTTTGGTCGAAGTTTAGAATCATGAGTGGTACTCCCTCCATCCTAAAATGAGTGTCGTCTTAGATTTTTTTACACAAATCAAGAAAAGCTATTAAATAGATGAAAGAGAGAAATAATTTTACAAAACTAATCTTATTATTAATATTGCATTGAAAAACTAAAGTGACACTTATTAGGGGTATTAAAAAGTAATTAATATTACATTACAAAGCCAAATGTGACACTCATTTTGGGACAAATTCTTTTTCCAAATAGGACACTCATTTTGGGATGGAGGGAGTAATATATTATTGATATGGCTTTTTAAAAAATTATCATAAAAGTCAACAAACTTACTATATATAATGAATTATGATTGAATGATGGTGTAAAATTGTTTTATACTATCGGTCAATGTTATCATACTCGAACCGGTCATCGACTCGGTCAGGGTACTAAGTCACTAAGTCAGGGATCAATCCAGTAAGTCACTGGTTGACTCGCATAAACCGGTGTAATTGATAAAATAATTAAAATATATACATATATGGTATATATATTATTTTCGCACATCTTACTTATATAACTGTGATAGCCTAGTGGTAAGCTATCACTCAAAGTCTTCTGATATGCATGTTCGATCTTGTCATGGTGTGTTTCTTGTATGCATTTTTACTAATTTTTTATAATAAAGCCAACTTTTACTTTACTATTACAGGTACACAGCTTGCGTTACACGTATAAGGTATTGTAAACAACTACCAGCATTGAAGTCTTGGGCCACGTGCACATTGGGCCACGAAAAACACAACTTTTCAGGCCTTGGGACATGTGACGACAGCTTTCCAAGCCTTGGGACATGCAGAGAACAAAACATTAAAAATCAGAGGAAGGATTCACGGGTTTCTAAGCGGTTCGGTCTGAGCAAATACACCGATTTTTGCCGGTTCAGGATCCCGATTCAATGATGTGACACCGAGTTGCATGCAGAAACGATTTAATTACTAACCCAACCCGGCAACATGCCCGGTTTCCGGTTTAATGGGTCGAATAGGTCGGGCCGAGCCGAGTTTAATAACACTGCTATCGGTGCATAGCTTATTTTCTCATATTATAAACAAAAGTTTTATGTTTTTACAAGAGAAAAAGGGTTATGCACTGACAATGTAAAACTATTTTACACTGTTATCCAATCACAAACCACCATTTATGATAAGTTTGTTGACTTTTACAAAATTATCTTAAAAGTCATATAAAAGGTGATTCGTAATTGGATAATAGTGTAAAACTATTTTACACTGTCAGTGTATCACCATTAAACTCTTTTTACAATCTTTGATTAATTGTATTAAGTTGAAGATTTGTTTATAACATTACAATTACAATTGCAATCTTTATATAAGAACATTCTCTACACAAAGGATCCACTACATAGAGCATTAATAATGATCATAATTACAAAAAGGACGCTAGGATAATCAAAAAACCAAAATTGAATAATAGCACTGGGACCAAATTGTTATCCCTTACAAACTCATACCAATCACCACCTATATATGACTCATTAACTCTTCATTCATCACCCCTAAGATGGCACCCATACATTTATTCTCCATGATGTTGCAGAAAAAAATTCTTTTGACTCTTAGGAATGAAATCCTTAATAATTCGATACATGTACTCCAAACCTTTGAAAGTTGCTCTTGAATCGACATGTGTATTCTGAACCTTTAAATAGATTCACAAATTTATTATTATTAAAATATATTAGATTAGATCAAATCAGATTAGATTAAATTCCAAACCTTTAAATAGATTCACAAATTTATTATTATTAGATTATATTAAATTCCCTCCTCACCCTTCCTTTTTATGCAACATTTTTCTATATTAAATATTAAGGGGTCTAGTTCAGTTGATTGAGCAGGGTGCATGAGTTAACACTAAGCTACAAACCTCTCCTTCCCTTGTCTCTCACTCTCCAACACTCTCCCTCCCTTACCCCTTAGCATTAACCACATTTTCTTTAATACATAAATATAATAAAATTATAGAGACTAAAGTTTAAACAAAATAAAATTGTAAAAATTAAAAATTAATATTTTAAAATATAAAAAAGAAAGGATTTAATCATGATATAGGAATATATTGAAATTTTTTTATATCATCATCAAATCATAAATTGTCGTATAATAAAAAATGATTTATTTTTTGCAATAATTACTTTAATTATTATATCTAATGTGGTTTTTAATTAATTAACAGTACTTTATGCTGACAATATATCAAGGTTAAATTCAATATTAAAACTAATTAAAATAAAAATAAATTATAAATTTTAAAATAAATTTTAGCCTTATTTCTATTATAATATTTATAAGCAACAAGAGCATGAAATTACTTTCATTTAATGTTTTTAATAACAATCTTTTAAGAAATGAAATGTTATTTATTCAGGGTATGATTTCATAAGCATTCATAGGAGAATAAAATAAAAAGAAAATGAAATGAATGTCTCTATAAATTTAAAATTAACTTATGTATAAGCTAATTTATAAAAATTCTTTTGTATTAACTTTTCTAAAAGATTATTTTTAACTTATACATAAGCTAATTTAGCTTATAAAGAAGCTTATTTCATTTTGTTTTTTTAATTTTCTCCTCCCATAAATGTTTATATATGAAAAAAGTTTATCCAAACATATCTTTGCTTATCTATTATATATTAAAAGAATTTACTCATTGATATTCGTGGATAATAGACATTTGATTATATGCATCCAATAACTTAAATGTAGTTGTGGTTAGGGGACATAAAGAAAGATATATTAGATAGATTCCTATTAAATTATAGTTTTTCGTTCGAAGGTGCAAAAAAAATAGGACATTTTATGCATTTAAATTACGAGAAACTTAATATTTTTTCATGATTTAGTTATTTTTTCCCCTATAGTTCTAATAACTTTTCCTTTTAATCTTAATAGTTTAACGTATCTCACTCTTGTCCCTATATATAATTGTAATTTTTTAACCTATTTAGTTATCACGGTTTAAAATCGTCTAACGCTATTACATGCAAATGTTTTAAAACTGCTACAAAACTTAAACTATCTAGATTTTTTTGGACAATTTTTCAACTGTTAATTTCAATTTTGTAGCAATTTTGAAGGAACAAAGTTAGGCAATTTTAGACAGTGAGAACCAAAAAAGTTAAAAAATTGTAACTACATGAATCAAAACGAGATGTTTTAAACTATATATAGAAACTAAAAAGAAAAGCTATTGCAACTATAGTGACTAAAAGATAATGAAACCTTCTCTCTTTGTACATTCTACTTTTCTTATATACACACTTTATACATTTTGTAACCTTTATTTGACTAAAAGTATAACTAAAAGATAATTTACATTTATTTATACTTTTTAATTTTGTATTCTTGTCTAGAGGATAAGTATTTTAGTAATTTCTAAAAAATAAGTTCCCTATATTTTTACTAAAAGATATTAATGAAAACAAATTTACAACAAATATTTTCATGAGGACACTGTTTTAGTATATAGATAAATAGATAGTAATGAACTATATAAATAAATTTGTTAACTTATTATTAGATTTACGTATCATTTTAATACATTACAAAAACAAATGCAAACCATGCGGGTGCACATATAACATACTAGTTTTCAATAAATTATAAGGTCATGACTACGATGCACCACTTTTATAAGTGTTCTATCATGGACCATTTTTAGTAACATTTAGATCCATCTTAGACTCGCCATAATACCATACATCATACACACAAGATCCCTTCTCCACCCCGTTCTACAGCTCTCTCCGCCGAGCACCACCACTGGAGGCAATTTCTAGCAACGGTACTACTCTTTTTTTTTCTCTCTCCTCCTTCTCACCACCAACCTCCACCAGCTCCATGCAAGATCCCTTTGCCTAGAAGACATCGAACCCTCCTCCACAACAACACCACTCTCTTCCTCACCATCCCCAACTACATTGTCACCCTAATCTCCCAAAACCGCTTGGTAGCAACCATGGTTATACACCCACGTAGTCCTTTTCTACCTATGTGTCAAAATCACTACCATCTCCGTGGGCAAGGCCTTCCCCAACGTGTACCCCGAAGCCATCAACGATTGAGGGAAATTGTAATGCTCACGACACGAGTTTGGTGGTTTTCTAGTTGTACATGGACTGAATCTCAGTGTCGGTGTACTTCACATTAGGACTCTCAACATTAGAATTCTAAATGAACATTTCCCCAACGATTAAGAATGAAACAAAAAACAACAACAATGGAAACTATTATAAAAGGATTGAAGAATAAAAGGGTAGTTGCTATTAATCTCCTCTATTGCACTCATATTTGTGAGCGGTTGTTTGGTATGCAAATTGCAAAGTCTGGTTGAGTTTGGAAAGTCTTAAGTTTGTGTCTTAAATTGCAAATTTCAAAAAATTCACCGACACACAAAGTTCTTTTTTTTTTTTTCTTTTTTGTTTAAGGGTATGATGCTAGTGGAGTAGGTGACGCCGATGTAGGGGTGGGGGAGGGTGAGACGAACGAAAGAAGGAGAAAGAAAAAGTAACGTCGCCGTCGGAAATCACCTCAGGTGACGATGCACAACGGAGAGGGTTGTAGAAGGAGGTGGAGAAGGGATATTGTGTGTAGGATGCATGGTATTATAGTGAGTCTAAGATGGATTTGAGGGTTACTAAAAATGGTTCATGATAGACCACTTATAAAAGTGGTCTACTATAGTCATGGCCAAATTATAATTAACAAAAGAGAGAGTTAGAAAATATATGCTAAAATAAATAGTCTATTTGTAACCTTACTCTTTTTTTAATATACTAATTTCTCCTTTACTTTTTTTTTAAACCAAATAACTCTAAATTTTTATTTGCATTTTATTTTATTTTTCTATTTCTCTTAAATTAAACAATCCACATTTTCATTCTATTTTTTCTCTATTTTTTTCTACCTATTTTTTATTTCTTTCTTCTCTACCAGAGTGTTGGAAATACACGTAACGTAAGCACCCATACTTGACAAAATATCACGTTAGGAAGTGCCATATCCCGAGCACAAATGAGTTTAGATTTTAGAAATTTCACTAAAATCTGTACATTTTAGAAATTTCTCCATAGTTTATGTTTCAGTGATGGCTTCCAACTAAGAAGTAACAATCCCTTTGAGATATTAGGTGGACAATGAAAAAAATCGTGTAGTTGTGGCAGAAGCAAGTGGAGACTTTGTAGATGTTCTCTTTAGTTTCCTCACCCTTCCATTGGGAACTATCATGCGGCTTGAGTCCGAGCACAAATTTTCCCAAAACCAATCTCAGCAACCTCACCAACCTCACCAACCTCACCAACCGGTAGTGATTGGTTGCATAAAAAAACTATAGCTCTCTGGGGATGCATAAAATAATGGTGTTTTTGTTAGAGGGGATGCCACGTTCTTGATCTTTGATGACTTAACCGTCATCTATAGCTCTCTGGGTAACTCCGTTAAACCACTACTCAAACATCGACACAAAGACTTGACAAACATGATTGACGGTACTAATGAAGACGTTGGCATGGACATGGTAATATTGCTTTTCATTCCTTTAAGGTGCTACTTATAACATGAGTTGTTAGACTTGCACTTAAAAAGCTTGAGCATGAATATGTATTGGGAAACAAAATAGGAGCATGAATATGTATTGAAAAAACACTTTATTTGTGGTAGAAAGTTCAAATATATTGAATTCAAAACACTTTCTTCGTGACTTGCACTTACCACTTACGTATGTATGTATGTAGCTGATAACCTTCCTCTAGTTCCTTAATTAGCTTCCAAAGTTGTAGATGCGCAGGACCATTCCTTTGCATAGTGGTATGAAATTTCCTTGTTTAATGAATTATAACTTTACAAGCTTAAAACTTGTTTGTTTTTTTTTCCAGATATTTAGCATGCTAAAGCACGCATTAACCTCCAAATCTCCTCTAAGTGATGTATTCATGCCAAACACAGAATCTAAGCCATCGTACTCTCTCTCAAGAGATACTGGCCCAAGTCATTGGAAAGGTTCTGTAAAAATCAAGGTAATAGTGAGCAAATAACAGAACAAGATTCTATTTGCTGAAGCGGATGGAGATTTTGTTGATTTTCTATTCAGCTTCCTTACAATACCTCTTGGATCTATTCTGAACCTCATGAATGGGAAATTATGCTTGGGAAGCATTGGTAACTTGTACAAAAGTGTGAAGGATATCAATCCATCATGGTTCATAGGGTCATCTAACGAATCCTTACTGAATCCAAGGGTCGCTCCTCAATTTGGCTGTAAGAGCAATCCACTAAATGCTTCACAGGTCTTATTATTCTTTGTATAAAACACCGCAGTGCTGTTATCACAGAAAATCCTTAGTGGCCTAGAAATGGAGTCCACAATGAGAAGTCCCGTCACAAGGTTTCTTAACCAAACTGCATGAGTAGCGGCAGCAAAACAAGCAATGAACTCTGCTTGCATAGTGGAAGAGGCAACAAGAGTCTGCTTTTTACTCTTCAAGGATATCGCACCCCCGGCCACGAAGATGTATCCAGAAGTCGATTTCCTATCATCGGGGCACCCGCCAAGATCTGAATCTGTGTACCCTATGACCTCTAAGTTGTCAACTCTCCTATACACAAGCATATACTCCTTAGTCTTCTGAAGGTACCTCATCACCTTTTTAACAGCTATCTAGTAATCATTCCCAGGGTTCAACTAGTATCTACTAAGAATGCCAACTATGAAAGCGATGTTAGGCCTAGTGCATACCTGAGCATACATGAGGCTGCCCAGAGCACTTGCAAAAGGTCTCTCGCTCATCTCTGCTCACTTAATCTCATTCTTAGGACATTGATCCTTATTGAATTTGTCACCTTTCACAACTGGAACTTCTCCAGGTTTACAATTCTGCATATCGAATCTCTTTAAGACTCTATTGATGTAAGCCTTTTAAGATAACCTGAGTGTATGGCATGATCTATCTCTATGAATCTCAATCCCCAACACAAAAGAGGCCTCACCAAGATCCTTCATGTCAAAAGATCTCATTAGCATTTACTTTGTCTCATGCAGCATGCCAAGGTCATTAGAAGCCAACAATATGTCATCCACATATAGCACAAGGAAGATAAATTTGCTCCCACTAACCTTGAGGTATATGCACTGATCAACCTTATTCTCCTCAAATCCCATAGAAGTCACCACTTCATCAAATTTCAAGTACCACTGTCTAGAAGCTTGTTTCAAGCCATAAATCGACCTCTTCAGCTTACAAACTAAGTCCTTATTACCACCACCAACATGGAAACCCTCAGGTTGCTGCATGTGTACTGTCTCACCCAAATCACCATTAAGAAAAGTTGTCTTCACATCCATTTGGTGCAACTCCAAATCAAAATGAGCTATGAGGGCCATGATGATTCTAAAGGAATCCTTTGTCGATACAAGCGAAAGGTCTCATTAAAGTCAATGCCCTCCTTTTGCCACTAGTCTGGCCTTAAATCTCTCAATGTTACCCTTTGAGTCCTTATTTGTCTTGAAAACCCATTTACAACCGATTTCCTTACAATTCTCAAGCAACTCAACAAGCTCCCATACTCCATTAACTGACATAGACTGCATCTCTTCATTCATTGCATGCTTCCACATTTCTGACTAAGGGCAAGAAATAGCTTCCTGATAGCTCTTTGGATCAACAATATCTCCAATGTCATATGCATCCTCATTGAGATAGACTTCAAAGTCATCACCAATAGCAGGTCTCTTTTCTCTAGTTGATCTCCTCAAAGGAACTTGTGGAACCTGCTCAACGGGTTGTGGAATCTCATCCATAGCAGGAAGATCAAACATATCATCGCCCTGAGAGCCAACTATGTCTCCAGTAGCAACTGTAGTCTCAACCGGAACAACCGGGACCCTGGTCTCAGTTGGGACAATCAGAACCTCAGTCTTAATCGGAACAACACTCGAAACACTAATAACTAGAACAGGTAGTGGTAAAGAAACAGTCTCAGGCGACTCAGCATCAATATCATCATATTGAACAATAGGATCTGCCACATCAAGCTCCAAAAACTTAGCATTCATGGAATTTACAATTCTGCTCCCCTTACCAGGATAGAAGAACCTGTATCCTTTAGCGCGATCTGGATATCCAATGAAAAAACAACAACTAGTCTTGGGGTCTGTCTTTTTCTGCAAGGGATTATAAATTTTGACCTCAGCTGGGCAACCCCAGACTCGAAGATTGTTCAGGCTAGGTTTCCTTCCTGTCCAAAGTTCAAAAGGGGTTTTAGGAACGGATTTACTAGGAACTCTATTTAGGATGTAAAGGGTTATTTTCAAGGCTTCACCCCACAAAAATTCTGGCAAGTTACATCTACTCATCATGCTTCTCATCATATCTTTAAGTGCCGTATTACGCCTTTCGACTACACCATTTTGTTTAGGAGTCCCAGGCATGCTGTATTATGGAACTATTCCACAATCTTGCAAGTATAAGGCAAATGGTCCCATATGCTGCCCTGTGGCACCATATATTTACCATAATACTCTCCACCACGGTCAGACCTTATAATCTTGATTATTTTTCCCAATTATTTTTCCACTTCGATTTAAAAATTTTGAACTTTTCAAGTGTTTCAGACTTTTCTTTAATCAAGTAAAGATAGCCATATCGGTAAAAATCATCAATGAATGTAATGAAAAACCTGTTACCACAAATTGTAGGAGTTAGGGGCCCATTGATGTCTGTATGAATGATCTCTAAAAGATCTGAGCTTCTAGTTGCACCTTTCTTTTTTGGTTTTAGTGAACTTTCCCCTAATGCAATCCACACAAGTACCCAAGTCATCAAAATTCAAGGAAGGTAGAATATTTGCCTTCGACAATCTCTCAACCCTTTCCCTAGAAATATGACCTAAGCGCTTGTGCCACAACGTGAAGGATTTTTCCTCAATTTTAGACCTTTTAGCAACAGAATTTTCAACGACTAAAGATGAAGAAATATTACCAAAATCCAAAGACAATTTATATAAACCATCGACTAAAGATCCACAACCAATAATTTGGGAGTTCAACATTAGATTTATTTTCCTATCACCAAAAGTAAAACTGAACCCAAGTTTGTCTAAACAAGAAATAGAAATCAAATTTCTCCTAAAAGAAGGTACATAAAAGGTATCCTTCAAAACTAATTCAAAACCAGAAGCTAAAATTAGGTTCCCACTTTCTCCACAAAGACTTCAAGATCATTTCCTACCCTTAGCTTACTTTCCCTCAGACTGGGCTCCCTCATATTTCTGAACCCCTGTAAAGACACAACAATATGGGTTGTGGAACCACTATCAAGCCACCAAGAATCTATAGGAACATCAACTAGATTAGACTCAAGACAAACAAAAGCTAAGTTATTACCTCCTGATTTTTGCTTGTTCTCTAGCCAAGCCTTGAACTTTCCACAATCAATTTTCTTATGCCCTTTCTCCTTACACCAGAAGCACCAAATACCCTTCTTAAAGATAGTTGGCCTAAGACCTTCTACACTGTGGTGCTGACCCTTACCTGGTTGTCCTGAACCTCGATATCTATGAAAAGCATTAGATGTACTCTTTGTATTTTTCTAGTGTCCCTTGCCAGATGTGGGTTTGCCATGGACAGATAACAGGGCTATGTCACTCTTTTCTTTCTTGAGTTTCTCTTCCTCAATGACACACTTGGTAATAAGGTCATTCACAGTCCATTTCTGACCAAGGGTATTATGGGCAGTTTTAATTTGTTTGAAATCAGCGGGTAAGCAATTTAAGGCATGTTCGACAATGAATTTTTCATTAAGGACAATTTGGTGAGATTTTAGCTTGGTTTGGATGTGAACCATCTTCAAAATGAATTCCTTTATGCCCTCAACATTATCATATCTCATGTCCGTTAACTGCTTCATTAGACTTCTAGACTTAGCGTTATCAGATACCTGGTACCTCTCCCCTAGAGTGTCAAGGAACTCCTTAGCTGTTTCTTTCTCTAGTAGACCACTTAGAAGATGTTCAGAGATGGTCCTCTTGATAGCAATTAGACTCAACCTATCATACCTCTCCCACTTAGCGAAAAGTTCCTTCTGTTCAGGCGTGCTCTCCGCATTTATCACAGGCTTCTTCTCACGTAAAGCTAAATCAAGATCAGAAATTTTCAAAGAGAATTCCAAATCTTGCTTCCATTTGCCATAGTTTGATCCATTTAAGATCTCAATGGAAGCAGAACAGTTGTTCACAAAAAAGTTCACTATTAAGTCAAAACAAGAATGCATTAAGACATACAGGACAAGATATAACTCAAAATGAAACAAGCTATCAAGGTGAGGCCAGTATAATAGCACATTCCCCTTTGGGCAGAATGCACAAACCAAGGGTACAACCTAGATCAAAACCTCAGATGGGTTAATCCATGAGCACACACAAAGCTCAGTAAATTATCCCCTTTGGGCAGACATATCCCTCAACTCAGTGCATTCCCCAATAACTTCATCCATTCTCAACTCTCAACCCAAACATACAACAACCCCCTTTGGGCAGGCAATCGCATGCAAAGACCAAAAGCATTCCTCAAAATACAAAAAAATTTCCATGAACCAATACAAGTGGTCCCACTTTGGCGGTAACGAGTCATACTAACCCATGAAAATTCTCGTACAGGAATCAATATTCTCTTGTCCAAAACCATGATCCAGTCAATAGGCAAATGCATTAAAAAAGCATCCTTACTGGTCACAAACCAATTATTAAGAGCACTCCCAACATGTTTTGTACTTAAACAGTAATGGCTATATACATTAAAGCATTCTAATTCTAAATAAATATCAACTATAAATTCACAACAGCGGAATAATAACTTTGAAATAAAATGTAAAAGATATGTTTCAAATATTTACATAACAGATTCATATTTAAAACATATTCAACGCATTCAAGTAACATGAATTGGTTCAGTCGCTAGACTTTTCATGCAAATTATATATACCATAGGTTCGAATCCACAACACGTTAGCCATAGATATGCTATTAGCAAATTCCAAATTGCCGCAACGGAACCCATCGTGAATCAAATTGCGTACAGCAGGTTCAACATAAAAACTTCAATTGTGCATTCAATAACAAGCATAATAAAATAATAATATATTCATATTAATGTATAAGAACTTGCTTGAATTGAAAAGAACAAGTCATTCACGTAACCTAATATTATATTAATATATATTTATTTGCTTGAATGAAAAGGAGTAAGTAATCAACGTAACATAATATTTTATCAATATATAATGAATGTAACAAATTGAATTGAGACTAAACTTCAAAAGCAATCCCGCATGTAACAGAGAGCATTGTGATCACAGCAATTGAATCTGGAAAAGTAGTGCAGGGATAGCAATTGAACTCAACAGCATTGAACTGACACTCAAACAATTCACGCATAGCAGTGCAATCAATTATAAAACAACAACACAACATGAATAATAACAATTGAGACGCGAATTACTCAATAATGCAAAGCAATACTCAATTGAAAATTACCACAATTGAAACGCACCCCAATTCGACAATTTCATAAATTGAAATCAAAATCGTAAGCATCGTTAAAGTAGTATTCAAGCTTCATTCAATTACAATTATATTAAGAGTAATCGTATAATAATAATTACAATCGAACAAAAAACACGGATAGAAAATTAACCTAATTGTTCACGTATGTATCGACTCAATTAAAATCAAAAGAATGTATAATAATTAATAATCAGGTCCTAAATCATATAAATTAAGCTCTGATACCAAATGTAAGATAAATAATTTACCAAGAACGACACGATTTATATGAATTTAGAACATCGATAAATAGACAGAAATTTACTTACTTGTTGAAGACATGATTAAGTGATGAGAATTGTCTGTGTGTTACGCGACCTTCAGAAACCCAAAAGCCAAGTCTTCCTTTGCCTGATCACATGCTTCGTGTTCTAGAGTTCTCAATGGGGCAAACTCTAGCAAGCAGTTTAATGATGTGACAGCAAAGGGGACCCAGTCTCTCTATTTATTAATCTTAGGCACCTCCTATTATGGGCCTAGTGGTTTTGCCCACACTGTTTCCCACACTGATCAGAATTAGGTGTCCAAAGCCTGTAAAAATTAATCACATTATTGGTGGACTTAAGTATCATCAAATGGATCATAATATTAGCCCGTTTTTGACAAAATAAAATATTACAATTAATTGTAGCCCACATAAATTCATAGGAAAATTCTAACATGGCACTCCGGTGAAAGATAATCCGAGGCGTATCAGTAGTGAAGGGAAAATGATTTCAAAGAAAAAATATATGTTACAAGATCCTGCAAATATGGAACTTTTTGATCCAAGATCTTCTGATGGAGCAGTGGGATTTATGAAGAGGCCGTGGCAATTTGTTGTGAGCGATAATTTGCTAGTGACACCAATGACAACTACTTCTATAGTATTCTGTATCTGCAAGAGCGGAACTTCAAGTTGAATGATTTAGAGGAACATTTGATGGAAATCAGGAAGTCACATGAGGTAATATTCACAATCCACTCTTGATGACTTGTTCTTAGCGTTGCCACAATATTGGTATGAGAAAATTTGATCATATCAATGGTTTTAGTTAACATGTGTCTTAGTTTGGTCAAATAATAGGCTATAAATTATCTTTGTACAATATTTCTTCCATGTTACCCCTCTAGACCTTTTTCAATTTAGAAGTGACGTTCATTATTTTTATTTTGGTCAGGCACTGAACTTGTTGAGGGCTTCTTTGACATCCAACAAAGCTGTTTTGACACGGAGCCTATTCTACCTATTGATTAAGTGGAAATGCCAAAGATGCATTCCATTTTGGGGTGTTGTATTGGGATGGAAGGAAAAGAGAGACAAAAGGTAAAAAAGAAAAACAAGAGGGAGGAATAGTGAGAGATATCTTGTAATATGATGAGAAAAGGAGAAAGAGATAAGAAGAAAGTAAGGCAGAAAGAAGATGAAAAAGAAAATGGGATATGTTAACAATAATTAAAACCTAAATTTTATGGTAGATAATTGATGAGGGCTGGTGTAAAGCAGTCCTGCAATATTTTGGTGTGTGAAATAGTTATGTTTAAATGAATTGGATAATCATGTAATATTTAATTCTCTTATTTTATGAAAGTATTTAGAACGTTGTTTCCTAATTAGGTTTTGTCCCGTGCAACGCACGGGCTTTAAATTTTTTTGTGTTTAAAAATATATTAGTAATATGATTATGAGAAATAATATTTCTCTATTGATAAATAAATAAGTAATGGTCAATTTGTTTAAATTTAAAATAATATTTTTTGAAAAAGTGTTTTTTAAAAAAGGGAATTTTTTAAAAACCAAATATGATTTATTTCTTAAAAAAATAATTTTTGCTTTTTCTTTTTTAAAAAATAATATAGATAAACACATCAAAAAGCAAAAACAAAAATATTTTATTTAAAAAATGTTTTTTAAATAAGCTTAAACAAATGGATCCAACATATAATTGATTTCTTTTAAATATGAGAAACTCAATCATGTAATACTAAGCACATATTAAAACTAAAGATGTTTTTGAACCCTTATGTAAATATGACAAATTTTAATATGATATAAAAATAAAATAAAATTCAAAGTAAAACATTTTAAAATCATAGTAATATATATATATATAACAATATAAAATAATATAAATTTGTATTAGTTTCAAATATGAATAATAATGAGTTTAATGGTTATGCATCGTTGATATAACTTTTAAAATAGTTATCATAAAAGTTAAAAAACTTATCATACATAGTGGATTGTGATTGGATTACGGCGTAAAACTATTTTACACTGTCAGTGCATGACCTATTTTCTCTAATAATATTTTATAGATTTAAGTCAATAAGATTTTATGGAGTAAATTTTCTTTTTCAAAATTTTAAATTAATTTAAAATATTTAAAATTATATCTACAAATTAAAATCTTAAAATCTATAAAAATATAAATTAAACATTTGAAAAAAAATCAACTAGGGTTAAATAAAATCAAGTAAAAATATTAATGGTCAATGCTTATCTTTCAACATATCTTCTTTTGTAAAACCTCTTCATTAAATCTTTTGTGTTATATCAATAGTTGAAAATTAAGAAATTATAACATAATGTAAAAAAATTGTATTTCAAGTAGAGAAATTATGAGTTGTATTTGCTTAAAATAAATCTGGTGAGATTTCTAAATTTAAATTTGTTACAAATTTGAATCAAAATATATATTTATATTATTAATTAGATTCTAATCTTGATTGATTACCATAATTAACCATTTCATAATTAAATAATTACCTTAATTATCATAAATATTTATTTTGCTTAATTAAAAAATAAAATAATTTTGTGAAATTTTAGAAAGGAAAGAATGAATGTGATATTGTCACGTAGCATCTGCTTACGTGACAAAATCTTCATTTTATAATAATAATAATAATAATAATAATAATAATTGATTGATATATTGATAATTAATAATTTATAATGGTATTTATATATTTACAGTAAATTATTATATAATAATCATAATAAACAAAAAGTTATAAAAATTATAAAAAAATATCCATAAATTTTAATAAATTAATTATCATATTATATAAAGTCAAAATCTATTAAACATTTGATAACTTAATAATTTAATTGATTAATTCAATCAGGATATATATTCACCTTAATTACTATAATTAAACATAATAATAAGTTTTTATCAATTAAAAGATGAAAAAAATCGATAAATTTTAGGCCAAAAAAGAATGAATATAGTGATATTATGTGACATTTGTCTACATGACAAAACTTTCTTTTTATAATAATAATAATAATAATAATAATAATAATAATAATAATAATAATAATAATAATTGATTTATATATATATATATATGAAAAATATTTTTAAGAGATAATATTTATTTCAATAATATCAATGCTTTGATAAAATTAATTTTCAATTATTAGGTAGAGTATATAGCTATTCACACATGCACAAAAAAGTTACAAAGAATCAAATTAATTTAAAGAAAATTAAAACATTTTTCCTTTTGGTAATGAGAATTTGTTATAGTATGAAACATATAAAATAATAAAAAAAATATTTATATTTTTTATTTTAAAAGTTGTGATATTTTATAGATAGAATAAAAATATTAAAAATAATTTTTTAAACTTATTTTCAAAATATTATTTTAAATTTAAATTATTTTTTTAACATTTATTCTTTTAAAATTAATTTACTTATATAATATAAATTAGAAGTAAAGATGAAAATATTCTTTCTTCTTTCAATTAAGGCTCTCAACTCAATGAAGCATTTTCTATATTTTTTTTATGAGAAAAAGGGCTATGCACTGATAATGTAAAAAAGTTTTATACCGTCATCCAATCACAATTCACAATGTATGGTAAGTTTGTTGACTTTTACAAAATTACCTTAAAAGTAATATCAACGGTGATTTATGATTGGATGACTGTGTAAAATAGTTTAATGGTGATACACTGACATGTAAAACTATTTTACACAGTCATCCAATCATAAATCACCGTTGATATTACTTTTAAGGTAATTTTGTAAAAGTCAACAAACTTATCATACATGGTGGATTATGATTGAATGACAGTGTAAAACTTTTTTACACTGTCAGTGCGTAACTCTTTTTCTCATAAATGAGTTAGTTATTATTGAAAAATATTAAAATAATCCTTCACCAAATACACAATGCTCCAAAACTTCTTGATTAAGTTTATTATTGAAAAATATTAAAATAATTCCTCACCAAACACAAAATGTTTCAAAACTTCTTGGTTAAGTTTATTGATAAACTTTTACCTAAAAAATATAATATCTCTGCAATGAATAGTAAAAGTAACATATTCAATTGTATTGTTTATAAATATAGATTCTACAAGTGCTATTAGGCTCTGGAATTGATCTCTTCGTGATCATTATGCACATTCTGTTAGAACAATTCCACTGTGCAATTTTTGCTCCATTACTAGTGGCTCTTGTCGTCTTGAGTGTAGCATCTAACATCATGTAGGTGAGGATTATCTCAGCTACGTCCTTCCAGACTTCTAAGTTCTTCTCATTTAGCACAAGGATGCTGTTAATTTGCGTAGATAAATTCACTGCAGTCGCAACAGAAACTAAATAAAAAATAAAATTAGTAAATGCTCATATTAAAATAAACATGTCATATAAACAAAGAACATGTAAAATAAACAATCCATGTGAGTAATCCGTCACTAATACTAAGTAAATTCTAGTCTTTTGACAAAGGAATTAACTTAGTAGTGGTACTCTCAAAACAATGGTCAAACATGGACTGCCTTCCGGGGGTTTGATTGCTGCCAATGTGAAAATAAGAAACTTTATGTTCATTACTCTTTACCATCATATGCATGTAATTATTTGGCTGAATTGCATATTTTTTTTAGTCGAGCACAATCCGCATAAGCAATTTCACACCATTTATGTAACTTCAATTAATTAATTAATGCAATAAGGGTTACTCTGGCAACAAGTATCAATTAATTTAACCAAAAATACAAGATAACCTTGCCTTATTTTTTTTTTTTGAAGAAGAACCTTGCCTTATTTTGAGTAGAAATGAAGTGGAAGAAAATAAGGAGAAAAATAGGATAAAACATAAAAATTTCACCATTTATTTGAGAAGTGTTGAACATATGCCTAAATATCTAAAGTTTTTTTTTTGAATGAAAATATCTAAAGTTTGAAAATGAATAATTTAGTTTTTAGAAACTTTTGATATGTTTCAAATTTTTAGGATGTTGTCTAGATAATGATAATGATATTATTCTTATAATCTAGATTTAAAGATGTTATTAGTTTGATTTTAAGACTAAGATATTGTTAGTATTTGAATTTTATGTTACACTTTAACTCTATATATATGCCTGTGATTAAAAGTTTAATAAACTCCTCTGCATATAACACATCTCTTCTTTTAAAATTGTTTTTTCAATAAAAAAGCATACAAATTGGTAACAAGAGCTATCTACTTACGGACCTATGAAATAAAATCCAAAGTAAGCTTTTAATAAATTGCTCTTTCTATTTTGACGGAGAAAGTTACAACTTTGGGCAAAGAGAATGAAGTTTTAATTGGAGTTTTAAAAAATATTTGAAAATTTTTGTGGCATTTAAAAAACCGTCACAAACTTTATAAATAAAATTAAAATAATTTTTTAAAGATAAAGTTAATGTCAAGAATTAAAAACAGAACATAAAAATTTATGAAAGATTAAAAATAGTAAAAAATTTTATAAAAAAATTAAAAATAAAAATTAATATTAAATAAGAAAAAAAAATATATTTTATCTTTTTTTTTTCTCTCACTTTCCCTTCTCTCTAATCAAATATACCATAAATTAGTAAAAATGGGTGTCGTTCTCACATGTTGAAAAAATTCTACCTTTCAAAACTGCATTCACATTGTCTGAACAATGAACCAAGTCATGTTATTGTTCACGTTCTCCGAAGCACGTCATGTCTCAGTCTCATTATTATCGTCCCTGTCCAAAGCGACTTTTTTCCAATCAGTAGCATCAATTATTGAAAAAATTCTACCTTTCAAAACTGCATTCACATTGTCTGAACAATGAACCAAGTCATGTTATTGTTCACGTTCTCCGAAGCACGTCATGTCTCAGTCTCATTATTATCGTCCCTGTCCAAAGCGACTTTTTTCCAATCAGTAGCATCAATTATTGAAAAAATTCTACCTTTCAAAACTGCATTCACATTGTCTGAACAATGAACCAAGTCATGTTATTGTTCACGTTCTCCGAAGCACGTCATGTCTCAGTCTCATTATTATCGTCCCTGTCCAAAGCGACTTTTTTCCAATCAGTAGCATCAATTAGAAAAGGCAAATGCTAATCAGAGACACCGGTAAGTAACTAAAAGTAAAAAAAAATTATTAGAAAACGGAAAATTATGTTATTTATAAAATTTTTTTATTTTTTTATAATTTTCACAATAAATATTTTTTTCGTTTAATTCTTTAACTAGTACATTCTTAACTAATATCCTAAAAACATTGATTAACAAGACCTATTAGAAAATTATGTTCCCAACTAACATAATTTGTAAATTATTTTTGTAACTAACATAATTTACTGTTTATGATGTGAATTTGGATTTGAAAATCCCGAATTCACACCACCTTTTTTTAGCTTTTTTTTGTTGTGCAGTTGAGAAATCGGGTTTGACACCCCCGATTTCTTATTTGATTTTTTTTATAAATTCTTTTATTTTCTTTGATGAATTAATTTTTTATTTTAATTAACTAAAAAATATTTCAAATATATATAAAAATAAATTAATAATTTATTAAATTAAAAATTTAATTATATAAACAATTAACTAAAAATGTATTCTATTTAAATTTAATAGGTAGAGATTTTTTATTTATATATATAACTTTTTAAAATCTACAAATTTTGATAATAAGTTAATTTTTTTAGAAAATTTTTGTTAATTTATTATCGGTAGAATAATAAAAATTAGTCTAAATTTAATTGTGGTGGTTGTTGTCGTTTGTTATTTTTAGGTTATCATTTTTTCTATTTTTGTGATCATTAATGTTTGTTATTTGTAGATTATGATTTTCTCTATCTTTATTTTTTTTATTAATCATGTGCACTGTAATTTAAATTCAATGTAATGTTTTTTTTTCTCCAAAATATTAGTAATTCTAGTTTACATTAACATTTATTATTTAAATTAATTTATTAACTCGTAATTAGCTAACTATATTCAAATGTACTAATTTGGATTTTAGTTATAATTAGAAAACTATAATTAAATTAAATCAACTTTATAATAAATTTAAATGCAAACAAATTCATTTTATTATTCTTTATATATTTAACAATTAAAAAAACAAATTACATTATTTACATAAATTATTTGGATAAACCTATTTATTAAAAAAATTAATATATAAATTTTGTATATTAAAAACTATTATTATTAAACTTAATTATTAAAAAATAAGATTTAAAAAAAAACAAAAAAAGGACAAAAATCGGGGTGTCAAACCCGATTTCATAACAACAATAAAAATAAATAAAAAAGCAAAATTAAAAAAAAAAAGATTTAAAAAAGAATTTATTTAAAAAAAAATAGGTGAAAAATCGGGATGTCGAACCCGATTTCCCTACTGTATAACAAAAAAAAAATTAAAAAAAGATGGTGTGAATTCGGGATTTCCAAATCCGAATTCACACCATAAACAGTAAATTATGCTAATTGGGAAATTAATTTACAAATTATGTTAATTGAGGACATAATTTTCTAATTATTGTTACCGGTGGAAAAAAGTAGTCCAAAAGCAGCTGCTCCAACTTTCTCATCTCTGTCCTATTAGCTGTAATTGTAGGAAAAATATAACGTTGCAAGATACCGGTTGATTTTGATTGTGACGTATCGGCTCAGTCAATTTTAATATGATTAACTAAATTTGTAGTACTTAAATTTTTTTAAAATTTAATTTTTAATTTTTAAATTTTAATTTGATTGATCAAGATTTTTAAATTTTTTAAAAAAATGATATTTAATCTCTAAACTTTAGTTTGACTCACTAAAGTCTCTAAACTTTTTAAAAAACTTATTTTTAGTCTCTAAATTTTTTAAAAATTCAATTTTTAGTCCTCGAAATCTCATTAATTCAAGAACTAAAAATTAAATTTTAAAAAAATTTAGAAACTAAAAATCCAATTTTTAAAAAGTTTAAGACTTTGATCAGTCAAAATTTTATTCAGGGATTAAAAATCAAATTTTTAAAAAATTTAAAAATCTTGACCAGTTAAATTATAATTTAAAGACTAAAAATCAAATTTTGAAAAAAATTTAAGAACTAAAAACTTACTTAATCCATTTTAATTTTTTAAACTGATTCTCGTATGTATGTTTGTATTTGCTGTAAAACTTCGACAGTACGAACGAAGTCCCATGCCATTTTATTGCAGAGATATCAAAGTTAATATTTTATAAATATAAATTGGGTTTGCCGACAACCACCACAGAGTGGCAACGACCTATAACCTATAATTGGAAGGAGTCCAATTTTTTTTTTTAAAAGTTTAAATATATTTTTGATTTTTTAAATTTAAATTATTTTTATTTTTATCCCTTAAACTTAAATTTATTTTTTAGTTATTTTAATTTCAAAAAATGTTATTTTTAATTCCTTTTCAAAAAAAATAAACATCTCAGTCATTACAAAATTAATTTAAAAATATTTTGGTTATTTTTATAGAGATGGACTAATTAAAAATAATATGTTTTGAAATTAAAAGACTAAAAAAAATAAATTTAAACTTAGAGGAACAAAAACAAAATAACCTAAATTTGAGTGATCTAAATCATATTTTAGTCATTATAAAAAAACTTATATAGTTGTACAGAAAATTATATACATGGATCTTCATCAGATGATGTTTTTCTTGTTTGGGAATCTTGTCCTCAGCAACTTAGTTATATGGGCATTCATTATTGTAGACAGTAGTTTTGTTTCCTTGTTTTGTTTACTTTCCCAATATATATATATATATATATATATATATATATATATATATATATATATATATATATATATATATAAAAGAGGGATTAAATTATATCGGTATAACTTGAACAACTATTATATTATTTATTTTTCAGTAAAAAAAAATTATACCATTTATTTTCTTGAAATCTAATGGTTGTAATGAGTAACAAATATTAATCATTAGATTTCAAGAAAACACGGAAACAAAACTACTGTTAATAGTAAAGATGGGATTGTTATAGGGTGAAACGTACTCTTGTAATATGTTTTCGCACTACTTGTGCAATTAATGAAATTATCATTGTTGACAAAAAAAAAAAAGATTTCAAGAAAATGAATGATCATGACGAAGAGTAACTCTTTTAGACTTACTTTTAAAGTAAGTGGATCCCTTCTCATATATATATATATATAATGTTATTTTTATAAATAGATTGAAATTACTATTTCCTATCATGTTTTCTTTTTATACATATCTAAATAAAAATGTGACATATGATTATAAAGTATTATTTTTTTATTGCTAGTTTTTTTTTTCTTATGTATTCCAGTCATAAATCCATGTTAAAAGAATTTTAGCTCATTTTAACATATCAACATGTAGTGGATATATATATGATAATATGTATATTTAAAGTTTTTACTTTTCAACAAAATAAAAAACACAAACTAAAACTCAAATTATACAGGAATATACTTTTACATAATAATTTAAAAATAACTTTATTTCACAATTTAAATTATTTATCATAAATCTAAAATATAATTTATATGTTTAAAAAAATGTTTATTTATTATGAACTCTACTAATACTATAATTTAATATGTTAAAATATTTATTTATTATGACTTATAATTATAATTATACGAAAATAAATATTTAAATTATGCAATGCACAAGATAAAATATTAGTTAAAGCAAAAGGTTGATATATTAATAAAGAGCAAAAATATATGTAAGATTTAATACGAGACAATGATATTTTGTCAATGATAAACAATAGCGTAAAAATAAATTGAATGAAAAATGTAATATATCTTTTTAAATTTTGTTAAAATTATATTATTCGTTTAACGTAATAAAATATATAATTTTTAATTAAATTATGTCTGTTTTTAATGTAATATATGTTTTCATTTTAAAATGTTTGTATATAAGGAGACTTTATTTATGGTTTTGCTATGAGGATCAACCCTAAACTCAACCACCTCAATTAGGGTTCGAACCCTTCATCGAAGAAAATTACACCTTAATTATCACTAAACTAAACATGCTAATAGTAAAATTTATATAAATACTAATTCCAAATAACTTTTTTTCGAGGTATCTAAAACAAGGGCTTGGGTTACCTTATATATATGCTTGGGCTAGCACTGGCAAACACATGAGTAATGTGATTGGAGGAATAGAGAACGAGTAAAATTTGGAGACAGATGATTTCAATCCAATGCAAAATGTGTCTAGCTAGCAACAGTCAAACATAAATAATTTTGCCCAAGTCAAATCCCCAACAAACATGCGGAAAACTACTAAAAGAAGCTTCAAGCTAGTCTCAAAAGGATAGTCCTACTCACACAACCATAACGTTCAGTGGTTCACCTAATCAGTTCGTCTTCAATTTTATGGTATATTAATTTTGGCTGTGAGATGCATTATTCTTTAAAACTATTTAGACAAGTCAATCTTAAGTTCTACATGGATTGAAAGCTGCTTTTCAACACAAACAGTCAGCAAACGTACAGGTACACAATGAATTCATATGTTCAAAATGTTTGGAATATTTAGATCACTCACCTGCCTGCCATGATGCAATAATATCTGACTATCTAAGTTAAAGATAATGTGATGCCATAATCTAAGTAAGGAAAAGGAAATTAACATTATGGTTTCGCACTTTACTGTATTACAAATAAAGTATGAATTATGATTTTGGCTCTACATTTGCTGTGAATGTTGTAAGAGTCCATGTCCAATATCATGAATATGCTACAGGTGAAGTTTTAACAAAAAATATAAGTACAGTCAGAAAAAAATCTACCAGAAATAGAATAACCATAAATATATCACACTTATTTGGGGATAGGGGGGTTATATGTGGAATCAAACCTACCTAGCACTTGGTCAGAACAGTTCCTCAATAATATAGGTCGTACATTCAAACAAGATTATAAACAGAGCAATAAATGTGATGGAGCTAACACAATTCATCATTTCTGCACAAAATTGATCAATAAGGCTTCAATAATTGATTTAATAATTTGATTTGTTTTAGTAAGAAATTCAATTCACTTAGATATAAGCACACATGTACATCTACTTACTTATATGTATGACATGATCATATAGCTATTTTCAGAAGTAACAAGCCTCAACTGTCGAGGCTTTTTGGCATTGGTCTTCAAGCATGTTGAACAATTTTGAGTAAGTCAGAGAAATGATCCAGTGGGTTGACAAGGTCATCAGTTTTGTTGTAGCCCTTTCTGCCATCATTTTTAATTCTTTATTTGCATTGTTGTCTATAATATATATCATGATATCGTGATCAGTTGTTGCAGCTGAAGTGCTGAAACAAGAATAAGCAAAAAGCCTAACAAAACTCATCCGTTTTGTAATGTTTTGCGTTCCATATCCTAGGAATAATAGTTGAAGCGGAATCTTCTTGTTAGTTAAGTGTTAATTTGGAAAAACGAAAAATAGTTAAGTGTTAAGAAATAATAATCTCAAGGTTGATAATTTTTAAGTCATTTATTAAATGTACATTGTTTTCCGGTGATAGTTGTGCCAAAGCAAAAACGAAAAAGATGGACTGAATAATGTGGTTCTTCACCATTCAATATCCATCATTGCATTTTATTAACTATAAATAGAACATCAATATAAAAGTATGATCATATATGTCTATGCTACCCTCAATAATTTTGAGATTTTGATATTATTATTTTTTTAACTAATCAAATTACATATTATCTTTTTATTCATTAATTAATAAAAAATTTTGTTATTTTCAAATTAGTCTCTGATTAATTAAAATATTGTTTTTTAAAATAATAATTATTTTAAATTAAAAATCTTATTAAACATTAAACAAAAAAAGGTGAAGTCATTTTTCTTAATCTTCTTTACCGGTAAACCAAGTTTAAACCTTAATCTCTTTCACCTCTTTCACTAATAAATTAAACCAAAATCTGAACCCTATTTCCATTTATCTTCTTTATCGATAAATCAAGTTTAAATCTTAATATCCTTTACCAATAAATCAAGTCTGAATCTTAATCTATTTCACTCTAATTTCGACTTGAAAGGAGAGAGCACGAAGTCGGTGTGATGGCAAGCACCAACACCGAGGAGGAGCAGCAACGCAGAATTGTCCTTTTTTCAAATGGAAAGAAAGAAAAACACAGTGCTTTCTCTCTCCTTTTTTTTTTTTTAAAAAAAATTAAATAAAATGAAAAACTATGATTATTTATACTCTTTTCGCATGAACGTAGCCCCACAGAACAGATCTGGTCCTAGTCACTAAACAAAACAAATTCTGGCAAATTAGTTTTATTAATCAATTTCTTAGTGATGTGGGGTAGAATGTAGGAAGCAAAAGGAAAAGGACGTGATTCGTGCAGGACGATGAGTCAGTGGAAACGATATTTGTCCCTGGTTGAAACAAGCAGTGAATGTGAAAAACTGAAAAGCAGAATCAACCACAGACTCTGTTAGGAATGTGGAATATTTTATTTTCATTGCAGAGAAGTCGTGTCTCGGTGAAGACTTTGATAATTTTTTTTGAAAATTACTATTTACAACTCCTATTTTATCAATACACCTCTTTTTTTTAAATTTTTTTTCTCATATAACACAAGAAATACAACTTAAAAATTTATCCAGAATAAAATATTACTCAAATAATTTCTGACTCTTAATTAATTTCCAGCAGGCTAATGAAATTTTTTTTAAAAAGGGGTGTATCTATAAAAGAGATGGTGTCAATAGCAATTTTAAAAAAAATACTAGATCATATTTTAAATATGAAGTCGTGTTTTAAAACATGATTTATTCATTTCCATAATACTTTTAAAAAATAATCATTTTAGTAATTTTTTAAAAAAATTATCCCATTTTAATAAAAAAGCCTTCACTAGTATAAGTGAGATGGAAGCCGGTTAAAAAGACTTCAATTTATTAAAAAAAAAATGAAAGTCATGCTTTAAAATATGATTTATTTTGCAAAGTCAAGTATCAAAACACAACTTACCTATTTATATCATTTTTTAAAAAATCATCCATTCCTGTAATTTTGAATAAAAATGATCCCTTATTAGTAAAAATTCCCTGAGAACCTTCCTATTAAAAATACTCAATTAACACTTATTATTTCATCTTCCTTCTTACATGGTATCATTTGTGATACTACCTACAGGATCTCTCTTACGGTGGAGTAGTTGATTGATTTGATTCAACATTTTGCAAAACCAAGCCATGTCTTTCACTTTACAGCTTCCTTACACAAAGCTCCGAGCATTAATATTCTTGCATATCCTTTAGAAATATCCGCACCATTAAAGCTATCGGGACAACAATGGAGTTGAGATATCAGAAATTTCACTAAAACCCGTTCATGTTTTTTTGCTTCACTAATAATATTTAGTTTTCTGTTTCAGTTATGGCTTCCAACCAAGAAGTAACAATCCTTTTGAAATATTGGGTGGACAATGAAAAAAACCGTGTAGTTGTGGCGGAAGCAAGTGGAGACTTTGTAGATGTTCTCTTTAGTTTCCTCACCCTTCCATTGGGAACTATCATCCGCCTTGAATCCGAGGACAAATTTCCCCAGAACCAATCTCACCAACCTCACCAACCGGTAGTGATTGGTTGCATAAAAAATCTGTACCAGAGTGTGAAAGCTTTAGACACTAACGTTTTCCGGAACAAGATCTGCCAGAAAATGTTGGTTTCTCCACGCAACCCATTAGAAGCCTCTTGCCAGAGACTAAAAGTGATGGTGGATGATACAGAGCCCACAAAGTATTTCATGTGTCACAGCTGTTCAAGGAGCACTGATTTGTTGCTCAGTACTTTTGCTGGGGCAAGGTGCTACTGTGGGAAGTTAATGAGAAAAGAAATGGAGCTGCTGCCAGAATCCAAGGACAGGGCTGCTGGGGGAAACGGTGTTTTTGTTAAAGGGGATGCCATGTTCTTGATCTTTGATGACTTGAGAGTGCTCCGAAGCTCTCCAAGTGACTCTGTTCAACAACTCCTCAAACATGGACACAAAGACTTCAGCAAGATGACACAAATGTCTCGAAACGTTGGCATGGAGGAGGTAATATTGCTTTTCATTCATTTGAGGTGGTACTTGCATGAGTTGTTTGGTTAAAAAGAAGGGAAGGGAGGGGGAGAAAAAAAAAAAAGAGATTCTTTTCTCTTCTATCCTCCGAATTTCTAATCAAATGAGGTTTTTATTGTTTTTTTTTTTTTTTCATATCAAAGCACACACATAAAAGCTTGAGCATGAATATGTATTTGGAAACAAATAGCAGTTGTAAATTTATGCCAATTGAGAAAAACACTTTGGTAGAAAAAGTTCGTATATTGAATTCAAAACATTTTTTGACTTGCACTTAACAACTCATGTATGTATGTAGCTGATAACCTTCCTCGAGTTCCTTAATTAGCTTGTAAAGTTGTAGATGTGCAGGATCTTTCCTTTACAGCAATAGTTTGATAGTGGTATGAAATTTCCTTGTTTAATGAATTATAACTTTACATGCTTAAAACTTGCTTTTTTTTTTCTTTTTCTTTTTCCAGATATTTAACATATTAAAGCAAGCATTAACCTCCGAATCTCCTCTAAGTGATGTATTCTTGGAAAACAGAGAATCTACGCCACCACCGTACTCTTTCTCACCAGATACTGGCCCAAGTCATTGTCTGAAAGCTTCTGTAAAAATCAAGGTAATAGTGAGCAAATCACATAACAAGATTCTGTTTGCTGAAACAGATGGAGATTTTGTTGATTTTCTGGTCAGCTTCTTCTCAACACCTCTAGGGTCTATTCTTAAACGAATGAATGGCAAATTATGCTTGGGAAGCATTGGTAACTTGTACACAAGTGTGAAGGATCTCAATCCATCATGGTTCATAGGGTCATCTAACGAATCCTTACTGAATCTAAGGGTGGCTCCTCATTTTGGTTGTAAGAGCAGCCCGTTACAAGAAGACGACCCTCCTAAGTATTGGTATGGCACTGTAATAGAGAAAGATAATAATGAGGGGCGTATAATGATTTCAAAGAAAAAAGAGATGCTACGAGATCCAGTACAAATAAAACTTGTTGACCCAAGATGTTCTGATGGAGCAAGAGAACCTGCTGCTGTTGGAAGTGATGATCTTCAGAAACAGGAGCGAATGCAAAGTGACGGTGGCAATTGTCCCGAGGTAATTCTTTTTTTAAGTTTAAATATTTTTTTAATCTTTATAATTTAATATTTTTTTACATTTTATTCTTATAATTTTTTTATTTTAATCATTGTAAATTATATTTATTTTATTTTTTTATTCTAAAATAATTTAGATAAAACTTTTTTTTACTGTTTAAAGTATTTTTTTTATTATTTAAAGTGATATCTAAATCGTTTTAAAGATTAAAAATAAAATAAATATTATTTATAAGGATTAAAATAATTTTTTTTTCAAGGATGAAAAGTAAAAAATTATTAAATTGTAAAGACTAAAAAAATATTTAAATTTTTTTTTATTTAAACATTTAATAATTTTATTTTTTGTTCCCGTAATAAAATAACTATTGCCGTGTAAAAAAAATGTTATATTATTAAATGTTATTATATAATATATGTTATAATATTATAGGTTATTTTCTTTTTCCATCAATTTTTTTTTTGGATCTATCACTGTTCAGAAATTCGGATTTATGAAGACGCCGTGTCTATTTGTTGTGAGCGATGATCTTCAATTGAAACCAATGACAACTACTTCTAGCATGGATTATCTGGGAGAGGTGGGGAATGTCAAGTTAGATGATTTGGAGGAACATTGGGCGGAAATCAGAAAGTCACATGTGGTAATATTCACAATCCACTCTTGACGACTTGTTCTTTGGTGTGCTGCTACAATATTGGTATAAGAAAAATTGATTCATATCAATGGTTTTAGTTAACATTTGTCTTAATTTTAATCAAATAATTGGCTGTAATGAACTTTGTACAATATTTCTTCCATGTTACCCTCTAGGCCATTTTCAATTGGGTTGATAAGGGTTGTTCGTGCTTGACAAGCACCTATCCATGCAAAATACACAAGGTGCAGGTTCACAATTACATCTATTTCAGGGGGATAATATTTGTTTTTTACTTATTGGATTTGGAATGGGCTCACGGCTTTTATATAGGCCTATATAGAAGCAATTAGTATACTTGCTGTATTTTTTGTTTTTCTGCCTCTTTTTGCATACGGGAATGGTACCATTGTACCTATTCTAAAGAAATAGTTTTTATTGGCTGATAAAAAAAAAATAATAAGTGACGTTCATTATGTCTATTTTGGTCAGGCACTCAACCTGATGGGGGCTTCTTTGACATCTGAAGCAGCCTTGACACAGAGCCTATCCTCTCTATTGAGGAAGTGGAAATATCAAAGATACATTCCATTTTGGATAAGTATTGGGATGGAAGAAAATGAGACAGAGAAAGAAAAAAGAAAAGAAAGAACAAGAAAGTGAGAGAGAAAAAAATAAATACTGGAGAAAGAAAGTGAATTTTGGATGGTCATGAGATATTTAATTCTCCTGTTCTATGAAAGTCGTTAGAATGTTGACCTTCAACAGAGCTGTCAAAACGGGGTGAAAGTTCACGGTGCATCCACTCAGTTCTTTTAATAGCCTACTAAAATTTTAGTCTTTTATTTTTAGGCATACTAAAATTGTAGTATTCTCGTATATAAATTAATTTTAGTTCTAACTCATTTTTTAAAAGTTGGGATTGGGACTTTTGTGGATCACTCCATGTATTTTTTTCAATTTCATCACATTGGATTATTGCTAATTTACAACGTTGCTAATGTCTCGACGTTTCATGTTCTGAATGTTCAACCTTTAACAATATCGGAACTACACCACCAATCCCTTTCGTACTCAAATTACGTGTGTAATCTCAAAAAACTGCTGTGTAACAAAGCAGAAGACATACAACTTATTCTCATCAATTTCAATTTAAAATTATTCTTTTTATTTATCTATTTTAAAATAGGCTTAAACATGTTGTTAGTTCTTTAAATTGAGGGTATGTCTTTTTTAGTCATTCAAATTCTCAAAATATTTTTTAGTTTGCAGTAAAAAATGTCACAAATTATGTATAGCTAAATTGCCAAAAATCAGTTAGAAGGGACTAAAAAAACTTTTCACAAATTTGAGGGATTAAAAAATATAAATTTTAATTTGAAGGACTAAAAAAATCAGATTTCTAAATTTGAGAGACTAAAAACATATTTAAGTCTTTAAAATATATTACATACATTAAAAGAATATAATTGTCCTATTTATTTATGTTAAAATTAATTTCATTTTTTTAACACAATATTTCATTAATATTTCTTTCTCATTTATAACCGTGTCTAAAATATTTAAAATTATATAAAAATTAAGATATAATTAAGAAAATTATAATTTTAGTGGTTGCTATTGGTTGAACCCATTGGTGTTTTTTTGGAAAAAAGAAATAAAAAAATAAATGTTTAAAGAATTATTTTATTCTAGAAAAGTATTTTATTTTATAGTAATTTGTCGAATTTAAGTAGATTTTATTGTTTTGTTTTTATACTAGTGTAGAAGAGAAAACAAAGTTTTGTCAAGTAAACTCTCATTTTTGTTCATGAAAGATATAGATGTTAACAATTTGGTCCATGAAAGATTTTTAGAAGCAAAATAGTCCTTGAAAATTTTCTTCGTTGGACACGTTAATCCTTCTGTCAATCCCATTCAATCAGTAACAAATTAGTTTCCAAAAGGACTAACGCGCGCAACAGAGAAAACTCTCAAGGACTATTTTGCCTCTAAAAATCTTTTAGAGATCAAATTGTCAGTGATTATATCTTTCAGGGATGAAAATGGAAGTTTACTCGAATTTTGTCATATTATTAAGAAATCGATTCTCATTTTCAAGTTCTTTGATTTATTTCCAGCTTAAAACAAAGTCAAAAGTTCTTCATGTAAATAGATTAGTTCATTATGTTTTTTTCTCTCCCCATGAGAAGACCTTTTTGCCTTGCTAACCTAGCTTTTCAGTCATTGCGTGTTAATCATGAGTGACCCATCAACAGAGAAACTAACACTAGAAGACGAGGACGTAGAACTGAAGATACCCATAGAGGCTACTAATGATGCTGAAGTTGATCTCTCTTTGTGCTTGGTGGGTTGTTTCCTCACTAACAGATCCATCAGGACCTCGATTATGAAGGGACGTGTGTGGGAAGTGTATGTCGCCCCATGCGAGAAGTCTCCATTACGGAAACCGAACCCGGGATCTTATTTCAATTCTTCCATCCTTTGGAAGTACATAGAGTTCTAAAAGGATTAAAGGAGGCTCATGCTCCTTTGATAAACACCTCCTATAAAGGAGGGTGAAACCCCAAGTCAAGTACCCCATGGAAAATCGACCTGGTCATTTATCCAGTCGAGGCACTGGGTTAATGAATTAGTGATTGAACCGATGAGTCACATATTGAATAGATTAACCCGATATATATTAAAAAAATTAAAAATATATATCTAATATAGCTAACAAAATGTGATCAATCCATAGTCCATACTCTAAAATTAAAATCATTGTCATGATCAAATTATAAATAGAGTTTAATGGTTATGCACTGATAGTGTAAAATAGTTTTACATTGTCATCAAATCACAAATAATTGTTGATATGACTTTTAGAGTAGTTATCATAAAAGTCAACAAACTTACAATAAATGGTGAGTTGTGATTGGATGATGGTATAAAACTGTTTTACACTGTCAGTGCATAGCCTATTTTCTCTTATAAATATTACATATCATTTATTACTATAAATTATTTTGTTAGGTATTATAATTAAATTTCTAAGGAAACTCTTGTTATTTTCCACTGCTAAGTAAAAAATTTATCGGAGGACCATGGGCAAGTATGGTAAAGATGTATAAATATTAAATCATATCAAGATCAAGATAATAAAAATTAGCTATTATTAGAGTTTCAGAGAGAAAGTGAAATGCAGAGAATCACACTAGAAGGGGGGTTGAATAGTGTGTTAGTTAAAACCTTAAAATCTTTTCGCAAAGATGGAGATATACTAACTTAAGTTTTACAAGGAACTTGTAAAAATGAAAGATTGCAGGTATCGTCCAATCGTCAAAAACTACAGTTCAATGGAATTGCATTTTCATATACAGTCCAAGCATGAAGCAAATTTTTTTTCGCAAATATAAAGAGAAGAAACTTGTGCGTATGATGCGAATAAACCACTTAAGAGAATAACTGATAAGCTTAAAAGTGATAGAGTAAAAACACTTGGTTTATACTGGTTCACTCAACCTGAGCAACGTCCAGTTCTCCTTCAAAAACCTTTGAAGGGTTCCACTAATCAAATCCTGATTACAAACAAGTATTATATACCCTGCCACTTCTGGCTACAAGTATTCTCTAAGCCACTTCTGGCAAACCTTTAATCTCCCCTGAGATTAAAGAATACCCAGGTATTCTTTGTCACTAAGCCACTCCTGGCTTTCCAAACAGAAACTCTTTGATTATAAATTCAGCAAATAACTCTCACAGAGAGAATGTTACAATGTAAGCAAATACACAAAAAACTTAGCAAAGCTAAGGAGATTTCTCTTTTAGCACAAGTGTAGATCGTCCAATTGATTTGGCAGAGTTTCAACTCTTAGAAAACTTGAATGCTTCGTTGTTGATTTCGTGAGCTTGTTCCTCTATTTATAGGCAGCTTGGTGAAGATATCTGTTGCGATTTTGGCAAGTGGGATGGGCCTGATAATGAGCAGTGAGGTAAGTTCTTCTTTTTCTTCTTTTCTTTTACTACTTTTGTTTGATTTTAGTTTTGCGAAATAATGATGTGGCTTGTGTAATTGTTGGCTTGTCCCAACGAGCATGAATTGAATGATGATTTTTAAAATTGATTTTGATTTGAGGCATGTTTTGTGGTTGCATGCCTAGTCATTAGTGCTTGGTTCAAATTGTGGTTAATGTGTTTGACATGTTGCATATGCACCCTTGTTTCTTGATGAGACCAACCATGGTGAGAAGTTACTAAATAAAATTAAGTGACACCATTGATACCAACATTCATATGGTTTTGCTTGAATCTCTTGAATCTTGTTGCTTGCATGTTGCTTGGAAGTGATCAAGGCCATCTTTGTTAATTTTGCCATTGGCCTTTCTAGCTTACCTTTCATTATAAAATCCCTTGCACCCATCTTTGAGCCAAACAGGAAAATTCTTGATGCATGAATGAACCTTTAGCCGAAAATGAAAAAATTTGCTTTCCCAATCTTAGGAATAGGAGAACAATTGAGAGATGTAGTCTTGCATTAAGTTTGGGGTGTCTGAAATAGATAAAAGGTGCCCCAAGGGACTCTAGTGTCACAGTTGGTGAACTGAAAAAAAAAAGATTCAAAATAAAATAAAAAAGCGTTGCTCACCCTTGTCCCTCGGTGTTAATCTTGTCAAAAAAAAAAGTGGTGAGCAAGTGAATAAAGTGGGACTTGGGTGGAGTTTAATAATTCATTTGGGTTCTTGAAGGAACTTGGGGTACGGATTGTTGTGTTTGTTGAGCTAAATTGAGTTCTCTCTCTTTGTTCTTATATTCTCCAAGATATTTGAATCCCAAGAAAAACCATTGTTGTTTGTTAGCCCAACCACGTTACAAGCTCAAAAAGTCCTTAGTGATCCTTGATGGCATGTATGTGGACAATGAACTTTAAGAGATGAATAGCAAAACTGATGTGTGTGGTGTTGATGTGTGATAGAGTGATACACTCATCTTGTCTTATGTGCATGAGAGATAAGTTTGAGAGGACCAAGGAACTTGGGTTGTTGACTGCAATTGTGTTATTTATGTTGATCCCTTAATGAACTGTTTCATAGATGCTTTGTGTGGGCACCACAATTTGTCTTGGATTGAAATTAGCAAACTGAACTTGTGAGAAATGAAGCATGCTAAGTGGTGATGAGTTTGTGAATACTTGAGTCATGTCTTGTTAGTTTTTATTAGGAATTGAGTCTAGTTTGTTTTCATGTTTTCATGTCTTTTTTGTTCTATGTTCTTGTTTTGTTACTCGAGGACGAGCAAAGTTCTAAGTTTGGGGTGTTGATAATTGCCTTATATTCCTACTTTTTGTAGTAGTTAGGGGCAATTGTTCGACATCTTTCATGCTTTTGAGCTTTGTTTATCCTCATTTTAGTTAAGTTTTGAATAAAAGCTTTGTTCAAGTAACAAAGGGTAAGTAAAGTATCGTATCCACAGGGACTTGTATGATAATTGGGTAATTAATAGCAAAATTAAATGGACTACGAATATTGAGAATTTAGGTAACCAAAATTAAAACAAGTGCATAAATTAAATGAGTAGAAGAAGAGAAATTGGATTTGGCTAAATTCACCAAACACGTAACGTGCGCAGAGAATTGGGTTTAAATCAAATAACGAATTACGTCGGGGTTTAACTTCATCAAGTCATCCTAACATGCAATCACTAATTTTCTTATTCAAATAAAATTTTGTTATCATTAACCCACAAATTTATTCAAACCTTAATCCCTTAAGTGAGCGAATCTAAGTCCTTGATTCCACTATCAATCCCTTGAATTAGTGAAACCAAAGTACTTGCATTAGGAATAGAGGTTCTAACGATGCCCAATCCTTTTATTCCTATCCCTAGGCATAAAAAGTATTGGGTGTTCTCTCCAGTTCGCAATTCAATTAAATTTTCCAATTATAATTGAATATATAGAATCATGCATTCGGGTGATCAAGCCAAGAACAAGCATTATGCATAGAAAAGAAACAATAATGATGCTTAATTGAATAATAAAAGAGTAATTACATGGAAGTAGACTCGATTACGTTAAACCCAACGAAGAATGGACTTAGTTATGCATAGCCATAGGGGAAGAAGCAAGAGATGATGAAAGCATGGAGAACAAAGCCAAACATGTTCTAAGCCGTCGTCGGACCTCTTATTTCTCTCTATGCACAACGTATCGTGTCCCCAGACTAGGACAGAAAATCCCTATTTAAGACTATAGGCCAAAAAGAGTTGAAGCCCAAAAGAAAACATAACAGAAAAATAGGGGTTTTTGTTGCAGCTGCTCGTGCACAGGCTGTGCAATTTTTACACACAGATTTGCACGGTTGTGCAAAGTTCAAAGTTTAGAAGTTCAGGCTTTGCACAACTGCACAGTTTAGTTGCACAAGCATGTTCCAAGGCTTCCAACAAGCTTGTTTTGCTCCCGCAAGACCTTCAAGGCTCTCTACTTTACCCAAATTGATCCTTTACTCATCATTCCTCTCAGGACATCACCAAAGCTTTCTCCAAGCTTCAACAAAGTTCCTAAAAACAAACTAAACAACCAAAAGATCAAGTGTAAAAAGGGTAAAATTAAAAATTTCTAACTAAACCAAACTTTTATTCAAAACTTAACTAAAATGAGGATAAACAAAGCTCAAAAGCATGAAAGATGTCGAATAATTGCCCCTAACTACTACAAAAAGTAGGAATATAAGGCAATTATCAATATCCGTTGTGGGATCTGAGCCTTTTCCAATAACCGTTCTCTCACAATCATATGACCGTTGCTACGTGTCAGCTTGGGGCGAAGAGAGGGAGGAGACAACAGTACATGCAACGCCTCCACTACTTGTACGGTTTCTGCAAAGAGAAGCTTTTCTGTCCCCTGTGGTACACTTTTCGAATTTTCAAATGAAATGTCACATTAGAAAAGAGAGGGAATAACAGAACATTTCAGAGAATCATCATCGAAAAGCATAAGTGTACTTCTACACAATCATAGACGCGTTATATGACTGTTTGATAGAAAAGATGATGTAAGTTATATAAGCGATGGATGCTTCCTCGAATGGATGCAGTGTTTACGTACTGGTTTTCACAATGCATTGGACGCTTGTTTTATAACAGCGCATTGGACGCTAGTTTTAATACTTATCAAAAGCAAGTTTCCAGTTGCTCATTGGACGAATTGTACACATAGAGATATCGTGTTTGAGTTTAAGAAATACAATACCATTAAGGCATTGGATGGTGTGGTACCTATAATACTCAAACATAAACCATTAGATCATTAAAAATTTTAATCTTGTTTGTTATCATCAAAATCGAAGTTTGAGGGGTTGGACATCGTCCAAAGTCTTAGATTCTAACAGAAAGAATAAAATTGAGAGAGAAAATATCAAGTGTATTATTACTCACTTAACAGAGGGTTACAATGGTGTATTTATATACTTATCTGTCTTCGTGACAGCTATTATAACAGACTCATTAACTGTCTTAACAGTTTACTTAGCTAGCTATATTAGATTGCAGTTGAATAACTGCATCTATTACATTATACTCTAATACACCCCTCCCCTTAAACTCAAGGTGGTTGAGGGTTTGGAAAAGCTTCAATCACATTGAGTTTGCTTCTGAGAAATATAAATCTCTATGGAGATAGTGGCTTTGTTAGAGTATCTGCCCATTGGTCAAGAGCAGGTATGTGTTGAACAAGAAGCTGTTTATCTAAGACTTTTTCCTGAACAAAAAATACATCAATTTCCATATGTTTAGTTTTGGAATGTAGAACAGGATTATGAGCGAAGGCTACTGCACTTTGATTGTCACAGAAAACTTGTGGAGTGGTGAAAAGAACACCAAGTTCTGTTAACAGAGTTTGAATTCAAAAAATTTCAGCTGTTGCTTGGGTTAGACTTCTGTACTCTGCCTTAGTACTTGAGCGAGCTAATACTTATTGCTTGCGGGACCACCAAGAGACAAGATTTGGTCCAAAAAATATAGAAACACCTGATGTAGACTTGTGATCATTAGGATCTGAGGCCCAATCTGCATCACATAATGCTTGAATAGTGAACGATTTGGCCAAGGAAGCAGACTTAAGATGAAGACCATGATTGACAGTCCCTTTAAGATACCGTAGAATTCTTTTAACTGCTACCCAATGAGCCTCAAGAGGATTTGCCATGAATTGGCAAACTTTGTTTACTGCAAAGCTTATCTCAGGTCTAGTAATAATGGTGTACTGTAAAGCTCTAACAATATAACGGTACATAGTAGGGTCAGGGAACAGATCTGAGCCAGATTTTGTGAATTTAGATGTTGAAGTCATAGATGAAGAGATAGGTTGAGCTTCAAGCATTTTGGTTTTCTGAAGTAAATCTCTAATGTATTTCCCTTGAGTGAGGAGTAGAGAACCATCATTCATAGGTTTGACTTCAACTCCAAGGAAGTAATCTAGCTTTCCAAGCTGTTTGAGAGAGAAAGTAGAATGAATTTTGGCTGTGACCTGCTGAATTAGTTCATTAGAACTGCCAGTGATGATGATTTCATCAACATAAACCAAAAGATAATCAGTCTGAAAATTAGTTTTGTATACAAACAATGAAGGATCACATTTACTGGCTTTAAAGCCAAACTGAATCAATGTGGACTGTAGACAATCAAACCGTTGTCTTGATGCTTGTTTAAGCCCATAGAGAGCTTTATTGAGCTTGCAAACTAGAGAAGTATCTGGACTTTCATAACCCGGGGGTTGGGTCATATATACATCAGAATATTCAGAACTAGAAACATTATAAACATAGCAGGAAGCTAAACCAGCAACAGGAGCACTGCATACCTTGAGGTTTGGGAAGCAGTAGAGACCATCAAGGCCAACACAGCCTTGCAGTAAGACTTCATTGGATCCCTGTGATTTGACAACAGAAGAATTTGGATGAAACTCAAAGTATACACTATTATCACTAGCAAATTTGCTAACACTAATTAAATTCTTTGTTATAGAAGGCACATGCAACAAATGATTAAGAGAAAAGGCAACTTTAGGATTATAGGGAGAAATAAATTTGGATGAACCAGAGGAGTGTATTTGCAGACCTTGGCCATTGCTGACAAAAATTTGGTCAGGTCCTTCAAAAGGTCCCTGTTGTTGAATGTTCTGTGACTCTCCTGTCACATGAAAGGAAACACCTGAATCTAGAATCTAGGTTGAAGATATGTTTGACTGAGAACCAGTGTTGGTTAGCATAGCACTTGGCATCATTGAGGCACTAGAGAAATTTTGATACTGATTAGTATTCATTGGTCTTTGAGAAGTATTCATCCAAACATTATTAAGACGATAACCATTGTACTATCCTGACGTATTCTAAGAGGAAGATTGATACATTTGTTGATGTTGAGGTGGATGATTCTGAGAAAATTGTTGTCTAGAAGCTTCATGAATAGTGAGGGATGGATTTGGTTGATAATACTGATCAAACCTATAGTAACAAAAAGTTGCAGTGTGTCCAAATTTGAGACATACTTGGCATTGAATATTTGAGAAACGACCTCCGCGGCCTCGACCTCCTCCGTGCCGACCACCACGGCCAAAGCCACTTCCACGACTGAAACCCCCACCAAAATTAAGGGGAAAGTTATCCAACTCTGGTAGATGTCATGATTTGTTCGTTGCTGCAATCTCAGAGGTTATCGATTGAGAGGAGCTAGGGTTCGTTGTCGCTTGCGTCAAATTAATCGAGGGATTCGATTTAGAGAGAAGTTTCTTACGAAACTTTTGAAGGTACGATTCATGCGCGAGAAGCAACGCTTCAATTTCTTCAATTGATAGTGGTTCAAATCAACCTTCAATAATAGAGATGACAGAGTTGAACTCTTGCGGAAGGCCTTCAAGAATCACATATGTATGTTCTTGAGACAAAACAGGTTCGCTGACAAAAGTAAGAGCATCGAAAAGAGCTTTGACAGTAAGAACTCACGCACCGATTTATCATCAAGATTTGTGGCTCGCAACTCAATCCAAAGTTGTCCAGCTTTGGCACGAATTTGCTTATGAAAATAATCGTGAATTTTCTCCCAAATTTGATAAGAATGAACCGATCCAAGCACATGAGACAAGAACAACGAAGAAAGCGTTGATCGAAGTCATGCCATCAGAAGTTGATCTTGTTGCTCCTAAGCCAAATACGTAGAGTTTTCATTTCCAGCTTCGCGATCTGCTTCATTGAGAAAATGCGGTGGAATCGAAGGATTAATTACAAATTGTTGAAGTCGGTGAGACTTGGTGACTGGTTCGACTTGTTGCCGCCATAGGAGAAAGTTCGAATCATAGAGTTTTTTAGAAATTGATTGAGAAAAGGTTGGAGGAGTGGAAGAGGTGGGAAGATTAGCCATGATCGGTTTTCACCGTGCTCTGATACCATATGGGAGTTTCAGAGAGAGAGAATAAAATTGAGAGAGAAAATATCAAGTTTATTATTACTCACTTAACAGAGGGTTACAAAGGTGTATTTATATACTCAGCTGTCTTCATGATAGCTGTTATAACAGACTCACTAACTGTCTTAATAGTTTACTTAGCTAGCTATATTAGATTGCAGTTGAATAACTGCATCTATTACATTATACTCTAATAGCTATTATATATTGTTATCAAGATATTTTTTTTATCAAGATATAATTGCATATAATAGGAACATATTATTATATAATATTAAGCAATTAGCTATTAACAATTCAGAAAGAGCTCTCACATTTCTATTTCATAAAAAGCTTCAATGGAATATTATGGATACCAAGCTTTCAACATTTGAATTACCAAGCTTCTGGCATGGGTTTCAAATTTCAAATGGTACTATGGAAAGAATTTCAAATAACTACGTCGTTTTAGGAATTAAAAAAATATATATTCAACCCAGTCCAGGTTATCAGTTTTGATCAAATTACCCGGTCGGGTCAAATCAACTTGATCTAGGTCTATTGTATAATTGATTCAATAGCTGAATTAGACCGTTCAGGACACAATTTCCAGTCCGACCGGTCGATCTAGTTCAATATAATTTTCACAACTATGCTCAAATATATACACATATATAGGGAGGCAAATAAGGTTGGAGATATACTCAAATCATATGTATGGACCCAACAATTTGGTCTACATATATTATGTATTGGTGGCGGCTAGCGTGGGAGACCTGACCTTACCATGTCTTCCACTGTAGGAAACATATTTCCACCGTCAGATCTCCTTTTATTTCAAATCAATGGTCAAAATTTGTTCTTTTTTTTCTCTTTTTTTTTCTCCTTTTTTTGTTGATATTCCTGATTTACCCTTATTTTTGTTTTGTCTCTTTCCTCTCTTTGCTTCGATTGCACTTCCTCTTCCTCATTTCAAATTTTTCCTGCATTTCCAATCCCACACTGTCAAGGTTCATGCCCTCTCTTCTAAAAAAAACAAATCAAATTCAAATTATAGTAATTACATAATTTAATTCGCAAAACTTCTAACTGGACAATGCCTTAGATATTCGTCGTGGCTTCTGCAATTAGCGTCTTCCTACTACTCATTGGAGTGGAAATCATCACCGACGAGCCTTTCAAAAAAGTCATTATTGCCTCCACTGAAACACAACCAAGAGCAAACACTCAACCACAGTTTTCGAATCCGAGGAAGTTTCTCGAAACAAAGAAAAAAAAAGAAGAGAAACAAACGCCGAGCCTGAAACTTGTTAGGGCGAAAATCCTAAACGGAGACGAACTTGTCGATGTCAATGATTTTGGCACCAAACTACCTAAGTTAGTTGCATATCTTAGGAGGGTAATGGAGGTTGAGACACGGAGTACGGAGAGAGAAGAGAAAAAAAATGGGGGGAGGGTAAATCAGGAAACATAAGGAGAAAAAGAGAAAATAAAAAGATAAAAAAAATAATCAACTTTAACCATTGATTTGAAATTGAAGAGATCTTACGGTTTAGGGTTTAGTTGTGTACTCCCCTTACTAGTTGTTGTATTCCTTTGCTAACTCATGATAGCTTAGATATTGTCTGTAGGCTACGTGTCCGTGTGTAATTTGGGGGTGTTTGCCCTTCCTTAGCAACAAAAATGTAGTATATTATTATTACTATCATCATCATCACCATCATTATTATTATTTACATTTTTGTCTTCCTATAATATCCTATTCATGATTTTGATCCCCAAAATTTTAAAATGAAACAATTTTAGTTCATCCGTTTATGGGATTAGAACCCATGATCTTTCTCTTTTTCTTTCACCATCGAAGTCACTAAGTCATTTAACTTGTTTGAATTATAGTATAAACACTATATTATATATAACGTTACTGCATGAGTTAATTGCATTTTTAATTAGTCGACGCCACTATGCAAATTTAATTTTTGTTTAATATTCAATCTTTATTATTATTATTTTAAAAAATAAAATAATATAACATTTTCAAATTAAAATAAATTGTGTAGTATAAGTGATGTGGTAGAAAAAGAATAGAAAGCTAGGAAGAAAATGGGGTTAAATTGGGAGATGAAAGAGAAAAGTGATTGTATGTTTATATTTATTACATAAAAAAATTAAAAGTTAAGATGATAATTTTTTATTAAATACTTTTATTTTAATTTTACTAATTTATAAATTATACAATTTTATGTATTAAATTATATTTTTTTATTAAATATATTACTTTTATTTTAATTATACAAATTTAATATTTATTTTTTGATTGTTTAATATTTAATATTTGTGAAGTCTAGTTTAACGATTATAAAAATTACGAAACACTAGTTAAAATGCTTATTTAATGTTAAATCTAGTTTAAAATAATAAATTTATACAATAAAAATGAGGATAAGAATATTCAATAAACTAATTATATAATTTATTATTTAATATATTTTATGCAATAAATATATAAAATATTGTCTCTTTTATGTTTCATCTCTTTTATTTACCTTATTTTCTTCTCATATTTCTATTATTTTTCTACCACACCACTTATAATATATTATTTATTTTAATATTATAATTCAAATGACTTAGCAACTTTGGTAGTGAAACAAAAGGAAAGGGTCATTAGTTCTAATCCCACCTCTACAATTTTTATCATTTTCTAAATCATAAATCCCTTGTCACCATAGCATCACTTCAGTTCAGGAGGCTCAAAGGGCCACGTTAGAGTCAACATGCTACATCAAAATTATCTAATGGTCAACTTAAATAAAGTCTTAAGTTCAAATAATAATTATGTCAAAAAAAAGTTCAAATAATAATAATAATAATAATAATAATAATAATAATAATAATTATTATTATTATTATTATTATGCTCATAGGGCATGTGGGCTATAATCAATTGAGGGAGAGTAATAGAAAAGAAGAGTAAATAGAGAAATCAAAAGAGAGAAAGTTAAAAACATTTTTAAAAAAGGACTTAAAATCAGTTAAATGTTGATTTTGACAGTAACGTGTCATTTAACTGATTTAAGTCTATCTTCATCTTTTATATTGCTTTTTCTAGGATATTTCTGGTATGCTTGGTTAGGAGAAAAAATAAAAAAATAAAAGAGAAAAAAGGCTATGCATTAATATTGTAAAATTATTTTACATTATTATTCAATCACAAACTAACATTTATGGTAAATTTATTAATTTTTACAAAATTATCTTAAAAATTATGTAAATGGTGATTTGTGATTGAATAACAGTGTAACTTTTTTTTACATTATTAATGCATCACCATTAAACTCAAAATAAAAATATGAATAATGATATATATTTTTCTGTTTTATTGGAAAAAATAAAGAAAAAGAGAGAGAAAAATTGTTTTAAAAAAACTCGGTTTATTTATTTTTTCTTTTTTACTACTTTCTCTTTAATTTAAATTTCAAACTTTTTTTCTCTTTCAAAATTTTTCATCCACTTTATAAAAAAATGCCTTCACAAATCATAAGGAGGAACAAATAAAAGGTAAAAAATGGTTGATTTTGATTGTGATGTATATGTTCAGTCTATTTTAATATTTCACATGGCTTCTCGTACGTAATTTCGCAATAGAGACAATAGTTACATGGAACATGATCTCTAAAAAAATATATATACATCATAATTATAACATTTGTGTATAAAAAATAAAGCTAAAATGTAATTTTAATCTTCTTTTAATTTTTTATCTGAAATTTTGGTCTTCTTATTTTTTTTCCTGCAATTTTAGTTCTAAATTTTAGAAAATTTATAATTTTAGTATGATTCTTAATTTTGTATACATTTTATTTCTTATATTTTGATTTTATTCATTTAAGATAATATCAAGAAATAATTTATATAATTAAAATATAAAAAATAAAATAAATAAGTATATGTAAAATTACAGATTAAATCAAAAGTACATATTTTTTAAATTTTGAAAACTAAAATTGAAAAAAAATAATAAAATCGTAGATAAAAAATTAAAGAGAGACCGTACTTACAATTAAGAGAGAAAATACATGATAAAACTGGATAAATGCAAAATGGTTTGAGGCATGAATTAATTTTGCCTGACAGATACAACAACCTTTTGAGAACATGAGCATTGATAAGTTGCACCAGTGTTGTACCCATTTGAATGAATTGGCTAGAAAAACAATATTTTTCGGTGATGTTTAGTTACTGATGTACTATTTGTCTCAAAATTTTTTTACTGATGTACTATTTATTTTTCTATGAAATAAATGCTCGTGTTGACATGATAACACTGTCACCGGATAAATGCAAAATGGTTTGAGACATGAATTAATTTTTCCTGACAAATACAACAACTTTCTGAGAAGGTGAGCATTGAGAGGTCGCATCAGTGTTGTACCCATTTGAATGAATTGACTAGAAAAATAATCTTTTGGTTGATGTTTAATTACTGATGTACTATTTATTTTTCTATGAGATAATTGCTCGTGTTGACATGATAACACTGTCACTGGATAAATGCAAAATGATTTGAGACATGAATTAATTTTGCCTGATAGACACAACCACCACCTTCTGGGAACGTGAGCATTGAGAGGTCGCATCAGTGTTGTACCCATTTGAATGAATTGACTAGAAAAATTATCTTTTCGTTGATGTTTAATTACTGATGTACTATTTATTTTTTTATGAAATAAATGCTCGTGTTGATGCATTCAAAGTATTAGTTTACAATAAAAAAAAGAAAAAAAAATTCATTAATAATATAAAATAATTTTATAATATCATTCGATCATAATTTGTTATATATATAATAAATTTATTAATTTTTTATAAAATTATCTTAAAAATTATATTAATAATAAATTATAATTAGATAATAATGTAAAATTATTTTATACCATCAATGCATCAATGTTTAACTCATAAAACAAATATTTAAAGTATTAGCTGTAAATTACGGTCAACTAGTAAGTTGGTCTGTTCACTCGAAATTAAAAGTAAATGAGTAATGTTATTTTGACCTAGGAAAAAAATTAAGTAATGTTATTTCCCTTTTTTTTAGAAAAATGAGTAATGTTATGGAGCTTAGCCCCTCCTTTGCATAAAAAAAAAGGAGTAATGTTATATATATATATATATATATATATATATATATATATATATATATATATATATGGTCTCACTGATATTTAAATTTGTGACATAATGTATTTTACTTCAACCCCTAACTACTAACCTAAACCTAGTGAGTTATGTTATATCTTTTGAATAATATTAAATTTCCTGAGAACTTTTAATAAATTTTTCTTCTGTTTTTATAAAAAAAATCAAATGAAAAATAAATATTTTTAATATTAAAAAAGTTTAAAAAAATTCAATAATAAAAAAGTAAGAATATTAGTAAGAGAATGTAATGAAAAAATTTAAACTTATTCTATATCTTGAGATAATAATAATAATAATAATAATAATAATAATAATAATAATAATAATAATAGTGAATATTAATTTATTTTATTTAGTTTATTATATTGAAAAGTGAGTAACTTTTGTCATCTTATCTCATTAAAACGAAAAAAATGTGTGTTTATTATTAAATCAATTATCTAGATAAAAATTACCAATAATCAAACTGAAAAAAAAAAAACAAAAATGGATTATGTCATCTATTTTTTTTAGTGTATATGTCATCTATTGTTACGTAGATCTAAGGTTTAAATGCAATTTTGATCCTCATATTTTATACAATTCGCAATTTTAGTCCCATAATTTAAAATAGAGACATTTAGCCTCCCTATTTTACACAATTTGTAATTTTAGTCCCCATATTTTAAAATAAAGACATTTAGTCCGCAAGTTTTGTAAAATCCATAATTTTTACTCTTTCGTCAAATTAGAAGTGTTGACGTTAAGATATTAACGTTGACTATGACGTGACATGTGCTTCATTGGCGTGGAACTAGTTTAAAATAAATGATTAAGACTCATGATTTTCATATTAGGATTCACGACTACTCTTAGCCATAAAAATAAATAATTTAACCTTTTTTTACAACATAATTTTACTTTTTTAAAAATATATTTTTTATCAATTATTCTACTCAGTATTTAAAATAATTAAAAAATAAACAAATAATCTTGTGCCATGATCAATGCTTTCAATTTGATGAAAGGACCAAAATTATGAATTTTACAAAATTGAGGGACTAAATGTCTCTATTTTAAAATATGTGACAAAAATTGCAGATTGTATAAAATAGAAGACTAAATGTCTCTATTTTAAAATAGGGGATTAAAATTACAGATTGTGCAAAATAGAGGGAGTAAAATTACATTTAAGCCTAAATCTAACTAGGATATTGAGCTTGTCATAATTAAGTTACTTTTCTTCATATAGTATAGTTGTAATCACTTATTTATTGTGATTAATTTTAATAGATAGAAAACAGCGATGGTGTAATTTTTTACAGTTGTAATTTATACCTAAGTCAATACAAGGAAAGGCAACCACTAGGCTTAGCCAGTGATGGATTCAGGATCCGGAATCAATGAATACAAATTATTTTTAAAAAATTAATAATATTTATTATCATATATATAAAAATAAAATATAAAATAGAGTAAAATATATTTTTGGTCTTTTTAGAATTTTTGAAGTTTAATTTATCTCTAAAAAATTTGTTCTTCTAATTTTGGAAATTCACTATTAAAAATGCTATCTAAACAATTTTTTGTCCCTTTATAAAGAGTTATCTAAACTACTTTTAATAGGAAAAGTGATGCATTTTAAAGTTAGAGGGATGAAAAGTAGACAAAAATTTTAGAGGGATCAAAAGTAAACTTCAAAAATTTTAAAAAGTAAAAACATATTTTACCCTATACAATAAAATGAAATGTTTAACTAAATAAAGCGTAAAAGGAAAAAAAAAAAACTAGTTAGTAATGGATAAAAATTAACTACAGCTAACAAATTAAAGACAATGGGTCATATTATTAAAATAGGAGGAAAAAAAACATTATATAAATACTTATGTTTTTCTCAAAGTGAGAATGTGCATTTATACCCTTAAATATAACCTAGGTCAGTCATTAGACTTAGCAATAGAAAGTTTGGATAGTGCAAGAAAAAAAAAAAGTTTGGATAGTAAGCATGAAATCATAAGTTTTATTATCATTACTACTATTGTAAAAAAATAAAAATAGTAAGTGCAGGAAAAACAAGACACAAAGGTAGTCATTAGATTTTTCATAAAAAAATGCAGTCATTACATACTAATTACTTTAGCTTTTGTTTGGTAGCGTTGAAATATCTAAGAAATGCAAGGAAGCGCATGAAAGTGCACAGAAGTGTACGAATTTGCCTCATTTGATTGCCTCAAATTGTGAAGAAATTTTAAAAAACGATGTGGGATCCCAAAAAAAAAATCACAAACACTTTTTTAGTGAGAATAGGAGAATAATTAATTATTATTATTAAATTAGAATTAAAAATAACAGACAGATAAGATTAAAATGTTTAAAAATTTAAATTAAAATATAATATAATCATTAAATCTCTAAAAGATTTATAAAAAAAATTAAATATATAAAATATCTTAATTATTGCATTACTCCAACATTATTGTTAATCCATTACCATGATCACCACCATTTTTATCGTCATGACCATTGTCATTATCGTTATTGCTGCCATCACCGCTACCAAGTAGATCAGCATTGTATTAGAATTTAAGAATATGTTGATTGTGATGTCTATTAAGTCTATCTTTATATTGTACATTATCTTTTCTACGATATTTCACTTTATAAGGGAGGAACATATAAAAGGCAATTATATATAGGTTTAATTATAATTTTTATTTCTAATTTTTTAATTTTATTTTCAACAAATTAATTTGACATATTTTATCTCCAACTTTTTGAAAAAATTACAAATTTACCTTTTACAGTTTTGATGAATTGACATATTAAAATAATTGTACTTTTTACTATCAAATTTTTATTTTTTGGTAAATTTAACCATCAAATTTTTATTTTTTGGTAAATTTTATCCCTAATTTTTTACTTTTTGGTGAATTTTATCCTCATTTTTATGCTTATGTCAGTATGTCACATCATCAAAACTGTGAAGGATAAAACTTACAGTTTTTTTAAAAAGTTGGGGATAAAATATCTCAAATTAATTTATTAGAGATAAAATTTATCAAAAATTAAAAAATTAGAGATAAAAATTATAATTAAACCTTTTATATATATATAGGGTAAAAAAAAATACAGTAAAGAAGGCTAAACAATAACACGCAGAACAGAAAATTAAAGAAGATTGAATTCTTCTAGATATCTGTTCGGTCTATTTTTATATTTCAAGCAACTTTTCGTACAGTCGTACGTTATTTCAAAATAAAGATGTTAGATACTTGCAAATGCAAAATGTACGATTCGTCCAGAGACCCAACCGAGAGCGTGACAATTGAGAGGTTGTAACTTGTAAGAGTGTACAATAATTGAGCGTCCCTGTCTTTTGTTTTTGGAGGCACTTGCACAGTTGCACGTGATTCCTTGCGTTTGGTGTAGTTAAAAAAAATACATTTTTAAATATATTTTTTAATTGGTTAAAATCTATTAAAAATTATAAAATCATGAAAAAATTATTAAATATGATGTGAAACCTATAAAATTTTGTCATTTTTAATGAATTTTAACTAATAAAAAAAGTATGTTTAAAGGATTATGATTATGGTCGTGTTTGACAAGTTATTTCAATTAGTTTTTAACTTTTTTTATTAGTTGAAAAAATTATTTAATTGTTCGATAAATAATTTTTTTTAATAGTTTATAACGTTTTTTGAAACATTACTTAAAGTAGCATTTTTTAAAATGCTAGCTTCTAGCTTCTAGTTTTTTTATATTTTATTCCCTTCTTATCCTTAAAATATTTATTAAATTTTCTTATTACCCTTTTTAAATGAAACATGGCTTTATTATTTATTTTTTTGTTTTATTTTATATTTTTTTATATTACACTATTTATTTTAACCATTATATTATTTAAATTAGACAATTTATTTTAATTATTATGCTAATTAACACAATAAAAGTATAATACTTATCTAAGTGTATGTTTTTTTTACTTTATTTTAAACTTGATTTAAAATATTTTAAGATATAGTATAACATTAATAGTAGAATACTTAATATGAAAAAATGTAATAATTGAAACTAAAAATATAATAAAAATCATTTATCTATAAATTAAAAAATTACAAGAGTTTAAAATTAATTAAAAAAATTAAAATTATAACACCTCGAATATATTTTTATCCAATAAATAAAATTAAAATTTATATAAAAATATCATATAAATATGTTCCTTTATGTCATTTTACATTTTTCAGCTACTTCAACAAATAGTTTTATTGAACACTTATTATTTAATAAGTTAGCTTAACAGCTTTCAGCTACCAGCTAGCTTTTCAGTTTCCAGCTATCTTTTCAACTTTCATCTATCTTTTCAGCTAGTTTTGCCAAACATAGCCTAAGTTACTTGAGATCGTGCGATCTGTAGTTAAAATAATAGACAGATTCAATGCAATTCGTTACCATGGGGGGATAAGTTGGTAATCATGCATATTTTGTAGAGCTGTCAAATGGGCCGGACCGGCCTGGCCCAAATCTCTAATAGCCCATATTTTTCGTGCCTGACCTGTTTCTTTCTTTTTTTTTTTTTTTGCTTAAATTTACACTAATTTTAAAAGGAAAAAATAAAAAATAATTTCAGGTTAAATAGGCCTGAAAGTGTTTAGGCCAAAAATTTATGGGTCCGGCCTGGCCCATTTGGTAGGGCCAAATTGGCCTGATTCCTTTTAGGCCAACTTTTTTTACATCCTAGCCCGCCCTGGCTTGACGAGTCATCGGGCCAGCCCGTCGGGCCAAGCCAATTTTGACACCTATAATATTTTGTATTTAAATAATAGGCACATGGACTTTAACAATAAAAAAAAAGTAACTTTAATTGTGTTATCAAAGTTGACTGGGGTTGTCTAGTGTTCACATCGTTGGTAAGCGCACAAATTGGTGTAGTATTCTCGATATTTGAGTACAAAGTCGTCTTCACAGGAACTTGTTCGTACTAGGATTTGTGTAAAATCAAGATCTAGGCAAAAGAATATGTTGTTTTTAGTGAAAATGGTTTAGGAAATAAATTCTAAGTTCTAAAATAAACTACTAAAAATAGGACATATCTCAAAGAAGCAAAAGATCAAACAATTGGTGTGCAGCAGCTGAAAACAACAATCAAACAGACTAGTTGGGGTATTCGATGATACGTGGCAAATATCTCAGTAATATAAATGATTTTTCTCCATTTAATGAAAACCCTAGTACTATCTCAACCCACTTAAGTCTTCTAACCTTGATTCCTCAAGTGAAAGAAGCTAAAACACTTAACTCTACTCCTAATCCCTTAGCAAGTGAAGTTAAATGATTTGTTTAAGAGCAAGGATCATTAAGAGACTAATAAACATCACTCCATTCCTAGATGAGACATTCATTAGACACCATTATCAAATCTCAGTTTTCAAAGCATTTTCCAATGACAATAAAAACAAATGGACAAGTGCTTGGGTGATCAAGCCAAGAACCAACATAAAACACGGAGAATAGCATTAACATTGAATATTCATTAAATAGATAGTAAGAGTAATTACATGAGAGTTGCTAGTACACCAAATCCCCAACTACAAAGAAGTTAGCTCCTTATTGTCATGAGAAGCCACCAAAAATTACAAAGAACAAAGGAAAATGGAAGAGAAATGGTGAAGGAAAGAAGGAATGTGGTACCCTAGAATAATCTGATGATGATCCCAATGACAAGACACTTTAAATAGGCTGAGAATATCTGTGTTTTGTCGCTTCTGCATAAAGGCACAACTTGCTTAGCGAGCAACAACTCACTAAGCGAATTACAATAAATTCCATTTCTCTTTCAGGCAGATAGATTAATTCGCTTAGCGAGCATGAGCTCGCTAAGTGACCTTGACGTGTCCAAGTTGCCTTTTAAGCTTCCAATCTCGCTAAGCGAACAAAACTTCTCGCTTAGCCTTCAACTTGTCACGTGTCCTTTTCAGAGCGACCTCTCTCGCTGAGTGGCAGAATCAACTCACTGACGAGTTGCCTTGAATTCCTCAACTTCAACTTTTCTTCCAATGTACTAGAACTCTGCAAAAACCTAATTAAAAAGATAATAAGTTTCTAAAACTAACTACATGAAAACTAACCTAAAAGAAAGTAATTCCTAACTAAAAGGGACTAATCAAAGCAATAAATGAGAAAAAGTGAGATAATTGTTGTAAAAATTAAGTGCAAATGTAAGTATGCATAACAATTATCTTCTAGCGTTTTGAAAACAGCCAGAGAGAGAAGAGAACTATAGAACCATTACGCACTCAACGACTGGGAATAATGCAACAACCTTCATTGCAAAAACATCATGCCACAAGCAACGCGTGATTCAGAGGTCTTCACAGTTATCACTTACATTCATCGGCCTATTCAAGTACACCAACAGTTATTCGGTAAGCTAAAACAACCATAAAAAAAAATTCAGATACACAAACAATGACTTCGTAAGTCCATTCGTTCCATCAGAAAGTAGATCTGTAAAAGTTCACACCGATTAATAGGCTTGCAAAAATGATACCCACCACTTAATCATTCAAAAATGAAAAGTACTTTAACTGCGACGGGAGTAGATCCAAACATCTCACTCGGTGTCGCCACTTCTTCCAACGAAATCGGTTGTCACCTAAAGGAGCCTCCGATATAACGAACATCCCGGAAATGGAAACGACAACGTTTCTCTTTGGCTTTTTTCAAAACGACTAGTCAAGCCCGATCATGTGTAACCACATGGTAAAAGTTAGATTTTTTTTTTTTAAATTGTTAAATCCACATGGGTAGTATTTAAAAACAAGACAACCATCTCCTAAAAAAAAAAAGCGACAACCATGATTATCAACCAAACTCCCACGGTAACATGTTGCATCGTGTCCATCTAATTTGTAAGCTACGAATTGCACGACCTAAAGTAATTTGGGCATCATACCTCACCTATCTCACTCATGCATGGTAGAATCCGCCCTAGTCTATCTACTCAAGAACAAAAAAGTAACACATACGAGACCTGGAAAAAATCGGTCCACTTGGGATTGTTTTTTACCGGATAATTCTGATTTTTAATTGGTCAAATGATGTAAGTGTTGGGTCAATAACAGGAAAATTCTACTATGAACCATCAAACAGGTGGTTCACGGGTGCACCATCAATTTTTTATTTTTTTTATTCGTAAAAAGTCAAATTTACCTTTTTAAAAAATAAAACCCTACCTTCCACGTTCATCCTTTAGTCCGCCATCCCTCACCTATGGCTGATCTTTCTCATGGTCGATTTTGGTTGCTAGTTTTAGGCGAATCGCGATTCCATTGGTGGGAAAATCACAGCGGTTTCTGCGACTCGACGGGAACATGTTCGTGAGGGATGAAGGAATTTGTAGCAGGGTTCTTGCACATGCTGAGGGAATCGCAAACCCCCACAACGTTATAGTTAAATCGAACCTAGTTCTGAAGCGTTTTCTGGTGAGCGTGGTGGTGATTGCGGCGGTGCTCTCCGGTGACGCCGCCAGGACGATGGACATGGTGAGGAGCATGTGTTGCGCGGATGGGTTGTACGAGGAGGAAATCGGAGACAGGGACGCAAAATTGGGGCTGCGATGGGTGAATTCGAGAAAATATAATTAGGGCTATAATGGGTGAATCTGGGAAAATATAAATGGATCTGTGTTTGAATGAATGTTTTTTCCTTTGCTGTGTTTGAATGAAAAATTAGTAAGTTTGAATGAGATGGGTTGAAGAAAGTAAAGTTGATTTTTTTTAAGAACACAACCCAGTTTCTGGTGAAGCATTCTCAAAATGGTGGGGGGTGGGATGGAGTGAACAGGGTAGGAATAAAATTGTCTTTTTACTTCTTCTTTTTTCTGACTTATTAAAAAATATATAATTTAATCTACACCATTAAAATATTTTAATAATAAATCCAAGGGTTAATAATAATAATCCACCCATGGACCATTTGTTTTACTTCTCCACTGTAGAAAGCGCCCAATAACACAACCAATCCAAATATTAACTCTACCAAGTTATAACTCTGGGTCTTGGTCGGCAGGCCTTTCAGAGCTAGATTTTAAACCTTTGGATAAGTTCATATATATGATTTATTATTACATTAACAAGTAAGTCACTAACTTTGTCAGACGTATTTCTATCATTAAGCTGTTTGGTAGGAGAGAAATATCAAAATGGAGTTAGGTTCTTTTCTCTTTGGAGTAAAACACCAGTTGCAGTTGGAAGACCCCCTGGCCTAAGGGAAAACATTTGTTCTTATCGCTTGATAGTGCCACAAGAAGTGACAAAGGTAGAGGGAAAGGGTCAGTTCTCACTAAACATTCCTCTAGTAAGGCACCATCAATAGCGCACATGAGAAAAGGCCAAGGAGAAGGTGAGAGGAAGGTTCAACCACCAGGCTACACAGCCCTAAACTCAAGCAATGATTTATTGTAGCTATTGAGTTTAGTACATCGTACTCAAACCTATACCCACTCTCATACCCTACGGTAAGTGAAAGGAAGCAGTACATTCCACTTTTTAGGGAAAGAAAGACCTTCTTCTTGAAACATGGGGTGAAGCATTGGGGAGTTACACAACCACTGTTGGTCTTATCGGTCTTGGTGGTAGGGAAGAAGGAGTCAAGGCAATAGGATCTATCCATATCCATATCCATATTAGGACTTAAAGAGAAAGTTATGTCAAAGAAGAATTCATAAATGAATTGGCTGCAAGTAGATGGGAATAATGTATGTTATTTGGTATAAGAGAAAGAGAATGAAAATATTTTTAAAAATGATAGAATCTACTATATTATTTCTAACTTATTTTTCATTTATCTCTCTATTTGTCTTCTTATCTCTTTTTTATTTCTCTTTAACAAAATACTTTTAATTTTTCTTTATTTCCACTTATTTTTCTTCATTTTTTTTTATTTCTATCCACCTTATTTTTCTTTGCTCTACCAAACAGACCTTAAGAGTTTGTTTAATAGGAAATAAATAAATAAATAAATAAGATATATATAAAAATTGAATAACAATAAGTGAGAAATGAAATGAAAATAGAATGTGAGCTCACAACTTTAAATTTCTTTCCTCGCTCATATGCCTACCATTTTGTTCGGTAGAAGGAGAAGAAATAGAGGGAGGGAAAATAGGTATGAGAGAAAAGAAAAAAAGAGAAATAAGTGAGAAATATGGTAGAAATAGAGGTTGTTTGATTGAAGAGGAATAAAGTGGAATAGAGGAGAAATATTTGAATTAAAGTTGTTTAGTAGATAAAAAAAAATAGATTTTTAACAAAAATACCATCTTACCCTTAACACATTGTTGCATTATTTTTTTGGTTCAAACCGAATGTCAATTTTGCAAACAAAAAAAATCAATTATGTTGTAAGCCTAATTGATTATGCTAGAGAATAATCAATTATGCTTACAACATAAGGCTTTCACGAAGACAAAAAAAAAAATGGCAAGAGATGGAGGGCAGATATTGTAACGTTCAATAACAACAATATTTTCTCCTTATTTATACTCAACTCAACAAAGAAATTATGCAACATGGAGTCCACAAAATTTTTAAAAATTTCATGTCTATTTCTCGCGTTCCAACCCACTGAAATAGCTTGAATCCATGCTCTTCCCTCCCCTCCCTTTCTCTTCCACACTTATTTCGTCGATAACAAACACAACGTACAACCAAACATAATTTTTTTAAAATTTCTTTCCATTTCTCTTCTCTCCACTCTATTTCTCTTCTACTGAACAAAAGATAAAAAAAACCTATAATAATCATTAAATGAATAATTTAGATATAAATTATTAATAATTAAGATAAAAGAAATAAATAGAAAAAAGTAATAATTATTTTAGCTATTGTCACGTGCTTAACCCAAAGATTGAGTTTTTTTTTTTTTATAATTAAGTTACTTTTCTTCTGAAAATCCCTCTCTATATATAAACGTGTCAAACTATTTGCTTTCAATGGCCTTTAATCTTCCAATTCCAACTCTCTTTCACATTTATCCTTATTTGAATACTCTTCTATCATGAAATAGAAGTAGTGGTGAGCTTCACTCTCCTAACATACATCTGATTATCGTCTTATGCATTTGAACAGTTTAAAAAACTATAATTTAATATCAACAACCAATTTAAATAAATGAATATATATATATATATATATATATATATATATATATATATATATATATCTTCAAAATTCAAATATGCTTCTATTATGCTATGTATATTCTCTTATGCTTTTAATATCAACTAAACAGTTTAACAAGTTATAACTGAATATCATAAATCAATTTCGAATATATATTTTATCTTCAAAATTTAAATATACTCTTAACAAGCATTTGATATTTCATTTTAATATCAATTGAACGATTTAACTTAACTTTCAATCTGTCATTTTCAATATCTTTTGTTTCAACTTGAATTTTAATATTTTTTTTAAAATTATTAATAATTAAAAATAATAACATATCACCATATAAATTATTTATCATGACTCTAAAATATAATTATATGTTGAAAAACATTTATTTATTACAAATTTTAATTATAATATACTTTATATATTTAGCACTATTTATTTATTATAAATTTTAAGTGTATAAAAGAAATATTTATTTTTTGTAATGCACAGGCTAAAATACTATTATAATTATAAGAGAAAAATGACTATACACTGACAGTGTAAAATAGTTTTATATGGTCATCCAATCATAAATCGCCATGTATGGTAAGTTTGGTGACTTTTACAAAATTATTTTAAAAGTCATCCCAATCGTGATTTGTGATTGGGTGGCAGTGTAAACCTGTTTTACACTGTCAGCGTATTACCATTAAACTCTAGTTATAATCACTTACAATTTATGAAATAATTTTAAAATTAAATGAATATGTAGGTACTTAGGGCTGTTTAGTGGCAAGGATATGATAGAATATGAAAGCAAGATAAGAGCATGATAAGATAAGAACAAGATAAACTTTAATACGATTTAGTTTTTGTATGCACTAGATAACAAACTAGATACCGATAGGATATAATATAAATTATATTCAAATGAAAAATTATTATTTCATTAAGATTACATATAATTTTTCTAAAAATGAACTTTTAAATTATTTTTTACAAATTATGAAAATTATAAAAAATTCTAATTTAACTAAATTATAAAAAAATTTCTATTTTATTTATGCAGATACTTTTCTTAAAATTATAAAAATTTAAATAATTTTTAAAAATTATAATTATTATTCAAATAATTTTCTTTAAAAAATATTTGAATAATAATTAATAACTTTTAACTAATAATATAATTTAAATTTATGTGTCAAGATTATTCCGAATATATATATATATATATATATATATATAATTATTTTTTATATAAAAAATGATAATATATTGTTTTATATATATATATATATCTATATGTTACATAAATTAATATATTATTGTATATATTATATGTAAATCATATATATTTTTTACATAATAATAATGCTTGTGGGATTTTTTGCAGTTTGGTTTGGTTCAATTTGACAATTTTTTATTTTTTAATTTATTAATATAACTTGAGAGAAATTATGCTTAGGAAGTAATATTTTTTATTATTTTAATAAAAATTAATATGACATGATAACCTTTAGATTAATATTTATAAAAATTAATATGACATGACAATAGAAATTTATTTTAGCTTGACAATCTTTTTTAACAATTTAGCTTGTCATTATAACCTCTAAGTTATGATTTCATCGAGAAATGAAAAAATTCCTAAATTCAACATTTTCAAGAGATTGTTCCTGGCTCTTATTTGCTGTCATCGCAAAAAAATAGTGATTGAAAATTATTTACACTGAAATTTAAAAGGAATCATAATATTAGAGGGAGTTAATAATAACCTCCTAATAAGGACTTAATTTAGCATATATTCCTAAAAAACATATTGACATTTTATATTATAAAACTATATTATATAATTATATACACATATATTAAGTTACACTTAACTTTAACAACATTTAAATATTTTAATTCAAAAATACAAATTTATAATCAACTTATTTATAAAATAAGTTAGTATCATGAATATCTTAATTGAATTGGAATATAGGGGGAATGAGGTGCTCTGCTAGGGTTTTTGCATCCTAGGGTTTCTTTTACGTGCTTTTCATGCAGCCATGGGTGAACCTCTGATCCCATGGTGTTTTCTTGCTGTGGACTCAGACACTCCATCTGCTGCGAATAAGAATCATGAAGTGGAAAAGCTGTCTTTTGCTCAAACTCTCAAGCATACATGTGATATCCCTGTGAGTCAACTCTCGGTGCCATGCTTAAAGGGAGATGCTGTTGCTGTGAAGATTCCAGAAGAGGAATACTTAGCGGGTTTAGATAGCTGTAAAAATAACCTGCATGGTCGTTTGGTTTTATCTAAGGGAGAAGCTCCTCTAAAGATTCAAGATTTGTGCACAAAGTTGTGCAAATTGTGGAATCCTTTGAGACACTGGCAGATGGTTTCTCTTGGGAAGGGGTTCTTTGAGTTTTCTTTTTCATCCATTGAGGATTTGAGACGGGCTCTTGCTGGAGGTTCTTAGAATCTTACACCGGGGGTTCTTCGTCTTTTCTCATGGACTCCTGATTTTAATCCTAGTTTGGTAAGACAGTCCAATGCGTATTTTGGGTTTGCCGCAGGAATATTGGCGTCAAAGAATTATTTTCTCTATTGCTAGAGGGATTGGGGTTCCTCTAGCAATTGATGAAGCAACGGCCTCAAGAACGTTTGGGCATTTTGCACAAGTTCTGGTAGATCTGGATCTTAAACAAGAACTGCGGGGATCAAGTTCTTGTTGAGCGTGATGGATTCGCTTTTTTTGTGGAGATTGTATGTGAACATTTGCCTGCCTTTTGTGATGCTTGTAAAATAGTTGGGCATACAATTGCTAATTGCAGACACTATAATCGATATGAAACAATTAAGAAGGTTGATAAAACTTTGGAAACAAAAGGGAAAGTGTAACCCCCTTCAAATAAATCATTATTTAACTATTTAATTTATATTATACATCAAAGTTCTAATGTATTCTATTTTACATCCAAAATATATCCAGATTTACAATAGTAAAATTTTCATAAACGCTACTACAAAATAATTCTAAGTGATAAAATTATTATCTACCTAAAATATTCCCATCCTACAACTCTGGTGATCTCTGCATCTTTATCTTCTAACTAATCTTCAATCACCAGCAATTTAAACTTCCCTAGAATCTAGGGACAAAATTTACCGGATCAGGTATTTAATTTCTCATACAAAGACAGACATTATCAACAAGAAAATTTTATATAATAATTAATAAATTACATAATTAAGACAAATGCAGTATGATTTATACAAATGCAGTTTTGACTCAAAATCATTTTGACCATGCTCCATGGAGACTTCCTCTTTGAGTGTTTAGTAAGTAACTGGCCTACCATTACGCACTGCAATTCAGCTATCAGCCCCTACTAAACGCGAATAAACTAGACAAAATTAGGAGATCAGGATACCCAGGAAGGCCACCACGACCGCAACTCAGTCCAGTTTCCAGCCACATGTGGAATTGCCAATATCCTTCACCCCACAGACTATATAATCATAGACTATACAGTCCTATCTAACTTACTCTGCTCACCCCAAAGATTCATTTCTCATCTGTCAAAATCATTTCTCATGACTACCACAGTCCCGGTTAGTCAACATTTATTCTTTCTTTTCTTTTCTTTCTTTTCTTTTCTTTTCTTCTTTTTCATTTTCATGGCTACTGCAGTCCCGGTTAGCCAACATCAATTATTTTTCACTTGAATCTTTGTAAAACCCCCAAAAAGACTCATGTATGCTTATGCCATGTGATAATAATCATAAGTAATTTTAAACAAGCATATAAAGAAACATAAACATTCAACAATTAGAATTATAACATTAATATTTTACTAAATATCAATTTGGTCATTATTATAGAAATTTACTAAATTACCCTTGCTCTTTTTCTAAAATTCCAATTTTGTCCTTTAAATGTGAAATTATCAAATTACCCTTACTATTTTCTATTATTTTCGATTTCGCCCTTGTTCTTTTCTCAAAATTCCAAAATTATCCCTAAACTTTCTAGAAAATGTGAAATTACCATTTTACCCTTGAATATTATTATAATTCACTAATTTACCCTTAAACTTTTTATAAAATTCCTAATATGTCCCTACATATGAAATGATTATTTTGCCCTTGGTCTTTTGAAAAATTTTCACATAGTATCCCTTGTAAACTCAACATGGCCGAATGGCTTACATGCCATTTCCAACATTTTCTTCCAAAACAACCAAGGCAAATTCCAATCAATAATCAACCAAATCAAGTTTCAATCAAAATCAAGCAATCCAAGGTTCCATTCATCACATCTTGAATTTAGCCCTATCAACATGTTTCTCCTAATTTCTAGGGTTCAAAATTGAAATTAAATGCCAAGATCCTTACCTTGAATCCTTAGTTTGAAGAAGAAACCCTTGAATCCTCTTCTCCCTTTCTCTCTTGTCTTCTTGAATTTTAGAGCTTTTCTTCCAATTTTTTCTCTTTTGGCCAAAGCTATATTAGAGATTAGTGAGGTTTGGATTGGTTTATCTCTTAATTTTGGAAGCTAACATGAAGATTTTTAGGGAGGGGCAGCTGCAGCACCACTCACGGTTTTGGTTTTTAGGAGAGCTAGCTTTGGGGAGCTTTTTCTTTTACGTTGGGTTTCTCTTGTTTTAATAATTTTTTTTCTCCCCACCCAATTTGTTTATAAACGTGCAGCTGCTGCCCTTGGTCCAAAGCAGCTAATTTGGTCAAAAATTCCAGCCCACTTGGACGGCCAACATGAATTCCTTACGTGAGTGGTTAAGTGTGTGTCAACTAGTCAAAATTGTGGAAAATTGTAGATTTTTCTAGAATGTTTTAGGGCTTTTTCATTATCTTACAAACTAATTACAATTGGAAGAAATTAACACCACCATTGAATTTCTCACTATCGAAAACCTTGGGGTAGTGTCTTAATTATCTCTTAATCAAAGTCTAATTAGCTTAATTTAATCACATTAAAAACATTGAGTTGTCAAATTTTGATTGGCTAATACTTCTATTTTTATTTTTTCTTAGTTAAACAATTTTAATAATTATTCTAAGTATGTTATAATTAATAGATAATTCCATAGGTGTCATACAAATTTTATCTTAATTTTTCACCTTAGAATTTTATCGCACTAATTTCACAGAGTTCTAACTTTCAGAAAATCCTAACAATTCAAAATTAGAATTTTAATTTCCCAACTGTATATATTTTAAATCTATATTCAATTATCTTTTTTATTAGATTACAGTCTAGTCCAAAATGCTATATTGGAAAATTTATCCTGGACAACTGTCTGACACAACTGTCCAGTCAACAAGTAATTCATTTCTCAACTGTATATATTTTAAATCTACATTCAATTGTCTATTTATTAGGTTACAGATTTATCCAAAATGCTACACTGGAAAATTTTATCCTGGACAGCTGTTTGACACAACTGTCCGGTCAACGATAAATTCAGGCCTAAACAAAAGCACTAAAAGACTCAGAAAATTTTACTGAATAGAACTGTATTAATGTTATTATGAAAATATGTACAAAAGGTTTTTCTATAAATACAGTACATAATTTCTCATAATATTTATATAAAAAATATTTACAAATAGTAAAATAAAAATGAGGGTGTTACAGAAAGCAGTGGCGCAATATGTTCCCAAGAAGCAGTCTGGAGGAGATGTTAACACTAGTCATGTTAACATAGTTGTTGTTGGTGCTGGTGCAAAAGCAGATGTTGCTGGTGCAAAAGCAGATGTTGCTGGTACGAGTCACCTTAACACGGATGTTGCTGCGCCTGTAGTAGCTACAAATGCAGTGCTTGGTAGATCGAAAGAAACAGATGAAGGTGTTTATAGGGAAGGTTTAGTGGAGGATGCAGATGACTCTTCTAGATCTTCTACAGAGGATCTTGATCTTCAGATGACAAATCCTAACAAGAAGGAGTTGGTTCTTGCCAAGTCTGGTACGGAAGGAAATAATACTCCTTCTCGAGTGTCGAATTCTTTATCCAATTCTCTGGAGGATTTAAATGATGCTAGACAGCAATATTCATCATCTGTTCAGAGAGAGATTAATTTGGTGTCCCAGCTTTAGGGGGATCGTGTGGAAGAAGAATCTAACCTAGAGTCACCCAGGCCAAATTTACAGCAGGACGATCAACCTTTTGAGAAGGTTATGTCTAAATCCAAGAAGAAAAAATTGCGCCAGAAAATCAAAGGTAGTGGTGCTAGGTCGTATAACCTTAGAGGGGGTCCTAAATCTTTGGCTTGATGAAGATTCTCTTTTGGAATGCTAGAGGCCTAGCCAATGATGAGACTAGGCGGGTGTTACGCAATCTTTGTGTTTCGCATAATCCTATGTTGTTGCTTCTTTCAGAACCTTGGACATTGCTGCATAGATTTCCAGCTTCTTTTTGGTCTTCTCTTGGTTTAAAGGTTTTTGCAGTTAATAATAGGAATTCTTTGGCACCTAATATTTGGTGTATATGTGCTTCTTACCTATCTCCAAATATTACTTCAATGTCTGACCAGTTCCTTTCTTTTTCTGTTGATTGTTTCAATCAAACATTGTTTGTCACTGCAATTTATGGAGCCACCACCTATGTCAAACGTCGCAGACTTTGGGCGGATCTTTCACAATTACAACAAAATTATAAGGGTCCTTGGATGTTTATAGGAGATTTTAATGCTGTTATTGGGGCGCATGAGAAGAGTGGAGGGAACTTACCTTTGGCAGCTTCGTGTACAGATTTTATAGATTGGACAAATGCTAATAATTTAATTCATATTCAGACTAAAGGCAACGCTTTTACTTGGTCCAATGGGCGCACAGGGAGACATCATATTGCAATGAGGCTTGATAGAACTATTTGTAATCAAGACATGTTGGATTTGTGTGATTCTTTTTCTTGTTGCACTTTGTTATGTAGCCAATCAGACCATTTTCGTCTCTTGGTTTCTCTTCAGAAAGGTATTTCGGCTCGTCCTTCTCCTTTTAAATTCTTATCTATGTGGGCGGAGCATCATGATTGCAAAAGACTTGTGAAGGAGGTTTGGGATGTACCTGTTTCTGGTTGTCCAATGTTTATTCTTAAACAAAAGCTGAAGAATCTTAAGGCAGCTTTGAGAACTTGGAATCGTGAAGTTTTTGGTGATGTGCATGCGAATGTGAAGAAAGCTTCTGAGGCTGTTGAGGACATTCAAAAACTTTATGTGTCTGGTTGTTATGATGAATTAAGGAGTTTGGAGGATAAAGCCCAGGTGGAATTGCAAAAGGCTTTAGCTTTTGAAGAAGCTTATTGGAAAGATAAGTCTAGGATTAAATGGTTCGTGAATGGGGATCGAAATACCTCTTTTTTCCATAAGATGGCCAATTATAGAAGAACGACCAAGAGTATGTCTACCCTTAGAGATGGGGAAAGGATTTTGGAAACACCTGAGGAGATTAGTCAGCACATTTTGCAGTTTTATTCATCTTTATATGCATCAGATTATGGTTGCGTGCCAAATGACCTGATCAAGACTGTTATTCCCTCTTTAGTTTCTACCGAGGATAACTTGATGCTCACTACTATTCCTTCTTTTGATGAGGTGAAGGCTGCAGTATTTGTGTTGAACAGTTCCAGTGCCCCTGGCCCTGATGGTTTTGGGGGCTATTTCTATCATACCTTCTGGGATATTATTGGTAGAGATGTATTTAATTCAGTCTTACAGTTTTTCCTGCAAAGTTGGATCTTACCAGGTGTGAATTCTAATTTGATTTCTCTTATCCCTAAGTTTTCTGGTGCTGATAAAATTGAAGATTTTCGTCCAATTGCGCTGGCAAATTTTCAATTTAAAATCATCACGAAAGTGTTGGCAGACAGGTTGGCCGAGATTGCTCCCAAGATTGTTTCTAATTAGCAGAGAGGTTTTATAAAAGGGAGACATATTACAGATTGTATCTGTACCACATCATGCTGAATAAAAGAGTTTTTGGTGGTAATTTAGCCATTAAATTTGATATTAAGAAAGCCTTTGATACTCTGGATTGGGGCTTTCTTTTGGAGGTCCTAAACACTTTTGGTTTTAACAGTGTTTTCTGTAATTGGATTAAGGTTATTTTACAGTCAGCTAAACTTTCTTTTGGGGTTAATGGCTCTCCAGTTGGTTATATTTCTTGTAAGAGAGGAGTGCGTCAAGGCGATCCCTTGTCTCCTCTATTATTTTGTTTGGCTAAGGATGTTCTTAGTAGAGGGATTACTTATTTGGCTGAAAATCATTATTTGTTGCCTATGGCAAGTCCCAAAGGTTTTTCAACTCCTACACATGCTCTATATGTAGATGATATTATGGTTTTTTGCAGGGGAACCACTAAGAATCTCAATAACTTGATGTTGTTGCTAAAATTTTATGGTGATGCCTCGGGTCAACATATTAGTCCTGAAAAGTGTAAGTTCTTTTCAGGATCTATGCCTTGTGGAAGACTTAATAGACTTCGTCAATGTTTGGGTTTTGGAGCTGGTTCTTTGCCATTTATATATCTTGGAGTTCCTATCTTTGTTGGCAAACCTAGAGCTCGGTATCTTAGTCCAATTGCAGATAAAATCATAGCAAAACTTGCTTCCTGGAAAGGGTTTCTTCTCTCTATTATGGGGTGAGCTCAACTGATTAATTCTGTTATCTCAGGTATGGTCCTGTTTAGTTTTCAGGTGTATTCTTGGCCATCATCTTTGCTCAAATCTATTGAACGTTGGTTGCGAAATTTTCTGTGGTCTGGGGATATTAACTCTCGCAAGCTAGTTACTGTAGCTTGGAGTAAAGTTTGCAGACCTTTAAATGAGGGTGGCTTAGGCTTAAGATCTTTGGTTGTGCTAAATGAGGCGTCCATGTTAATGTTGATGTGGAACTTTGTGCACTCAGATTCAGATTGAGCTGTTTTTATGAGAGCTAGATTTTTAAAGCATGGGAAGCCTATGGTCAGTTATAAATCATCTTCAGTTTGGATTTCAATGAAGCATAAATGGCAGCAGGTAATTGATAATACAAGATGGGTTGTCAATTCTGGTGATAGAGTTAATTTGTGGACAGATGTTTGGTGTCTTGATACATCCTTGGCTGATGCGCTTAATATTTTGGATCAATATAGGAGATTTTTATAGTCCACTATAAATTGTTTTGCGATTAATGATCAGTGGAATTTGCCAGCAGTAGTGCTGCAGAAACTTCCTCATTTGCGTGATATGCCATCTACTATAATTGTTCCTTCGAATAGTGGCATGGATGCTGATCAAGCCATTTGGAGGCATTCTGTTGATGGAATTTTATCTTTTAAAGGTGTTGTTTCATATATTTCTCCCCCTGGACAACTCTGTTCTTGGTCTAAGGTACTATGGCTTAATTTTATTCCTCCTTCTCGCAGTTTTATTCTTTGGAGGCTCATTCATAATAAGATGCCCACAGATGAGTGTCTTCATGCTAGAGGCTGTGTAGTGGTTTCTGTTTGTAGTTTATGTGGTGCTTCGGATGAGACGTCAGATCATCTGTTCTTGAGATGTGGTTTTGTTTGTGATATTTGGATGTGGTTGCAATCACTCGTTAAACTCAGATTTGATTTGTCCACCTGCTTGTCTGTGTTGACTTCTTTGGATAAGGAAATTGGTCAAGTTAAAGAACTTATGATATCGGCAGTGGTACATGTTTTTTGGGTAATTTGGCTTTGTAGAAATAGTTTGAGGTTTAGAAATATTCGTATTTCTTTGCATCAGGCTATTTCTATGATCTTCTCTGCTGCTTCATTAACAGGATACCTGTCCAAGGGATTTGCTCGGAATTCTATTTCCAATTTCTCTCTTTTGCAGAATTTTATGGTAGCAGCTAAGTATACAAAGCATGTGGAGGCTAAACAAGTTGTCTGGTATCCACCAGCCTGTGGTTTTATAAAGTGCAATACAGATGGGGCCTCTGGAGGGTCTCTAGGTCATGCAGCTAGTGGAGGAATCTTCAGGGACAACTTTGGTGCATTTCGTGGTTGTTTTTCTGTGTATATAGGAGTCAAGTCTGCTTTGCATGCAGACCTTTTTGCTGTCATGATGGCAATTGAACACACATCTTTGGTGGGATGGACCCGGCTATGGTTGGAATGTGATTCTAAATTGGTTTTAGCTGCTTTTACTAATAAGAATATTGTTCCCTGGGAGTATCGAAGCAGATGGAAGCGATGCCTTAGATTGTCTTCTCAAATGCACTTTCAATCATCTCATATATACAAAGATGGAAATTAGTGTGCAGGTAGGTTGGCTAATTACGGAGTTGATCATCGTCTGGAAGTTACTTGGTGGGAGTCAATTCCACAATTTATTAGTCTTTGCTTTTTTCGCAATCGTTGTGGATTGCCTTCTTTTCGTTTTTGTTGATCTTGGTTCATGGGTTTTGGTCTAGTCCCCCCATGTTTTCCTGTTGGATTCTATTTTTTCTTTGTTATATTATACTGTGGTTTGCTTGCTGATGATTGATAGGCAAGGGGGTGCCAACATAGTTGGGATGTCTTTGTCCTATTTTGAGGCTTTGCACTCTACAACTCTTTATTTAAAAAAGAAGAAGTTAGTATCATCACTTAAATTTTTATAACTATTTTTAAACTTAAATCAAAGTAAATAATTAAAGAAATACTTAAAAGAAAATTGATTTTTATATGATATTTATATAATTTAACAATTAATATATTTACAGATAGAGATTAATATAAAAAAGAAAATTCAATTTTACTCAAATAAAAAATATTAGTGCGTAAATTATAAACTAAATATTAATCATAATAAATAAATAAATAATATATGAACAAACTTGAATCATATATCTAGTGCGTATCTCCATGAGTTGCATTTTTTTCCTGTATATTAAAAACTTTTTAAAATTTATACAATTAATTTTAAGAGAAAATAAGTTGTTTAGCTAATTTATAATTATTGTTGAATCAAGGCCACGAAACGAAGCCATTCTCCTTGAGTGCTTTGACACTATAATTTGAATGTCTCGATAAAACTTTCCTCTTTCAATAGGACCTAAAATTGCAGGACATATTATTGTATTATGGCGAGCAATATTACTTGGGGGGGATAATAATAAAATGAGAACCGAATAATATAGAGCACATAATAAGTTTAACCATTTGAAAGCACCCACCTTTCAATCACCCATATAAAAACAATTACAAACATCAATAATTTTTTGATCCGAATTATCATTCCTATATTTTTAAGTTTTGTTTATTCTTAGAGGAACACATTACCATATGTAACATTATTAATTAATTTATTGAAAAAATAAAACCATTTGCACATGAAAGGCGAATTCTAGCATGGAGAAGCTACCCAAATGGTTCATCATGGAGAAGTATGAAAATTGGGTATTGTAGTTTAAAATATTATTAATCGAATTTTTATATTTTGTTTCTAAAAGTACAAAATGACAATTAGGCCCCTCTATTAAAATGTGTTCATATGGATTTTTTTTAGCTTCGTCGACAAGAGCAAATACCGTTCTGACAAATGGGTGCGTGGTGTTGTTGAAGCCTTGAAGGGACCTATGGTCGAAGACAAAGGTTGTTACCGGCATAGTAGAAGTTGGATTTTTGTAGTTACTGGCGTAGTAGAAGTCAAAAAAGACAGTATGGCCACCATGGTTGGTGGCGCGCCGACAACCGCCTCGCTGATGAACTCAAGTGCGGCGGCGGCGGATGCGCAGAAGAAGAAAATCAAATGAAAAGTTAAAATTGCGATCTGAAATTGAAGGCGCAATAGGTAGCATACGAGGTCGGCGTTGTGCCTTCGATGTCGAGGTTGTTTCTCGGTGTGCGTTATGCGATATGTGTTTGTGTAGTTGTGTTCCGTTGTTTCTGTTGTTAGTGAAGAAAAGAGAAAGAGGAGTGGCTTCGCATGACTGTCGCGGTCACTGTCGATGATCCAAAATTGAATGACTAGTAAGTGACTAGAGAGGAAGAAAAAAATAAAGGAAAAGGAAAGAGAATAAAAGGAGAGGAGGAGCGCTCCAGTGACAGAGCGTGGCGGCACACGTGGTGGCCTCCTCCATGTCTCTTCCAAGGTTGATGCTTTTGTCAATGTCAATCCATAATTACAGGTCATAAATTACAATTTAAAAATAATTATTGCCATTTAATCTAAATTAGTCACTTATAATTGGTAATCCGTCATTAATTAATCAGAATAATCTAAATTACTGTCATTCCAGGCCTCAGGGGTTGTGATTGAAAATCATGCCTCATGCTCATGGATCCCGATTTGAATGACGATGATGAGAGAAAGAGAAACAGACATAAATTGGTGAAAACAATTATTGATACACTGCGAATCTTATCCCCATCCCCGTCAATGCTCAATGAAAACGGAACAAAATCCTACATCAACATTGAAATAATTTTGGCGGTAATGTGAAACAACAAAAGACACGAAGGAGAGGATTTTTCCGTGAATGATGTCGGGTACTTGACGATGAGGATCCCTCTGTTGGTGGTTGTAGGTGACGTGGTTGATGAGCAAGAGGCCACTGCCACTGGTGGTGCTGAAGGATAATAGGACCTCCAAGGTTTAGATTTGGCTTTTGTTTGTCGATGATGATAAAAGCAATATTTTATTGCATAATAACACTTTTTTAATATTTTATAAACAAGGGGTTAGTGGTAATTTTACTTCACATTAAAAAAAATAAAAATAACAGCTTAAAAATATTTCAATCTACAATAACCTTTATTTTCCTTCTCCACGGTGAACCACTTGAGTAATAGGTCCATGCTAGAATTTGCCCACATGAAAAGATATTCAATGAAAAGGCTGACTAGCATAAACATTTGAGTTTAATGGTGATGCACTGATAGTGTAAAATAGTTTTATATTGTCATTCAATCACAAATCAGTGTTTGCATGACTTTTAAGATAATTTTGTAAAAGTCAACAAACATATCATAAATGGTGGTTTGTGATTAGATGACAGTGTAAAATTATTCTACACTGTTAGTGCATTACCCTTTTTCTCTAAACATTTTGCTAGTGTCACCCCTTCTTTTATCCATTTTTTTGGGCATTTTGACTCATAAGAGTGTTAAAGCAAAACCCTTTCTAAGCTAAACTTTTTAATGACTAAAATTTTTTTAAGAAACAAATTCTAAGTTCTTTAGATTTGTGTTACTGATGGTTTGCCTTGAGTGCTTTCAAAGAGATAGGACTTATTCAAAAAAGCATAGAGAAAAGGCGTGAAGCATTGACCTACAACAAAAGTTTCTTAAATTTGAGGCTTGTCCAACTTCATAAGCAAGAAACCAGAAGTACAGGGGCAATCATGAGTTCTATGTCAAAATGCAGATATCAAAAGCTGTATATGACTAGAAGCATGATTCTGGAGGTAGCCTAAGTCAAGAGGTAGACATCAGAAGCTACACATGACTTAAAAATAATCAGAAGATTCAGTGTAGAAGACAACAAGTGCAAACAAACATGTCTACATAGTCAAAAAGCACACACCAGAAGTTGTGAAGAACAATACCATGCAATTACTGATGTTAGAACCAAAGACATTGGATGATGTTTAGTCCCTAAAAAATCTTATGGTTTTAATGATAACAAATATATTAAAATTTGATTGACTAATGGATTTCATTGAGTTTTACAGGATTACTATCGTCCAAGATGATATTAGTATCATAATCCTTAACTCGTGTTGCTTTGATCATATTTATACATCATCCAATATAACACTTTTCCACTAATACCTGTTTTATTAAGGGTAAATTGTAATTTTGATCCCTTAGTTTTCCAAATCAACATTCTGGTTTTCCTAATTTTTAATTGTAACATTTGGTTCCTTAGTTTTACAAATTAGCGATTTTGGTTAGATTATTAACTAATAATTATAATTAGTAGAGTTATTAAGTTAATTATAAATTAATTAAAAAACATTAATTATTAAAATAGCTTCTGCACACGCACCAGTACTTCAAAATATCACGTTAGGAAGTGCCAAATTCCGAGCTCAAGTGAGTTGAGATTTCAGAAATTTCGCTCAAATCTGTACATCTTTTATCGCTTCATTAACAGTAGTATTCTTTTAGTTTTATGTTTCAGTTATGGCTTCCAACCAAGAAGTAACAATCCCTTTGAGATATTGGGTGGACAATGAACAAAACCGTGTAGTTGTGGCGGAAGCAAGTGGAGACTTTGTAGATGTTCTCTTTAGTTTCCTCACCCTTCCATTGGGAGCTATAATACGGCTCGAGTCCGAGGGCAATTTTTCCCAAAACCAACCTCACCAACCGGTAGAGATTGGTTGCATGATGAATCTGTACAAGAGTGTGGAAGATTTGAGTCCTGATGTTTTCTGGAACGACATCTGCCAGCAAATGCTGCTTTCTCCGCGCAACCCGTTAGAAGCCTCTTGCCGGAGACTAAAACTGAACGTGGATAATACACTGCCCACCACAGAGTATTTCATGTGTTCAAAGTGCAGTGATTCGTTGCTGAGTACTTTTGTTGGGGCAAAGTGTCACTGTGGGAAACCGATGAATAAAGTAGTGGAGCTGCAGGAAGAAGAATCCAAGAAAAAGCCTGCTGAGGAAAATGGTGTTTTTGTTAAAGGGGATGCCATGTTCTTGATCTTTGATGACTTGAGAGTGCTCCGAAGCTCTCCAAGTGACTCCGTTCAACCACCCTTCCGGCTTGGACACAAAGACTTAAACAAGATGGAAGGAATTTCTCGAGATGTTGGCAAGAAGGAGGTAATATTGTTTTTTATTCATTTCAGGTGGTACTTGCATGAGTTTGTTTGGTTAAAAGGAAGGAAGGGAGTGGTAAAAAAAATGAATTCCCCCCAATATTGTTGGGCTGATGAAAGTTAGGGAACAAAGATTTTGCCTCATTTTTTCTCTTCTATCTTCCAAGTTTCTAAATCAAATAAGGGAATTTTATCAGATGTATTGGGAAACAAATAGTTATAGCAGTTGTTAGTTTATGCTAATGAAAAAATAAATAAAATTGGGAGATTAGAATGATTATTTTGTGGTAGAAAGTTCAGATATATTGAATTCAAAATATTTTTGTAACTTGTACTTACCCACTTGTGTATGTATGTAGCTGATAACCTTCCTCCATTTCCTTAATTAACTTGTAAAGTTGTAGATGTGCAGGACCTCTCCTTTACTTTACTATAATAGTGGTATGAAATTTCCTTCTTAAATGAATTAAAACTTGCTTTTTTTTTTTTTTCCAGATATTTAGCATACTAAAGCAATCATTAACCTCCAAATCTCCTCTAAGTGATGTATTCTTGGAAAACTGAGAATCGAATCCAACTTACTCTTTCTCACCAGATACTGGCCCAAGTCATTGGAAAGGTTCTGTAGAAATCAAAGTAATGGTGAGCAAATCAAAGAACGAGATTCTGTTTGCTGAAGCAGATGGAGATTTTGTCGATTTTCTTGTCAGCTTCCTCACCACACCTCTTGGATCTATTCTGAACCTTATAAATGGCAAATTATTCTTAGGAAGCATTGATAACTTGTACACAAGTGTAAAGAATCTCAATCCATCATGGTTTATAGAGTCATCAAACCAATCCTTGCTGAATCCAAGGGTCGCTCCTCAATTTGGTTGCAAGAGCAATCCACTAAATGCTTTAAAAGAAATCGACAACCCTAAGTATTGGTATGGCACTGTAGTAGTGAAAGATAAGGAGCATAAAAGGATTTCAAAGAAACAAGATTTGGTACGAAATCCAGTAGAAATGAAACTTTTTGACCCTAGATCTTCTGGAGCAAGAGAACCTGCTGTGGGATTTATGAAGAGGCCGTGTCTATTTGTTGTGAGGGATGATCTGCAAGTGATACCAATGACAACTACTTCTAGCATTCTGTATCTGCAAGAGTTGGATAATGTCAAGTTAGATGATTTGGAGGAACATTTGGTGGAAATCAGGTCACATGAGGTAATATTCACAATGCACTCTTGACCACTTGTTCTTTGGTGCAGCCACAATATTGGTAAAAGAAAATTTGATTCATATCAATGGTTTCAGTTAACATTTGTCTTAATTTGGTCAGATAAATGGCTGTAATGAACTTTCTACAATATTTCTTTTATGTTACCTTCTAGGCCCTTTTCAATTTAGAATTGATGTTCATTATGTCTATTTTGCTCAGGCACTCAACCTGTTGAGGGCTTCTTTGACATCCAACAAAATTGCTTTTACACAGAGCCTATTCTGCCAATTGAAGAAGTGGAAATGCCAAAGGTACATTCCATGTTGGGGTGTATTGGGATGGGATAAAAAGAGACATGGAAAGAAAAAAGAAAAGGAAGAGAAAACAGGGAGAGAGATACCAAGTGATATGATGAAAAAGAGAGAAAGAGATAAGGAGAAAGTGAAGAAGAAAGAAGATGGAAGAAAAAATTTGTCCATGTCAACAACTCCTGAAGAAACCAAAGGAAGGAATTAAAGCCTAAACTTTATGGGTGATATAAGTGATAAGGGTTGGCGTAGAGCAATCATGCAATATATTGGTGTGTGAAACAGTTGTGTTTAAGTGAATTGGATGGTGATGTAACATTTAATTATCTTGTTCTATGAAAGTCGTTCGAATGTTGGTCGATAGTTTTACAGGTGTTATTAGGCTCTCAAACTAGAATTGATCTATTAATGATCATCATGATATATATAGAGTACGACTCCTGTTATTAGAAGTTATATTTTCATTCTCTCAGAGTACATCCATACTTTCGACCATCATTAAGAAAAGGGGAGGGGGGATGTAAACAGTTAACAATATATTGTACTTCATTTGGGAAGACAGATATACAACATTGGCCATCATAATTAATTCTTGAGAGTTTGTTGCAGAAATAAAACTGTAGGAGAAATGATTTGTAAGTTTAAACAGAAATATTTGTTGATGATCTCCAGAAGTGAAATGTGTCAATGGCAAAAGTTTAGGCAAATTAAAACACCACGAGCATGGAATTTGAATAGAAGCAGTTTCAAGCACCGGATTATTTCAGATAAATGAGTTCATTTGGGTATAAACAAGTCATACAAACGACAATTTAGGGACATAAGTGAAGCAACAAAATCTAACTGACTAGTAGTAAGCTCTATCAAGACTGAACCCAACCAGTTTCATCAACATTCTTCTATAAACAATATGCATGTATAATTGCACCAGATGTGACAATTTAATAATATTTTTCATCATCTCACTAGCAGTTGCAAAATTTCCAGTTTGCTAAGATAGGAAATTGAAGTGTTCTATACGTGACAGTATCAGGCATATAACTCCAGTTTCTTCCATTTCGGTAAGCAGTTCATAAACTCTTTCCAGGTTCTACTTCTTACAGAATCCACTCATTAGAACATTATAGCAAGCTCTATCAAGACTGAACCCAACCAGTTTCAACTTTGACACGATTATGCCCTCATTCATCCATCCAGCAATGCATAAACCCGATATCAAACTATAGTAAACAATAGCATCTGGAGAGCACCCATAACTCAACATCTCTTCAAAACACTGCATGGCTTTATCAATATTGTTCGCACCACAAAAGACAGATATTAACACAGTATAAGTAGCAGCATTTCCTTCCAGTCCTTTCCCTTTCATTTCGTTGAAAATTTCAACTGCTCTGTGAACCCTCCCAATCCCATGCTTGCACATTCCATTAATCAATGAATTGAGGGTGACAACATTTGGCTGCAGTCCTTCCTCATTCATCCGACCAAACAACTCCTGTGCTATATCAACATTGCCATCTTTACAAAACCCATCAATCAATCAATTATACGCCAGTGTTCGGCTTATTTTATTCCCCATTTTCATGTCTGTCAGCAAACTCAAACCATCTTCTTCCCTCCCAGCTTTACAAAGTCCATCAATCAAAGTATTAAACAACACCACATCAGGCTCAACACCAACCCAATTACTTCCTCCCTTCCCTCTTAACTTATCAAACACCTGTAATGCCTCATCAATCCTCCTTGCCTTGCACAAATGATTAACAAGAATCCCAAAGGTAACCACGCTAGGCCGTATCTTCCTTTCTTCCATCTCTGCCAACAGTTCATTCATCCTCTTAATGTTTCTCTCTCGTCCCAGCCCTGTTAACAAAGCATTGCACGACGCAGCTTCAACCGTGCCACCCAATCTCATCACACAATGCAGAACCTCCCACACGACACCGTTCTTCCAATCCCCACACAGCTTACTCACCAACTGAGTAAGCTTAAACGCATCAGGGAAAACTCCACGCTCACCTAGCTTGGCAACCAACCCCACAAGCTCCCCATCTGAAAAACTTCTTCCCTTCCTCACCAACTCCCCAAAAACAACTTGCCCCGTCACAGGAAACCCGGAATTCGGTTCGGGCATTTCATCGAGCACGTGGAGTGCATCGCCGGCACGACCCGATTTCAGCAAGACCCTCAACAACCCGTGGCAAAGTTGGGCACTTTTGGAAGAAGGGTCGAGCTGGTTGAAGAGGAGACGCGAGTCGTCCACCATTCGGGCATTTTCGAGGCACTGCAAGAGAAGGGAAGCGGATTTGGGAGTGAGGGGGAGTGTGGGGTGGGTGGGTTTTCGGAAACGGTGGAGGCTGAGAAGGTGGGTTTGGGAATTGGGGTGTCGAGAAGCAAGTTCGAGAGAGCCCTGGAAGACGGAGGAGAGGGAATGGTGGTGTGGTGGTGCTTTTGCTGTGAGGTATTTGAGAAAATTGAGGGATTTGAGAATGGAAGATAATTGGAGAGTGATTTGGAGGAAGTGGTGAGAGGAGAGGGGAGAGTGGTTGAAGAGAATGGAGTGAAGCTTGTCGTGGTCCCAGTGGTTCGGTGGAGGTTGAAGTAGTTTCACTACTTGGGTCACCAGCGATGCGGCGTCGTTTTGGGAGTCACAGTGGCAGCGCCGCAGCGTGAAGGATAGCAGGTAGGTGCGGCTGCGGCGGGGTTTGGCTTGCTACAATATCGACATTGCCGTAAACGATGAGTGGAATCTTCCAATTCCAAGTTTTGAGCTCTCAGTCTCAGACTCTCATTACAGTCATTTTTTCTTTTAATGTCATAATCGAATTCAGGTATAAGTGACTGTACAGCAACTTACAGACATTGCCCACACACTTGATAATCTCATTACAGTCATGAATGTATGAAAACAACGTAATTATTAGAGTAAATACCTCCTGAAATCAAGAAAAATTGTCACTATTTTTTATGAATTAATGATGATAAGATTTGTTTTATAACATTAATGATGATAAGGTTAATTTTATAAAATTGTCACTATTTTTTTTATCTATTTATTAATTTTTCTTGATTTATGTAAAAAAATCTAGGACGACAAATATTATGGAATGAAAAAAGTATAAAATAGTGATGTGCAAATAATATTTGTTTTTTATGAAATTAATTTTAAAACCGAAGTTTAATAATGTTTGTAAATGCTCTTTAAAACTTTTTCTTCTATATAAATTGTATTCAAGTTAATAAAGGATCAATTCTTATACAGGGACGGATCTGCGGGGGGCACGCAGGGGCTTTAGCCCCCCCTCCCTCAAACTTCTTTTATATATATATATATATATATATATATATATATATATATATTATAATAGTAATAATATATTAATTAATAATTACTAATATATATACTATTTCTAATAAAAAAATTAAATAATATATACTAATTAATAACTCTGATAATATATGTTATTATTGATTATATACTAATCTTTTTAATAATATATTTTATAACTAATTATAATTTAACTCAAATAGATATATATACTAATTAATAGATCTGATAAAAATGATATCTTTATAACTTTCTATTAATTGTTATTATTGAGACTAACTAGTTTTGTGTATTATTATAAGTCTTATTTATCTATCTATATATCTAATTATTATTATTATAACATTAATTATTATTAACATTATATTATAAACATAAACATATTTATATATATTATATATAATTGTTATAAAATTTGATGATTTTTAGTTATTATTATATCTGATGAGTTTATTTCTTTTTTTTATTATGAGATTATTATTGTGAGTTCTGTTTGATTGTTATTGTGCTTGTGAAACCAAAAAGTCTTTCAAAACTTGAAAAAAATGGTACGAGTTATAAATACACGTGTGTTTACTTCTTGTATCATTTGAAATAAAAATTAATTTTAGTTTTACATGTAAAACTAATAAATAATTTTATAAAAGTCATTTTTATTAAATATTTATTTGTTAGAAGTTAGATATTTAAATAATTAAAGTACAAAAAATAATTTAGCCCCCCCTTTGATGATTTCCTAGATCCGTCCCTATTCTTATATTGTTTGTGGCTCAAATCTTGTTTCCCATGTCTAATGTCTGTATTAGTTGTTCACTGAAAATAAAAAAAACACTCCAACTCAGCTAGAGACCAACTGGACGAAGGCAAAAGCCATCATCTCATCTTGGTTAAATGCATAATTTAATCTCTATACGTGTTGTTGATTCTCGTCTTTATACGTAAAAACTCATTAAATCGATTCAATATATACGTGTAAACATTATCAATTTTGGTCCCTACTATTATAATACTGTTTACGTATTCTTAGTTTTGGTTACCTCCAAAGGTGTCATTTTTAATTTGGAGAGTGCTTCTTGATAGGTTGCCAACTAGGGAAAATTTGAGGAGGAGAAATGTATTGTTGGTAGACGGTGATGTTACATGTCCGTTTTGTCATTTGCAGGAGGAATCTATTTCACATTTGCTCTGCTGCTCATGTAAAGAAATTCAGGAAATCTGGAAACAATGTTACACATGGGTAGGGATGTTAACTGTGGTACCATACACAATTCTGGAGCACTATTTGCAGCATTCAATTGGTGGGATTTTTAAAAGACATGTCACAGATAGGTGGCATGTAATTCGGGGTGCTGTTATTTGGTGCTTGTGGCAACACCGAAACAAATGTATTTTTAGAGGAATGCAATTTGATAAGCAGGCTATTATGCAGCAGATTATGTTTTTTTCCTTGTTTTGGCTTAAAGGTCTTGGGAATGATTTCAAATATTCTTTTGTCCAATGGAGTGCTAATCCAGGACTCTGTTTGCTAGGGGATGATTCTGGTTTTATGCTCGGAAGGTGATAGGTGATGTTGGACCTGAATCACCTGATATAATGGTTTCGGAAAATATCATCAGTGAGCAGCTGCCACGGTTTAGTGTCTAGGTCTATAATCATGCAGTAGAGATATTTACTCTTTTTGTTATAATACATGCAGGGATAGCTGAAGATTTATAGTTGGGGTTGTTAAAAATCATAGAGTCTAGAATCTTTTCATATGCAATTAACTATTGTATAGGTTAAGATCCTGGATAGTTGATTTGAGGGCACTGGGATACATGTTTGATATGTATATGCTAATGGTAGAGGGACATCGGTACTGTTGTTTGATATTCTGAGTGGGGGTATATGAACTATGTGTCCTGTAACTGTTATAGCACACCTTGTGCATTATAAAATCATATTTTTGTGCTGACCAAAAAAATATATATATATGTTGCATTCTTTGATCCCTATACATATAGACTATATAGCCATTCTTAATTTAATCCCTATAAAAATTAAGAATGTGCTATATATATAATTACTAAATTAAGAACGTGCTACTTCAAAAATGATAGAGCACGAATAGGGTCTCCAAAGTGTTCATGCCAAACTTTCTCCATAAGTCCGTATACTCATCTTGAACGATCAAGCTACTTCAAAACTGAAAGGATCAATTTACTTGGAAGAAGAATCAATTTGAATTTTGTCAAAAAAAAAAGTATCAATTTGGATATTCCTTATATTAATTGTATGAAGAACTAATTTTAAAAGTGTGTGATAGGAAAAAATACCCTGTAAATAAAAAAAGCCTCCCACTTCCACACACACTGACTCATTTAATATATTTTTTATTTGTTGTTAAAAAATGTTCGTTTAGTTATTGATGGATTATTCTGTTTAATATTTTTTACCCTTACCCTTGGTGATTTATTTGTCTTATAATACATTAATTGAACAGTGTTGTGCTTAGTGATTTACTTGAAGAGGTTACTAGATTCCTTTTTTTCTTTTTATCAACAAAGCAAAAATATATATTAACATTTGGTACCATCCCAATTACAGAAAAGCTGCTAGATTTTCTTCTAATATGCATCAGTATACATGTAGTTGTTACTCCCTCCATATCTAAATATAAGAAAAAAAAAGCTGTTTCACACTAATTAAAAAAGTTGGTTAACAACATTTAATTGCATCAATCTCAATTAAAAAATAAGTTATTTTTCTAAACTGTCCTTATTTGGAAATTGATATCAAGAATAAAAAGGAGTTATTGAAATTAAAACCCCTATTAAATGAAGGATATTTTAGAGATGATCTCATTAAATGAATTAAAATTAGTTGATATTTGCTTATATTTAAATCCAAAACTCAAGTCATATTTTTGCTTATATTCTAAGTCGAGGGAGTATTTAGTAAACTACCCCCGACACTTTACAATGCCTAGTCAAAAAATCGAACCGTGTCTGTTTACATAATAGAGCAAAAGATCACGGTCCCATTCAACACTACCTAAATCCAAAAAATCTTAGACCCCCACACCAGCATAATTGTGAACTAATAGGAATAAATGACATAAAAAGAACTGTATATGACCTATAAACCTTTCAGACAATCAAAGGGTAGTATATTCCAATCATAAAAAGAAAAGTTAAACCCCTGCATCCTACAATATAGTCATTTCCAGGACCAGACTTTGAACATATCCACTACCATATCAGAATTAAAGGCGGCGTTTCTAAAAGCCATATTGTTCCTCAGCATCCATATTGACTAAACAGCCGCACACCACATTGTCCTCCATACTAATGATTTTTTCCTCCCCCAAAATAGATAGTCATGTTGCAGAAAATGGCTTTTGGGATCTTTGTGTTGCACCATATGTATGACTAACCATTGGTAACATTTATTCAAGATAGAAACAACAAACCTACACGTGAAGATTAAATGGGATGTAGATTCTTCTTCATCTTTGCAAAACAAACAAGTCTTGTTGCTCCACTTGGATGTTCCTTTTCCTTAAATGACCTTTTGTTTGTAGTTTATCTAACCTCAATCTCCAAACAAAAGCTAAGATATTGGATGGTGCTGGAACTCCCCAAAGGTGCTTGAAAAAATTATCATAACATGAAGCTGTGCTTGGCTGCATCAAACAGTAAGCATTTTGGACCTTATACTCCTCTTCATTTGTGCCTTTTCATTGCCTTTTATCCATACTTTGTTTTTCCAGCTGCACCTTGTTTATCTCCTCCAAAAACTTTTCCACCATAGGCTTTTCCCACTCAAACCACTCTCTCCTCCATTTAAAATCCCACTTCCACTCACTTTCCCCTTCTAACCACCTCCCTATATCCCCTATACAAGAAGATTGTTGCTTCGAGTTTAAAAACATTCTATTAAACTAATTAGATAAAGTACCCTCCACTTATCATGCCAAAATTTGACTCTCCTACCATCTCCCATCATGCAATAGATATTCTTTTGAAACCAATGATCCTTATGCCCTTGTTGAATACTTCCCCTCTCCCAACCTCATTCGCCCCTTCATACTTTGACCTCAAAACTCTACACCACAAACTATTTTGTTCAACTAATTGTCTCCATCTCCATTTCCCCATGAGTGCTTCATTAAACCTTTTTAAATCTCTTATACCTAACCCCTCGCCTCCTTTGGACTACACACCTTATCCCACTTAACCCATGAAATCTTCCTTTGATCCTCTCCACCTCCCCACAAAAAAGTCCTTTAAATGCTCTTAATTTTCTTAGCCACTTTTTGTGGGAGTTTAAAAAAAGAAAAGTAAAACAAAGACAAAGAAGATAGAATAGAATTGATCAAACATATTCTTCCTCCAAATGAAAGGTGTTTATACTTCCATCTTGATAACTTCCTTCTGAACTTTTGAATAACAAGATCCCATGTAACTTCCTTCCTTGGATGTGCCCCAATTGGGATACCCAAGTATATAAATGGAATTTCCATCAATCTACAATTCAACATAAATGCAAATCTTTGAATATCACTATCCTCCACCACAATTCCCACTAACTTGCTCTTGTGAAAGTTAACTTTAAGTTCAAAAGCCAACTCAAAACACTTTTTATGGTCACAACATTCTTCATCAATGGTTATTCAATATATATATATATATATATATATATATATCATCTACAAATTGTAGCAATGTGATGTCCAAATTTTCATAACCCACTTTATATCTTGAAAAAAGTCCTAGGCTAACAACATTTCTCATCAATCTGCTTAAGCCTTCTGCAACCATCAAAAAGAGGAATGGTGTCATTGGATCCTCTTGCCTCAGCCCCCTTTGTGGTTTAAACTCTTTCGTCAGGCTCCTGTTCACCAAAATAGACATTGTTGTTGATTCCATACAACTATTCACCTAAGAAACCCACTTGCTACAAAATTCCATCCTCCTCATCATATAATAGAAAAACGTTCAACAAACTGAGTCATAAGCCTTTTCATAATCAACTTTGAATATCAAGCATGACTTATTCTCTCTTTTTGCCTCATCCACAACCTCATTCACAACAAGAACTCCATCTAAAATGTTCCTTCCTCTAATAAATGCTCCCTGTCTCTCATCAATAACTTTCCCCATGACCCTCCTTAACCTATTAGATGTGACTTTTGTGATAACCTTATACATGCATCTAATGAGTAATATGGGTCTAAAATCATTCAAGTCTTGTGGGTTCTCCATTTTGGGAATTAAGGTGATAAAAAAAGTATTTCCTCCTCTAGGTAAAACTCCATGAACATGAAATTCATCCATCACCTTGCAAATATCAAACTTCAACAAATGCCAAAACAACTTAATGAATTTAAAGTTTCATCTGGCCACAGACTTTTGTTTCCATCACAATCCCATACCGCCTCTTTTATTTCACTTTCCTCAAATTTTGCAGTTAGCATCCTATTATCTTCCACCCTAATCACTTCAAAAGGTACTCCATCCAACTCCAACCTTTCCCACACTCTTTCACTGAATCTTCAAAAAATTGTTTCATCCCTAGTTTGACTTTGGCCAAATCCTCCTCCATCTACCTTCCATATGGATACCCCTCACTGCATTATTTCTCCTTCTGCCATTAACAACCGCATGAAAGAACTTATGCTATGTTTGGTTGAGGGGAGGAGGAGAGAAATAGGGGAGAATTTGTGTAGGTCAATCATATGGGTTTTACACCTTCTACACTCTACTTTAATTCAAATATCTCTCCTATTTCCATCTTCTCTATTTCCATCATCTCAACTAAACACAACATTAGTGTTGCTATCCCCTCCCTTGATCCATCTATTCCTAGACTTCTGGTGCATCAAAGACTCAAGTGTAGAGGACATCCTACAAAACTCACCCACTGAATCCCTTTGCTGAATTTCTTCACTAATATTCCCTATACCTCAGGTTACTAGATTCCTTGTTACAAGTGAAACAATCCAAGCTCAATGCAGCAACATGTGGGGAGAGGACAACATTATCCAATCGAAAGAGCTCTTTGGGAGCTCATTTTCATACACATAATTTTGCATAGCACGCAAATAAACAAGAACATCCACATCGTGGTTGCCCTTGGAAACTCAATGATCATTGTGGTTGCACTTTGCTTCTCTGCCATTTCCATTCATAATATGCTTTTTACCCCCCTTTTTTTTACAATTTTTAAACATGCTTATTACATTAATACTGTGCATAATTAAAAAAATCATTTTAATAAATAATAGAATTTTCAGGATCACTGTCACAATTCAGTACAACAGAGTTATAATCCCGTTGGTGGCCTTAGGTAAAGCCGATATTCTTTAGATGTTAATTGTAGGAGATGGGCAAAGTCGTTAACTCCAACTACAATCAAGAGTTATGTTTTTTTTTTTTTAAGTCATCAAGAGTTAAGTTGAACACTTGAAGCTTGAAGAATAAAATTAATGGTAAACAAACAGAACAAATATAACTTACAACACACTCTTTTTTTTTTGGTAATTTTGTCAGTGCATAAAACAATACAGTCAATTCTTAGTGATACAGTTCATCACTTCATCTTTGTTCTTCATGATCGTTTATCACTTATAATCACACACATTACATAAAAAATAGAATAGGACAATGTATTTCACCACCAACTGGGTTTATCACTTATAATCACACACATTACATAATAAATAGAATAGAACAATATATTTCACCACTAACTAGGTAAACAACAGGCACAATTTTTTTTTTTTTTTCACACACGCGAACAGACATAGTAAAACCGGATCACTCCATCATCTTCATTAACTCACTTTTCCATCAATCTCCTCTAACTGCAATATTGGAGTCTTTGCCTAGACAATTTATAAAAACTATGTTAGCTTACTAGAGCAACAATTAATCTTTCCACTTAACATAATAGTAAAAACCAGATTCAATGATTTTTTTGACTTGTACAGAAATAAAGTTAAAAATAATTTAACATGGTCTCAAATTGGGAGTTATTTACAAGGACTTTCCAGAAATGACCTTTCCTCGTCAAAAAATTATATTTCCATCCAAATTATTGACTTACTGTTACTGACACGGTGTATTATAACAATTTTATAATTATAATAATGTTGAATAAAAAAAATTGAACACATACCCTTGCCAGAAATGCCTATCGGTTCTGCATGACCGAGTTGAGATCAGTTTCCGGTGGGACAGTATAGAACCTGTAGAATTTAACTCCTAACAACCTGTCTGCTTTTACGGTACCTGCACAGAAAGTTTTCATC